>JAPFRF010000013.1:19267937-19867937 GCA_029282475.1 Phrynocephalus forsythii
CAAAAGGCTTACATTTGAGAACTGTGTAAATACATGGTGTGATCAATGGGAAAAGAATATGTACATTTCAAAGATGCAAAGAAAAATACATACAGCTAGAGAACTCTGCCCAAAATATGTATAGAAATGTGTACTAATATGTAATATATGTAAAATATCTGAAGTGAGGGGTCAGGGAATCATCATCTGATATGCAATTGAGCTGGAAAGAGATGGAAATCAAAGAACATCAACTTTTTCTCCTTCACATATTCCTGCCTTCCCATAGTGGCCTCAGTGTTGTTTGCTTGCATGAAAATATAAGGGCATCCCTCAGAAAAATATAATTCCACATCTCTTTCTTATGAACTGATCAATTCCTGCTTCTTTAGAGCAGCTTCTGCTAACAAATATAATTGCTATCTTTTAAAGATGCACCCTTGCCCGGCATTAGCATGTGAGTGGATTAAATCCATGCTGATGGCTTGCATTTTAACAGATCCATCTCTCATGTTTATGGGCTGCCAGGATCCCCCTCTCTCTTATGATTAATTTATATTGACTTCCAGTTGCAAGGAGAGAAAGAAGGCTTTAAAGACTGCAAGCTACTGGTAAACCAGAGGCAGAAAAATGTTCACCTCAAGTTCCAAAAAGTAGAAGAAGGAAGACTGCAATTTTTTATGACAACATCACTTGAATGCACACATTGTCCTGCCACTCTCCCACATCTGACCAAGTGAGCAGGAATCCTTTGAGCACCCAGGCCATAAAGCAAAGCAAAGTGTGCTTCCTAGGCCGTGGTCACACCTGGGTTTCGATCCTGATCTTCTGAAGGTCCAGCTTTTCCTCTTCGTCCCATCACGTGATTTAATATGTGAGACAGGAGTTCCCACATCCAAAGGTGATTTTTTTTTATTATTTTAAAGTGCAGTTCAGCCCCCTTGGCCAGCAGGTGGTGCTAGCATTTTAAAAAATGGACCACTTGGCTGGGGAAAATTAATGCTTAGAGAACCGGATTGAACTTCCTGTTGCTCCGATATGCAGGGAAATTTAAAAAAACAGCACCAATCGGCCCCAGGAACAGCTGGTGGATGCTATGAAAAAAGAAAGAAAAAGAAACCCAGATCATCTGCGTGGTCCCATGGCATCTGCCTCCTTAAAAGGTGGATTTTCAAAATGAGGCAAAAACCTCCCTACCTCTCCGGTAAGTCTTAGAAACCTTGCTTAAGGGAGCATTACGGGGTTTTCTTTTTTCTTTTTTTTCAAAAAGCCCGGTGACCGTGTGGACAGCATTTTTAGACAGTTTTTCTGGTAATTTAAACTGCTTTTAAAGGGACATGGGACCAGGGTCTTATATACCACTCCATAGTGCTTAAAGTGGTGGGACCATTTACAATCTAGGCCTCTATTGCACTGTACTTAAAAACACATTTTTTGAGTTTAAAACCACATCGGAGTTACTGGTCCCCACACTGAAGTAGACTCTGGGTGGTTTAGAGCTTTATTACAGTATGCAGGCTACACATTGCGCCCCCCCGCACAAGCTGGGTACTCACTTTACCGACCTCGGAGGACGGAAGGCTGAGTCAACCATGAGCCTGCTACCTGGGATTGAACCCCAGGTCATGAGCACAGTTTTAGCTGCAGTACAGGCATTTAACCACTGCACCACGAGGCTCAGTTAAAAGTGTGTTCTGCTTATATACACCCCCATACCACTTCAAGTAGTCTCTGGGTGGTTTACAGTTTTAATTACAGTATGCAGGCTACACATTTCCCCAAAGGAAGCTGGGTGCTCATTTTACTAACCTCGGAGGGATGGAAGGCTGAGTGAACCATGAGCCAACTACCTGGGATTGAACCCCAGGTTGTGAGCACAGTTTTATCTGCAGTACAGGCATTTAACCACTGCGCCATGAGGCTGACCTGGTTTTCATTCTGCATCACCTGGTTTTCATCCTGCAAACAACTG
The DNA here is from genome assembly GCA_029282475.1 of Phrynocephalus forsythii. Taxonomy (NCBI): domain Eukaryota; kingdom Metazoa; phylum Chordata; class Lepidosauria; order Squamata; family Agamidae; genus Phrynocephalus; species Phrynocephalus forsythii. The sequence goes on from JAPFRF010000013.1 coordinate 19,269,889, forward strand.
GCTCCTGGCATTTCAACCCAACATGCAACACTTCAACAGGAGATCCATTGGAGTGAGTGCAATTTGTCAAATTCCAGCCAAAGGGTGTTTTGAAAGACCCTGTCCTTTGAACATGATGGAATTCATTGTTTTGATCTCTGTAATTACAAATTAAAGCTACATACTCAATCAACATTTTTTTAATTACAAGAGCCAGGTGGATTTATGTAGCCTACCATTTCCATCGGCACCATGGCCACAAAACATGGACAACCCCATAAATCCTAACATTAGCAAGGGGCTACTTAAACTAGACAGCATTCAGCACCTGATTGTTCCAATGCCAAAATGTCTGCATCTTGATAATGATTGTTTTCCATATTCCCGTGACCTTGGGAAGAAATGTTTCCTTGGGCATGCCAATACTTGTAAGAACAAAGAGTGTGGTATAAAATGGATATAGATAGACTGAAAATGATTTGGTTGTTCTTTGGCCACCTCCCGCTGGAAATACTGAAGGTATTTTAATGTGATCCATCAAGCCATTGATCTCTTGGGATAGCAGAGGTGTGCAAGAAAATGTCAAGTGCTCCTTTGCCCCACATCTACATCTAGGGGGAGAGGGTGAAAAAAAGAATGAGGGAAACAGGTGTATCTTTCAAAATTATATTTCATCATATTGATGTTGTAGGTTCTCTGACGAGTCAACATCTATTAGAGATGGGCACAAAAAGAAAAAAATTTGTTCCATTATTTCTTATTTGTTTCATTATGTAACAAAACGAATAACAAAATTTGTGATGAAATTGGAATGAACTGAACAGAACCACAAAAATTAGGTTTGTTACGTTTCATTTTCGTTAATGGCAATGCGCAATGAAATGAGCTGTTTTTAAATGTTAAAAAAATGTCCTGAATATCCGTAAAAACCCGGCAATAATTATTTATTCTGCCTGATAATACCTACCAGGGTGGGTGGGGTTCTTAAAATGTGCATTTATGTCTTTTCTCAGATCGCTGTATTTTTTTTTCCTTTAAGGAGAGTTAGGGGACATCGACCCAAAATGGCTCCCAGATGCCTAATATTGATTTCTTGGGTATTAAAATGCCCTGGACATCTGTAAAAATGCAGTAGTAATTATTTGAAATTATTACCTACCAGGGGGTTGTGTTCCTTAAAACGTTTGTTTTTGTCTTTCTCCCATCACGATGTTTTTTTTTCTTTTCCCATTAAGGATGACACAAAATGGATTCCAGCCACAAGATGGATGCAACCCATGTGATGGGATCATGTAAATTCTTGGACAATTTTAACCAATAGCATGCCCAGGTTGCAGACTGGGTAGGTGTGGCAGCCACAGAGGGCATAAAAAGCTTTGGCAGCCCCTGTCCTCCTTGCAGTCTGCGGTGGGAGTTAGGGTGGGATTGCTGTCTCTGTGACTCATTACTTTAGGCCATCCAGGTAAGTGTGTGTCTCTGTGTTCCTGCTGGCTCCAGCCTGGCTCTTAGGGAAGAGAAAGAAGTGATTTCTCTTGTAGCCTCCCTGTGTGTGTGCGTACCTCTTGGTGAGTACCCTCTCCTGCCCTGCAGTGCAGTCAATTTGCAGCTTCCTTACGCCCTGGGCAATGCCCGCTGCTGCCTTTGCAGCCTCCCTGCATACCTAGTCTATACTGTGTCTCTGCCAGCATCATTTTTTTAATTTTTTCCCTCTGGTCTGGGGCATTGGGGGGCGTCTGCGCACAGAAATGCTTTAAGTCTCGCAAAAAGTGGGTAAAAACGAAAAATGAAAAACGAAAAAACAAAATGATTTTTTTCAAAAAATTCACAAAAAACTAAAAAAAACCGAAATGGACCCACAACAAAAAATGAAAAACCAAAACGTCATTTTTTTAATTCATGCTCATATCTAACATCTATATTGCAAAGTAGTTGAATGAGGGAGTGGGCAATTCCTCTGATTAAAAACAGGTCTAGTTTAACAATAGGATTGTGTTTGAGCTCCAGGGCTCAGCAATCAGACTTGCAAATTAAGTGCACCTGTATTTTGCAAGGGCTATCCACAAAATAGGCAAAATTCAAGAAACAAGAGGAGGAAATTCAGATGTTGGACAGATATATTTCACAGCTTGTGGGTGCACCTCTGCATATTCTAAGTACACTGTCTAGTTTGACCTCCTATTTGGCCTCTTATGTTATTTAGTTTCAGTCTTGGATAATGGATCACATTTGTCATTGGCCATATGCAATTGCCACTATTTAGGAATTGGAACCCAATGCAATAACTGACACTATGTAGCAGTTGGCAGGGGGTCCTATTTGTTTGGGGTCTGCACAGGCCTTCTGGCCCAATTTCCACTCAGATAAAGGCACATAGATGGGTGTTTGAACCTGCCATGCCTTTTGGAGGACATTTCCCTGACTGACATTTGTCCATAGCTGTGTCAATACTGGTACATCTCTGGTTCTCCAAGGAAAGCAAAACATTCCACTTCTATGAATGGGGGAAATGCAAGCACTAAGACCAGATCATAGATTGCACAAATGGTTTGCTTGTTTTGCCCCAGCCCCCAAAACATAGACAGAGAAAGTCTTCCAAGTAGTTGTGGTCAGTAGAGCAGAACTCTTTATCTGCTTTTTCTTTATTTTTGATGGATGGGTGGGTGGGTGGGTGGATGGATGGATGGATGGATGGATGGATGGATCAATCGAACAATAGATCCAGTGGCTTGGAGAGAAAGAGCTAGTTCACCAGAAACTGTGAAGGTTACTTAAGGCAGTCACAGGGAGTGGAGTGACAGGTCCATTTTAAAATGTAGTCCTCTTTTATTCATGTTTAAGAGGGGAGGGTTAAAGAAAATTCACCTTTTTGACAGCCTGAATACCAAACTGAACATGAAGGATTCACGGGAGTGGTGCTATACCCCATGAGTGCCACTAAGACTTTTACTCCACCTCATGGTCACCACACAAACAAAGAGAGAGGCCAGATTCAGTCAAGAGTGTTGGCTGGCAACTCTTTGGGTCTGAGTCTCAAGTCCAGGTCTTTGGTAAAAAAGTAAAGGTAAAGTTTCCCACCCACACACATGCACGGTAGTTGTGTCCAACTCTAGGGGCAGTGCTCATCTCAGTTTCCAAGCCAAAGAACCAGTGTTGTGCAAGTCTGTGGCCACGGAACACTGTTTACCTTCCTGCTTTTTATGGAGGCACCTATTTGTTTGTTTGTTTGTTTTTTGCACTTTTAGACTGCTCCAATTTTCCCTCAGGAACTCTGGGCGGTTAACAAAGGCCAAATAAATAGATGGACAACAATCTATCTCAATTTTATCACAATTTTTTATCTCAAACTCATCTATCTCAACAATCTTAATTTTTGCCTACTTATCTACTTGCATTTGCATGCTTTCAAACTGCTAGGTTGGCAGGAGCTGGGGTTACTCTGCTGCATGGCACCTGGAATTCAAACTGCCAAGCTGCTGATTTTGCAGCCAACAGTTTCAGTGCTCTAGCCTCTTGAGCCAAGTCTTTAGTACCAAGATCCAAATCCCTGTTAAAAATAAGCTCTTTTCTTCAGGAAAAAAAAGTGGGTGGCTAGCTTCCGAGCCATGAATCAAGGCCAAGTCATAGGGGGAGGGGGAAACAAGTCAAGTCTGAGTAGAGTCAATGGTCTGATTTAATTCCCAATTGACAGTGAGTCTTGCAACTCCAACTCCACATCCCTGGGTTCCGTTAGTGTTCTAGCATTCAGTGAAATGAGGTTCATGCCTCTACTTAACATGTAAGGTTAGAGAGTAATTAGTTGGGCTGTGTGGCTCAAGAAGACACAGTACCTTGCTTTTAAAGCAAGAGCACAGGTAGCTGTCTGACTCTGTTTCAACACACACAACAAAGGCAAGTTAAAATAGAAAGCAAATGAAATTAGAAGACAGTCATCTGACTTTTAAGATGCAGCAGATTAATTTCAGCATGAGCTTTCACCTATCTTGATCCATTTCTGTGGACAGGTGGGAAAACCTACAAGGGAGGTTATTGGGAAGGTGCTATGAGTAGGGGTAATTTTTGTTTTATGAGTCAAGTCCACAAAACTTAGCTCATAAACAGTTTTGCAACTATTTCACAAAACCCACTGCTCAAGTGCAGTCATGGTAGAGGTGGTGGTGGTGTTTTCTGTTTTGCTTTTTAAAGGGGTAAAAAATCTGCCTAGCACTGTAATTAGAATTAAAATGAATGATTACTGGTAAGAATGTTGTGCTTATGTCTAAGACCCAAAGAATTAAACCGAAATCCTCCAAAGCCCTGGATAAATGAAAGAACTGCACAAGCTGGTCCCAGCAATGAAGTCTGTCACCAAACAGTGACTTGATCCAGCTTAAGCCACTCGGTTCTTTGATCAGAAAGGAGAATGAGAGACTCACGGGGAGCTCTTTGAGAGGGGTTGGCAAGCGTGTGAGTTAAGAAGGCCAGCTTTCATGGACGAAGGTAGGAAGCGGCTTTCTCCTGAGTCAGGCATCTGAGCCTGATGTGGTTGACACTAGTTGGAATCAGCTCTGCGGGATTTCAAGGCAGGTGCTTCTGTGTTTCCCAGCCTACCTGGAAATACCAGCAAATGAACCTGTGAACTTCTGCAGCACCCAAAGGATTTGCCCCACCAATTAACCACAGCCTCTGCAGCCACAGACTTTTGAAAGAAGAACTTTGCCTCTTTTCAATGTATGAATAAATGGAATTTGTTGAAATGGATGCAAGTTCTGTTGATTCATTGACTCTAGCTAGGTGGTCGCCCAACAAGTGGGATTTGTAAAAGCCAAGCACATGCTCTTATAATGCTTCTTGTTGAACATGTATGCGTTCAACCCAAGGAGACTGCAAGAATACTGATAATTTTACTTATAAACAGGGATGGGGACTCAAGTTGTCGGACTTACTGTACAGTCGGGCTTAAGTCACACTGACAACTTGACAGGCTCAATTCAGCTTTTTCCACTCAATGATTCTTGTCTCACAACTTGGAATCCACCCACAATTTTTTTCTGGGGGAAAGAGATGGTTTTTAATAGGCTGATACTTCACTTCCATCTCATCGCTGTTCGCGGTCCCGCTGGGGACCGGTACGAAGAAATCTAACCGCACATCCATTGCAGGACAAAGGGAGATTGTCCCAACTATGCCCCCTGAACTGCGATCTAAGAGGGATGAGAGATTCCCCCTGGCCTCGGGAATCTCCTCATCTCGCTTCTCGAGTGCCCGTGAGATAAGGCTCGTCACGCAACATGCCACTCTCCATCTAGTGGCAGGAGTGCGAAGTGCCATTCACCAGTACATTCTCTATGGAGTCAGCAACACAGTGCAGAAATTAAAAGACAAATGCCTCAAACTTAGCTCCATAATGCATTGATGGCAAGGCTTCGGAAAATTAAAACATCGAAAAATAGAAGGTTGGGTCGGAAAAAAAACCGAGAACAAAGGCATGGAATATCACATCTCATCACGGAACGAGGACATGCAGAAATAGTCATGCCGGTATCATCAATCACGCCTGTGCGTACGCGGGAACAGGGACAGAACCGCAAGAAGACCATGTGACTGTGACCGACATCAACACACAATGAACTTCCTCCTGGGACGAGAGTGGATATGAAGTAACCGTCATAGAGGGTCAGACTTGGGGCTTGTCACACAGGACTTTATACCAAAGATTCAGACTCAGACTTGGGGCTCAGACTTATCAACATCCTTGACTATAAGTAGGCAGGATGAATCTGTCAATTTTGTTTCCTTTTATGCCCGATTCATTTCCGACATGTTACATAGACACCTTTTAATTTTAGAATGCTTTTATCCAAGGAAGGAAACCAGGCAGCACAAAGTTTGGAAACAAGTCCTATAAGGAAAGGTTGAAGGAACTTGGCATATTTAGCCTAGAGAAAAGAAGGCTCAGAAGTGATGGGATGACCATCTTCAAATATGTCAAGTTGGCACACAGAAATGGGGCAGGATTTGGAGTTTGGGGGGGGGGTGCTGCTACCCAGGAGTTAAAGGACCCAAAGTAATGAATTCATGTTACAAAAAAAGGAGAACTTGACCAACAGTGATATCCATTGGGCAATTGAATCTACTGCCTCGGAGATGGTAGGCCTTTTATCCCTGGCAATTTTTAAGTAGAAATTGGTTGGCCTTGTAGCAACCTTGCACACTGAGACTGGATATGTAATATGCAGGCATTCAAAACATTCCCATCCAAACCTGATACTGTTAATTACTATTGCATGTATAGGCAAATATTTGAGAAAGATGGGCCAGCTATCAGGGATGCTTTAGCTGTGGATTTCTTGCCCTGGCAGAGGCTAGACCACTGATGATGAACCTTTTAGAGACCGAGTGCCCAAACTTTGATTCAAAACCCACTAATTTTTCACAAAGTGCCAGTATAGCAATTTAACTTGGATAAAGGTGGCTGTGAATGGGGCCATGTTAGGTGCCCACAGAAAGGGCTCTGAGTGCCACCTTTGGCACCCGTGCCATAGGTTCGCCAACACTAAGCTAGACTCAACTATTGGGCACCTTTTCATATGAACAGTTTTATGAGTAGCTGTTGTGAGATTTCCAGGCTGTTTGGCCATATTCTGGAAGTTTTAGAGAGTGAGATTGTATTGTTGTTTTTTAAAGTTGTGAGAATGGGGGAACTTGTCCTATTCAGGAGAATAGGTGTTGATCATTGATTGTGATGTGGAGGGAATAAGAGTTTGACTGGAAGAGGATTTCACGTCCAGTTTGTTTCAGCGTGTGCTCAGCTACTGCTGATTTTTCTGATTGTTTTAGTCTGCAATGTCTTTCATGTTCTTTGATTCTGGTCCGAATGCTGTGCTTTGTGGTCCCAATATATACCTGGTCAATATATACCTTCTATGAGTCTATGATAAGAGTCAGTACCCAGTCTGGTGGAATGGATAGTGATGAACTGGGATTCAGGGGTCCCAGGTTCAAATCAGGGATTCAGGGGTCCCTTATTACAGTCCCAGGATTAAATTTCTCAGTATGAGAGTGGACCTGATAAAACCATTCCTTAAATATCACACATACATTTAAAGCCCTACTAGGGTTGTGTATGTTTGTTCTGACTCAATGATACATAACAAGAATGGTGACAGGAAACTAAAGAAAAATATTAGCCGTCTGTATTGGTCAAAGTCAATAGGATATCAATTTTCAGCATGGGAAGGCCACTGGAGAACAGAATTTCATTTCATTTTATTTTATTTTGCTTTTTAAAAAAGATAATATCTGTAATTTAGCACTACAAAAGTGGCAGTATTGTACCTGCCATGACATAGAGAAATGACTTGAATCAAGATTAGAGGTAGGCATGAAACAGAAAACTGATGGTTTGGTGCATTCTCTTTCAGCCCCCCCCCTCAGTTTTTCTTTTGTTTCGTACAAATTTTTAAAACAAAAATTTGTATGAACTGAACCAAAACTAACTGGACCATTGACGATGCTGACACACATGCTGATGCAGGGGGACTGCCGACACAGTTGCTGATGCTGAAATTTCAGTTTTGTTTTGTTTTGTTTTCCTTTGATGGGTTGGTTCATTATTTGATTTGTTAGCTAACAAAATGAATAACAAATAATGAAATGAATTAAAAATTCATTTTGTGCCCATCTCTAATCAAGATTTTAAAAAACACAATATAAAGATAATATAAGAAAAGACCATCTGAATCAACCCAGAGACAGAAATGGGAAGTGTTGTTTTACCCTAAGTATTATGGGAGGTGTTGATCAGAAAAGTAACTTTTCCCATTGCTGATGCATCTATTATAGCACTGGGTATTAAAGTGTAGTGCAAAACATGCTTATTCAACAGCAAGTACCTCTAAGTTTAATTAAATGTACCTTCCAACAAATGCATTAGGGATTGTAGTCATTAACTAGTGCTCTTCAACCTGGTGCCCTCCAGATAATATTGGCAGCAGCCTTCACTAACCCGAGCCAATGTGGTTTCTGGGAATCATAACCCAAGCTTCTGAAGAGTATCAAGTCAACAAGAGACCATCATCTCAGTCTAGCTGTTAATCACAGCTAGAAGAGATTCCATTTAGGGATTGGAAAAACCAACTAGCATGAACCACCAGTTTGTGCTGGTTTATTTTTCAGCTGACCCAGCTCTGCCTCCTCCAGTGGCTGCCTCCTCGGAGGCTTCCTTGCCTCACCTCCTGCAGGCACTGCTTCTGAGTGAGCACCCATCAGAAGAGAAAGTGCTGGGAAGTGCCAAACCCCTGTTCAGCCAAAAACAAATGGACTGGTACAAAACATTAGTTGGGCAGTTGGTACATTAACCTCCTGCCTATCACGGGGGTTAGGGACCCACCTGACCCGTGATGACTAAAAATCCGCAATATGTGGATGCAGGTCAGGTGGGCCCTGGGGGTGGTACACCAAGTTTAAAATGCCTTAAAGCAATGGAGCCTTGTAACATTATAACATTCCAGCAGTGGATCTGATCTGGTTGGACAGATCCCCCACCACAGCTTGCACAGGCTGCTGGAAGACATTTTAAAAAGCCTTCCAGCACCCCGTGCAAGCAGTGGTGGGGGATCTGACCCATCACCAAGCTGGAGCCTTGGGCTTGGGGAAGGAAAAGAAAGGTTTTAAAAGCCTGGTCTTTAAAAAACCTTTTTTTCCCCTTCCCCACGCCCCAGGCTCCAGCTAATTGATGCTGGGGTGGGGAAATAAAGGTTTTTCTCTGCCATCCCAGTGCTAATCAGCTGGAGCCCTGGCATGTACTGTGGTCCCGCGATATTGCGGGACCGCAGTACATGAACCGTGAAATGGTGGGGGCTTATTGTACCCATTAATGGAAAACTGGTACATTAAGATTCAAATAAGTTAATTCAAATCACCTGCTGTAGCAGACACCTATAATTAGTTTTGTCCCTTTCAGCTCTGCTTTAGTAGGAGGTAAGTAAAAATGCCACCCTGTAGCCCACTAAGAATGAGGGACTTGGGAGCAATTCATCCAAATAACTTTAGTTTCCTGTTCAGAACCGTACAAGTGGTTACTTTGCTTATTTTAGTAGGTTTCCTTTCTGCCACGTCTTGAAGTCTTGGTTGTAATTAATGATGGGATCAACCTTTTCAGCAGAATTTGGATTGGATTCAGACCTAAATTTGATTGGTTAATGTATCATTTTGTTACATTTGTAGCTAACCTGGGATATGCCAAGAAGGTCCTGAAACAAAGAAACAAGAAACTCTTAATGAAGAGTGGGACACTGGAGGAACTACTGCAAGGCTTTTCTGATACACAGATTAACATGCTGTCAAAAAACTTGCATTTACCCCAAATTGTCCCATGACTACTATTTCATCTTCACAGGCAGAGTTCAGTCTAGTCTAGCGGCTTAATCTTTGAATACACTGTGCTCTTTTTATTGTGATATTCTGGTTCACGTTAGTGATGCATGGTTCAAGAGCTGAACATTCATGAGATCTAAAAAGAATAAAATGCAGTGGTACCTCTACTTATAAGCAGTTCTACTTAGGAGCAATATGACTTAAGAGTGGAAAACCATTTGCGTTTTAACTTCTATCTTACAAATTTTAGATGCAATCTACTCTACATACTTTTTAAATTAAATATTTTTTTTTTTTAATTTTTTAGATACGGCTGCTCTACTTACGAGTTGTTCGACTTATGAGCATGCATTTGGAATGGATTAAACTCATAAGCAGTGGTACCACTGTACTAGATGGTAGACTTTCCAAACCTAAAACAGGATTTATTCATAACATCATTATACTGAGGAAAGAGAAAGCTGAGTATAGTAAGACACACACACCAGACTTTATAAAAGTGGATTTCAATAACTCTAAGAAACAGCGGCCAAAATCCTGTTGTTTAGTGTAACAAATTGGACAAGAGTAGAAGCATAGGATCATTAGGGGTTTGGTAATTCAGCCCCTCCATTGGTTCCATTGGTTCAAACTGAACTACTCTAATTGTCATATTCTTTAATATAGCAAATCACAGTTAGAGTAGACCCATTTGGGTCAATGGAACATAGAGAGCTCTTGACTCACTAAATCCTTAGTAACTGTAGTATGATCAGGCATCTCAGGGAAAGCCCAGAAACCTGCAACTGGGAACAGAGCGTTCTCAGTGATGTCTGCCTATGGAATACATTACCAATGAAGATGCCACAGATCCCTACCCCCTAATGTTCAGAAGGCAAAAAACACAATCCTGTTGTTCAGCCAGAATCTTCTCCCTCTTTAAGTGTTTGATTGTTGCAGTTTATTCCTGGCATGGCTACTTCATCCAAAACTTCTGTTTTAATTTATGTTGTATGTCAAGTTCTTTCAATCTTCCCTATTATCATAAGACGGTATTTTATGTTCATACTCTCTTGTAAACTCCCCAGAGTAGTGGCTATAGAAAGGTATAGTAGGTATAGAAATTTAACAAACAAACAAACAAACAAATTGCTATAGCTGTGTGAAAAACAGAACTAGTTACTTTGGGAGGTGGTGAGCACTCCAACACTGGAGGCCTGCAAGAGAAAATTAGATAACCACCAGTCAGATAAACATGATTTGGACTCCTTATGGAGCAGGAGGTTCGACTCACCGAGCCCTTTTCCAACTTCATTGTTCGTAGAATATGCTGGCTGGGGATTCTTGTTGTTGTAGTCTGTAAAACAACCATTTCTGGGCTCTGCAGACCACCAAAGGAAAGTAGATTTCCAGAAGTGAGGCAGTTTTATAGGTTGAGAAACAGAATTCTTTGATATTTGGTGTTTCCTACTGGGACATAAGAAGGGTTTGACAATCTTGAACAGTTCCAGAGGAGGGCAACCAGGATGGTTGAGGGTCTGGAAGAAATGTCTTACGAGGAGTGGCTTAGGGAGCTGGGAATGTTGAGCCTTACAAAAAGAAGGCTGGGAGGGGATAGGATAGCTATGTTTAAATATTTGAAAGGAGGTCACATTGAAGAAGAATTCCATGAAAGTTAGAGCTGTCCGGCAATGCAATATGCTGCCACGGAGGGTGGCGGAGTCTCCTTCTTTGGAGGTTTTTAAGAAAAGGCTGGATGGCCATCTGTTGGGAGTCCTGTGATGGGGGTTCCTGCATTGCAGGGGGTTGGACTAGATGTCCCTTCAGGTCTCTTCCAACTCTATGATTCTATGATTCTATGATTCTAGGTGCCATCAGCTGTGTCAGGCCACTGGGGGTTTGTCTAAGCCTATGGCACTTGTTCGCCAGTTTTGAGCAGAACATTTTCCTAGCCTTCCCTAAAAATCCTGGGTAGTGGTGGTGGTGGTGGTGGAACCTGGGAATCTTTTGCATTCTTTACCACCAAGCCACAGTCTCTTTCTGGCACAGTGTCTGATAATCAAAGTGGCAACCAGAGCCAACTTTGCTAACTTCTGAAACCAGATAAAGGCAAATATGTCTGGGGTGGGGTGGCAGGCATGCTTGAACTACAACCACAGGTGCTTTTCTAACTGGGAGCAAAGGCCAGTCATAAAGCCTGACAGTACAGCAGGGTGATCTAAAACCTTGTGGGTGCCATCATGTGCTCTTTGGATATCCCCGGGATCTGGACAATTCCTTTTGCAATCCCCCTACCCTGAGACTGGCACCAGCTATGATGAATGGGTGCAAAGACCCAGTGTTCCACTTGCCCTGCCAAATAAACACTGGAGGGAAATAGATTGGTCCAGAAATTGAACAGCAATTTGGGTTATTTTTAGGGCCTGGGATGACAGGAGGCATCATGTCTGAAAGCACTGGCTTGATCAAAGAGCCCTAAAAGGATTCAGTAGCAGTGAGAACTATATATCAAATAGGATTATGATAGAATTAAGGGTCTGAGCCATTTATAACTTTGGGCACTCTCCGTCTTTGAAGCCTTCCTTGGAAATTGATCCTTTTTTCTATAAATCCAGACCATAGCATTGCATTAAAATATCTGCATCCATTCCAAAACTATTAGCTTTGTGCAAGATAATCCAAGGCAAAGGTAACAGTTGTATGTGACACATGAAATTTCAGAGAGAAAAGAAAGCTCTCATGACATCTAAATAGGAGGAGCATTCAACAACAACAACAACAACACACACACACACACACACACAACACACACACACACACACACACACACACACACACACACACACACACACACACACACACACACACCTTACTGCATCCCGAGAATTCCTTTCTGTGGCATGACAACACACCCAGGTTGCATAATGGGGCATTGTTAAATAGTAAATCACAAAACAAAACAGGGTTGCTATTGTTGTTGGTCTTGCAAAAAACATGAAATAAACTGTAAGGAAGCTAGACAGCAGTGTATTCATCTACTAAGACCATTAGGCTTTGGGTGAAGTCTGTCATTGTTTTACAGCATTTTAAAAGGATTCTTTGGCTGCAATCTAATGCCTACTTCATGAGGATTGTGCCCAACTCAATTCAACTTGCACCTAGTAACTCCCATCCAAGATTCAAGACCCAATCAGGTGTGTCCACCGACGGTTCATCATCCATAGTGGACCCTGATCTGCATTTCAGGGTAGGTACCCTGAAATGTATCACGTGTGGTAGTTCTGTATGTATTGTGTGGAAGTTCTGGAAGAACGGCATCTCCTAATCATAGAATCATAGAGTGGTATCATGTGTGGTAGTTCTGTATGTATTGTGTGGAAGTTCTGGAAGAACAGCATCTCCTAATCATAGAATCATAGAGTTGGAAGAGACCTCAAGGGCCATCCAGTACAACCCCTGCCATGAGTCATCCCTCAAAATAGCACCAACAGATGGCCAGCCAATCCTTCCTCTTGTTTTGGGTTTCCAGGTTAGAAACTTTCTTATTTTTACTCAGATTGCACGGCCAAAACCTGCAGAACAGGACCTGGTGATGCCATAACAAAATTACCTCTTGAAGTCACAGAGACAGGGGAGGTGAGTGTTGAGTTTAATTTTGAGTCCAGGACAAAATGAAAGAGGCAATAAACCAACTGATCTGTTGCTCTTTCTCCAGCTTATTCCAGAAGTCAGTTAGGCAGGCAAAGCAAGAGATACTGTACTCCATATGGCACCTTAAAGACCAACTTTCAGATTTTAATGTAACAATACCTAATATGAAAGTTAGTCTTTAAGGTGCCACATGGTTTTTGTCTTTTGTTTTGTTTTGTTTTTCTTTGATTTCTGCCCGGAATTCTTGCACAGACTAACATGGCTACCTTCTCCAAATCTTCTTCTTCTTGTTTTAGAGAGAGTAACCGTGTTAGCCTGTGCAAGAATTTCAGGCAAATATAAAAGAAAACAATTTCTTGATCCTGTAGATTCCCCCATAACATGGTAAAAGCAATCCCAGAGACATCCAAGATCTGGGAATGACTTATTTATTTATTTTCATCTTGTTTGTTTGTAGGAATGATGAAACTCAGAGCCTACTAAAAACTCACTGTTCCCACATTTTGGCCCGAACCTTTAATGAGTTAGTTGCCTTCAATCCAAAAGTATGAAGTATTTGTGAGCTTTTATATATGCCCCTACCTACCTACCTACCTACCTTCCTTCCTTCCTTCCTTCCTTCCTTCCTCCCTCCCTCCCTCCCTCCTTCTTTCTTTCTTTCTTTCTTTCTTTCTTTCTTTCTTTCTTTCTTTCTTTCTTTCTTTCTTTCTTTCTTTCAGCTGACAAATTGTCTTGCAGAAGGAAATTTAGCACAATGTGCCATGCCTTCACTACCTAAGATGCTCCAGACCACTGAAACCACAGGCGCAGACAAATCCGCACAGACACAAAGGCAGGATATTAGATCGCCACTTCCCTGCCGCCCATTCCTTTCATTTGGATGCTAAATGTGAATTATCAGCTTACAAAAATATGACAACAGTCAGAGATGCAACACTGAATCCGATGGGGAAAACATACTGTGGTGTGCCTTGGAAAAGTGCTTTCTGACCACAGTGAGTCTGATAGGAAGCAAAGTAAATGAAGAGAAGGATTGAAATTTTAAAATAATAGTTGGCTTGGCATCCAAGGGTCCTTAGAGTTATTAATTTCGTTAGAAGCATTAGAGAAATAGAAGGTAAAAGAGACCATAAAAGTATTCTCGGATTTCAAAGGTTTCATGCTACACACGTCTGGGCATTTGTTATATAGCTGTATGTCTTGCAATTGGCTCCCACACTTAATGGGAGCCAAACCTTAATCCAAAATCCAAAGTGAACCAAATTTAGAATGCCTAAAAACCAGAGGTAGAGCCAAGAGCTGGGGGATTTTACCATGACGGACATTATCTAGCCATAACCAATTAAAATTTAGTATGTACACAAACAAGAGGCTCTGGCTTTCACTAACTATCCCCAGAAAACACAGTATCCTTTCTTTTACTTTTCATTTCTAGCACACTGTTGGAATTTCATCTGCTAGACAGCTTTGCTTGCCTCTCCCTTGTTGGCTCAGCTACTCAGTCATCATCAATGGTCAAGGGTAGACTTTTGCAGGTAGCTAAGGGAAGATGTCTAACTGGGGCAGGTCACGGGGATCACATTCATCACAGCAGCTCCACTGGCTGCCAATCCATTTCTGGGCACAAATAGAGGGAGGCCACAGCTGCGGTATAAGGATATCTGTAAGAGGGACCTGAAGGCCTTGGGAATGGACCTCAACAGCTGGGAAACCCTGGCTTCCGATCACACTCTCTGGAGGCAAGAGATACAGCATGGTCTACATAAATTTAAAGAGGCATTTGTCCAACAGGCAGAGGAAAAGAGGCAGGCACGGAAAGAACAAAACTCGAGGACCAGGCAGGAAACAGAATACATCTGCCCCCAGTGCGGTAGAGACTGCCATTCCCGAATTGGTCTATTTAGTCACACTAGGTGCTGTTTTTAGGATCTCTACTCCAGGCATGATACCATAGTCTTTCGAGACTGAAGGATGCCAATGATGAATGATGAGTTTTAACCTGTTATACCCTAAACCAGGCATGTCCAAAGTCAGGCCCAGGGGCCAAATGTGGCCCGTTTTCAAATTCTGAGCAGGCCACGGCCTCTTCTTCCCACTGGCTCAGCCTGTGATGCATCCCTGACAGCTGGCCCCTCCCCATACTGGATGGAGGTGTCAGCTTGCAGTTTTACAGTTTGCCTGCCCTCCGTGCCTCCATCCATCCCCCCAGACACCTTCCCAGCCTACCTGCCCCTGGCTCCATTGCTGTAGCATCCTCCTTGCCTGTTGCATGTTATAGAGACTTGTCCAAAGCCTGGCCAGGGGGCCAAATGTGGCTGGATGGTCGGCCCCCACACATTTTCACCTCGCCAAATCTGGCCCTCCTTGCAAAAAGTTTGCACACCCCTGCCCTAAACAGTTTGAGTCCAAACTCTCTCTAGGAATGAATCTCCCTTTAAAATCAGTTTAAGATCATCAGTTCGAACTCTCTCCCAGGAATGAATCTCCCTTTAAGAATCCTCTTGAGTGATAAGATCATCAGGAACTCCCTGCCAGGGATGTGGTGATGGCTCTGGCCTCTTGATCCCTGGACCATCACAGGTTACAAACCATCCCAGGTGCATGTGGAAGGGACATGAAATCTGGTGGGGCCACTGTGAGATACAGGAAGCTGGACTAGATGGGCCTTTGGCCTGATCCAGCATGGCTCTTCTTATGTTCTTATGTTCTTATGTTAAGGTCTTCCCTGTTGCTGCTCTCAGTCTCTGGAACTCCCTCCTACTGGAGGCCCGCCTGGCCCCATCTTTGTTGTCCTTCCACAAGCAGGCAAAGACCCTTTCTCTTCATGCAAACCTTTCCTCAGTGACTGGCTGAGTGAGGGGTTCAAAAAGATGGCTGTACCTTCCACTTTGAGTGTGCATTTTTCTGTTACAGTGGAACCTTGTATAACAAACGGTTTGGATAACATAAAATCTGTACAACATAAAAAAATTCCAGAGATAGGGGAAACCTCCTTAACAGAATTGCCTATGGGGTGAATCGGTACAACATAAAAATGGTTGCAATTAGGGATTATTCTCTTTTCAATGAATTCATATGGGAAATTTGTATAAAGGAAATTTTTCTTAACATAATTTCATTTGGAACGGAATAATTCCTTTATACATGGTACCACTGTCCTTTTGTTTACTGTCTTTCAGTGTGGTATTTGCTAGAACAGTTTTAGTATTTGTGCACTTACTGTTTTTCACTTTAAATGCAATTGCATGGCCAGGTTTCACAGAAATTTTGGAATGATATTCTTACCACTTCCTGGATATCTTACTTCATTTGCTAGCCTTTTAATTCCTAGGCTAATAATCCACAGGGTGCATCTTATCCATTCTCAATATCCAGCATTGCTATTGTTCTTCCTAGCTGGAGATCTGGAACCTGAGCTGTTCTGTTTGGTGGCCCATAGACTGAACAGATGCCTGCTTCTTGGGAGGAAAGCACTGGCAAACCTAGGTAGCATCCTAAAGAGCAGAGACATTACTTTGCCAACTAAGGTCAGGATTGTCAAAGCTATGGTTTTTCCAGTAGTGATGTATGGAAGTGAGAGCTGGACTATAAAGAAGGCTGATTGCCGCAGAATCAATGCTTTTGAGCTGTGGTGTTGGAGGAGAGTCTTGGGAGTCCTCTGGACTGCAAGGAGATCAAACCTATCCATCCTGAAAGAAATCAACCCCGAATGTTCACTGGAAGGACAGATTTTGAAGCTGAGGCTCCAGTACTTTGGCCACCTCATGAGGAGAGAGGAGTCCTTGGAAAAGTCCCTGATGTTGGGAAAGATTGAAGGCAAAAGGAAAAGAGGACGGCAGAGAATGAGATGGTTGGATGGTGTCGTCAATGCAACCAATATGGATTTGACCAAACTCCAGGAGGCAGTGGAAGACAGGAAGGCCTGGCGAGCTCTGGTCCATGGGGTCACGAAGAGTCGGACACGTCTGAACAACTGAAGAAGAAGAAGAAGAAGAAGAAGAAGAAGAAGAAGAAGAAGAAGAAGAAGAAGAAGAAGAAGAAGAAGAAGAAGAAGAAGAAGAAGAAGAAGAAGAAGAAGAAGAAGAAGAAGAAGAAGAAGAAGAAGAAGAAGAAGAAGACTGAAGAGAGGGACAGTCTCATCCTACCCTTTGGGGGTGATTCCCTCTCTTGTTTGGATCACAACCCACCCACCTCCGGTTATCCTCCTTCCCAATCATTGGTGGGCAATATTCAACAGGTAGGATTTCTATTCTGGGTACCACTGGACAGATGGGAAGTCCACATTGATCCTGAGATTACTCTCAGCATCTGTAAGACCTGGCCCTGTTTGAAAATACAGGGAGGTGTAACAAGGTCTCACTTCCTGCTGGCCTCTCTGATCGTATCTGAATCAAAGTGCCTTCTGGTCTGGCCCAGGAAGCAAAATCCTTAGAAGTTGAAGAGAAAGGTACAGGGGCCCCCAGGGGAAAAGAAATCCTAAGTTGTAACTTGTAAAGATAAAGGTAAAGGCTCCCCCACACCTGCATGCCAGTCATGTCCGACTCTAGGGGCCAGTGCTCATCTCCATATTCAAACCAAAGAGCCAGTGTTGTGCAAGTCCATGGCCACGGGGCCGGCATGGCTGCAAGGAAACACTGTTTGACCTTCCTGCTTTTTATGGTGGTACCTATTTATCTACAGTGGTACCTTGTATAAAGGAATTAATTCATTCCAATTGAAATTATGTTAAGCAAAATTTCCTTTATACAAATTTTCCATAGGAATGCATTGAAAACGGAGTAATCCCTAATTGCAACCATTTTTATGCTGTACGGATTCGCCCCATAGACGATTCTGTTAAGCAAATTTCCCCTATCTCTGGAATTTTTTGTACAGATTTTATATTATACAAACCGTTTGTTATACGAGGCTCCACTGTACTTGCATTTACATGCTTTTGAACTGCTAGGTTGGCAGGAGTGGGGGCTCATCTGTAGCTCAAAAGTTATAAACTCCTATATATTTACAAAGGTAAAATTCATTAGGAATGAAAGGCAAACACCGCAGATTAATTAACAAGCCAGCTCTTCCACTGCTGTTTAGTAAGATTATGGCAGGGCCTGTTGCAGAAAGAGGGCACTGCAGTATAATTGTCTTAAAAGCTCTGTGTGGCTTATGGAGACTTAGCCTGTAAATGCGGCAAATCTGTATGAAACAAGTGAACCAGGTACTTCTTACAGTTCTTACGACATGCGCCACGTTGCTGACTTCCCAGCTGCACCAAGCTGTCCTAAGAAACAAGAGATTACACAGATTTTCTTCCACCTAGTTCGGAAAGCAAAATTGGGTGGATGGATTAACAGGCTGATTCTACGTTTAACACAGAACTCTCAGGAATATTCATAGGCATCTTGCATTCAAGCTCATCAAATACTGTTATCTGTACCAACAATAGCCTGTACTGATCAAAGCTGCAATCCTATAAGTTTGTGTTTCCTTAAATAAAACGCTATTGCATTTGGTGACACCATAAAGGTTAACACTCTTTATTTAGCACCAGCCTTCTTTTCGGGATAGGTGAATTGCTGCAGCTCTATTATGATGCTTAACCTAGGAAGACTGCCTGTTTCTTCCATTGCTATTCATTGCCCTTTTCCAGTCCATTTGGAAAAATGTAGAACGAGCCGCTGACATCCAGGACCAAGAAGACAAAAAGTAGGGAAGGGAGAAGAAAGGAAAGAAAGAAAGAAAGAAAGAAAGAAAGAAAGAAAGAAAGAAAGAAAGAAAGAAAGAAAGAAAGAAAGAAAGAAAGAAAGAAAGAAAGAAAGATCTTTAGTGCAAGTCTAACATCTGTTATGCAGGATTTGTAAATCTACCTTTCCGACCTCCTGACAACAAGGGAAATCAGACAACGTATATGACTCTCCCTCAGTGGGGAATGTATGTGATTCTGTTTTGTGCTGAACTTCATTTCATACCCTAAAGACCTCCTTTTTCATTTTACTGTCGCCCTTTTCCCTTCACCCTGACCTACCTTTGTATTCCCCTGTCATTTAGCCTTTATCACTGAGTACAGAGGCCATTGGCTTGCTATTCTAAGCAGAATGTGTCTTGCCGGCACTGAAAAAGGGGGGAAGATTTTGCTGCTCCTGCAATTTGACAGTCATTTTCAGCTGGAAATGCATTATTGCTTGGTCTTTGATACTCACATATTACATGTGCTCTCTGCAGAAGACGATGGATTCAAAGACAATATTTAAGTCTGGGCTTCTATGAAACTCAAAGGACTTTCCAAAGGTGATGGGATCAGCAAGAGAGCAAAGCATACTTTGTTTGGGAGACGGGAGTTCAAGAGATGGATTGGCTTTCCAGGGAGTTTTTTAAGGACATATATTCCAATCAATGTGAACAGCTCCCATGCAATTCTGAACAGACAAAGTGTATCTCAGGCAGATCTCATAAAAGTGCATGCTAAATGGAACTCATTGTGGCTTTGCATGCCACTATGGGTTGCCTCTACTGATCATTCTTTGGTACCCAGGGTGCTATAGTCATTCTTATTGTTTTGATGGTACAGAGGTATTTTGTCCCATTGCACATTATTAGCATGTTGAATTGACCTCATCAAAAGGTTGGGATGAGGACGGTGGAGAATCTGCAAACACTCTCCAGTGCACTGTAGTGCCTAATTCTGATATTGCATCTGCTGTGTCCTGTCAAGAAATGTAAAAAAAATAGATGTAACTGAAAATGCACAGATAATTGTATCAGTTTTAAAGGGTGGCTATTAGAGATGGGCACGAATAGAAAAAATGGAGTTTCGTTTGTCGTTTGGAGGGTCCGTTTTGGTTCGTTTCCATTTTCACAAATTTTTTGCAAAAAAATCGTTTTTGTTTTCATTTATTTATTTATTTATTTATTTATTATTTTCAAATTTCTATACCGCTCCTTCTTCCCAGAACGGGAACTCAGGGCGGTTTACAACGAAAAAATTAAAAACAAATATCATCAAAGCAGGGACAAATCCTATGGGAAGGAATTCATTTCGTTACCGTTTCGTTACCATTTATTTCAATTTTTTATTTTTATTTTTAGCATTTAAAGCAGTTCACTGTATTGCAGTAACGGAAATGAAATGGGTGACAAAATTTCTGGTGTTTATATTCGTTTCATTTCTTTTTGGAGACAAAATTCATTTGTCATTTCGTTACGTAACAAAATGAAAAATGAAAACAGAAACGAAAAATTGTTCGTTTCGTGCCCTTCTCTAGTGGCTATGATATTCTGGAGCTGCCTCGATGCCCTAAGCACATCCAATCTCTCCTGATTTCAGAAGCTAAGCAGGGTCAGCCCTGGTTAGTACTTGGATGGGAGACCGCCAGGGAATACCAGGTGCTATAGGCACCTGGAGTAGGAACAGGCAAACCATTCCAGTATTCCTGCCAAGAAAACTCCATGGACATGGAGTCACAGAGTTGGTCACGACTGTGACAACAACACACACACACACACACACACACACACACACACACACACACACACACACACACACACACACACACACACACACACACACACACACACACACACACACACACATATTCTAGAAATGTCTTGTGCCTGATGGTGAAGAATAATCTATATTTCCTACTGAAGTTGTCTCAAAAGTGCCTAAGTCCCTTTTGCTTGCTTGTACTGCCACTGTTGTAGAAATCTACATATATATTTTTAAAAACAAAATCTTAAACTTCCATTATGGAAGGGAAAATGCATTACGTTGGCCTGCAGCAACTTATACAGTAGACAAGACAGTGGTATTGTTGCATGTGAGTGCAGCAATGATCTAGTGCTGGCAGAGGAAATCAACAGTTATTTAAGGAAATTCTAAAAACAGGGCCATGTTGCAGCTCAGAATGATTGGTTTGTGCTGAACAGTCTGACAGTTACCCCAAGCCAGAAAGTTCCATCCCACTCAAACAACCCTCAGGCAGTATGTAAGAGTGTAAAAAAGCCAACAAAAATCCTTATAAGGAAGCAGGTAATTCTCATTTCCAAGTCCAACTATTTCCTGAAAGGATACCCAATTTGAAATGCAGTTCTCTTGTTGTTTCCCCATTTTCTCATTTTTGTGACACACACAAACACACAAATTCTAGAATCTGGAAGGGGGGATAGATATTTTCAATTAAAATGTGTGAAAAATGGCAAATTTTAGTTGAACATAATTTTTATATCATAGATGGAATGATGAACAGCTTCTCAGAGGAGACAGACTGCGATCAAACTCCTGCACACAAGATCCGAAATATCAGTGGAGTGCTAAAAAGGTACTTACCAAGCTTTATTAAGTCCACGTACCATAAATCCATTTGGTCTGCAATTAATTCAGAATTACAGAAGCACTAAATGTGTAATTAACTCAATGAGAAATGTTTAGGCCTCTATGCTGGCATTTACACAAGCAAGCCACGCAAAAGTTTATTAGCTGGCACTTTATTGCTAAAATGCAGGCAATTCATGACTAGGTTGATAAAATCTAACTTGCTATCACTCTTGTCATTATCGGCCAATTAAGAGGCTAAGCAACCCTTTTAAGCAAATTAAGCACCAATCATAAAGTTAGTGGAGGCCTCTTTTAGTGCCATCTATAGCACATGGTAGGATTTAGGGTTACTTGAAAAGGTCATAAAGAGCAAAGATCTTAAAATTATCATGAAGAACAAGGATGCTGGGTTACTTGAAACAATGGTGTTAATGACCTTAGAGTTTGGTTATGAACTATGAACAGAATCCTTAATTTTTGATTTATACTCAGTGAACCAATGAGCTTAGATCTATTCAGATTGGCTGTCAATACAAATACACTTCTGCAACAAATATAAAGGTGCTTCCATAATAAATAAATATACCTCTGAAGAAAATACAGTAATACCTCGGATAACAAATGTCCGTGATAAGAAATTTTTCTAATAACGAATCACAATTTCCAGGTATAGGTCTGCCTTGGATAACGAATTTTGTCTATGGGCTGCCTCGGATAACAAATTTTCCCTATGGAATACCTCTGATAAAGAATTTCCAGCATGCATCGGTAAAAAAGAATTATCTCGGGCTGCATTGCATCTGTACCTTTAAAATGCACATTATAAAGAGTTTTGAGCAAAAAACCAGGTGTCTGTGTCATTTCCTAGGCTCTGGAATGGATTAATTGGTTTCCCATTCATTCCTATGGGAAACTGTGTTTTGGATAACGAATGTTTTCAGATAACGATTTGCCTTGGGAAATGAATTATCTGTTATCTGAGGTACCATTGTACTTGGTTTTAGTAAGAGCATTTGGTCATACCTAAGTGAAGGCATTTCTGGGCATATCTATGAGACAGAACAATCAACAGTTCTTCTAAGAGAATAAGATAATTTTCTTAGGTAACCGTGTTAAGATAATTCTGTATGCTTCAAACTACTGCCTGATTTGGAGGCCATCAAAAGTTCTCATCAATCTGTCAGGTTGTTAAACTGCTTAATGAAATACTGTAGCTTCACACACAGTTTTTCTGATCATGTGGGTTCAAAAATCATGCTTGATTTTACAGATCATTGTGGGACAGGTCAGAACAAGCCTATGCACAACTGAGGTCCATTCATTCCTCTGGGTGATCCACTCAGACTGTCAACAGCAGCTGAGCACAGACCTTCCAGCAGAAAATCTATAGGCAGCCCACCAAACCCTATAGGGCAATTCCCAACAAAAGAGAGTACAAGTTGATCTATTCCATTGTCAAACAGCTCTTACTGTCAGGAGGACATTCTTCATAATATGTATTTATTATTATAACTTTTCCCTCTTGAGATTTGAATCCATTTGTTTGGATCCTACCCTCCACAGTTGGAGAAAACCAGCTTGATCCAGTGTTTACATGATAGCTCTTCAAATATGTGATGATGACTATGATGCCACTTCTAGGTCCTCTTTTCCCCCCCATTATCAGATCCTTCAAACATTCTTCATGGGGGTCACTTCCCAGTCCATTTAGCTCCATGGTCAAATGCCATCCTTTCTAGCTTGACATGTCTCCTGGAGTGGATGATTTCTCTGGCTGATAAATTAGATCTCATAATAGTGTAGGCTACTATTCAGTCAATTCAGCTTTCGGGTGTTATTTGACACCTTTTGTATTTTTGCTGCAACAGACTAACACAGCTTATTAAATGAAATTACTCTATATTTTTGGATGGCACAGCAAAGGAGAAAATTCAGTTTTCTAATCACTGTCAAATAAATACCGGATTCCCTCTGCCTTTTCTGCCTTGAAATTCTTGCTGTACTATCATGGAGTTGGCCAGGCATCTTTGGAGCAATTTAAGATGATGTTATAATAGAATGTTGTGATAGTACCACTCTTATTCTGTTCTGGTCAGACTTCACCTGGAGTATCACGTACAGTTCTGTGTGCCTCAATTTAAAAAGGATATTGACAACCTTGAGCGGGTGCAGAGGAGGGCGACCAAGATGGCTGAAGGTCTGGAATAAATGTCTTATGAGGAATGGCTTAGGGAACTGGGAATGTTTAATTTAGCCTTTGAAAATGAAGGCTGAGGGGGGATGATAGCTATGTTTAATATCTGAAAGGATGTCATATTTAAGAGGGAACAGGTTTGTTTTCCATGGGTTCACAGACTAGGACTTGGGGCAATGGTTTCAAACTATAGAAAAGAGATTCCATTTGAGCATTTGGAAGAATTTTATGACAGACCTGTTCGGCAGTGGAATATGCTGCCACAAAGGAGGGTGGTGGAGTCTCCTTCTTTGGAGGTTTTTAACCAGAGGCTGGATGGTCCATCTGTCAGAAATTCTGTGATGGAGGGTTCCTGCATGGCAGGGGGTTGACTGGATGGCCCTTGAGGTCTCTTCCAACTGTATGCTTCTATGATGATTCTATGAGTCAAGGGAAATCTGTAAAGCCACCTATCCTTTGATTTTTATTCCTGCATGGAGCAGCGGGTTGGACTTGATGGCCCCTTCCAACTTCACTGTTCTATGGTTCTATGAACCCAAATCTGGTATTTTTTGTCTTGGGGGTGTGGGAATGGGGGGCAGATTTTGAATAGTGATGTATTAAATCTTCCACATTAGCACTCTGGAAAACAAGCATGGTCCTATCTCTTTAAATCTCCCCACCTGTGATCACAAACATATATCCTAAAAACTGTATCCAGGCCCTGGAGATGGTTCCAAGCAGAAACCCAGGCACCTTGGGAAGGAAACTCTACTAGACCTGTGGTGCAACATGCTGTTTGTAACAATTATAATAATACACCTGTACTACCATTGTCAGCCTGGAGTAGCCACATGGGGTCTCATTAGTATTGTATTAGGACTACATGGGGGGAAAGATAATGGCCCATAATGAAAAATGCCAAATTTCCTATATAATAAAAACGAACTTGATTAATGAAAATCACTTTCAGGGAAAGGGTTACAACGTTGTTAGAAATAAAAAATGATGTATTAATCCAACACTCTTACAGATGGTCCCAACCTCCTGACAACTGCTATTCATTTGAGATGCTATTAGCATGCATAATTATGCTAATTAAGTTGTAATTAAGCACCAATTCTTCAGAGGGCTTTTTCTTCTTCCTTCCCTTCCCTTTCCTCCTCTCTCTCCCCCCTCCCCTCCATTATTCATTCCTTTAGTCTTTCTTTTAAATAACTCAATCCTCTTAAAGAGAATTGAAAGCTTTCAGGCTTCAGTGGCAAGAGGAAAGACAAAACTAGGGGAGGATTTTGCCTTTATTTGTAAAAACATGTCAGCTAAAGAGTTCTTCATAGATTTGATCTCTGCTAAATGGCAGAATCCAATTCATAGATATCAATAGAATCAAACAATTTTTGTTCAAGTTGCAATATTTTCTTTAGGGATGATTCCCTCTTGGGTTTTTCTCTCTTAAAATATGCAAAAAAAATTAGAAATGTGTCAGGATGAACCATGCAAACTTCATGTGCATTGCATCCATGCTTCCATTGCTGTGTGCTGCATATGACAGCACATGAAATTCGTATACAGGAAGAGCCAAGAAGCATTTGGCTGCATTAGCAGACCTGCAGACCCCAAGTGATCCCAAAAATTCTTATGTACAACTTAGTTCGATCTAGACCCTGTTCTCAAGGATTCATTTAATATTTGGTTTATTTATTTCATTTATAATAAAGGATCTGTCATTCCAGCTCTGCAGTTCTAAGATCATTGTTACTATTATATTATATTATAATGGTATTCAATGAGGCATACCTCCAAGAAAAAAATGGCAGAGGTCTGAAGCTTTAGTTACACAGAAAAGCCAGTAAAATCCAAGCGGGCTCTGCCAACAGTTGATAAAATAATTAACGCTTTCCACTTGAAATGGCACCATTCAGATTGGAGCAATTACAGAAAAAGGGGGAGACAGTATAATTATTCCTCAAGCCAGCTCTGTTGGCCTGCTGAGTCCCACATTCTTTTATTTAGAAGACAGAAAACAAATGAGCAGGGAATTAGTGGAAACAATAATAAGCGGGTCACAATATTTTGGTTCCTTTGGCCCGTTGTGGTGCCTTGCTGAAAGACAACTCAGTTGGGAAGCTCCTGCTTCTGTTTTTCAAACAGCATTTCCAAGATGTTGCCTTGCTTTCCAGGTCTCAAGGAAATGGCATCATAACCAAACAGAAGCAAGAGAACAGAATGAATTGTTTTCTTCTTGGTTTGTGTACATTTTCCAGCTAGCTCCACCCTGATTCATCAAGCTCCATCCAGAAGGTGGAGAATCGTACGTGTGTGTTTTTCCCCACAGAGGGTGGAATATTAATCTCAAGGTTTGGAACTGCATAACTATAACCATCAAACATGATTATACATTTTGTATAACCATAAAATAACTGCGTAGAGTCTCTAAGGCAGTGGTGGTGAACCTTTTGTACACCACAACTCCCAGAATTCCAAGCCTGTATTGCCAATGACAAAGGACTGTGAGGGTTGTGGTCCAAAACATCTGGAGTGCTGAAGCTTCACCACCAGTTCTCTAAGGCAATCAAGCCCAAACTTGTGCTCCTTGCAGGAATCCATGTCATAGCAGATCTGACAGATGACTGTCGAATTTTTTCTTGAATACCCCCAGTGCTGCTTTCTGGGGGAATTGATTCCATTCTCATACTGCTCTAACAGTTAAGACATTTTTCCTGATATTCATCCTAAACCTGGCTTCCTGTAGTTGTTACTTTCCTGTAAATATATTGAAAATGCAGCAGCTTTCTGCCATGTGGTGAAAATATCTGCTGTGCCTCTCTCTCTCTCTCTCTCTCTCTCTCTCTCTCTCTCTCTCTCTCTCTCTGTTCCAGAATTTTACAGAATTCTAGTTTTACTCAAATAAACTTTGTAGAAATTTTAAAAAGACTGAAACAAATAGCCATTAGACATTTAAGTCTTTGCAGTAGAGGTGAGATCCCTCCAGATTTCAGGGCTGCTGAATTCTTTAGCATCTCTCTCACTCTGCCAAGTCAGTACTGAGTAAAATCTCGACAAAGGAATTATGGCCCAGTCCCACATCCCTTTAAAAGCAGTTTAAATTCCTAAATAAATCGTGCCCAAAAATACCGTCCCCACGGCCACAGGGCTTTTTGAAAAGAAAAAAAAATGCCCCTTTAAGCGAGGTTTCTTTGACTTACCGGAGAGGCAGGGTATTTTCTGCCTTGCTTAAAAATCCACCTTTTACTGAGGCATAGGTCATGGGACCACGCAGATGATCCGGGTTTCTTTCTTTTTTCTCAGAGCACCAATCGGCTGATCAGTGCTGCTTTTTAAAATTCCCCAGCGAGGTTCAGAGAAACAGGAAGCTCCTTCATGTGTCCTTTGATTAATTTCCCCCAGAAAGTGGTCCGTTTTTTTAAAAAATGCTAGCACCACCTGCTCGCCAAGGGGGCTGAACTGCACTTAAAAAAAAACAGATTTGTACGTGGGAACTCGTGACCCACATAATAAATCATGTGACAGGATGAAGAGGAAAAGCCGGACCTTCAGAATATCAGGATCAAAACCAGGTGAGACCGCAGTGTATGTCTTCATCATACAGAGATGTGATTTGTAAATATTAAGAATCCGTTCCTTCTGAATATATCCAATTCTGAACTTGATAGATTTGAATATTTGACGTAATAAATAGGGATGGGCATTTTGTTTTGGAACCAGTAGGTTACAAAATGAACTACAAGAGCCCAGGTGGTCCTCGGAACCGGCTGATACACGCAGATCCAATTGCTTTACCTTTCTCTGTCTTGCGCAGGGTTAAAATCCAATGAGGAAGCATTCTGCAATGTCATCTGTGCTAGATCTGTGATGCTGGCCAATCAGGAGCTGTGCAGGGACAGGCATCATCCCGCCTCCCTCTTTGATTGGCCAGCAGCACGAAGCAAGAAAGATGACATTGCAGCGTACTTCCTTGTTGGGTTTTAGCCCTGAGTGAGACAGAGAAAGGTAAAGCAATTGGATCAGCGTGTATCAGCCAGTTCTGAGGATCACCTGGGCTCTTGTAGTTCATTTTGTAACCTACACCTGGGCTCACGTGGTTCACTACCAGTTCCGTAATGAAATGCCCATCCCTAATAATAAATCCTAACATTCACAGTTCCAGTTCCTCCTATAGATGAGAAAGGAAAAAGCTAGAAGAAGTGAGAGTGGAATCATTCCCAGGCTTCCTGGAGTGATTTCTTGAGAAATGAAACTTGAAGACAGTCTGTCCCTAAGGGTAGTGAGAGCAGAAAACTCAGGGTCTCCTCAGGGGTTGTCATGGGTCTCTATTAGAGAGGGAGGCTGGGCTGTGAGCAAAACCTGTACACGTTGACTGCCTGCTCCAAAGAAATCTAGAAACAGGCACAGACACCAGAAGTTATTTTTCTTTCACTGCGGTTCTTTGCAATGGAAAGGTAGGAATGACTATTTACAACCCCCCTAAGCATTTCCTGTTAGGATATGCTCTGACACAAGACTGCACCGCATATACACTGCACTGCGACACTGCACTGCATTGGACTGTATATACACTGCACTGCAACAGTTTTCTCTGCATGCTAAAGGACCTGCTCCACAACAGGTTTTGCCTCATTATCGAAGAATGAAAAGTGTGTTCCAGTAACCTTCTTGAACCCCTGAATTAAATACCCAGCAATGGATACGAAAGAAGCAGCAAAGGCTGTGGACAATGCCAGCCAACTTTCCATCATGTACAGTAGCAGCGAGCGAATGTTCATAGCAACTCAAACAGCAGTACCAGTAGCCCAGGTTCATTAGCTTTGTAACAACAGAGCAAGCATTCTTGACAAGCATGGCAGAAGCCTGTCCTATAGACACACCACCTCAGAAGGACATGGTAAAGCAAAAAAGCAAAGTGTTCTGCTTATATACCGCCCAATAGTGCTTCAAGCACTCTCTGGACCGTTTACAATTTAATTATTCAGGCTACTCATCCCCCCGCCAAGCTGGGTACTTATTTTGCTGACCTTGGAAGGATGGAAGGCTGAATGAACCTTGAACCGGCGACCTGGGATTGAACCCCAGGTTGTGAGCATAGTTTTAGCTGCAGTATAGGCATTTAACCCCTGTGCTACGAGGTTCACTGGTAGAGGTGGACGCATACATGTAGGAACCCTGAAAGGCAAAATAGTCAATTCCCTGTCTTGCTGGGTCTGTGAAGGAGTCTATTTTGGGAGAATGGCATGCACTCTGCTCATAGCACTAGGTATGCAATGCTTCAGTTTGCGGTGTCCTCCTCCCACTTCATTCTGTTGCTGCTGCTCCTGCCCAAGGTATCTGTCCACTCCCCAATGTGACCTGTCCTCTGCTTCCCCAGTGCTGGCAGTATTTCCTGTTGACATTCCCACTTTTCAGGGTTCTGTCAATATGCTCATTACAGTCATTTCCCAATGCCTAGGCTGTGTGCTCTCTTTGTTTGGCATAATCATTCAGAAGGTGTCAGAGAGCAACTTTGTATGGGGTTTTTGAAGGGAAAAATAAAGAGACCATGGCATTCACGCTAACTGTGGCAGAGCTTTGGATGCAGTAATCCCTCACCTATCGTGGGGGTTAGGACCCTATCCGACCTGACCCACGATAATGGAAAAACTGTGATATGCAGATGCTGGGTTGAGTCAGGACTGGGGGGTTTCTCTGGGGGATCCTACACTTACCTGAGGCCTGGTGCTGCCCTGAACAGGCCTCTGACCAGGTTCCCGGGCCTGTCAGAGGCCTCAGAAGTGGTTTCCGGTAATCTGAAAGTCACTTCCAGTGATCAAGAAGTCATTTCCGGTTTGCCAGAAAGCACTTCTGAGACCTCCAACAGGCCCGGGAACCCCATCAGAGGCCCGTTTGGGTCAGCACCAGGCCTCAGGTAAGTGCAAGAGGCCTCAAACAGGCCCAAGCAACTCACCCCGGGGGCCTCACCTTTCATATACTGTGGTCCTGCGATATACCGGGACCATAGTATATGAACCACAAAATGGCGGAGGGACCAGTGTATCCAGAAACTCAGAATTTTTGAAGTTGTGAATTCTGAATCTGAACAAGCCTGTACTTCTGAATTTTGACTCTAAAGAGCCTGTAAGGTTCATCAAGGTCAATGAACTACAAATGTACAATTTTGGAATCAATGTATTGATTTGTTCAAACAAGCATCACATGAATGCCAAACCAGTGGTATGTGCCCATCTCTCATCACCACCCAAAATCCACATGTCCTACTTGACTGTAATTTTATCACGATGCCAAATGTTAAAATATCTTATAACTTATCTGACACCAATCACTTTTGTTTTTGGTTTTTGGTTGAAAAATACGTTTATACTCCAATAGAAGCAAGAGCTCTCAGTTATTGCAGAGGTAGATCATTTCAGGTCTTCAGTTGTTTTCCTCCTCAATTTTCCTATCTATCTATCTATCTATCTATCTATCTATCTATCTATCTATCTATCTATCTATCTATCTATCTATCTATCTATCTATCATTTAAACCTGGTGGGGACCAAGAATGCCACGTTTTGTTGTGATATTTGTTGTTCTGCTGTCTGACCTGTGGCGAAATAATAATGACAATAATAGACATTAAAGCATGTGTCTTTCTTTTTCCAATCATCTGCAACTAGGCAAGGGTTTGCTCAGAAACCGATTATTATTAGAGTTTCGACCTATGCCTTCTCCTCTTGAAAAAGCCTAGTGAGAGATTCTTATCCAGGCAAACTCCCAGTCATAAAGCCAAAAGAGATTTCATTTCTAACTGATTGAGCTCATCATGTTGCAGAACTGAAATGGCAAACAGCTTAGGGAATGGGAGGGGAGGAGGAATGATGTTTCTGATATAAAAATGAACTCTGTACTTTACGTGCAAGTTGATAGTGTAAATATCCCATTTGGTCCCATTTTCTGAGATCCAAACATTTGGCTTTAATTGTCCGGGAAGCTCTCTGGATGCCCAAAGGCAGTCCTTTATCTGAAAAGAGTTTTAATTCCACAAACCAAGCAACAAGTTAAACACATGGAGATGGAGGAAAATGGGAAAGGAATGAAGAAATGAAGCCAAGAGGTATCACCATCATCATTTCGGAATGGCAGAGCTAGAAGGGGGCCTATTGACCATCAAGTCCTACCCCTGCCACGAAGGCACAGTTGAAGGAGGATTGTGCACAGAGGTTCCCTGACTTGGCTTAGAAGCTAATGTGAAGCTTCTGGAAGTATTTTGATTTAGTCCAGTGCAATGTCTGCCTCATCCTAACAAGACAGTGCCCCAGGTTCAAACTGATCATGAGAAATTTTGGTGGTTACTTCACGTCTGTTTTGTCTCTGTAAGTGCTGTGCTTCAGACCAGTAAAAAAAACTTACTTCACATCCATTGCGCAACAGCTGAAATTTGTCTCAACCATGGCCCAGGAGCGGGATCAGAGCATGACAATACTGTACCTGGTGCTAGGTTGGGGTATTCTCTTGTCACAGTTTGTTCCCAGTTCCTGATCTGAGACAAGGGACCATGTGGTAACAACTGTCATGCAACAACCAGTGTCACCTAGTGGTCAGCGGCTGAAGAGCCATTCGACATTAGTTTCCCTACAGGAAACACCACGCAGCGCAAATGTTTATTAAAGAAAGTACTGAAAATTCTGTAGTATTGACATATAAATCCCAGAAGACCAGTAAATTGAAATATGAAAAAAGTTTTATTTACAATATTAAAAAGGGGGATTAAGAAAGCAAGGCAAATTTAGAATTTGTCACAGAACAAGACTGTGAAGTAACAGTTGTCACAAGACAAGTTATCATGACCGTGAGAAAATGGAAACAGGGACTAAACAGGGACAAAACCACGTGATCATGACCAACACTGTCATGGTACAAAACTAGTCACGGAACAAGGGAGGACATGAAGTAACCATTTGATTTCAATGCATTAGAAGATCAAAACGGCTGCAACATTGTTTTCCTGAAATTTGTGGAGTTTAAGATAAGGATTCCCAGATCAGTTGCATCATGTCATAAGGTCCCAGCATCAACAGCTGAGACCTGTTGGCAAGCCCTTGTGATGTCATTGAGGCAAGGCAGGCAAGATTTGGTAGGCGGAGATTGTCCCCAGACTGGTTCATGGAGCACCAAGAAAGTTCAAGAGTCATGATTCTGGTGCTCCATCTCCTGCCTTTTTTCCATTGACATGATGGGTCCAATTTTTGGTACTTGAAAAGTTTTGTTTTGATCTCTGCTATTTTGTTAATTTGTGAATAATTATCTCTGTTTTGCAGCCGTCTTGTGTATGTTTGTCTCTTCTGTATTAGTTATTTGATAGAGATGTAATTTTCCTTGGTTGATGTTTCATTGGATTGTTGTTTTAGTCCATCTTTATGTTATGATACTCTGAGCTGCCCAGAGTAGTGGCCTGATCAGTAGATGAGTAAAGTAGACATATAAATAAATAAATAATATTAACTCTGATATCCTAATAATGGAAGACTAAATCCAACATTAGTCCTAGAATGGGAGTTGATGGCAGCAATTGACTTCAATATTGATGATTTAAATGGGTCTGCTGTAAGTAAAACTAATGTTGGATGATCCCTGCATTAATGTAGTCTTAATTCATATATTATACAAGAAACAATGCCAGCCTCCAGTACTTTTGGGCAGCTGTGCAGGCTCAAGTGACTGAGCAGGGACCATTAGTGTGATGTGGTCACTGGTTGGACCTCCTGACACAGATCCACTCATCACATTCTTTCAGTAGTAGAATAGAAAATGCAAGAGAAGAGATTTGACTTAATTATTGAAACCCCTTTTCTGTGCTTTCTCCATGGAGATGAGGCTGAGAAGAAGGCAGACAGCTCAGTCAAAGATGGGTGGGGAATTTCATGTGATTCATGCATTCCACTAGATTTTTAGCTCTGAAATCTTAACATAGGCCCCTATCCCATGTCCCTTTAAATGCAGATTAAATTTGTAGATAAACTGTGTCCAAAAATGTCATCTCTACAGCCACCGGGCTTTTTGGAAAAAAAGAAGAAAAAAAGAAAAACCCTTTAAGCAAGGTTTCCAAGACCTACTGGAGAGGTAGGGAATTTTTTGCCTCGCTTAAAAAATCCACTTTTTTAAAAAAGGCAGACATCATAGGACTGTGTAGATGATCTGGTTTTCTTTTGTCTTTTCTCATAGCACCAACCAGCTGTTCCTGGGGCCAGTCTGCACTGTTTTTTCATTCTTTTAACTTCCCCCCACCCCTCGTGCCACTCAGCTGGTCCTCTGGCTGGTCTGGCACTGGTTTTTTATTTATATTTATTTTCCCCCACCCTCCTAGTGCCAGGCAGCTGGCCGATCAGGTGCTTTTTCCTTTTAACTTCCCCCCACCCCTAGCACCAGTCAGCTGGTCCTCTGGCTGTTCTGGCATTATTTTTTTAATTATTAGTTCCCCTCCACCCTGCTAGCACCAGTGAGGTGGTGATCACACTTTTTTAACTTCCCCCCACCCCTAGCACCAGTCAGCTGGTCCTTTTTTTTAATCCTAGCACCACTGGCTGGCCATGGGGCTGAATAGCACTTTAAAAAAACACCTTTGTATGTGGGAACTACTATCCCACATCTTCAGTCACATGACAGGAGGAAAAGGAAAAGCGGGACCTTCCGAAGATCAGGATCTTCCCCAGGTGAGATAGCAGCCACAGAGGCATCAGAAGGTCTGGATCTTTCCTCTAAGAGTATGTGCCTCTTTACAATGCTGCTTCCTCCCGTGCCTCCTCTGCTCTCCTCAACATCCAAGTTGTTAGAAGTGTGGTGTATGTTTCAATAGGGGAAAAGTGATTTTCAAAGAATGCTGTTGGAGGATGATGAAAGATGGGTTTGAGGGATCAGGAGTCAGGATCTAAAGGGATGTTCTAATTCTGTTTGACATGGAGCACCTGGTATTACACAGATTGTCTCAAAAGTCAATCCCCACCATTGAAGGCCAAATTTGATGTGATAGTGACAAGTCAGTGTGTCTAGACTGAAACATACACCAATAAATTCCAAGAGGAAATACAGAAAAACTAAAATGATGATTGCTAATGGAAACAGGAAGCTCAATAGTTCCTTTATCTGGACACCATCTTAGGGCCTTTTCACACGACCCCTAAGATCTGCTGGTCCCTTAAATTCGGACCAGAGATCTTGGGGGTTCATTTCTGTTCCTGTGTCCCCACCCCTCAGCACTTCCTGCTCCTGTCGGCGTGAGGGGAGGGAGGGGAAAAAGGACAAAAGAAGCCTTTACTAACCTGCCGGTGCCGGTCGAAGTTGCCACGAGCCCCGTTACTTCCTGGTTCCGTCTCAAGGAGCTCTTAAAGGGGCGGGAGGCAAAAAAACAACAGACAAGTGAGGAGAACCCGGCACTCTTATCCGCATCAAATATTTTTCACCTCCAGAGAGAAGGTACAAGAAAAGTGCACTGGGTCGCGCTAAAGTGGGCAGGGTCGCACTTAATTGTCTGCAAACTCTGGAGCTGGTGGGGAAACATTTTAAATCTCCGGAGCTTGCAGCCATTTGCGGCGGAGCTTAGGTGTCGTGTATAAATGCCCTTAAAAGGAGACTTTCTCTTCAGGGAAGCTTCTCCTCAGTGCCTAGCTGCCTGAGTGGAGATTTTAAATGGATCCTTGTGCCTTACTGCTTGGAATGAGTTTCTGGTGTTGCTTTTGTTTCCCATTTTTTAGTGTAGAATCTGTTTGATCCTTTTGGGAATTTGCATACTTCCTTTTTTTAGTTTTAAATATTACCTTAAAAGTCAACTTGGGTCTTTTTTAAGGAAAAAGGAAGGGTAGAAATATTTTTGATAAATAAATACTGAGTAAAATTTAGGAAGGAAGGAAGCCATGTTTGAATTTAGACTGAAAGAAAGTCTGGAAGAAATGTAATAATCATAGTATAATACATCCTCTTAAAACAAAACGCACAAGTAAAATTCAGAAACAGTTTTATGCACATGCAAATGAGATCAAACAATTTCCAATCTTTCTGATTAGCTTGAAATGTAACAAATGTAAAGAAATAAACTATTGGATATAAAAAAATAAGCTAAGAAGCAAGTGAGGAAAACACAGGGGCATCCAGGGGGAAAAGTTGTATCAAACCAGGTCAGCAGAGTTTCCTAAGCAACAAAAATCCCATTACACTAGCCAGTGGCCAAAGAAGCTGCCCCTTCACTGCGACCCAAAATCAACAGTTGTGTTCATGTTGGAGATTGTCTTGGCAGTAAATTCACTACTTTGCTTGCTTGCTTATTTAAGGAAATCCTAGCTGCCAAAGCTTGCTCAGGGTGTTAACTGAACTTTGGTTACTACGTGAGCCAAGAACAGTGACTTTTATTTTTCAATAAATGTATACCCATTGAGGCAAATGGGAATGATTAATATTGGGCTTGTCTGTGGAACTCTCTGCCACAGGAGGTGGTGATGGCATCTGGCCTAGATGCCTTCAAAAGGGGATGGGACAGATTCCTGGAGGAAAAGTCCATCACAGGTCACAAACCATGATGGAGATGTGTAATCTGCAGGCTTAAAACTGGGGTACTTCAAGGGCCAGATGCAGGGGAGTGGTATCAGGAGACAGAGATGTAGTCTCATGCGCTCCCAAACGCATCTGGTGGGGCCACTGTGGGATACAGGAAGCTCGACTCGATGGGCCTTTGGCCTGATCCAGCATGACTCTTCTTATGTTCTTATGTTCTTATGTTGCAATAAGGTTAACTGACATCCTGGTTGTCTTAGATCCTGAAGGAAACTGAAGAATAGTTGGGGGAGGAGGAGGAGACCACATGCTCCCCAACAAAAAGTACTACCCACTCAAGTTTATATGGAATGTAAACTATGGGATCAATTGCATTTTATACACACCTCAGAGCAACATCCAAGGGATCTTCTTTTTGTGGGCGCACAGACTGTCAAAGCCCACAGTGAAGTCTCCTGTGACACTCCTCTTCAGTCTCTCCGAGCAGAGTGAAGACTGTGTTTCCCCAACCAAGTTGCAAACGGGGACTTTTCAGGAGGGTCCACTTTGTGGGTGTATAACTCAGAGCCTTTGTACACGACCCCTAAACGCCGCAGCAAATGGCTGCAAGCTCCGGAGCTTAAAAATGTTTCCCCACCAGCTCCGGAGTTTGCAGGAAATTAAGTGCGACCACGCCCACCTAAGCGTGTCCCAGCACACTTTTCTTGTACCTGCTTGAGGAGGGTGAAAACCGCCAGGTCCGGATTTAATCTGGTCAGTGCGGGGCTCTCCTGGCTTCTGTTTGGGTTTTTTTGCCTCCCGCCCCTTTAAGAGAAGGGGCGGGAGGAAAAAGAAGCAAACAAAAGAGAAGGAATCAGCACATGGAGCTCTGGTAGCTTCTCCAAGGTGAGTCTGCATTTTTCCCCCACTTTCTTCCTCCCTCCCCTCAGCAGACAGGTGCGGAGTGGTGGGGAGGAAGGAAGAGCAAGGAACCCTTTGGTGGACAGCTCCATGAAGGTGTCTCCCCAATGTGTGGCAGCAGTGAAGAAGGCCAATTCCATGCTAGGGATTATCAAAAAGGGGATTGAAAATAAAACAGCCAACATTATAATGCCGTTATACAAAACAATAGTAAGGCCCCACCTGGAGTATTGTGTACAATTCTGGTCACCGCATCTCAAGAAAGACATAGTGGAACTGGAAAAGGTGCAGAAGAGAGCGACTAAAATGATTACTGGGCTGGGGCACCTCCCTTATGAAGGAAGGCTAAAACAATTGGGCCTCTTTAGTCTGGAAAAAAGGCGCTTGAGGGGGGATATGATTGAGACATACAAAATAATGCAGGGTATGAGTAAAGT
Source organism: Phrynocephalus forsythii (assembly GCA_029282475.1). Taxonomy (NCBI): domain Eukaryota; kingdom Metazoa; phylum Chordata; class Lepidosauria; order Squamata; family Agamidae; genus Phrynocephalus; species Phrynocephalus forsythii. The sequence continues at coordinate 19,306,199 of JAPFRF010000013.1, forward strand.
GGATAGAGGGAAGCTCTTCTCCCTCTCTCAAAATACCAGAACTAGGGGACATACACTCAAATTGAGTGCTGGGAGAGTAAGAACTGACAAAAGAAAATATTTTTTCACCCAGCGCGTTGTAAGTCTATGGAACTCCCTGCCACAGGATGTGGTGATGGCATCTGGCCTGGATGCCTTCAAAAGGGGATTGGACAGATTCCTAGAGGAAAAGTCCATCACGGGTTACAAACAATGATGGAGATGTGTAATCTCTAGGCTTTAAACCAGGGTACTTCAAGGGCCAGATGCAGGGGAGTGGTATCAGGAGACAGATATCTAGTCTCATGCGCTCCCAAACGCATCTGGTGGGGCCGCTGTGAGATACAGGAAGCTGGACTAGATGGGCCTTTGGCCTGATCCAGCATGGCTCTTCTTATGTTCTTATGTTCTAACCCCTAAGATCTCTGGTCCAAATTTAAGTGGCCAGCGGATCTTAGGGGGTCGTGTGAAAAGGCCCTCAGATGTCTGAAACCCAATCTTTACCAAACTTAGAGGCGTTATAGAGGAGAGTTGGGAAATGCCTCACTGCAGGTTTGATGTCTCTAGATTCCGGGGGGGGGGCTTTTGGGGGCACCTATCTCAGATGTCTGAACCTCATTCTTCATGAAACTTGCCAGATTTGTAGAGGAGAGACAGAGGAAGCATCCTTGTGAATTTGGGGCCTCTAGATGCTGGTGTGTGCACTTTTAATAGCACTTTAATTCATCACTGGAAATTGGTCAAGTCATTAATTTGTTTTTTTTTTTTTTTGCCAGCCTTGGCGTATCACAAATCAATGAATCACAATTTTTAAAATGTGTCCCTATCTGTATTTTTATGTGTATTTTTCAATACATTCCCACAGTTCATGAGAAATAACACTAGCATTATGAAAAAAAGTGAGAGAATTGAGTTAGCCACTCATGGTATAAATTCAAAATTTTGTGCAGGGTTTTTGTTTGTTTGCTTGCTTGCTTGGTTATTTATTTTTAAAGAACCAGTGATTAATATGGCAGTAAAATGAAATGGAAAATGGGACGGGATAGATTTATGGGTGAACATATGTGAGCATGACACTGATTGGAAATCAATTGATTGGCTCCTTCACGCACAGTCAATAATCAAAAGCAGAGAACTCAAAACCACAACATTTAAGGAGAAATTTGGAGTGTAATCCGAGAGTGAGAAAGAATTACATCTGATTGCACTAGAAAGGATAATTTTGTTGGGAGTTATCTCCCTTAAAGCAACCTTCCCATCTTTCCAGGAATTATTCCAGTCTGGCCCCAATAAAGGCTAGCCTTGCTACTGGATCAAAAAGGCCCAGACTGGGCATGAGGAATGGTTTGGCTGGAGTGTCCGGATCTCATGTTATTATCAGGTAATAGTTTGCAGTGGACCATACCTCAGGGTGTCCAAAATGGCTATTTTGCCCCTCAGAGAGAGAGAGAGAAGGAAGGGAAGGAAAATGGAGTAGAAATCTACAAGTATTTAAATGTCCTTGAGGCTCCCTTCATAGTTCTTCACAGATTCCCAGGGAGCAGACACCACTGTGCTGACTTTGTTTAGATTAGCTGGTTAAAAACAAAGCTCTCATGCAAACGTAAGACGAACCAAAGTACAGCTTGCAGCTGGTTTCAGTTTAATGTTCTCACTCTTATGTGGTGTAATGTTGACACAAGTTTAGTTGATGTGTCAGTTCCATGCTCAGTTCCCTCAACAGGGGTAGGACGCCATCTGCGACACCAGTTAATCATCTCAAATCATTAGCACTGCACACAGAGTTGATGATGAATCTTCACAAAGCAAAGAGCTTACATAATAACCACCCATGCCGATGCCTTGGACACACAGGTTAGAAAAGAGCCACATGGTCTCCACAACAAAACAAATTCAGGAACAGGTGATACCTTTATTAACCCTCTTTAAAAAACCCAAATAGCTTAGCTTTCAGTGATACTTCATCTTCTTCAGGCCGTGCACTGAGTTCTTATGGGTAGTTCCAAAAATTATATACTTGTATTAAATTCCCAGTATCTCATCACATTAATTTCATAGATGGCTACAGAGGCCAAAAGAGATTGGTGAAATCTGCTGGAATGGATGGATCAAATATCAGTGGACAAATAAAGACCTTGGAAAAGTTACCAGAAGCTTCCAGACATCATGAGTGGTGGCCATGTTTCCAGACATCATGAGTGGTGGGAGAGTGAGAACTGACAAAAGAAAAGATTTTTTACCCAGTGTGTTGTTAGTCTGTGGAACTCCCTGCCACAGAATGTGGTGATGGCATCTGGCCTGGATGCCTTCAAAGGAGACTGGACAGATTCCTGGAGGAAAAGTCTATCACGGGTTACAAACCATGATGGAGATATATAATCTCCGGGTTTAAAACCGGGGTATTTCAAGGGCCAGATGCAGGGGAGTGGTATCAGGAGACAGAGATCTGGTCTTGTGCGCTCCTAGACACATTTGGTGGGGTCACTGTGAGAAACAGGAAGTTGGACTAGATGGGCCTTTGGCCTGATCCAGCATGGCTCTTCTTATGTTCTTATGTTCTTATGCTGGTTGGGAGAACCTGGGAAAAGTAATGATTCTAGGCATGAATAAGGTTGATGGAAAGAAACCCATGGATAATGTTTTATCCATGCATTATTTGAATTAGATCTACGGTTGGATTTTACAAAATGTGAAGTCCTAGACAAATTTGGTCCGGTCCTTTGTGGGGATGATGGAGATGTTTCACCTTGAGAAAAGGAGAGTGAGGAGCTATATGATAGCACTTTTTAAATATTTGAAGGGCTGTTGTGCAGTGGAGGGGCAGGATCTGTTCCCGATCATCCCAGAAATGTGGGGACACGCAACAATGCGACAAAGCTGTAAATGTGCAGTTAATATTGAGCCTTATAAATCAAACTATATCCTATCATGCCAATTTTTTTTTTCATGCTGTGTCCCATCATCCTAATTCCATTACAGGCTCAAATTAAGAAAACCAGCTTTTGGCTGGGTAAAAGAAAAAGCGTATTAACTGATAGAACAGAACAGCAATGGAACCCCTTACCTCAAGCAGTGGCAAATGCGCCAACACTGGAGGCATTCAAGAGAAATGTGCACGATCACCAGGCAGATCTCCTTTGATATCTTGCATTCCTTGCATGAAGTGGGTGGTTGGACTTGATGGCCTTAGAGGCTCCTTCCAGCTTCACAATTCTATGATTCTATGAATACTTGGGGTATGCAAGGAGAAGGGAGGGGGAAAAGAATGAGATGATTCCACAGCTCCCCTGGATTGGTTTGGTGCCACCCTGGAGCACCATGGCACACCGTTTGGGAACCACGGCTCATACATCGATACATTTTATATAAAACGTAAAAAGATGAGAGGCACCAATTTTGCAGAATTACTAATTCCACCCCATGGGCTTCCAGTTGGCTGCCTCTTGTTAATTCAAATGAAAAAGATTCTGACTCCAAACTGGCATTGTGCCCACCCTCTCCTAGCCACAGCGAGCATAATTTATTACAGGACTGGATCACCACCTCCAGCTTGATTTGTTCCCCTAGTATTTCACTCACTTACCCTTGATTGAAAATAAGTTCTCCCTATTTATTTAACAGCCCCCTTTTATTCCACTTTTACAATAAGGCGGCCGTAAAACTTGAAATTTACAGAACACTTTAGGAGACTCTGTAATCACAAACTCATTTTTCAGCCCGCAGCTCTCCGTGCACTCCTCTGCAATGGCTCTCATTTACCAACTCAAAAGGTCACTGTCGCTGACGTGTTGCTGAGATCTGGTACCTGGCACACAAGCAAGGAGAGCCAAGTTGTAATGATCACTTTTTAAATACGCCGCATAAATCATTCTGCAGTCAAAGAGTGGCTACAGGGTCAAAGGGCAGAGGCCCCACGTTTAATGGCACTTTGGAGGGGAATTGGTTAATTAAAAGATAGCTTCCATTACACCTTCCAATGGAGCACTTATAGGAACTTTTCGGGCTGCCACATCCCTGCCAAAATCTAATTGGAGATTCATCACATCTTATAAATCAACGTTATTGTGTGTCATGCAGATACAATGCATCAAACCTAAGTGGGATTTTAACTGTCCAAATCCGTTTGTCTAAACATCATAAAAACTGAAACAAATCAAAGAGCCAGTTATGCTAATAAAAGAGACACATCTTTATTATGAAATACAGTGCCTGCTCACTCGCTCCCCTCCCCCTCTATATTACAGGAATAGGGCCAGCTGTAACAGTTGCCAAATTAGACCTTCTGGGCAATAGCAACGGATCCTGTTGAGGTTTCTTAAGCATGACTAGCTGTACAAAACAAACAAACAAACAAACAAAAGGCCTTGAATATTGAAACACACTCCATGTTTTGGAGAGGAATATCTGTCTTTTGCACCTTCATTTCATCTTATTTCTAAAAAAACGTATTTGATTGTTTTCCTTCCCATATACTCAAACTTACAAATACAGTAAACCCCCACCTATTGCAGGGGTTAGGGACCCAGCCCGACCTGCAATAATTGAAAATCCGCAATATGCAGATGCTGAGTCAGGATGGGATTGGGCGGGCTCTCTGAGAACTCTTGTACTTACCCCAGGCATGGCGTTGCCCCAAAAACTGTGTTGTTAGTCTGTGGAACTCCCTGCCACAGGATGTGGTGATGGCATCTGGCCTGGATGCCTTCAAAGGGGGATTGGACAGATTCCATCACAGTTTACAAACCATGATGGAGATGTGTACTCTCCAGGCTTAAAACTGGGGTACTTCAAGGGCCAAATGCAGAGGAGTGGCAACAGGAGACAGATATCTAGCCCCAGGTCCATCTGGTGGGACCACCGTAAGATACAGGGAGCTGGACTAGATGGGCCTTTGACCTGATCCAGCACGGCTCTTCTTATGTTTAAATGGTTGTCTAAATTGCTCTGCAGTGCCTCCAGCACTGGAGCACTCAACACTTCTTGAGATCATTGGTTCCACCGCCGTACTGCTCTACCCGTTCCAAAGTTTTTCCAGATATGCAACCAAGATCTGGCTTCCCGTAACTTGAGCCCATTGCTGCATGTCCTGCATTCTGGGTTGATCGAGAACAAATCCAACCCCTCCTCTGTATGACAATCTTTCAAGTATTTCTATTATTCTGTTATCCTAACTTGGCTAGGTAGGTGTGGAGTAGCAACTCATCAAAATAATGGCTCCCAGGGGGATGAACTGGATGCAGCAGCTGTGCATGTAGGGAATGATCTTTATCAGCGAATGGACTGGCTGTGCTGATGAAACCACACCTCTTTGACGGGTATAGACTGGTAACATGTCTTTCTTTTAATTGGAAAAAAATTGTCTAAAGTATCCTACTCTGCATTAATTTCCACTTTTTGCTTCGAGCCCTGCAATAATGAGCTCTCAAAATGGAAAGCATAGAAGAATGCATTGCACAACAGGAGTTCACTGATGGGTCATCTGATTGCGTGCCTTCTTCCTGCCTCCCAAGGAAATCATTAACTGATTTATTGCAAAGACTTCTATCACCGTTTCTAAGAAAACATTGTTCAGGGTATGATAACAACTCAAGGCATTTCCATGCATCTAGGTCATAATATGTCATCAACACCACCAATCATCACCATTTATAGGTCTGTGCCTCTTTGTCGCCTGTACGTGCAAATTATATAGATCTATCATGTATAGCAATCAAAAAACTTCTTGATCAGATGCTAGAACAAGACAGGGCACAACTGTTCCTTATCTCTGGAGAAATTAGGAATGTTGTATCGGCAAATTAAGCATGCTGAAAACTGATGTGCTGCAGCAGAATAGAACAAAGTTTCTCTTTCCAGTATTCAAATTGTCTTTACTTGTTAATAACGTCCAAAACACTGGCTGAAATCCTGTTAGTGTTTGCATATGTTTTCCACAACTTGCTAACGGACAAGGTGCCAAGATCCATCTCAGGTTTGCAGTTGAGCGCATGACCAAAATACACAAGCCAGGCACACCCTGGTACCTCTCGGTTCGCAACCATCACTCACAGAAAGGTACACAAATTGTAGGTGAATATGAAGACAATTTTGGTCACTGCTGAAAAATGCAAAAGTGTATAATGGACTGCCCTGAAGGTGATGGAATATCCTTTGTGGGAAGTTTCAACAAAAGTATGAAAATCCATCAGCCAAACACATCTTAATTTAGGATTTCTTGCTTTGGCAGGGCTTGAAATCCATGGCCAGTAGGATTCCTTCCTACTTTCTAACTTGATGATTCTGTGGTTATCAATCCAAGTGCCAAATAATAGTACCATATGGCATGACAAGCAGGTGCATCCAGTATTGTTATTCCACTAACAGAATCTTTCTGCCACTTTTCTCCTTTGCCCAAAGTGTCTTTGTAAGCATTTCCCCCTCCTATACAAATCCTATTTGCATTTTCTATGTATTGTTTCCCCATTCACCAAGCATGCTCATGTCTGTTTTCCCACTGTATGCATTTTAGACATTTATGTTTGAAAATACTCACAATCTTGGTACTTTTCAAAATTTCTCCCAAATGGGAGGACTCCCAAGACAAGATATGTTTTGTTTTGGTAGCGAGCTTCAGGAAATTTTTCTTCATCTATAAATGTGATATATAAGCAGCACTGGAGCTCATCCTTATGTAAAGATGTGTGTGTGTGTTGTGTCGTTTCAGTCGTGACCAACTCTTCGTGAACCCATGTCCATGGAATTTTCTTGGTAGGAATACTGGCGTGGTTTGCCAGTTCCTACTCCATCAGATCTTGCCTGATTTCGGAAGCTAAGCAGGGTTGGCCCTGGTTAGTACTTGGATGGGAGACCACCAGGGAATACCAGGTGCTGTAGGCGCCTGGAGTAGGAACTGGCAAACCACTTCAGTATTCCTGCCAAGAAAATCCCATGGACATGGGGTCATGGAGAGTTGGTCACGACTGTAACAACACAACACCCACATACTCCAGGTGCCTACAGCACCCCATCCAAGTACTAACCAGGGCTGACCCTGCCTTCATTTCAATATATTGCACTTTCATAGATGCCTCTGAGAGGTTTTTGATCAGGGGGAGCTGCAGTGAGTGTCAGTCAGTGCAGAAACAACAGTACTTGTTTCTCTCTCTATCTTAAATTCTTTTACCTGCCTTTTCCCCTTCAGTCAGTGTTCTGTCAGAGTTATGAAGTCAGAAGTGAACAGTTAGAGAGAATTGTTTCATAATCAATGTGACCATTCTGGTAGTTAATAGTGAAATAAATTAAGCAGTTAAGCTCAGTGATGTAACAAGTGAACATTTCCACAAAACATATTTGTTTTCATATAAGAAGAAATGTGAGTAAATCAAATCTTATTCTTTCTAATTTACCAGAGTATATAAATTGAACTAAGTGAGTGACATTTGAGGTAAACTAATGAATAAGGGGTTGTCTACTAAAGGAGAGTGTAGTTTCATCTGCTATGCACGTTCCTGCCAGAACTATTTCTATCTGATGCATAATGAGGAAGTTTATCATTATTTTTAATTTAATTGGCCAAACCCAACTCCAGCAATTTCTTCCTACTGGACTAGCGTCCTTCCAGGAGCTTAACTAACACTAAGCCATTAATCTGGATATTTCCCGCCTTTTCTTTTTTCAAGTGAGAAACGCTCAAGTGCCCATAACACAGGGCACATATTTATTTACCTGGACTGCTAACAGACTGAGAGGAAAATCATGTTAGATTTGTAGTGAAGCATCCAACTGAATTTTATGTGAGACTGAGTTGGACAATCTTCTCTGTCTCAATCGAAGGCGGCAGCTGTAGCTACTCTTTTTATAAACGACATTCACTTCTGTTATACTAGCCCCTGATAGCCACAAAATCAGGAAGCAATTTTGACCAATTTCTGGGACAGCCACATGAATGTTCATTGTGTCGATAAGCTTTCCCCAAAGTATCTCCTTCATTCTTATGCAGCACTAAATCATGAATCCTGCATGAGGCGGTGAGCACACCTTGTCAGGAATTATATCTGCTTCAGTTAGAGGGACAATGATACATATGTTTGTACACACACATCATATGTTTTATTTAAAGTATGACACACTCACTTAGACACACATGCATTTGCCCTGAAGCTGAGTTTAGAATGAAGAAGCACAGTACAATGTCATGACAACAATGTTCAGTTTGCAGGAGGAGAAGAAACATAGTATATTCCAAAATGTCTAAGGTTGTGCTGCATTGGTTATTTACTATGCAGTTTAATTCCAATTGGGTGCCGTTAAATGCAGATTAAAGCTCAGTGACTACACAATGTAAATCTTAACGTGTGGAAGCCCAATGCAAAATCATCTTTTTTTTTTAGCAGGAATTATCTTGTTTCATTCAGCCTCTGGTGTGACTTGAATTTGTTGCAGTCAGTTTTGCATTGCTTCTGTCCACCTTCTGCTCTTCCAGAGACCTGATCTGAAGAAAAGGGGGACTCACAGGGATGTCAGTTTGCCTCAACCAAGCACCTCTTGTCTCCAAACCATTTATTTAAATAACAACAACAACAAGGCATTTACAAGAGCACTGAAGAGACCAGTTTAAAAAGAGGAGTGGGAATTGCCAATCAGCACTTGTTAGCACCTTGTTTATGCAGCCTGGACTCTTGGAGCTCAGTGTAAACCAAGCGCTCCCTCTGTGCTCATGCTGAGTTCTCCAAATCTGGACGGCTACAGATTATTTATTTATTTATTTATTTATTTATTTATTTATTTATTTATTTATTTATTTATTTGTTTGTTTGTTTATTTAAACTTTTATACCATCCATGTAGCAAATAGCTACTCTGGGGAGTTTACAAACAGAGTAAATAATATCATCAAAGCAAATCAACAGTATGGAAAATAAATTGCACAAATTATGGTGCAAACATTGAAAGTCTCAATCAAACTAAAATTAGTCACAAACAAATCACATCACATCACAGCTACAAACAATTTATCCTGGAAAGGCCAATTTCTATGGGTCAAGTCACAGGGGATGGACCCGTATCTTTCCTGCCTTGTGTGTGTGTGTGTCGTTACTGTCGTGACCGACTCTTCGTGACCCCATGTTTTTTTGGCAGGAATACTGGAGTGGTTTGCCAGTTCCTACTCCAGGCGCCTACAGCACCTGGTATTCCCTGATGGTCTCCTGTCCAAGTACTAGTCAGGGCCAACCCTACTTAGTTTCCGAAATCATGCAAGATTGGATGTACTTAGGGCATCTAGGCAGCTTTCCTGCCTTGTAGTCGCACCTTAACTTTAGCTGTGACTGAAAAAAACAAAACACAAAACTGTGTTCCACATCTTTTCTGCTGTACTTTCTGCCACAAAACATAACTGCTCTACCCATTACAAAAAATGATGGAGAATAATGACGCGGTAGAACTGTGGACTATATCACTGCAGAGTGAAAGCTGGAATTGCATTTGGAATGTTTGCTTATCTCTTTTAAAATTTGGGATAAGAATTGCCTTCAGTCAAATGTGTAACTATGATCTAAATGGTAACTAATGTGTAACTATGGTCTAAACCAGAGGCACTCACGAAGCAGAGCAGCATTCCCTGTGGGTTCCTCATGTTAAAAGCAGCATGTGTTGAGTTAAAAATGTGGTTAAGGAGAGAATGTAAAGTGTGATTACAAGCAGGGGAGGGTAAAGGAAAACTCAAGAACATTTCTGAGGCCATGCCAATGGAGAAAGTGCATATGCCCTTATTAATCATCTTTGGGGTGAGGAGGTCTGCTGTAAAGCCATGAAGATCTGCACTGTATAAAGGCTTGCTTCTCTGCAGTTGTTCAACATCCTGTGACCTCTGGCCAGAAAGCAGTGGCAGCAAATTGGACATCAGCACCTCTAATTTCAGACCGAGGTAACAGAGAGAAGAAAAAGTGGTGAGAGAGGCCCTTTGTACACGGCCCCTAAACTCCGCCGCAAATGGCTCCCAGCTCCGGAGCTTAAAATTGTTTCCCCTCCAGCTCCGGAGTTTACAGATAATTAAGTGTGACCACGCCCACCTAAGCGCGTCCCAGCGCACTTTTCATGTACCTGCTCTCGGAGGGTGAAAATTCCTGATGCGGATATAACAGTAGTGACTGCCGGGCTCTCCTTGCTTCTGTTTGTTCTTTTTTTGCCCCCTGCCCCTTTAAGAGATCTGAATGCAGTGCCGGGAGCAAAGCGAGATGGCAGAACGGAGGTGAGCGGCATTCTTTTCTTTCTTTTTTCTTCCTCCCCTCACGCAGCCAGCAGCCAGGAAGTGCGGAGGGGGTGGGAACGCAGGAACAGCAACAAACCCCTAAGATCTTTGGTCCGAATTTAAGTGGTCAGCGGATCTTAGGGGTCGTGTGAAAAGGCCCAGAGAAAGAAAGGAAAATGTAGAAACAGGACTAGGAGCTTTCCTCCACCTAACTTTTTTTTTTTTTTTTTTTAGCCAAAACCAAACTGGCTTTCCTGCTCTCGATTAAACCTCCTTGCAGTGCTGCTGGGTGGCAAAAGAGAGGACTGAACAAAGGAGTGGGCGATGCAAAATTCCTGGTGGTGTGAACAAAGAATAGGCTCCCTGCATTGTCCTTTTAAGAAGGGGGGGAGCCAGAATGCTCTTTTGCCCTTTTAAAGTACAGTGGACCCTTGTATAACAAACGGTTTGTATAACATAAAATCTGTACAACATAAAAAAATTCTGGAGATAGGGGAAATTTGCTTAACAGAATCACCTATGGGGCGAATCCGTACAACATTAAAAGGGTCGTGATTAGGGATTACTCTGTTTCGAATGCATTCCTATGGGAAATTTGTATAAAGGAAAATTTGCTTAACAGAATTTCACTTGAAATGAATTAATTCCTTTATACAAGGAACCACCGTAAATCGTTTCTTTTCCTCTGGCTGTCTTAGAAAATTGTTACATTCCTGACAGCTAGAAAGCAAAAGAGGGGACGGGGGGAATAAAACAGAGAACTCCAATCTGCAGACTGACACGATCCTGACTAAGAGTGCTGGTCTCCTGTCAGCACCTTCAGCCTCCATCAAAACTATGGGAACTGATGTAGTTGCACCATTTCCAATATATTTCATTTATTTGTTCATCTATCCATCCATGCATCCATCCATCATCCATCCATCCATCCATCCATCCATCCATCCATCAATTCGTTCATTCATTCTACTTCTTTTCCACTCATCTAGTGATAAGCCCCTACTCTGGGCAACTTAGACACTAATGTGTAACAAAGCATTCCACTCAAAGTAACATAGAAGAGTAATGTAATGCTCATCATAATCATAAAACGTTTTAACATGGGGGGGGGGAACCTCCACAGATGGCAACATCAAATCAATTAAATATTGCATAAAATAGTTTGGGACATATTGCAGGAGCGGAAAATAGGCATGAATTGCCTATGGTCACCACCAAGAAGGCCCAGTTCCTGGTGGGTCTTTTCTAGGTCTCCCTCAGGGTGGCCACCTACAGCAGGCCTGTCCAAACTTTGGCCCTCCTGATGTTTTGGACCACGTCCCAGAATTCCAAGCCTATATTTCCAATGGCAAAGGACTGTGGGAGTTGTGGTCCAAAACATCTGGAGGGGCAAAGTTTGGACATGCCTGACCTACAGCAATTCAGGCTGAGATTATTGGGTGTCTTGGGTAGTGGATCTTACAAGAAATGTGACCTTGTGATTTGCCCACTGTGCTCCTACGGGTCTTCTCTCACCATAATGCCAGAAGAGAGTGACTTCTCCTTTAAACTTCTAGGATCCACGCTTCCTCTCCCATCTACAAATTGTAAGTCTTTTCACTTAGTTCCATAACTCATAAAATATGCATCTCTTTTCTCCGAATCTTGGCAAATCTTTTCTTCCCTAAGTACACTAATATTTACTTTATGTATTGATGTATTGATGTAAAGATTTCCAGTTAGCTGTCAAGATGATGTCTTTTTGCTAAGACCATGAAGGCCAGAGTAGTCTGGCAATGGGACAGCTGAAATCCACCTGCTCAGATCCATTGTTTTTAATGAATAGATTTGTTTGTAAGCTAGGCTATCAACAACATCAGCTGGATAACAATTAACCCAGGAAACACAGTGACAACCCGCTTGTGTTTTACTTGTGTTCTGGTTCATTTCATTGTCATGCCTTCTATTTTTCACCGTATCTCAAATCTCTCATGGCTTGGGTCAGTGCCCTTTTCTTGGTTTGGCTCCTAGCTACAAGGATGATCTTCAGTAATCTTCCAGGTTGGTTGGTTGGTTGGTTGGTTGGTCGGTGGACAAAATATAGTCTGAAGGCCCATGTGTCTGTCAAGGGACCCAAATTTGGCTTCTCACAGTGCTGGGACTCCACAAAAACGTGGCCATCTTAGTTTAACATGGTTGCATAAACCAGGCTTCTAAAAGTTAGGCACTCGAAGCCCTGCGTCGTAGGATGAATCATTTTTATCTCATATCTGTTTGTTCCACACTCAGGATTTTTATCTCATTTCTTACTTCATGTTCTTTCCGTCCAGATATTATGGGGAGCCATTGAAATGGATGGGGCACCTGCATTACTCAGAATTCTATAAATATCATTGATAGCAGCAGTAAATTTTAGTAACACCCTTGAGCAACTGTCATCTTAGTGCTACAACCAGGACCAAATGATACTTGCTCATTTAAACCCTACACCTGCTCCACAACATCCTAATGGCCCTTCTTTTAAAATTTCAACCCGGAAGAACCACTGGGGTACACATCTGCTTGATGATTTAAACGCACGTCTTTTGAATCCCTGTCCCGCACTCTTAGCTACCACACCCCTCCCTGGTGACCATGCAACTTGTGGACATTCTTATAGCCAAGGACAGTAACCCACCAACCCTGTTCTAATCCCAAGTCGTGTTTGACTACAAGGATTGGTTCCTGCTGGTCCCACCAAGCCATTCTCACTTAGACTGCCCTTCTCCATCCTTACAGAAACTGAGTGTATATTAGTTGAGCATCGTAAGATGATTATTGACCTCCTAGCCTGGCAGCAATTTATTTCAGTTTGCTGTTGTGGTTTATGGTTTTATGTGTTTTTCTTGGTTGGTTTTGACAGCCTGTCAATAAAATGAGCAGTACAAAATATATTCAAACCTGGTGTTCATTGACGTTTTATGGAAGTCCCAGGGTACCCACCCCCAAACCATATGCTTCTGTCTTCTCTTCCTGAGAAGTGCCATGCTCTTGTGTTTAAAATACTGTTAGACTTCATCCAGGGGTTGTTTGTGTCCTGAGAGCTTCCCTACTGTTACCCTACGAGGCTTCAAAAGAGGTAAAAGGAATGTGCATTTTACTTACAACTCTTCCATACAAGATTGACCAGCACATTCATGCATCTCAACAGCTACTAGGAAACAAAATATCTGCTCAAAAAAGGTACCAGTTTCAATCAGAATGTTAAAGGACTTCATCATGGCTGATTTCTGTCCTTAAAACTATTCCATTGTTCGCTTACTTCTGGATCAGAACTTAGCAGAATCAATTTTTGGACTGCAACACCCAGACTGAAAGCTTGGGAGGACATGTTTTTGACTATACTCACCCATTTGACTTGGCCATTGGTCAGGGGATTCTGGAAAATGTAGTCCAGACTGGGTCACGGAAAATAATCTTCTAGTAGAAGAGCAGGCTGGTTTTAGACCCAATCACTCCACAACTGATAACTGTTTTATTCTACATCACATTCTTACAAAGCAGCTATCAAAAAGCAAGAAATTGTATACAGCATTTATAGACCTTAGTGCAGCTTTTGACTCAATAAATAGAAATAATCTGTGGAGGAAATTGGCTAGTTTGAATATGGACGCTAGACTTCTAAGTCTGCTTAAGATCCTTTACTCAAATACGCAGTTGAAAGTTCACACAGGAATAAATGGCTCCTTAACAAAGAGTATACCAACATTCACTGGAGTTAGACAGGGCTGCATTCTGGCTCCAATGCTCTTCAACTTATATGTAAATGACCTACCTGGTTTTCTGCATGATGCTGATTCCCATATGCCAAAGATACTCGATAAATTTATTAATATTTTATTGTATGCAGATGATATGGTTCTAATGGCCCTTACCCAAATAGGCCTAAGAAGACTTCTCCAAAGATTGTATACATACTGTGTCCAAAATTCCTTAACCATAAACAAAAGCAAGTCTAAAGTGATGGTGTTTTGCAAGAGGAGTGTGAAATATAATTGGTGGATAAATGGGGAACCCATTGAACAAGTACCTTCCTTTAACTACCTTGGAGTGGTTTTTACCAACACAGGCACATGGTCTAACCATTATAAAAGAAGTTTGAAAAAGGCTAGGTTAGGTACTAAAAGATTGTACAAGTTATTAAGTTACAACCACCCAGGTTCTTTGATCCCCATACTGAAGGTGTTTAAGGCTAAAATAGTCCCAATGTTGACCTATGGAGCTGAACTGTGGGGTCTAAACAAAGCCACCATTCTTGAACAAAATCAGACCAGTTTTCTAAGAAGTATATTGGGAACTGATAAGAACACATCAGCTCCTGCTGTTAGAGCAGAGCTAGGCATGCATTCCCTACAAAGTAACCTAGTCATCAAAGTTTTCAATTACTGGCTGAAAATCCTTTTTATGGATACTAATAGTCTACCCAAAATTTGTTTAATGGAACAAACAAACATGGCACTAACTAATTCGTGGATTAGCCATCTTCATGAAACTATTACACACCATGGGTTTTCTATTCAGTTTTGCAAGCTCCACAGGCAAGATATTTTCAAACAGCGACCTAGATATTAGTGCAATCAGACCTGGAATTATTATCTAAAAATAGATCTCTAAGCTGGTTGGCTAAGAATAAAATTACCTTTTTGCCTGAAAAATACACTCCCCTTACCTTATTAAGAAGGGCCTTTACTAGAGCCAGATTTGAACTGCTGGATTCCATGGTCAAATATGGGTGTTTTCACCACCTCCCTTATCAGGAGAGAACCTGTATTTGTGGATCCCCTTCTGTTGAAAACATTTCTCATATTCTCTTTGACTGCCAATTATATGCACCCATCAGGCTTGAATATCTATCCCCTTTTTTAGAAAGAACAGTCCATAGGGACCCAATTCACAGATTGTCTTATCTTCTTTCGGGCTCTAATGTGACATTGTTCGCAAAGTTGCCAAGTTTGTAACTAAAGCTGCAGCTTTAAGAACTAATATGAAATTGGAGTATCCTGCAAAGGAGATCTACATATATGACCACTTATTCTGAATCTGTATTGTAGGGTACCCTATTGGATGGTCATGGATGTATTTTATATTCTGTGTTGTTAAAATAGGACTAATCAATAAATTTATTTGTCTTGTCTTGTCTAGTCCAGAAAGCCACTTTCCCCATTTCTGTTTATTCTTTCTTTATTATAACCATAAAAGTCCTGTAAAACAGACTTTAAAGAGGCACAAATGAGAAGGAAAGGAATTGGTTTTAGACCTCAGCCCCTTTTAGAGTCTCCTGGGGGAGGGGGTCATAGAATAATGGAGTTGGAAAACTCCAATCCATTGTTCCATGCAGGAATCCAAGTCAAAGCAAATTTTCATCAAATTGTCCCTTGAATGCCTTCAGTATCCTCATGCTCACCATCTCATGATGTACCATATTTTTCGCCCTATAAGACACACCTGGCCATAAGATGCACCTAGTTTTTAGAAGAAAAAACAAGAAATAAATGTTTAGCCAAAGGTTTTATGGTGGGAGAAGGTGAGGCTGTGGAATCCAAGCTGCAAAATAGGAGGCTGGCAAACAAAGTAATTGGAGCTGTAGATCCATGCTGCAGAAGGGGAGGCTTGCAAACTAGATTATTGGGGCTGTGGAATCCATGCTGCAAAAGGGGAGGCTTGCAAACGAGATTATTGGGCATGCGGAACCCAAGCAGCAAAAGGGGAGGTTTGCAAACTGGTTATTGGAGCTGTTGAATCCAGGCTTCAAAAGGGGTGGGCAGAGATTCCGTGGAAACCTCTTTGCAAACAAGGTGATTTTTGACTGGGGAATCTTGGCTGCAGAAGGGGTGGGGGTGAGGAGAGGCTCCCTGGAGGAAGCCTCTTTGCAAACTGGGTGATTGGAACAGCAGAATCCTGGCTGCAGCATGAGATGGGAGAGGCTCCGTGCAAGTATTTTATCTCTAAATGAAAATCTGTGATATATATGTTGTGGGGACTGCTGTATTCACTCTATAAGACGCACAGACATTTCCCCTTACTTTTGAGGGTGGGAAAAGTGCATCTTCTAGGGCAAAAAATACAGTAATTGTTTCCATTGTCATACTGTTCCTACAGTTAAGAGGTTTTTTTCCCTTATATTCTGGCTTCCCAGTATCTTGAGTAGAGATGGGCACGAAATGACCATTTTTTCGTTACCATTCTCCATTATTCATTCCATTACATAATGGTACAAATGTTACATAACCGTTGTGATGGGGCAGGCTCAAACCGAACACAACCAAGAAAATTTTCTTCGGTTCTGTTTGTTTCCATTATTAGCATTGTGCCACTTGCACAATGAAAAATGGAGCAGCAGAGGGCGGCGGGAGAGGGCTGGGATCCTGCCTCCATGCGCAGAGGCAGGATCCCAGGCCCCTGTCCAGCCATCTCCAATTGGTGAATGACAGCCCACCAGGCTGTCATTCAACAAGCAGAGGGCGGCAAGAGGGGGCTGGGCCTGGTGGAGCCTCTTTGCCCCTTCCCCTCCGGAGCCGATGCGAGACTTTGCCAGTCTCACGAGAAGAGGCTGGGCTCCGGGATCTCGCTTCGTCGGCACTCGACAGGCTTTGGAGGGGAGGATGTTGGAGCTCGGCTGCGCCCAGCGCCATCTTGACTACCCATGAAAGAGGAAGCGGCGACGGTGCAGCCAGTTCAGAAGCAGGGGAGGAGGGTGTCATTGGAGCACAGGGGGAGTGCAGCGGCACCCCCCACACACACACAGGTTTCCCGGGTCTAGACCCAGGGGGGTGCGGGTCGGCAGTCTGCTGGGATGGCGGCTCCCAGGGCGGAGTGGTTCCCAGGGAGAAGGGCCCCAGTTAGGGCGGTGCTGCATGGGGCTCCAGGGTTGCGACCCAATGGGGGTGGCAGATGGAGCGGCAGATCGGTCCTTGGGGAGGGGGCCCAAGGGAGGGTGGTGCTCGGCAGAGCTCCGGGGGTGGCGGCCTGTTGTGGGTGGTGACTGGAGCAGCGTCCAGCTCCAGGAGGGCTCCCCGTGGCCATGGGATCGCTCTCCCAGCAGGCTTGCCACCGGCTCCAGCAGCACCTGGTCCTGGGAGGGCTCCCCGTGGCTGCGGGATGGCTCTCTCAGGAGGCTGGCCCCAGCCCTGGGAGGGTTCCCCACGGCCGCGGGAATGCTCTCCCGGCACGCATGCCTCCGGTTTTGGTGGTGCCCGGCCCTGGGAGGGCTCCCTGCGACCGCAGTTTGCCGCACCCGAAAAACGAAGAAACTGAAACTAAGCGGGCCCCGGGGGCCCAAAAAACAGAAACAGAACGAAGCAGGCCCCAAGGCCTGAATAACGAACACGAAACACCATTTTTGCATTTCGTGCCCATCTCTAATTTTGAGTCCTTTATTTTGTGTCGTGAGCTGGATGACTGGAATAGATCCTGCCCCTGCTCTGTATGACTACCTTTTAAGTATCTGAAAAGTGCTCTCACATCTCCCCTATTCTTCCTCTTTCATGGATAAACATTCCCTTTCCTTTCACTCTTTTCCTCTCAGGACTTGATTTCTATATAGGAATGGGCACAAAACAAAAAACGAAATGCTGTTTTGTCATTTCATTATGCAATGAAACAAAATGAAACAATGAAGCAGTATTTAGTTACAGACAAAACAATGAATCAGCATTTTATTACAGACAAAACAAAACGGTCGCTTTTTTAGTTAGAATGAACTGTTTTGTTTCTCTGTAAAACGGCTATGCCTCCCTCACCTTCTGGTCTCCCAATGCAAAGGTCCCTCAATGAGCTGCCTTTGATGAGTGGCATTGGGGGGGCATCAGAGCAGGCTGGGCCCTTCCTCTCCACCCCTCGCAGGCATGGGGATAAGATGCGGGGTGTGGGGTGCAAGGTGCCATAGCCGCCGCGTTGCTGGATATCCAAAAAAGTGGCGCTGGGTGGGAGGGGTGGAGCAAGCTGAGCACTGCCTCTTCCACCTCAGAAGCATGGAGAGAAGCTCCAGCCAGAGAAGGTGAACAGGGTCTGGGCCAGAGAAGAGCCACCACCAAGCAAGAAGAAGGAGAGCAAAGCAAAAGCAAAGTGGTCTGCTTATATACCACCACATACCACTTCAAGTAGTCTCTGGGTGGTTTACAGTTTTAATTACAGTAATGCAGGCTACACATTGCCCCCCCAGCAAGCTGGGTACTCATTTTACCAACCTTGGAAGGATGGAAGGCTGAGTCAACCCTGAGCCTGCTATCTGGGATTGAACCCCAGGTCGTGAGCACAGTTATACCTGCAGTACAGGCATTTAACCACTGCGCCATGAGGCTCTTACAAGAGCCTGGCTGGGCCTCCTCTGCTGGAGCCCAGAAGGAGGAGGAGGAGGAGGAGGAGGAGGAGGAGGAGGAGGAGAGCCGGGACCTAATGAATCGTTTTGAAAGGATTTCATTTTGTACATTTTAAAAAAAAGATCTTAAGAAACAAAATGAAATGAACTGGGACGGGCATGAAATGAAATGAAACACAATTTTTCCATTTCGTGCCCATCCCTATTTCTATATCTCCTGATCCTCCTTGTTGCCTCCCTCCGAACTTGCTCCATTTTCCCAGCATCCTACTTGAAGTGTGACATCCAGAACTGGATGTAGTCCTCTAGATGATGTCTAACTTGTGCTGAATAGAGAGAGAGTAGTACATCAAGAGATTTGGAGACTATACTTCTATTAATGCATCCTAAATTCACATTTGCCCTTTTAGCAGCAACATTGCACTGTTGGTGCACATTCAGCTTTAGATCTACAAGAATTCCTAGAGCCTTTTCACTTGTAGTATTCTTGAGCCAAGTATTCTCCATCTTGTAACTGTGCATTTGCTTGTCCCTGTCCTCACTCCCCAGGTTCTAGAACATGGCACTTATCCCTGATAAATTTCAAGGAAACAGAAGTCTCCAGGTGCTTTTTAAGATGAGAAAGGAAGAAGCATGATGCATGATGGCAAGGAGCAGGTTCTGCACCAGTGTTCACCTTTGTTGTTGTTCAGTCGTTCAGTCGTGTCCGACTCTTCATGACCCCATGGACCAGAGCTCGTCAGGCCCTCCTGTCTTCCACTGCCTCCCGGAGTTTGGTCAAATCCATATTGGTTGCATCGATGACACCGTCCAACCATCTCATTCTCTGCCGTCCTCTTTTCCTTTTGCCTTCAATCTTTCCCAACATCAGGGACTTTTCCAAGGACTCCTCTCTCCTCATGAGGTGGCCAAAGTACTGGAGCCTCAGCTTCAAAATCTTAGTAAACATCTAGTCTTTGCTTACTTTACATCAGTGGCCCACGGACAAGAGTGGCAACTTATTCTGTTCTTCCCTGTTTAGATCACAGATTGCTGGTGCCAATTAAGGCACAATTACTTAAACTGCCAGCATCACCGGGGCAAAATTACAAGAAACAACCAGAACCCATTGTATTCTGTGCTTTAAAACAAGAACCAGCATCATAAAATTATCTAATAACATCTGAATGTGGGCCAACTAGAAATCCAGGTAACATAGTTTACTTCTTCCCCCCCTGAAATTTATTGTAAGACTGAATATAACTTCAGTTACATTAGAACAGGCTCTGTAAAAACCTGGCAAAAAGGCATCACTATGTATTAAAATGCTAATGCCATGCTTTGTTCATTGAAAAGTAACAGTGAGATCTTCTTTTTTCCAAAGTAATAAAAATATTCAATATATTATTCAGGAAGTCAAAAACACTTAAGTTTATTATGTGTTACAGAACCAAGGGTATTCATTTTCCTGATAGTTAAACTTTCTATGTATATATATATATAGAGAGAGAGAGAGTAGAGGAGGAGAGGGGGGAAATCAATAAACAGATCAATGTTTGAGCGTAGAATCCGTCATGCATTTCTTTGAATTAGGTCCCACTGAAATGAAAGGAGATCACTTATGAAAAGGCATGTTTAGAAGCACATCTAGGTAATTTCCTCCAAATCAGAATGTCTTGCTGACTTCCAAAATTGTAGGACTCATGGACAGCCCCGGCAATTGTACTGTTTGGGCTTGTGAGCTCCGCCTGTCCAAATCCACTTGGGAATATAAGACATGACCAAAACATTATCCTTTTCTGAGAATGGGGGAGACCCTATTATTAATACTTATAGTTTGTGTTATGCTCAATTGTGTTTTCATCATGCTTTTGTGTGTTTCAAATATTTACTTTGACATAAAAATTGTTATGTAAGTCTTGGAACAAAGTGTTTTAGTTTTACTTATGTACCAAAGCTTAGAGTACATTTTTTGATTTTTCCAATTTGTTATTCACAAATTCTTTGCATATGCTTGCTCGCGTACAATAAATTGTTAAAAGGCAAATGGAATCATTTTGAACTTTCAAGAGAAAACTGAAAGGATGTTTAGACAAAAGGAATTGTACCATAGGCACAAAACAAATTGCCAAAAAAAATAGATTTTTTTTAATTTGTGTATAATGCCCCATCTATAAACCTATCACTAATGAGGCCACTATTTTCTCCTCCTTTTTCATTGGCAGACTCACATTGTTGCAAAAGAGCAGAATGAGTGGAGGACAGGGTTGACTCTGCTGGGTGACAAAATTGCTAGAGGACAGGAGAGTCTCTCACGCCATCCTTGGTGGGCAGGAAACCAAAATTTGCAAGATTTGGGAGGGAAAAGATTGCTGTTGACAAAAAAAAGCCACAACCTGGAGAAAAACCTTTGTAGTTCTTATTAGTCAGGAGAAACTAAGTGGTCAACATGGGTGGATGGACACATCCCCAAAGAAAATAACAGAATTTCTCAGAAAATGCTCAATCAGCATTTTTGACCCATCACAGCAGTTGCAAAACAGATCCCATTCATCTTCAATAGTATGGGAGCAATCCATGAGCCCGAATCCTGTTGCTTAGCAGCTCAAATCACACTACAGTAGGTCCGTGGAATCAGTGGGCATTTAGTGACTTAGTTCCTCCATAAGACCCATTGCTAAAGCAAGTTGCATTTAGAGTAGGCCCATTTCAGGCAGCGGAACATAATGGACTCCATCAATCAATGAGCCTACTGCAATGTTTTTTTACTACACTAAATAACAGGATTTGGGCCATTTGGGACTCGGGGCAATGGTTTCAAACTACAGAAAAAGAGATTCCATTTGAACGTTAGGAAGAACTTCATGACAGTTAGAGCTGTTCAGAAGTGGAATAAGCTGCCACGGAGGGTGGTGGAGTCTCCTTCTTTGGAAGTTTTTAAGCAGAGGCTGGATGGCCATCTGTCGGAAACACTGTGATGGGGTTCCTGCATGGCAGGGGTTGGACTGGATGGCCCTTGAGGTCTCTTCCAACTCTATGATTCTATGATTCTATGATTTGTCTATGGCATGCAATAAAACATGGTGTTTTCTTTCATAAACATTTTCACATGATGTCCCTTGCAGAAAGACTGGGGAGGTACCAGTGGGGAGTACGTTAACAGGTAGGTTCCGGTTCTTGTTAGAAGCCTATCTGGGCTTTCAGATCTGCTGAGGATGCCCTTCTAATGGTCCCACCACCTTCAGATGCCCATTTGGTGATGACAGAATCTTCACGGTAAGTT
Source organism: Phrynocephalus forsythii (assembly GCA_029282475.1). Taxonomy (NCBI): domain Eukaryota; kingdom Metazoa; phylum Chordata; class Lepidosauria; order Squamata; family Agamidae; genus Phrynocephalus; species Phrynocephalus forsythii. The sequence continues at coordinate 19,328,041 of JAPFRF010000013.1, forward strand.
CTTTTAGGCTTTCTGCATGAAAAGAGGCTGTTTCCACCTGTTCTGGTTTCCCTCTGCGTGGTGGTGAAAGTCTTTCTTTAGGCAGGTCTTGAACAATTCATGACCTCAAACCACAGGTTTTCTTCCTTTTTAGTTAAACTACCATTCGTACTTTAATTAACAGCATTTAAAATAGCTTTACTTTAATTATATTCTCTCCCACGATCATGACATTTATTCTATTTTAATACTGGAAACTTTTTAATAATGTTGGAAGCCACCTTGGGTCCCAGTTCCAGGAGAAAGGAGAAATATTCAATCAACCAACCAACCAACCAACCAACCAACTAATCAACCAATCAAACAAACAACATCCCGTCTTTTCTATAGCTAATTGATTGTCTTTTCTATTTCTGGCTGTAGAGGTCCATCAATTTAACTGAACTTTGTGATCATTTCTAAGAAAGATATTATGAACGAAATGCCTTCCTGGGGTTGAAGTTGAGCCTGGATAATTATCTGTAGGTACGATATGAATGAGCTGCTTTAATTCCATTGTACTTAAATTAATTATTGAGGATGGGGGAAAGAGAGAGGAACAAACAGAACTCTTAGTGATAATTAAAACATTTTGATACTGAATTCAGGGCCATTATTTTAAGCCAATTATTTTCATTGCCTTGTGGAATGCTTAGGAACCAGTCTTAATTCTTCTAACTTGCCTCTTGCAGGATTAGAGTTGCCAGTGCTATATCCCGCAATTTTGGTTCCTGCAAGAAGTGGTGTAACATTTGCCCCTGGATGAATTTTGTAAAGTATGATGTGTAAATAACACAAAACAGAATGGCATCCATGAACACCTTGCCAGGATCTCCCCTTGCCCTCAGGGGATTAATGACCTTATCAGAGCTTTGCTGGCAATTCACATCTCACTTATGGTGACCTAATAAGATTTCTGATGTCAGTAATATATTTGAGAAGTGTTTTAACCTCCTCCCCCCATGAGTTTCCATGGGCAAGTCTGGATCCAACCTGAGATGTCCCAAGCCCTAGCCATCATTCTGTTTCCTGTACCACACTGGTTACCTACAACCACATTAGAATCATAGAATCATAGCATTGGAAGAGACCTCAAGGACGATCCATTCCAACCCCCTGTCATGCAGGAACCCCCCTCAAAGTACCCCCAATAGATGGCCATCCAGCTTCTGCTTAAAAACTTCAGAGGAAGGAGACTCCACCACCCTCCGTGACAGCATATTCCACTGCCGGACAGCCCTAACCCTCAGGAAGTTAATCCTAATGTTTACATTGAATCTCTTTTCCTGTTGTTTGAAACCATTCCTCTGAGTCCTGGTCTCTGAAGCCATGGAAAACAAGCCAGCCCCCTCTTCGATATGACATCCTTCCAAATATTTAAACATGGCTATTGTATTCCCTCTCAACCTTCTTTTTGTAAGACTAAAGATTCCCAGATCCCTAAGCTGCTCCTTGCAAGATATATGTTCTAGACCATTAGAACTGGTAAACCAATCACCTTTGCTCTCCCCTAGTGGCCCATCTGCTAGACATGCAGCCAAAAGAAAATCAACAAGCTTGTCTCCAGAAGCCTGGTCTTCTGCTGTCTTTTCTATTGTCAGCAGCCCAATGGCTTGACTGCCAGGCCAAGTGTAAATGCTTAGAGAAGAAGAGTGAAGACTGGCAATCTGGTGCCTCGGAGCAAAGCTCCATTTGCCCCAAACTAAAGAGAAGAAAGACTGGGATCTATGCACCATAAAAGATAAAAATTATAGCAGGGCTGTCCAACTTTGAACAGCCTGCGGGCTACTTTTAGATGCATATGACTGTGCATACCCCTCCCCAGTCCTCCAGACTTGGGGGGCAGGGAGCTTCTGCAGATGCCTCCATTCAGGCAGCAAGTGAGAGCAGCCTGTTCCAGCTTCTTCAGGGCTCCAGGACGCGCTGTGGCTGAAATTGAACACCCTGCACAGCGGACAGCAGTGGCTGCCACCACTGCCGCCTCTTCGCCATCCCATACAGCCCCATCCTGGGCATGGCATGACTGAGGCACTGAGGGAAAGCCCCTCCCACTGGTGGGGAGACCTGGGATGTATGTCTTGTCCTCTCACAGGTGTCTTCTGGCAAATGGAGATACACGGGTGCCTGGCTGCAGGAGAGGGGGCAACGGCCACCTCCCTCCACCTCCTCCACCTCCGCTTCCCATGGGTGGGAGCTCATGCTCCAACTCCATGGTAGTTAGGAAGAGAGCAGCGGAAGCAGCGGTCTGGCCAGGACCCTCCTGTGCCCATCGCCCCATCATCCTCACCACCAACACATTAGCTCCATGCCCAGCTTCCCTCATCCACCTCCTCCTTTGTTTGCTTGGTCAGCTGCTGCTGCTGCTGCCATTACTGCTGTCACTGGAGGTGGAGGGTGGAAATTTCTAATGGAGCAGCTGAGCGAGAGCGGCAAAAGAGAATCCCCCCAAACACGCCACCACTGCCAGTGGATTGGGAGGCTCTCAGGGACCTCATGGGCTACTTCAAACGGTCCCATGGGCTACCAGTCACCCGTGGTTGATGCGTTGTGCAGGCCTAAGTTATAGAAAAGAATCTCAAGAAGATACCTTCCATTGAGTCATACCCTTGGACCAATAAACTAATTAACAAAGGTTTTCAGGCTGGTTCTAACCTCAAACACACACCAGGCCTACCTGGAAATGTCAAGGACCAAAGATCTTTTTGTATGTATTTTTTTAAAATAATTGAACACCAAATAAAATTTGAAAACCCAAACTATTGAGCTTACATATACCTTAAACCTTTTTTAAAAAGTCTACTTTATACATATGGTTTCTACTTGTTGACAGATCTATTTACTACAGCAAACTACTATTTTGCACATCCTAACACTATTAAAGATTTCACCCTCTCTGGCCCTATAAACCCTGCCAAACAGTATTACATATTGTAACCTATCTTGTAGAATTATATCCAACTATATATTGGCCCTATCTGACACCTTTACTATATCTGTCAATCAGACACCAGACATATCCTGATTGGTCAAAATGCCTTACTATGACATTCTAGCCCCTCCCAGGCAAAAACATTTACACTTACATACAGTATGCACATACTGTATGGTACAATTATATATACACAAACTCATGCCCCATAATCTTCAAGAATAACAGCTTCTCATGTTTAGGTAAACAATGTTCACCTTTCCTTAACACATAATTCAAGAAGTCTAGCCATGATTCAACAAACTTAATATCTTTTAATATACACTTATATTGCTATTTTCTTGGTGGATTTTTTTCACAGATCAGTTTTGCACAGCGATACATGAAAATAGCAGGATAGAATTGAGTGCTTCCAAATGTTGGCTTCTCCCATGGGACAATAAATGTTCAGATTTGTGTGCAAATGCTTCCAATGAGAAAGGAAAGGTTTTCAGCCTCGTTTTTCTAGTTGTTATGTACGCCGGTGGATGGCATATGAAACCATGTGACCTGTTCCTTCCAGTCTTAAATGGTGTGGTGGATAAGGGTGTTTTCCTGGCCATGGAGTTAGAAGGCACACTGATAATATTAATGAAATCTTTAATGAAATGGATATGAAAACCTTTTTTTTTTTAAAGGAAAAGCGGGCCACCATTTCCCTCCATCTCTGAACCACGCTGTTATCAGAGGGTGGGACAATTTCAGACTTCATGCACCCTGATTTCAGACAAAAGACAACAAGGTATCAGACTGTTGCACTGAATGAAGCAGAGAAATGCACCTAATATGGTGCTAAGAGAAATACTGTAACATATTGTTAGACACTAGCCCAGATACATTGTTAGGAGGCATGCAAGGAGCCAAAGGAAGCTGAAGCAGAAAGGAGATACATAGAGGTTACAAGAAAATCAATAGCAACACTTGTGGCACCAGACAATCAAAACTAATATCCTGTACGATCTCACATAAAGGCCTTGCATTAAGAACTGGAATCACTCTTTTGCATTAGACGCAAACAGAGCTTCATCGAGGGCTAATCTGATTGATATCTTATACAACCATCTTTCTTTCAGTGAATGTTAATTTGTGGTGTGATTTTGCTTTAGCTTCAAAGACAAGCCTCTTCAAAGAGCCACCAGGAAGAGTGAAAGAGACGTGAAGAAAGAAAACAAGAATCAGGGTCCATGGAGTTTTCCACACAGAGACACAATCTACATACATACATACATACATACATACATACATACATACATACATACATACATACATACATACATACATACATACATACATACTGAAGAAAACTACCTAAGTTTAAATCAAGTACACTCTATAAAAAGGTAAAGGTTCCCCCTGTTGTATGCAAGTCATGTCCAACTCTAGGGGTGGTGCTCATCTCCATATTAAAGCCGAAGAGCCAGTGTTGTGCAAGTCCATGGCCACGTGGCCGGCATAGCTGCAAGGAAACACTGTTTTACCTTCCCACTTTTTACGGCGGTACCTTTTTATCTACTTGCATTTACATGCTTCCGAATGGCTAGGTTGGCAGGAGCTGGGGTTATCAGCAGGAGCTGGCTCCGTTGTGTGGCACCCAGGATTCGAACCACCAATCTGCTGACTTTGCAGTCAACAATTTTTGGAGCCTTAGTCTTCTGAGCCACCATGCCCCAGTATCCATGTTTGGATTCAAATAATTCAGGAAGATGGGCTGTGGCTGTTGCCTGAATTCCCTCAAGAGATTTCATAAATGATCCAAAGCATGAGGCAGGTGGGATGCCAGCTATAAATTATAGAGTGTCATACCTGCACCAGTGGTTCTCAACCTGTGGGTCCCCAGATGTTCCTGAACTGCAACTCCCAGAAGCCTCTACCACTTGCTGTGCTGGAAGGGATTTCTGGGAGTTGCAGTCCAGGAACATCTGAGGACCCACAGGTTGAGAACCACTGCCCTACACCTTTCCAGATTCAGGCTCTTTGGTATCTTGGCTGATCTTTCCATCAAGAAAGGGTCAATGTTGGCATCCAAATTTCCTGTCATTGACAGCTTCATATTTTTGTTCAATCATACATCTTTGAAACTTTGTCAGTGACAGACCACTCAGATAACATCATCTCGCCATTGTAACAAAGCCTTAGTTTTCAGAACAGCAACAACAACACAAATATACTTTGTTCTCTCAACTAAGTACTAAGCATAATCTGTTTCCAGAAGCTTGAATGAGACCTCATCTTTTTGTTGCTGGGTTAATTGGTTCCATTGTCACGCTGCTCTAACAGTTAAGAGGTTTTTCCTGATATTCAGTGTAAATCTGGATTCTTGTAAGCCTGAACTCATTGTTCTATGTCCTGCACTCTGGGATGATCCTGCACATTTCTATGATTATCTCTCAAGTATCTGGAACTAGAGTCATGGCAACTGGACTTCTTTTCTTGTTGGATCAAAACGTTCTGCTACGCATCTGTGTAGCTTCTTCTGTCTTCATTCTTTAGATGACAAAGCTGCTTAGATGAATAGTGGAACCTTTTTGATTCCCCAAGAAATGAAGTCCAGTTGCTATGACTCTACTTTCAGATAACCTCACCTGAATGACTAAGAATATTCACAGACATATCTTTCAAATACTTGAAAGCTGCTTTTATATATCCCCACATTCTTCTTTTAAGGCGAAGCATGGACAGTTCTCTCTCTCTCATTCCCTCTCTATTTGGGGTCATCTCCTGGACACAGGAGATGACCCCAAATGTCAGTAGAAACACATTTTGACAAAGGAGAAATCTTTCAATAATGGGCAATGAAGATGATATGGGAGCAGAGGAGGGGAAAATATTGTGCACACGTCAGATTTCCTGCTGGGTTTCCAGTTGAAATAAATGGACTGTCTAAATGAATTCTCACACCATGAATCAAGTGAGGCAGAGTCAATAGAAACTATAGTACCAAGAAGGGGGAAAGAGAAAAATTCCAGTCACACAGATCTATCCAGATCTATCTTTCTATCCAGATCTCCCCTCTGTCCATCTCCACACACCTCGTGAATAGAGGCAGGAAACATATATCAGATGCAACGTGTGTATTTTGGCGGGGTTTTATTTTTTTCACTACAGATCATCTGACTGTTCATCATGAGTTGTAAGGGAGACTACCCCTTTCAAAAGTTTTCACCCGCTCTTTCTGAGGAACTTGATCCTCGTGGCATGCGTGTCACTTCTCAAACCAGTCTCTGCAATTTTCACATAATGTCAGTTGTTGACAGGTTGTTAGGGCTGACAGTGAATATGTCTGAAAAACTGTCAAGCTGGTGGGGGGAGAAAATCCCTTTTTAAAAAAATTGTGAGAGGGGGAGCCTCCTCTTACATCTGTAACAGCACGTTATAACAGTAAGTGTAGTCCTGGAACAAGCAAGCATACTAACCTCCAATCACATTATATGCCTTGCAATGACAGCTTGACATGAATATATGATCTTTCAAAATTAATGTCATATTGTCACCGTAAAAAAGGTCAGGACCACATTACCACAAAATTCCATTTATCTAGAAGAGAACTATTTGGCCTTTTGCAGTGCACTCTGAGAAATTCTGCACTTCATACTTGAAAATTGGACCCAGTTGAGTCTGGTACATTTTAATTAGCTTAATACATATAATGCCAGAAGATATAGTAGTTTTCCTCAGCCCAAGTTCAGAGCTTCCACATATTCTACTCCAGTGGTTCTCAACCTGGGGGTCCCCAGATGTTCCTGGACCACAACTCCCACAAGCCTTCACCACTCGCTCTGCTGGAAGGGAATTCTGGGATTTGCAGTCCAGGAACATCTGAGGACCCACTGTATCGAGCCCCACTCAAAGACCAACCTCTGTTTCCCACTGAGGAAATATTCCAGAAGCTTCTAACATTGGACAAAGGCAACCAGACGAAGGAAAACATTGCCATGAACTACTTCCAACGGAATTGCTATTGCGTCAAAACTCAACAAAGAGTTATGTGGCATTTTTAAAGGTTAGATTAAGAGAGGGCAAACCCTGGCAGATGTTCACCAACACATAAAAGCAAAGGGAGATGAAATCTAGATGTTGGAAATATTACTTTTTTCAGAATCCCTCCAACCTGCATGGCCACGTTCCCCAAAGGTGATGTTTTTAAGAATCTCAGAACACCAAAAGATAAATATTTAATCAGAACAACTCCAATGCTTGTCAGCATAATATCTGATTTCGAGCCTTCTTCAAGAAGCAAAGTATACTTTCCAGAGAACTGCAGACTTTTTTTTATTTCTTCAGGAAACTTCAAATTTAATATCAGGCTAGAGGACAACAGGTTTATTCTAGTAAAACGTGTATCTTTGGCATTTTGAAACTTGGTGTTTGTTTACATTTTAAAGACCATAGCCCACCACATGAGATGCTTTTCCTGTAGCATAAAGAGGAATGTGATGGTCTGAATGTAGACCATCCAGTGAGGTGCTAAGAAGTAGTTTAATATGTGCTTGTTATGGTGAAAATTGACGTAGGTCTTTAAATGTTTAATCTATGCATGGGTCAAACAAAATAGAATTGAAGTGAAGTTTCTAGAGATGGGCACGAAATGAACTTTTTTCATTTCTGTTATTTGTTATTTGTTTTGTTACATAACGAAATGAAACGAATAACGAATATTGTGATGAAATTGGAACCATGTAAATTAGGTTCATTACATTTCATTTTTCGTTTTTCGTTAATGCTGATGCACAATGAAATGAGCTGTTTTAAATGTTAAAAAACGCCCTGGGCATCCATAAAAATGCAGCGATAATTATTTATACTGTCTGATAATACCTATCAGGGGGGGTTGGGGTCCTTAAAAAGTTTGTTTTTGTCTTCTCCCATCGCGATGTATTTTTCTTTTTCCTTTAAGGATGACAAAATGGATGTTGCCAGCTACAAAATGGAGGCAAGCCATGTGATGGAATCATATAAATTCTTGGACAACTTCAACCAATAGCATGCCCAGGTTGAAGACTGGGCAGGTCTGGCAGCCACAGTGGGCATAAAAAGCCCACTGTCCTCCTTGCAGCCCCCGTCCTCCTTGCAGTATCCGGTGGGAGTTAGGGTGGGATTGCTGTCTCTGTGACTCATTATTTCCACAGGCAGGTGTGTGTCTCTGTGTTCCTGCTGGCTGCAGCCTGGCTCTTAGAGGAGAGAAAGAAGAGATTTCTCTCTAGCTTCAGTCCTGCAGCCTCCCTGTGTGTGTGCATGCATACCTCTCGGTGAGTACCCTCCCCTGCCCCGCAGTGCAGTCACTCTGCGGCTGCCTTGCACCCTGGGCAAAACCCGCCACTGCCTTTGCAGCCTCCCTGTGTACCTAGTCTACACTGTGTCTCTGCCAGCATCAATTTTTTTTAGTGTTTTCCCTCTGGTCTGGGGCATTGGGGGACGCCCTCACATGGAAATGCTTTAAAAATCATGCAAAAAGCGGGTAAAAACGAAAAATGAAGAATGAATAAACGAAAATTATTTATTTTTCAAAAATTCATGAAAAACAAAAAGAAACTGAAACAGACCCCCTCAATGAAAAATGAAAAACCAAAATGCCATTTTTTTGTATTCATGCCCATCTCTAGAATTTTCTATCAAACTGCAAAGGAACATGTTATACCAGCCTATCATACAACTAATAAAGATGAGGGACTGGTCTGGGGTCAGAGGAGGAGGTAGTCTACAATTATGTTCATAATTGTATGAGCTCCATGCTCATGAAGAGAGAAGAGGATGCAGAATCACGCATTGTATGTATCATAGTCAAATACATAAAGTCATGCCTAAAGATTACTTTTCATTAAGCACCATGGGACATATTGGATTTGTGTAATGACAATGTGATTTCAGAGCTAGGAAAATTTACTCTGTGAATTAATGTTCCCAGAATCATATAGCCAGAATTTTCATTGACCATACTCAAGACAGGAATCTGAGAGATATAGTCTAAAATGTAACTTTTCCAAACTTGCAAGATAGCTTTTTGTCCAATATAAAAGGAGCCAGTCTTTTTAAAGGGCTTCTTTATATATTTCAGGTATTCACACTTAGTGATCAACTTAGGCTGCTATCTCACCTGGGGGAAGACCCAGATATTGTGAAAGTCCGGCTTTTCTTCTTTCTTGGTCATGTGACTGAAGATGTTGGATCACCATTCCCACGTACAGTGGAACCTTGACTTACGTCATTAATCCATTCCAGTGGTCCAGACTTAAGTCAAACATGACTTAGGTCAAACAAACGTTTCCCATAGAAAGTAATGGGAAAGTGGGTTAATCCGTTCCAGATGATGAAAAAGACCCCCCAAAACAGCAATTTAACACAAATTTGACTGGGATAGGAGATTCCTTCTGGGGATGTAAATGAAATGTCTCTTCCAAGAGAGGAGGCGGCAGTGGAATTATAGTCCACAAGTTATATGCCTCCACTTTTTAATGTTCATAGCAACAATGTCTAACATTTTACTGATTTTTAACCAGACGTTCCAAGTTCTGAACAACTCTATGCTTACCATTAGAGTCCCACAACTGTACAGCTCCCCAACTAAAATGCTTCCATTGTGGACCAGACTTCTGCAGCCAGATTTTTTACAAGACTGAGCCGACTGTCTAACCAGCAAGGCTAGCCCCGAGCTCCCGGCCCTTCTTCTCCTCCGGCAGCACCAGCGGCTTCAGTGAGGCCGAGGACCAGCTCCAGGTGCTCTGATCTGGCCTTGCCGAAGCTGCCGCTGCCGGAGGAGAGGAAGAAGGCAGGAGCAGTTTGGAGGCAGCAGCCGCGATGCTGGGTTGTGGCTGCCGCCCGATTCCGGTGCCTTGCGCCAGGGCTCCGAGATGTAAGTCAAAGCCTGCGACTCAAGTCAAACAGGCCCCTTCTTGCTGCAAGTCAAATATGCTGCAAGTCAAGCAGTATGTAAGTCAAGGTTCCACTGTACAAGGGTTTTTTTTAAAAGCGCAGACCAGTCCCAGGGCCAGCAGGTGGTGCTAGAAAAAAATAAAAATAAATAAAAAAACAGCGCTGACAGCCCGAAGGCCAGCTGATCAGCACTGGGGGAAGGGAAATTTAAAAAATTAAAATAATCTCCAACGAGCCCCAGGACGAGCTGGTTGGGACTTTGGGGGACTTCTCCCACTCCCATGAACTTCTGACTTGCATTTTTTACTGGAGCAAAAAATTCCCAACTTCTCCGGTAGGTCTTGGAAAACTTGCTAAAGGGGGCATAACCTTTTTTTTAAAAGCCTGGTGGCCATGGGGACAACATTTTTGGAAATGCTTTATCTTGAAATTTAATCAGCATTTTGAAGGACGTGTGATAGACCCCTTAGAAACCAACAGAGCCTCAGGGGTTCATAAGATATTCCAGTAAATTCCAGCATTTTCAAATAATTTGATAAAAGAAAGAAAGAAAGAAAGAAAGAAAGAAAGAAAGAAAGAAAGAAAGAAAGAAAGAAAGAAAGAAAGAAAGAAAGAAAGAAAGAAAGAAAGAAAGAAAGAAAGAAAGAAAGATCTCTAATGGTCAAGTTTTGAAACAATGCTGAAATGAGAATCCTTTAAGTGAATAAGTAAGAGTAGAATCTTTCCCAACGAACATAGAAGCATTTTGTCGACTTCATTTATGTATAACACCATGTCTGAGCAGATAGTCATGCAAGATTTACCTCCTGATTCCAGGGACACCTAAACAAAGTCACTGAACTAACAAAGATTTTAGACATTTCCACTCAGGTTGTGGCATTTTTAAATGCACAGATTGTGTGTGTGTGTGTGTGTGTGTGTGTGTGTGTGTGTGTGTGTGTGTGTGTGTGTGTGTGTGTGTGTACCCCTTGCCAACATAACACACACACACACACACACACACACACACACACACACACACACACACACACACACACACACACACACACACACACGTACAGTTATGTTCCCTTCATAGCCACAGTGGTATGAAACACGTTCTTGAACTTTCCTTGACTCCATGAAGAATTCTCAACTTTGGGGAATTGGTTAGAGAAATTCAAGATTAAGATAAAAATCTTATTCTTTAAAACCAAAAGAATGGCCACTCTGCCAAGCTGCCCCTCCCTTCCCCACCACTTATTAGAATAGTGTTATATCTTGCCAAGTCAAGAATTTGGACTGTAAAACAGCTCCCCAGTAGTTTGACTTCAAGTTGGTGCTATTCATAAAATTAAATCACCTATAATGCTTACATTGATCACTGTATATATGGTCCGAGTCAAAGGAGAGATGCTTTGTGTTTGGGAGAGAAGTGGTTGGTGATTTTCCCTTGTGTGGTGTCACTTGGTGAATGAAAAGGGTATCTTGTAGAGCAGGGATGTCCAAACTTTTTGCAAGAAGGGCCAGATTTGTCGAGGTGTAAATGTGTGGGGGCCGACCATTCAGCAGCATTTGGCCCCTGGGCCAGACTTTGGACAAGATAACATGCAAGGAGGCAGGGAGGACGCTGCAGCAACAGAGCAGGGGGCGGGTAGGTTGAGCAGGTAGCTGGTGGGGTGGACAGAGGTAGGGAGGGCAGGCAAAGCATAAAACTGCAAGTTGACACCTCCATCTGGTATGGGGAGAGGTCAGCAGGCAGGGATGCATGACAGGCTGAGCCGGCAGGGAAAAGAGGCCATGGGCCACTCAAACTTTGAAAACAGGCCGCATTTGGCCCCTGGGCCTTACTTTGGACACGCCTGTTGTAGAGCATCTTGACTGCTGCCTTTGGTGATGTCGATATTCAGGCTTCCCTTTGCTATGTAAAGCTTGCCATCCTTTTTCAGGCTGGGAACATGGGCATGATATTGTGCAGCAACATTGGACCATTTCCTGCATTTTTGAATCATAGGTTCAGAAGCACAATAACCCACATTCATAAACCAGTTTTTTTTTTTTAAAGAAGTCAGTTCAGTCTTCCATTCTTCCGAGGTTGGTAAAATGAATACCCAGCTTGCTGGAGGGGGAGGGGAGTGTAGCCTGCATACTGTAATTAAAAAAAACCCTGTGAACCATCCAGCAACTATTTGAAGTGGTATGGGGTGGTATATAAGCAGAACACTATGCTTTATACAATATGTGGTCAGCATCAAGGTAGACTTGGTTTTTTTGGGAAAAATTATGTTCATTCCAGTGTTACAACTACCTGGATGGTAGTTGTCAATTATCACTTGATACCTGCCAGGAGCAGTGTAAATTATTCTTGTTTCCAACCTGCTTTTTTTCTTCTTTGCTCTGCTATCATTGGCTATCAATGGCTATCCTTGTGGATGTCTAAGGACAACCTCTGGGTTGGAGAGATAGCAGGCTATCTCTCAATGCCATTTGCAGGGAATCATAAGCAGGTGAAGACATCTGCTTGGGAATACCCAGAAGCAACTGGTGAGCTGCTGTGTGAGACAGAATGCTGGACCGGATGGGCTGTGGCCTGTTCCAGCAAGGCTATTCTTCTGTTCTTCTGTTCTTCTGTTCTCATGATTTGCTTTGCAGTCATTGGCCATACCAAGCTCTGGGAGATGCTGGGGACATCTTTTCCAAGTTGTAGATATGTGAAATTAGCTGAAATTGTTTTGCTTTTTCATAGTAAGTCACCCTCGGGTAGACCCATTGGATCACGGGGAATTTGGTGAGTTGAGTGCTTTGTTGGTTAGTTTACTGATTTCGTTTAGTGTATCAATTTGCCACTCGAGTAGGCCCATTTAAATGAATGGAGGCTGTAGGTGACTCACCAAATGCCCACTGAAACTATATTTCTTTCTTTGTTTATGTCATAAGAACCACAAATTATACTGACAGATAAATATATACTCTAAACAAAACATAAAACTATTATGTATAAAATGAGTAAGATTTAAAAAAAAATCACCAGGCAACATTCACCCAATACTGGGGCACTTCAATAGCATTCCCCCTTGCCGACATAAGTTCTTCCTCCATGTATGAGATGGTTTGTATATGAGCTGCCGACAACATATATGAGATATGAGGGATGCTCTTCTCCCTCTCACAAAATACCAGAACTAGGGGACATACACTCAAATTGTGGGCTGTGAGAGTAAGAACAGACAAAAGAAAATATTTTTTCATGCAGTGCATTGTTAGTCTGTGGAACTCCCTGCCACAGGATGTGCTGATGGAATCTGGCCTGGATGCCTTCAAAAGGGGGTTGGACAGATTCCTGGAGGAAAAGTCCATCACAGGTTACAAACCATGATGGAGATGTGTAATTTCCAGACATAAAAGCGGGGTACTTCAAGGACCAGATGCAGGGGAGTGGTATCAAGAGACAGATATCTAGTCTCGGGTGTTCCCAGAGGTATTTGGCGGGGCCACTGTGAGATACAGGAACCTGGACTAGATCAGCCTTTGGCATGGTTCTTATGTTCTTGTGTTCTTATTAGAGGTGGGCACAAACCAGAAAACCCATGGTTCAGGTTCGTCTGGTTTGGGCCCACCCTTGGTTCATTTCGGGTTCAGGTTCGTATGAATTTTTAAAAAATTGTTTGTACTCAAACCAAGCTGAACTGGTTTGACTTATCAGCGGTGGTGGCGGCGGTGGCAATCCTGGTGGCTCCTGCAATGCAGGGGCTTTTGAGGTGCTGGCTTGGGGCCAGCACCTACAAGCCGCCCCACAGCCGTGCCACCAGAGCTGCTGACAAGCCAGCCAGGAGAGTGGTCCCACGGCCACAGGGAGCCCTCCTGGGGCCAGGTGCCACCAGAGCTGCCAGCAAGCTGGCCAAGAGTGCGCTCCCAGGGCCGTGGGAAGCCCTCCCAGGGCTGGATGCCACCAGAACCACTGCAAGCCAGCCTGGAGAGTGGTCCCATGGACAATCCACGACCCTTCATCAGGAGGCAAATTACCTTACTGTCTGTTTAACTAGAGGTGCCCACAATTACACTTGGGATGCTCAGATCATCCTATCACTGAGCTCAAATTGCGGACATAACTAAAACCTGAAGCCCTCTTAATTTTCTTCCACCAGCCTCTTCAGGCATAGAGTACTCCTCACTTAATGACCAAGTTCCATTCCTACAGCTAGAATGAACATTAAGCGAATTGGTTGTTAAGTGAGGAGCTTAAGGTAGAGGGCTTGTCGTGTGTTGAGGCTGCCCTCCTTGCTGGCAGGCCAGAACAGGGAGGCTCTCCAGGAGGTGATAGGAACAAAAAAAGGGGGGGGAATAGAGATTGATGTGAGCACAGCGATGCTCGCAGCAACACCTGTCCCTTGGAAATAGCATAGGAGGAGGAAGACAGAGGGGACACAGTAGCCTGGCTTCCTCCCATCTAGGTTCTTCCTGAGGCAGCAGTCAAGCAGCAGTTTGGGTTGTAAGTCTGATCGGTCATTAAGCAGGTAGGTTGTTAAATGAGGACTGGCTGTAGTTATTCATCTCATGATAGCCCTGTGGTTTATATTTTATCCTCTGGACCACTGGCCACTGTAGGTGGGAAAAGAACACAGATAGAGATGCCTAACAGCGGCAGGGAAGCTGGGGGTAGGTGAGGAATGCTGTGTGGGTTATTCTCCCAAAAAAAGACTACTTCTAAGAGGTGTGGTTCAAAGAAAATAACTTTCCCAAGCTATGCATTTCATGCACTCCGTTTGAAAAAGTGGTGAAAAGGTTAGATCAAGACACCTCAAGACTATCTTTATCTTTCATCCCTCTTGACTGAACCCCATAGTTTTCATAGGTAGATAAGGGGTTCCATGCTTGAACAAATTTTCATTACAAATGAGAATTTGCAAGAGAACTAGTTGTCTATATTCATAAAATCATAGAATCATAGAGTTGGAAGAGACCTCGAGGGACATCCAGTCCAACCCCCTGCCATGCAGGAACCCCCATTGCAGTATTTCCGACAGATGGCCATCCAGCCTCCGCTTCAAAAGCTCCAAAGAAGGAGAAAAATTATTTTTTCCCTGAAATGTCCTGCATTTCTGGCAGCGGGCGGGTATATTGTATATGCACTTCTTGGCTATTGTTATGTGCACACAGAGAGACCATTTTATGGTGGTATTATGAACTGTCTCCCCACTTCTACCACCAGTATGCAATCATTATTAAGAGCATTCCTAAGAATTATTCTTATCAGTCCAAGTCATTTTGTTGCCATTAACAAGTGACTTCTGATCCAATAAATGTCACAACGAGTTTCATTTAATTAAAAGCATAAATATTATTCAGTAATGCAGATTGACGTTTATACCTTCATTTACCTGAAGTGGGATTTATGGGTATGGCTTTGTTTGATGAAGGCCACAAATAATGGCCGTTAAACTGCCACAGAATGGACACAAGATCACATTAATGAAATTAGACAAGGCAAGGCACTGATCTATGCAGCTCCCCTGCTTAAAAACGAAAGCCAAAACCTTTCTGAAACCAGCTGTTTCGTTTGGCAGCTGGCATAGTTTGTGAGATATTTATATGTGTGTGTGCTAGGTAGTTTAATTTTAGCTATGTGGGGGGTATGGCAGAATATAGACAGTGTATTCCCATTTATTTATCTCAAAAACATGTGGATGAATCTACTTCATAAAAACCACAACATTAAATAGGAGCTATATGAGCATTAAAACAGGTCTCTTTTTGGAACTGGGGCATAGAGAAGGATGCTAAATTTATTGTTCTTATGTTCAATTAAGATATATAGTTTCAGCTTCAGCATATTGAAGTCTTAAATTTAAGGAGTAGGTGATTCCAATGTCAACTGAGCAAGGTAAAGGTGCTAGTCATGTCTGACTCTAGGGGCAGTGCTCATCTTCGTATTCAAGACACAGAGCCAGTGTTGTGCAAGTCCATGGCCATGTGGCCAGCATGGCTGCAAGGAAACACTGTTTGACCTTCCCACTTTTTACGGCAGTACCTATTTATCTACTTGCATTTACATGCTTTCAAACTGCTAGGTTGGCAGGAGCTGGGGTTAACAGTGGGAGCTCACTCCGCTGCGTGGCACTCGGAATTCTAAACGCTGAGCTGCCAACTTTGCTGCCAACAATTTTCAGAAGCCTTAGTCCAATGAGCCACCATGCCCCACACAACTGAACAACACAAGGGGGTCAAATTTGTTTCCGTAGGAAAAGGTTGAATCCTGATTCTCCTGTCCTTTTTCAATGCAGTCTGTCTCATTTTGTCACATTTAGAAGAGTGACTTTTGCAGTTTTATTGTACAGTGGTCCCCCACCCTTTTGCGGTTCATATACTGTGGTCCCGCTATATCACGGGACCACAGTACCCTGAAAGGGCTTGAGGGTGAGAGGGTGAAGGTTTTAAAAGCTGGGGCTTTTTAAACCTTCCCCCATTCCCCAAGCCCTGGGCTCCAGCTGATTGGCGCTGGGGTGGAAAAACAGAAGTTTTTTTCTCCCCCACCCCAGCGCCAATCAGCTGGAGCCCAGGGCTTGCCTCCATGGAGGCATTGTGTGCCGCTTCTCCCCACCCCCTCGAGCTGCTGGGAAGTGGCACATGATCTTTAAAAGGCTTTCAACCATGGAGCCAAGTGCTTGGCTCTGCAGCAGAAAGCCCTTTTTAAACATTATGTGCCATTCCCCCACACCCCTCGGGGTGCTGGGAAGCCACACACAATGTTTAAAAGGCTTTCAGCCACGGAGCCAAGCACTTGGCTCCGCAGCGGAAAGTCATTTTTAAACATTGCACGCTGCTACCCTGCACCCCCAGTGCTGGGAAGCAGTGTGCAATGTTTAAAATTGTGCCCCCCCCGCAGGCCTGACCTGACCTGCATCTGCATATTGCATATTTTCAATGATTATGGGTCATTGAAAGCCCCTGCGATAGATGGGGGGGTTACTGTATTAAAGCTCCAGCAGAGACTTCCATCCTTATAAAAACAGAGGAGGTCTCTTTTGGACTATTGTTGTATGGTGAATAAAGACTGGGGATTGATCAAGGCTGAGAAATGAACTCAGCATTTAACTGGGTAGCACAGTGAAATTAAGCTACATATTGGGGGAAAGAAACAGCACTCTCATCTGTTATATATATCCAAGTTGCTACCTTGCTGGTCAAACAAACAAACAAGAGGCCAATGACACCTTGATTGAGTCTAATTTGTTGAGCATGGCTTTTTGAAAGCAAAGGATTCCTTAATTGGGTGCATGAAACGAAAAAAAGTGGAGGACTGATGATAGAAAAAGAAAAACAGTTCTAAGAGGTCAAACCAATGGAGGCTAGCCTTTTAGAGCAAAGAAATTCAGTCTACCCGACTCAGCCTATGCCCTACCCAGCCTACCCTTTATTCACATATAATGTTTTGCAGCCACATTAAGGGTTCTATTTTACAGGCATTTGGGGACTGTCTGTACACTGCACTTAAAGGCACTTGCTCTTCTTTGCCTGCAGATGGCTCCCAAATCCTTAAAAATTCTGCACCCATGATCTTGAAAACAGAAGCTTTAATTGACAGCAACCACATTTGATGGCCTAATACAGTGTTGGCGAACCTATGGCATGGGTGCCAAAGGTGGCACTCGGAGCCCTCTCGGTGGGCACCCAACATCGCCCCTTCACAGCCACCTGTATTCATGTTAAATTGCTGTATTGGCACTTTGCGAAAAATAAGTGGGTTTTCAATCGCAGTTTGGGTACTCGGTCTCTAAAAGGTTCACCATCACTTGATTGATATGTTCTTTTTTAAAAAAACCCATCCCTCAGCACTGGCAGTGACAATCAACCTGCTGCCTCTAGATGAAAAATAATCCATGCCAGTATGTGGCAACATCACACTAAGAGTTGTTTGTTTGTCTTTGGGACCAGGTACAAAAGCAAGAAATAACAATTTCTCTCGTGTCTGTCCTCTGCCCATATGCTTTAAGAATGACCTCTGAATAGAGAAGTGAAAAGGAGGCACAATGCAAAGCAGAGTTTATCCATGTCTCTGTTGCTATGCCTTGCAGTGTGTGTTTGTGTGTGTGGGGGGAGATGTTTTTATGTAGACAATAGAGATGGTCACGACTCAAAAAAATGGTGTTTCCTTTGTCATTTGTCGTTTAGGGGGTCCGTTTCGGTTCCTTTTCGTTTTCCGTGAATTTTTTGCAAAAAAATTCATTTTCATTTCGTTACGTAATGAAATGAAAAAATGAAAACAAAAATGAAAAATTGCTGTTTCGTTAGCATTCATTACAGTTCAATGTTTTGCAAAAAAATCATTTCTGTTGTTTTGTTTCATTTTGTTTCATTTTGGAGACAAAATTCGTTTTTCGTTTCGTTACATAACGAAATGAAAAAACGAAAATGAAAATGAAAAATTGCTCGTTTCGTGCCCATCTCTAGTAGACAATATATATTTGCACACTTGATTTGTGAGACTAAGAACAGAGAGCAAGTCTTGTTTTCCACCCCTTTTTATATTGAGATTGCTCAATGAGATAAGAGCTGCCTAAAAAATCTCGCCCAATTTCGGAATAAGCAAAACTTGGATGGGAGACCTCCAAGGAATACCAGGTGCTGTAGGTGCCTGGAGTAGGAACTTGGGGTCATGAAGAGTCATTAACAACACAACACACACACACACACACACACACACACACACACACACACACACACACACACACACACACACACACACTGTGATAAAGCACACAGAAGGTTCTTGCCTCCACCTAACGGGCTTGAATGGCAACAGAGCAATTGGGAGCAAGAAATGGCATTTTTATTTTTATTTTGCTTTGCCTCTACATTTCCCTTCATGAGTTCCTTTCTGAATTGCAGTGCAACTATTATACAGGTTTTGGCAAGAATGCCTGCTTCACTTTTTTAAAAAAAATAATAATAATCTGTTTTTCCTCAGCTGGATACACGTATCTTAATGATCCCTATTACAGATAAACTTCTTTAAAAGAGTATGCAGGGGATGCAAGTTCTGGGAGCAAAAAGCAACAAGACTGAAGCATAGAAATAAAGCAGGAGAGGGAACGCTGGTTGGTCAGGTTTCTTGCACATGGACTTAGTCCCCTGTCGTGGTACATGCCTGTAGATGGACAGCAGCACAAGTATTCCCCCTGCTGCAGCCTTCTCCGCATGTGCACAGTTGCTGTTTCTGATCAGCAAACTTATTTTTCTTCCAAATATCCCTCTTTACTCTTGCTGACATACGATGCTGACCCAGCAGATTTAAAACTCATTTTGAACATACACATGTATAAGAGCCAAAGCAAACACTTGTAGCCAACTTGATTGGCAGCAAGTTTGGCTTTTCGCTTGGCCTTACCCTGGATGCAAAACCCTGTTTGGGGTGTCCTACAGAATGATGGCGCTCAGACTACGAGGCCAGTGAATTATCATACGCTGAGTGGTTGGCTGAAAAGAATGAATGAAATGGGTCACATACTATCTCGTTGTTCTGCCTCATGGCCAGGGCCCTAAAGAGGACATGAGCAAGAGTGAGAACAATTTCTTCGGTGAGAAAACCATGAGGAGGAAGCGTGAGTGCAAACAACATAAATAAATAAACTCAACCGTCTTTTCTCAAGGGGAATTTTCTAAATCTGGAGCATGCTGTGAGATCTCAGTGACTGGATCACTAAATATATGGTGAGTAAACAACTCAGTCATCATATATTTGGCACAATGCTGCCCCTCATCTGTGTTGTTGTTGTTGTTGTTGATTTATTTATTTATTTATTTATTTATTTATTTATTTATTTATTTATTTATTTATTACACTTGTATCCAGCCCATCTTCCGGATCGGAACTCTGGGCGGCTAACAATAAAACTAGACAATAAAAGACCAAACCATGAATTGCAAAAAAGGGGGGGAGGCAGAACCCTCCAGTGGGGATAACGCAAGAGGCCCCCTCCCCAAAAAAGGTAGAAACTTAAGTAGAAAGGTCACCAAATGCCTCCTTAAAAAGGTGAGTTTTCAAAGCCTTTTTAAAGGCGGGCAGGGACTCTGCTAGGCATAGCTCACTGGGGAGATGTGGGGGCCCACCACAGAGAAGGCAAGGTCACGCATATGTGATTTCCGCGCCTCTCTGGGTGTGACCACCCTCAGTGAGCGCGCCTGCACCATTCTCGTGGGACTACGCTCTGACAGGTACTCTGGTCCCAAGCCGTGGAGGGCTTTGAAAGTCAAAACCAGGACCTTGAAGCCAATGCAGGCGGACCAGAACTGGGCTGATGTGCTCAAATCTACGAGCACCCACCACCAGCCTGGCCGCCAAATTCTGCACCCGCTGTAACCTCCGGACAAGGGTCAAGGGCAACCCCACATAGAGGGCATTGCAATAGTCGATCCTCGAAATCACGAGGGCCTACACGAGTGTCCTGTTGTTGTTGTTGTTGTTGTTGTTGTTGTTGTTGTTGTTGTTGTTGTTGTTGTTGTTGTTGTTGTTGTATGGAACATAGTGACCCATCTTGGGTACCTTCTCTTAGTCCACAGGAAGTTATAGCCGCCTGATATTTTTTTAAAGAAAACAAGAAATAAATGAAATGCACCACCACCAGCTACACACTAAGACATAATGAGGCCCAGGCATAGCTTGACGTTCAATTTACCTGTCTTTAAATAAACATGGCCTATTGAGAATGCTGCGGTCCATCAGGAGCTCTTCAGGCCATTCCTCCCAGATGAGGGATAAAAATCTCCAGGAACTTGTTTGCACCTCGAAAGCACAGCCTTGCTCCGACTCAAATTAGCAGCCATGTGGGGCCCTTGCATGGCGCAAGCGAGGCCGGCTGTGGAAGGAGCTGTCACGTCCTTGTCAGCGGGAGTTTTCTGTCCAACGAGCTTTCGTCATCTTGCCTTCCTCAAGTCGCCAAGTGTCAGTTGAAGAGACAGCTGAAGTCACTTGCAATGAATGGTCTCCAATCAGAGCGGGCTGCCCTTGTCACCGAAAGTCTCACCCTGCAGCTAAAACTGTCACTGATCATGTTTAGATATGTACACGGAGGTCTCAGATTAGAAGCGAGTATTCACGAGATGGGAGTTTAAAAGAGGCCAAGTTGCAAGTAAAAAAAAATTTAATAGGGGTGCACCAAGAGCTTGGGAGCTTTCCAAACCCAATTTCTAGTTTGCAACTGTGAGATAGATAGATAGATAGATAGATAGATAGATAGATAGATAGATAGATAGATAGATAGATAGATAGATAGATAGATAGATAGATAGATAGATAGATAGATAGATAGATAGATAGATAGATAGAAAAGAAGGAAGGGAGGGAGGGAGGGAGGGAGGGAGGGAGGGAAGGAAGGAAGGAAGGAAGGAAGGAAGGAAGGAACTGATAAGAGAGAAATAAAATGGAGGGATGATAGACACACATATGCATTAATGGAATTTTTTTAAAAAATAAAGTCATCAGAGAATTTTCATAATTTTTCTGGCTTGACAAACAGAAACTGCTGCAAGAAGATTAAGGGGTGTTCCATCCAAAATGTGTATATAATGGCTTACAAAACATTTGTATCAAAACCAAGCAAAGCAGGCAACTCTGTTCTTGACGATTGAGTGGCATTTTGTTTCATTATGCTTTTCTTCCCGGGCTGGCTTGCTTTTGTTTTAGAAAAATATTCAAACTTTGTGTGCCTTTGAAGATAAAATCAGCAAATGCAACTTCGTATCTTTGCATTACCTTAAATATTAACATGGGACACAATTAAACATAATCATTTCTTGACAAAGTCCAGTATTGTTTTTTTTTTAATTCTGGCTGAGATTAGGGAAGGTTTTTGCCCAAACATTACTGCAACAAATGCATAATTTGGCAGGACTTGTTCTTGACTAGGTTTGAAGTAGGGATGGGCACAAAAGCAAAAATGAAATGCTGTTTCGTCATTTCATTAGCTCACGAAATGAAGCGAAACATAATGAAACGAAACGAGGAAGCAGCATTTTGTTACAGACAAAATGAAACTGTGGTTGTTTTTTTTTTTGTTAAAACAAACTATTTCATCTTCTTTGTAAAAGGAGTCCTTACCTGCTGGGCTCAGAGGCCCTGTCAGCTCTGTCACCGAGTGCACCAACCAGGGAGGCCGAGCAAGGGCTGCAGGAGGACTGGCAGGCGCTGGCACTGCCACCGCTGCTACCGAGTGCCCTGACCAGCCCAAGAGCCCAGGATTAGGTAAGAACGGGGCCCCAGAGCAAGAGGGAGGGGGGCTGCCCAGGAAGGGGCTTACCAGGCCACCCATGATTCATTTCATTAAAAAAATCATTTTGTATGAATCTTTTTGAAAAATATTAATATAAAACAGAATGAAAGGAAATGCAGGGTGAAAAACAAAATGGAACAAAATGAAATACATTTCTTCCATTTCATGCCCATCCCTAGTTTGAAGCAGCACTTTTATATTTAGTTGCTCAAATAGGAGTTTCATATTCTCTCTCCAGTAAGAAGTAGGTAATAGACATGGGCACGACTTGGTGAAATTGTCGTTTTCGTTTTCGGATATCGTTTCTGTTACGTAATGGAAACGGTAATGACAATTAAGCTGTCAGAACTCAAACTTGAACCGAAAAAAGAAAAATTGGGTCTGATTTGTCGTTGTCGTTCCTGGCATCGCGTGGCGATCGCGCGATGCCAAGCGGCACAGAAAAAAAGTTTTAAAAATAAAAAAACCCGATTCCTGGCCAAAAAAGCAGGCAAAAATATGCCTGCCTGAGGGCACCTACCAGAGGGGTGGTTTCTGGGGGAGGGTCCCCAGCCTCCCCCCCTCCTGTCCTGGGCTGCTGGTACCGGGCTGGGAGGGGGCATCCTCGGCGTCTCCATTTGCCATGCGGTGTGGGGGGATCCAAAATGGTGTCCACAATATTTTTTTTGAAATCGTGGTCCAAAAAACCACCAAAGCACCACAGAAACATGCGAAAATAACTATTTTAAATGCTTGAATTTTTACAGTAGCAGCAGTGGTTTTTTTATAGCAGTAAAAGGTCGCACTGATTTTATTTTATTTTATTTTTATTTTTATTTTTTTACACCTGCGCAATGATGGGCTGGCCATGGGATGGGACCATGCAAATTTTTGGACCCATTCTACCAATCGCATGACCAGGTTTTGACTGACACTTCTGGATGTGCAAGAGGGCATAAAAAGCCGAGGCACTCCCAGAAGAGTCGCAGTCCGGGCTTGGATGTGGGTGGGAGAGGGCTGTGTGTAGCTGGCTGCTGTGCTAGACTAGTTTCGATTTTGCGGAGCCTTTAGATTTCAGTTAGGCAGGAAGGGAGGAAATTGATTCAATTGAATTTTTAGGAAATAATAATAATTCCTTTCATTCTCTGTCTGCTGTGGGGAATAGCAACGCAGTTTATTCTTTTTTATTCTCCTGCAGTTTGTTAGGATTTCTTTTCTGCTTCAAAGGGGGGGGAAGGTTTGAGTGGGAGGGGAGGTGTGGATTTATTTTAAAAATTTCATTTGCTTGGTGGCAAGCCAAGGTCCTTTCATACCCTGCCTGCAGCTCTGATGTGGGTGCACTGCCCACTTTGTTTGCAAAAATTGCAATTGTTTTATCTGATGCAGTCTTGTGCAGCAAGTCAGTTTAAAGTGTTTTCCGCCTGCTCTGGGTCATTGCGGGACCCGCGCCCACCACCTGCGCACCCGCCCCTCCCCCCTGCTGCTGCCGCCGCCCGCCCATGCCCCCCCGCCACCCCGCCCACCGCCTAGGGCGCAAAAACACCTAGCGCCAGCGGGACGCCACTCGCTGGGACGTCAAATGGCGTGAAATCGCGGCGGCGGTAACGACAAACGACATGACGAAATGACAAATTTTTAAAAAATTCACAAAAAACGGAAACAACCCGAAACGGACCCGTCCCGAAAAACGACAACTCAAAAAAAAAATTTCTGGCCGTGCCCATCTCTAGTAGGTAAGTTTAAACAGTACATTTGGCACTGTATTAAAAGAAATCTTCTACTAGTAGTTGCTAGAGATGGAATTAGGGGAGGCACAGATCACTCCGAACTGAATCAGGATACATTCCAATGCCCCAAATGGGGTTCCACATAAAATTTGAGCGGAGGTACATGCACCTGTCATTTAAACTGTTTTTTTAAAAATGTGAAGCATATTTAAACACAGCAACTAAAATCAACAGAAAGCATGGACACTGGAGATGTGCTGGGTTTTTTTTTTTTTAAACTGTGCCCAAAAATATTTGTGTAGGGGCTGTATGCAGAGCCAAGCTGTCCTTCTAATGCAGTGGTGGCAAACCTTCAGTACTCCAGATGTTTTGGACCACAACTCCCAGAATTCTGAGCCTAGATTGCCCAATGACAAAGGACTGTGAAAGTTGTGGTCCAAAACATCTGGAGTTCGCCACCACTGTTCTAATGCCTGGCTGCCATGACACAGGGGCTTGCTACTGCTGGTTCTTTGCTTCTGATGCAAAAACAAAGCCTACTGCTTATCTACCTCCAGCCTCCAAGAGTTCCCTGGGGAGGGTAGGAAGATGGTGTGCTTTCCTCCCTGGTCTTTCCATGGCCACAAGGTCTTATTTTCAGGTTTGGAAGATGGCAGTCCACTTTAGACTTTATGGACCAAGCACACAACTAAGGGATATCAGGAAGGATTTGGAGCACTCGGGGGGCGGGGGGAGCTATGGAATCCACGTTTGCCTCAGGTGACACTGACCCTGGTTGCCTGCCTGCCTGCTCTGGTTCCACAGCCAGATACCAATTCACTGAGCTCCCCAGCCAGCTTTGTTCAGGGGAGACTTCCTAATTTCCAGAGCTGGCAACCACTCTAGCTGGAAAATAGTACCTGTGAAAGGGATCTGGAAGTCTGGCAGACCACAAATTGAATATGAGTCAGCAATGTGACGTGGCAGCCAGGAAAGCCAATGTGATTCTTGGTTGCGTGAACAGAACCATAGTGTCTAGATCAAGGGAAGTGATAGTACCACTCTATTCTGCTCTTGTCAGATCCCACCTGGAGTCCTGTGTCCAGATCTGTGAGCCTCAATTTAAAAAGGATGTTGACAACCTCAAGCGGGTCCAGAGGAGGGCGACCAAGATGATTGAGAGTCTAGAAGAAATGTCTTACAAAGAGCAGCTTAGGGAGCTGAGAATGTTTAGCCTTTCAAAAGGAAGGCTGAGAGGGGATATGATAGCCATGTTTAAATATTTGAAAGGCTGTCACATTGAAGAGGGGACTGGTTTGTTTTCCATGGCTTCAGAGGCTAGGATGCAGGACAATGGTTTCAAACTACAGGAAAAGAGATTCAATTAAAACATTCGGAATAACTTCATGACAGAGCTGTTCGACAGTGGAATATGCTGCCACGGATGGTGGTTGAGTCTCCTTCTTTGGAGGTTTTTAAGCAGCGACTGGATGGCCATCTGTCGGGAGTCCTGTGATGGGGGTTCCTGCATGGCAGGGGGTTGGACTGGGTGGCCCTTGAGGTCTCTCTTCCAATGATTGATTCTATGATTCATCTGAACTTCTCCATCTGTTGGGATTCACTTTCAATTGACTAGCCCTCAACCAGCCCATTGCTGTGCTAAAAACCCCATCTAGATCATCAACAGTCACTCTGGAGCTGGATGAATATAGAGATGAAGTCTTTATTAGTACTGGGGAGAAAATAATGTATTTAAATTTATTATTAACTAAAGTGGGGAAAGCACATCATTTAATCATGATAACCTTTTTAGTCAATTAAAACTAGATTCATCTAGCGACTGATTGACTGAAACATTTTCTGACTCAATTTTCTATGATTCCATCACGTTTAAATACAAATATCTGTTTCCGTTGCCTCTAGCAAATATCCATTAAATCCACGTAGAGCATTATTGAAAAATCTAATCGCTTAGGTCCCTGCTGAAATACAACCCTATTTATTGAAGGTGCTGGGCATTGTTTTCATTCCACCCCGAGCCACAAGGCATTTTCTTGCAGCTCCACCACAAACTGTTTCAATATCCAGGACTACAACTGACACCTAAACAACAGAGCTGACAGACATAGCAAGGTTGATAGGAGGAAACAATTCTAACAACATCACCGTGATCATGGCAAGCAGACAGCATGGCATAAATATTTTACTCTTCCTCGGGTCAGGATGCTCCTTTCTTTGCCAAGGGTGGCAAACTTGGGGAGAAAATGTGATAAGCTAGGAGAAAATAGATTTCTTATAGACTTGTATGAGGCCTGCAAATAAAATGTTGCAGTTTATGCCTATCTCGGATACCGACAGTTTCTTCAGTTTCTTCGTGTTTCATTAACTCAGTCCTAAGTTGATCCAGCCTAATTTCTGTATCAGTTTGTGATTCAGATTCATAGTGCCAAATGGGGCTGGGTAAGGTAGGGGAGGTGGTATATGACCCATGTTTCTTTGTTTGAAGAACAGGGGTGTGACTTAAGAAGCAGCCTTTTACAACTGCCCTTCTTACCTCCAACAAGAATCTTTTCCTGGCTGAAAACAACATCCCCTAGCCATGATTTTAAGAACATCATCTAAGGGCCTTTTCACACGACCCCTAAACTCCGCGGCAAATGGTTCCCAGCTCCGGAGCTTAAAATTATTTCCCCACCAGCTCCGGAGTTTACAGATAATTAAGTGCGACCACGCCCACCTAAGCGTGTCCCAGCGCACTTTTCATGTACCTGCTCTTGGAGGGTGAAAATCCCCAGATCCAGATGTAATCTGGTGAGTGCTGGGCTCTCCTTGCTGGGCTCTCCTTGTTCTTTTTTTGCCCCCCCCCAAGAGATCTGAATGCAGTGCCTTGATGGCAGAACGGAGGTGAGCGGCATTCTTTTCTTCCTTTTTTTCTCCCTCCCCTCACGCAGCCAGCAGCCAGGAGTGCGGAGGGGGTGGGAACGCAGGAACGGTGACAACCCCCTAAGATCTCTGGTCTGAATTTAAGTGGCCAGCGGATCTTAGGGGTCGTGTGAAAAGGCCCTAACTAAGGACTTTAAAAGTAACCTCCTGGTGAAGAACATCTTTCACCATGTCTGAACTTCTGGGACCTGCTTTGAAGAAGGGTGATTGACTGCACTCAAAGCTTGCAATGTTCCTTTTTCTATTTTTAATAGTGGCTTATGAAGTTGTTGCCTGTAACCTATTTTTGCAATTGTGTTTTGTGGTGGCCACATGGCTCAACTCCTTTTTGCCTTGATTTAGATTCGTTTTTTAAATTCAGTTTTCCTCTTTACATATAACTCTCTTCAGAACTGACTATATTCTTGCTGACAGTTTTTCCCGATACACACAGTTTAATGCATAATGTTCTCTCTAGTGTACCTACAGCTGTACACATATTTCATACTGGTAGCCATATCACAAATGGACAGTGTAGAGGGTGATTGTGGTTCCAGGAGATGTGGATTTGGCTTGCTAAAAAGTAAGCACAAAAGATTTTCCATCATACCTCATAGAACTAGATGGGGATAATGAAGAAAAATGTTGAAACTGAAAGATTATTTATTTATTTATTTTTGCTTTCCCACCCAGCCACTCACCCTGAAACCCTGAAACCTTTTCTTCCCAAGCTATGTGATGCTAATAGTCAGGGTTGGCAGACTAATCCAGATTTGAAAATGTTTATTGATATAAAACAGAGAAGTGGGCCATGCAGTCTATGGCTTGTATAAGGCTCCCAAGATCCTTTTTGAAGGGAACAGTTGGGGTCTGCCACTCCTACTTCTCGGAGGCAGTGAGTCCACTCTGGGTTTTCAGGTGAAGTTTACACAAGTTTGTGAACCATAACCCACATAGGTTCAGCATGGATAGCTCCTGTAAAGTTCAGGCAAAAAAAAATGGCTCCATCCTATGTAATAGGGGTTACTACCAGCATCCACTGGCCCAGAAGGGTTGAGTATTCTATTCCCTCTGTTATGAGGATTACAAAAGGAGAGTTGTGACAGATGTCTTCCAGAACCAGGATTCCCCAGTAAAAGAAGGCATGCTGTCCAGCCTCTTCTAGAAGAAAATCCCATTGAAGAGATTCCGAATGCAGCCCCTCTTCCAAAAAGGGTAATCACATTCTAGTCACATCTGGTTTTCTGTGGTAATGGTGGTGAAATCTCTGGAGGTTTCAAGAAAAGAAAATGTCTCCCAGAATTCCATACATTGCTGCCCCCATTATCAGTCTTAGGAATGTTTGTAATGGTAGTGCTGCCTTGTGGTAAGGGTCAGCAGCGAGCACGAATTTTGTTTTCCAAAAGGGTGCTGTTTTGTTTGGGTTTTTTGTTTGTTTGCATGAAATACAAGACTTTTTGGCCCACTTTATTTCTTCAAGAAATTAGCAAAGATGTGAACAGTTACAGTAGCTGCCATAAACTAAGCCAACAGGGAGAAAGCTGTTAATTTTTTTTTTTTCATTTTCACTTAACATTTGCATCAAGACAAATTTATTTATTTATTTTAGCCTCCCCCTTCCCTTAGTGAAAATGCACTACTCCATGTGGCCATACAGGCAGATATTATCCCTTCTCTACCCATGCTCTCTCCCCAGAAACAATTAAAGAATAAAGGAGACCAAACAAGAACCAAGACCTCACACTTATTGACTCAGGGCCTTTTCACACGACCCCTAAGATCCGCTGGTTCGTTTCTGTTTGTTTCTGTTCCTGCGTCCCCACCCCTCAGCACTTCCTGCTCCTGTCGGCGTGAGGGGAGGGAGGACAAAAGAAGCCTTTACTAACCTGCTGGTGCCGGTCGAACTTGCCATGAGCCCCGTTACTTCCTGGTTCCTTCTCAAGGGGCTCTTAAAGGGGCGGGAGGCAAAAAAAAAAAAACAGACAAGCCAGGAGAGCCCGGCACTCTTATCCGCATCAATTTTTTTTTCACCTCCAAAGAGAAGGTACAAGGAAAGTGTGCTGGGTCGTGCTAAAGTGGGCGGGGTTGCACTTAATTGTCTCCAAACTCCAGAGCTGGTGGGAAAACATTTCTAAGCTCTGGAGCTGGGAGCCATTTGCAGCGCAGCTTAGGGGTCGTGTATAAAGTTTGTAATTCCTGCATGGAGCCTGGGGTTGGACCTGATGGGCTTGTAGGCCCCTTCCCACTTCATTGTTCTATGATTCCATGATGGCCACGGTAGCGTTCACTCTTGTACGGTTTATGTGACTGTACAGGAAGGGAGATAAAGGGTTAACACTTATGTCCAAATAAGGAGTGTGGAGGCGGAGCCCTGGTGCTTAAATTGCTCCACTTAAGGTACAGTGGTACCTCAACTTATGAATTTAATCCATTCTGAATGCACACTTTTAACTTGGGGTACCTATTTAAAAATTGAAAAAATAAGTTTAAAAAATCAAAAAATGAAAAAAAAATTGTAAGACTAGCAGACCATATCTAAAATTTGTAAAGCAGCAGCTAAAATGGCAACAGTTTCCCAATCTTAAGTTGAATTGCTCTTAAGTTGAGCTGCTCTTAAGTCTGGGTACCAATGTAGTTAGATTCAGATAGGGAAACTGCCCGCTTAAGATAGGGTGAAGTGAGGGAACCTCCATCCTGAGAGATAGGGAAAAGATAGGTCTGGCGTTAGGGAACTGTCAAGTTTGAGTGAGGGAATTATATCAGTATTTGAGGGAACAGCTTGGTGTAACTTTAAAGTAACTCTATACATGTGAACCTGATTTTGACATCTTTCTGTATTCAATAAACACACATTTTATTTTTACCACGTCACATCTGTTCTGGAGCTCAGTAGTTGAACTGGGATACCCTGAATGGTAGCAGCGATATCCGAGACTAAGGTGGTACGAGTCAATGGTCCATGAGATGACTCGGGGCCTGTGCTAGAGTGAGGCAGTACTCAGCGGAATGTGGTACTTCGGCCACACCCCCAAAAGTCGTGACCTCCACAGCCATTATCTCTTAAGAAGAAAATTAATAGCTGTAGGTCAAGTGGTCATAGGCCATCCCTCAGAAGGCCCAACGGGTAATCGAACTTCCAACCTCTGGCTCCGCAGGCAGATACCTAAACCATTGGGCTACACAGCGCTTCACTAAAACTATGGGTTGTGGTTGGGTGGGGAGTCTATTTTCAGTTCTCACTCTTGTCTGCAAAAATTATAGGAGGTTAATTTTTGCAGACAAGAGATAGGTCTAGCGTTACCACAGAACTTCAGCCCGCATTTTCATCCCCACTTGAAATAATTGTTCTATCCCTGATCTACCCCGTGCCATGGATGAATCACGTTTGAATCCCATTTCTCTTTCTTTATCATGGTGTCTGATTACCCAGACATTTTGAATGCCACATCACATTTTCCGAGGTACAAATTATTGCTCTTTTCAGTGCTTAGAAAATTTGGTGTCAACTCTAATGTGAACAATTATGATGCAGGTTTCTTTTCCTGTAATGACTTTAACCTGTCAAATCACTTTTCCATGGCAAGAATAAAAGCTTGACTGTACGATGTCTGTTTACAGCTGGAAAACCGAAGAGCATCACTCCCTCTGTGTCTGTGTGACAAAGCTTGACAGTAAAGCATCTTTTTTATATATGGTATCATACATCGTGCTCAAATAGCTACCTGTCTCACTTGGTAAATATTGTCGTTATAAAGCCAGTTGCAAAACCCAACCGTTGGGTTGAGTTGTAGGCATTGTAAAGCCAAGTTCTCTTTCCTTTCCATGTTTGTTTCAATTTGGTGTTGTGTGTGTGTTGTGTCACTAGAGTCATGACCGACTCTTCGTGACCCTGTGTCCATGGAGTTTTCTTGGGATACTGGAGTGGTGTGCCAGTTCCTACTCAAGGCGCCTACAGCACCCGGTATTCCCTGGTGGTCTCCCATCCAAGTACTAACCAGGGCTGACCCTGCTTAGCTTCCGAGATCAGGCGAGATTGGATGTGCTCAGGGCATCTCCTTTTTATAGGTTACAAATGCACAAATCATTGGGTGGAAACCCCATTTGACTTTTCCCTAATAAACTTTTCAGTCTCTCAGTTATGCCATCTTGTTTGTGGAAAATTATTCTTGGGATGAGTAATAAGCACTAGAGATGGGCACGACTTGGCGAAATTCTCATTTCCGTTTCCGTTTCTTGTTTCCGTTACGTAACGGAAACGGTAACGACAATTACTCCACCAGAACTCGAACTCGAACCGACTAAAGAAAAATTGGGTCTGATTTGTCGTTGTCGTTCCTGGCATCGCAGCGATCGCACGAATGCCAAGCGGCACAGAAAAAAATGTTTAAAAATTAAAAACCCTGATTCCCGGCCAAAAAAGCAGGTGAAAATATGCCTGCCTGAGGGCACCTACCAGAGGGGTGGTTTCTGGGGGGGTCCCTGGCCTCCCCCCCTCCTCTCCTGGGCTGCGCAAAGTGCGCATCCTCGTCGAGTCACAACTTGCCAAGCGGCGCGGCACAAAAAAAAAGTTTAAAACTAAAAAAAAAACCGATTCCCGGCCAAAAAAGCAGGCGAAAATATGCCTGCCTCAGTGAGGGCACCTACCAGAGGGGTGGTTTCTGGGGGGGGGTCCCCGGCCTCCCCCCTCTCCTCTCCTGGGCTGCGCATCCTCGTCATCTCGCCAACTCGCGCCATGCCATGCGGTGCGGGCGGGGGTTCCAAAATGGGATGACCGCAATATTTATTTTGGTCCAATAGGTATTTGGTCCAAAAACACACCAAAGCACCACAGAAACATGCGAAAATAGCTATTTTAAAACTGACTGAATTTTTACAGTAGCAGCAGTGGGTTTTTCTTGCAACAAAATGTCTCCATTGATTTTATTTTATTTATTTTTATTTTTATTTTTATTTTTTTTCCACCTGCGCAATGATGGGCTGGCCATGGGAGTGGACCATGCAAATTTTTGGAGCCATTCCACCAATTGCATGGCCACTTGGCCAGGTTTTGACCGAGACTTCTGGGATATGCCAGTCGGGCATAAAAAGCCCACTAACCCTAGCCCAAACCCGAACCCAAACCCTAACCCTAACCCATACACCAGTACACTGTCCTTCTTAGTGGGTCAGAGAGGCACCCAGAGGTGCACCCCAGTAACTCACCCTAACCTTACCAGTAACCCTAATCCTAGCTCTTGCGCTAACCCCTAACCCCAAGCCAGATCTGTGTACTCGCATTGCACTACAGCAAGTACACTTCCCTTCTTAGTGAGTCACAGTGGGCGCCCGTAGGGGTCCTCTCTCACTTCATTCCCCAGCCCAAGTGCAGGCAGTGAGTCACAGAGGCACCCGAAAGAGAGGTGCCTCTGCCTGCTGTAACTGCAACTTAATGGTATGCATATCCAATTGGCTAGGCATGCCATTTTGTAGCGGGCCAGAGGAGGCACCCACCCCAGAGAGGTGCCTCCAGGAGCCCGCTTTCCCTTCATGGCGGGCCAGAGGAGGCACCCACCCCAGAGAGGTGCCTCCAGGAGCCCCCCCAAACCAGTACTAACGACAGACGAAAAACCGACAAACAAAACGACAAATGTTTTGGAAAATTTCACGAAAAACGGAAACGAGCTGAAACGGGCCGGCTCCGACACACGACAACTCAAAACGTAATTTTTCCTGGTCGTGCCCATCTCTAATAAGCACCCCTTTCTCTCTCTGATCTAGTAAACAAAATACTCTTTATCACTTAGGTGATCATAGATTTTCTTCCTTAATTTAGTGGGCAAACTCTGGAATGAACATCCTGATGTAACATGTGCCTAAGGTATTCATTCCTGGTGGTCTCCCATCCAAGTACTAACCAGGGCTGACCCTGCTTAGCTTCCAAAATCAGGCAAGACTGGATGTGCTTAAGGCATCTAGGCAGCTTTTACATCTTCAAAAAAGCAGCAGGGCAGTGAACAGAAACAGAAGGGACCAAAGTGCTAACGTTGCTTATGTCTGCTCCAGAATTTGTGCCCAAATTCTAACCCCTTGGATGGGATCCAGTTGGCTGGGCCTAAGAACCAGTCCTCCCCACCAAAAAAATATCATAATGTGAACCTGTTGATTTTCCTCTGCATGCCAACATCCTCTGGTCTCCCAGTTCTGGCATAAGCTTTTATTCTCAAATATGGATGTGCCTCTCTGAAGACTTAACTTACTGGAGAAAGAGCTTTACCATAAAATGTGGTGGTACTCCTTGCTTAAGAGTTTGAGGTTTGCCTCTCATGACATGGAAAGTCTATGGAACTGGATTTGGTTCTCCATATCAAAGAGGTTTGTTAGCAGTCCTGTAGACAAAAGCACCGATAGTCTGTACAGCCACGTTGCTACAAAAAACATGAAGGGAGGTGGCAATGGACAGCACTGCTCATCTTCTAACTTCAGCTGGAGATCTAAGATTGCATGAGGAAGAAAGAGGACAAGACATTGTGTAGGGAAAAGCCCACATACACAAAATTTCCCAGCAGCTCCTCTGTCTAGTACAAAGGAAAGTTATTTTATGTCAGTCATTTAGGTCTTTTGGAAACCTAATACAGTAGGACCCCAGTATTCGCCGGGGATTGGTTCCAGGCCTTCCCGTGGATAATGAAAACCATGGATAAGAGAGAACACCTACCCATCCACCCCCAAACTGCTGTTTCCTGACAGTAGCTTGTTTTATGACTGCTGTTTTGAGGCAGTAACTTGCTTTATGGTTGCTGTTTCTGACAGTAGCTTGCTTTACAGCTGCTGTTTGTGACAATAGCTTGCTTTACAGCTGCTGTTTGTGACAATAGCTTGCTTTGTGGCTTCTGAATTATTTAATTTTTTTCCTCTGCCAACCGTGGATAACTGAATCAGTTGATAATGAATCCGTGACTATGGAGGTCCAACTGTAGACTGTAATGGTCCTTTAGGAACATGACTCTCAAATACTTTGCAGGGATAGATGACAGTAGCATATTGTGTGTGTAACAACTGAACCCGGACAAAACTGGACCTTTTGAGGAGAGAGGATGTAACATTAGGGTCCCTGCTAATCAGCAATGCTTGTAAGTAACCTGGTGAACCCTGGATCCACTACAGTTCTGAGTAGCACACATTGGCTCTGTTCAAAAAGCAAGAAGAAATGATTTACCATAGCCACACAGGTACATCAGAGTTACAACTGTCATCATGGATACCATGGTTTATGGACATAGATATATATTATTTATTTATTTTCTACACTAAATTACATAGAACAAATATATTGCTTGTCTCCTCTCGTGTTACTGATTCAATCACATTTTTCCCCAAAATTTGAGCCCAGCATAATTTATATCTCTTTTCCCAGCTTAAATGAGCATAATTTCATACTTAGTTTCCTTACTGTCTCATCCCTATTCTATCTAACTTTACTTACATCTATATTACAAAGCATATAGCCTATCTAAACTCAACAATCTGTTCAATCTCGCTATTTAGTTCTTCAATACTAAGCAATTAAGGATAGATTTGGCTAACTATATATATTCTATATATCATCCACAGTATTCTTCCAAAGAATGCCTAATTTCAGCAATCATCTCTAATTCAAGTTAATACTTTATGGGCTATTGGTTTATTTAATCCTTGCAGATGAGAACAAATATTTCAAATGTTCTCTCCCCTTTGGGTGGGATTATGAGCATTTTGATGGTTGTTTTGTTTTGTTTTGTTTTTGTTTTTTTTTTTTTTTGTTTTTTTCTATTTTTGATGAGATGTTAAGTGGTAAAACATTAGATTAGAGGATGGGCAGAAAGTAGAGATGTAAAATTTCCAGAAATTCTGAAGCTTGGGGGGGGGGGGACTGTTGTTTTTTTCTGTTGTCCCCCCCCCAGGGGAAAATGGAAATTTTCAGAAAAAATAAAAAAAATGCTACATTAGCACTCCCTCCCCCTTTACAGCTTGAAAGTCATTATGTTTCTTTAGGAACATAAAAATAGGAGTATGGACAATTTGACTTGCCATAAAATTATCACAACTAGCAAATTAAAATATAGCGTATCCAAACAATTATTACAAACAGAATTTACTTTTAAAATAATATTTAGTTGTAATTGTAGTAATAATTAAATTATTATTTACACAAAGGTTATAAACTAATGTTTTTGATTTTATGTAATCAGATAAATGTAAACTCTTACCAAACATACCCACCCATCTGCAAGAAAAAAGTGAAACCTTTTTCTTTCTTTCTTTCTTTCTTTCTTTCTTTTGTGACAATAGCAGCACCTCCTAAATGAAGAAATGCATCTTCTTGCATTGGAGAGTTCAGTTTGTAACCTAGGACTTGCTTGTCCTCAGAAATTAAAATAATCTGATACTATGCATATTTTTTTAGAAATGATTTGGAAAATATTTGAACACCCTATTAAAATAAAACAATATGTAATTATTATTTTCTTTTTCTTTTTCTAATTTTTCATTATTATTATTTTGAAAAAAACAAAATGACTTCAGGAGAAAATTGCTTTCCCCCCTGAATTTTTCCATTCTCCCCACCCCCCACCCCCCACCCCGGGCTTCACATCTCTAGCAGGAAGACAAGACTAGCCTTCACACTAGGTCTGTTAATCTCACTGCTTCTCAGTCTCTCCCCATTTTTCGCCTCTCCCTGAGAATTCCTGATAGCAAGATCATAAAGGGGAGAAATTCACATGAATTCTTACTGACCTCCAGGAAATCATGAGGAGTATTTCGGAAAGGGTGTAGCAACTGAAGATGCCTCTCATCTGCATGAGATTCCGGCAAAGAATTGTCCGATTCCCCCTACAGGACCTGGCAAATCCTGCACAGGAATTTTGCCCTTCCTGCAACAAACTTGGTAATTCCTGCACAGGGTTTGGCCGTTCCTATGCAAAAACAATCAATTCCAACATGAGCTCTAGGAAATGAAAAGGGGGGAAAACAAAGGCCATCAAAAGCCTTGTCGAGATTTCTCTATGTGGTAAAAATTGGGGGGGGGATGCTGCGAACATAACATTTAACATGAATTTGTAGCATCCCTATGCTTCCATGCTTTGATATAGCCAAAATACACCCACACCCACATATGCTGCATACAAGAGGGAGGAATTAACACTCTCCTGGGAAGTTCTAAAATTTGCTGCCATACATAGGGAGTTGTTTAAAATAGTGGTTGTTGCTGAAATGCCCAGTTGATGACTGAACAATATCAATGGATATGCAGTGCTGAGGGTCTCATACAAATAGAAGGGAAAGGGGAGAATGGAGTGTGTGGCTCAGTTAGAGACACAGTTAAAGCCTTGAGAGAAGCTCTCTTAATGACCAATTTTGATTGCAATTGTTTCTGTTAATTACAATAGGCACTAATTTTTTATTTTGCTCTACTGAAGTCACTGGAGATCTTTCAACCTCATCTTTGCCACTGTCAAATATCACACATTCTTGAAGCTCTCACAGAAGGGTGTCCCTGTCATTCATGACATCACAAGTCAGCATCCCCGTGGAAACAGGTGTGTTGCCACAAAACTCAGGAGGCGATGTCCAGTTAGGGAAAGGAAAAAGCTATTTGCCACATAAATATCTATACCCTGGCCATCAGAAATAGCAGAAGAAACTTTATGACAGTTTAATGAGGTTTGGGGGCAACATATAGTTCCCCAACAGTGTTTGAATGACATTGTGATTCTCAGGTGTGTGTGTGGAGGGGGGATGTTCTTAAAGAAAAAATAATAACCCACTGAATTCCCTTAATTTAATTGTCTTTAAAAGTCTGCATCTGTTTTGCTCAGCACAGCAATCTGAAAGTTCACATGTCTGATTTTATAATTGAACATGTAGAGCAAACGGCATCTCAACACCTGTCGAGGAAACTGTCTTTTATAAAGACACGTCTACGGAGATACGCCTGGAATTTTAAAATCTCAAAGCTTCCCCCGACATCATTCTCTCTCTCTCTCTCTCTCTCTCTCTCTCTCTCTCTCTCTCTCACTCACTCACTCACTCACTCACTCACACACACACACACACACACACACACACACACACACACACACACACACACACACACACACACACACACACACACACACACACACCTTTAATCTTTTATTAATGGCTTGCATTCCCACTACTCCAGTTGAGAATCACATTACAAGGAAAGGGAAGTGCCCCTCATGGTGTACAATCACTGGCTCTTATTTGAAAATCAAGGCTTTGGGTTGATTAAAACTGGCAACTAAGACCCTGAGGCTGCGGATGGACATTTTGTTGTGGAAAAGCAATGCCATCATTTAGACAGCTGCAGGATGGGTGGCAATGCTTAGAACTACAAGCAAGGGAGTACCTTCTTTCTGTTCCCACCCTCAATCATGGGAAGATTTTCAGTCAAAAACCAAAATGATATTTCATCCCACTTCACAATGAAAGCATGGTCATGGATGTGAATGTAACCGAGACTCTGGGGAACAGTGACCATGCTGCAATCTCCTTTGCCATGCATGTCGGGGGAAGAGTGTCAATCAAGCAAATCAAACACAAAAACCCTTGATTTCCGAAGGGCAGACTTCCCACATATGAGGAAACTTGTTAGAAAGACATTGAAAGGGAAGGTAAAAACAATCCAATCTCTCCAGAGGGCATGGAGCCTGTTTAAAACAACGGTAGTAGAGGCCCAGCACAAGTGCATACCACAAATAAAGAAGAGCTCATCTGTCCAAGAGGGCACCAGCATGGTTAACGAGTGGAGAGGCTCTAAAGTGTAAGGAGAGGTCTTTCCATAAATGGAAATCCTCCCCAAATGAGGAAAATAAAAAGGAACACAAACTCTGGTAAAAGAAATGTAAGAAGATGATGAGAGGCAAATAAAGACTTTGAGGAACACATGGCTAGCAATATAAAGGGAAATAATAAAAGCTTCTTTAAATATGTTAGAAGGAGAAAACCTGCCAGAGAACCAGTTGGCCCTCTGTATGGTGAGGGAGAAAAAGGGGAGGTTAAGGAGGACTTGGAAATTGCAGAGAAATTAAATGAGTTCTTTGCATCTGTCTTCATGACAGAAGACCTTGAGCAGATTCCGCTGCCTGAACGGCCCCTCTTGACTAAAGAATTAAATCAAATACAGGTTTAAAAAGAGGATGTTTTAGGACTAATTGATAAATTGAAGATTAACAAGTCACCAGGCCCAGATGGCATCCACCCAAGGGTTATTAGGGAACTGAGAAATGAACTTGCAGATCTCTTAACGGTAATACGCAACTTGTCTCATAAAACGGCCACAGTGCCGTGGGACTGGAGGATAGCAGATGTCACACCAATTTTTAAAAAAGGAAGGAGGGGAACCCGGGAAACTACAGGCCAGTTAGCCTTACATCTGTCCCAGGGAAGATGGTGGAAAGCCTCATCCAAGAGAAAACCTTAAAAGACATAGAAGAACAAACCTTGCTGAGAGAAAATCAGCATGGCTTCTGTAAGGGTAGGTCTTGCCTGACAAATCTTTTAGAATTTTTTGAAAAGGTCATGTGGATTTGGGTGAACTGGTGGATATAGTCTATCTGGATTTTCAGAAGGCTTTTGACACAGTCCCTCACCAAGGGCTGCTGAGAAAATTGCACAGTCAGGGGATAAGAGGGCAGGTCCTCTTATGGATTGAGAACTGGTTGAGATCCAGGAAACAAAGAGTAGGTGTCAATGGGCAATTTTCACTGTGGAGAGAGGTCAAAAGTGGTGTGCCCTAGGGATCTGTCCTGGGACCGGTGCTTTTCAATCTGTTCATAAATGACTTGGAGATGGGGATAAGCAGTGAAGTGGCCAAGTTTGCGGATGACACAAAACTTTTCCATGTGGTAAAAACCAGAGAAGATTGTGAAGAGCTCCAGAAGGATCTCTCCAAACTGGGGGAATGGGCTGCCAAATGGCAAATGTGTTTCAATGTAGCCAAATGCATAGTAATGCATATTGGGGCAAAAATCCAAACTTTATCTATCAGCTCATGGGCCATTGTACAAAACGATAGTAAGGCCACACCTGAAGTACTGTGTACAATTCTGGTCACTGCAAGACATAGTGGAACTGGAAAAGTTGCATAAGAGAGTGACTAAAATGATTACAGGGCTGGGGGACTTCTCTTATGAGGAAAGGCTAAAATATCTGGGGCTCTTTAGTCTGGAAAAAAGGTCCCTGAGGGGGAATATGATTGAGACGTACAAAATAATGCAGGGCATGAGTAAAGTGGATAGAGGGACGCTCTTCTCCCTCTCACAAAATACCAGAACTAGGGGACATCCACTCAAATTGAGGTTTGGGAGAGTGAGAACAGAAGAAAGAAAATATTTTTTCACCCAGCATGCTGTTAGTCTCTGGAACTCCCTGCCACAGGATGGTGGCAGGGTGGATGTTTAACCATTATAAACACCATAGAAAAGTGCCTTGCCACTAGGTGGGTGGTATGTAAATATAATCAATCAATCAAATATACTAACAGGGTCCATAGCTGCTTTCTCGACCCCTGGAAGAACAGCCTGGTCTTGTTCCAGTGGTAGAACCTGGGGGAGGTGGAAGAGATGTTTACTACTTTGCCTCAGACAGCGATATTTCTTAGGCCAACTCTGGGTTAGGCAGTAAAGAGCAATACACTCTGTCGAAGCAGAGTTATGAGGTTTTGAGCAGCCTATCCGATGGATTAAAGACATTTTAATGAGCGATTTGGCCTCCTTTGCACAGACTATAAACTACAGAATATAAACTCAGGGTGTATTATATCATCTCCTGTAACTCCTCTGTCATATTCTGTTTATATTTTACTACATGTATTTATTACCTCTGCACACATATCTGTGATAGTCACTTTTCGCTACGTACTCTGAAACAGAAGAAATGATGATAAATAGTATGATTAGATGAAGTTGGTATGACTATTGAAACAAATGTTTGGAGATTAGATATTGCTTTCTATTTTTCTAGCATCTCTCCCCCCCTTTTCTGCCTTTTTTTTTTAGTTACAGCCCGTAAGTGAAAAACGGAAGTGTCAAAGGGAAGTAATGTAGCAGCAACATGATGTTCTAATACTCAATGGAAGGACTCCGTACTACAGTGCAACCAACAAATGATTTATTAAACACTACAAGCTAGATACTTGATAAAGTCTTAACACTGCAAGGGGAAAAATGACATATGCACAGCATGAGGAAATCAAAATGATTAATTGAAGAAAGAGCATGTTTCAGTAAAAAAAAAAGGAAGAAAGAAAGAAGAGGGGGAAGGCTGGTGCTTTGTGAGGAATAAATAAAGCAACGGAGACAGATCATTTGTAGTCTCTCGGGCCCTTGAGTCTCCAAGCACGGTTAAAAAACACATTTCTAATAAAAGTAGCTTAAAAGCAGCTTTCGCTCTGAGCGTCATTTGGGTTTACGATAAACCAAAAAGTGTTCCATTTTTTTCCTCCCTGTTGGCACACAGAGCAGTTACTGTTGTTGCTTAGGAGTAAAAGCTACCTAACAAAGTAAGGAATCCTCTCTGTGCGCATATGCTTCTGGGTAGATCTGCATCGCACTGTGATTTAGATCCAATCATGGAGGATGCTGGGGTACTTTTCCAACATGTGTTTAGCCCTTGATGCTGCCCACCTTTCTGCTTTGCTGGGCAGCTGGTGTTGTTTTGTTTTGTTTTCATTACAAGCCTTCTTAATGGATACTGTAAATCTTGGGATTCAGTCCCAGGGGCTGGACGTTGTTTGAATATCCTAAGCTTCTAAATAATGGTCAGAAGATTCGTTTACCTGCTGCCATCTAAAGGTTCAAAAAAAGAGAAAGAGAGAAGAGAAGAGAAGAGTATGAAAATAAGTGTTTCAACGACATTCATTTATGGATTACCAGAAATAAGTGGATTCTAGATTAAATGAAAATTGAGACTCAGAAGGGCAACTACAAAGAAATTGGAAAGTTGTTTGGAGTGTATGGATGTGACCATGAAGAGTAAGATTATCTACACTATGACAGCTCCGCAATAAATAGGAAGATGTAATTCTGGAGAATGAAGTAGGCCAATAGGATTGGTGTGTGTGTGGGGGGGTGTTTCATTCAGACTTTAGTGCAATAGCTTTATGGTTCCCATGGACTATCAGAAAGATGAATCAATGGATCTGGGATTCAATCAAGCATGAGCTCTCATTGGATGCAAAGATTGCTAAATTGAAGTGTGGTACTCTATATACCTGCTTCTCAGGAGGAAAGCAATGACAAACCTAGACAGCATCTTAAAAAGCAGAGGCATCACCTGAATGACAATGTTTAGATACCTTTCCCTTCACTGGGTCACTATCTCTCATGCTGAATCTTCCTCTTCTTCTGAAATGTTCCCCTTTTTCCTAGCATTACTGGTATTTCCTT
Organism: Phrynocephalus forsythii; assembly: GCA_029282475.1. Lineage (NCBI taxonomy): Eukaryota > Metazoa > Chordata > Lepidosauria > Squamata > Agamidae > Phrynocephalus > Phrynocephalus forsythii. Next base: position 19,369,175 of record JAPFRF010000013.1, read on the forward strand.
ATCTTCTCACACTGCATCCAAAGTTGTTGTTGTTGTTGTTGTTGTTGTTGTTGTTGTTGTTGTTGTTGTTGTTGTTCAGTCATTAAGGGCCTTTTTACACGACCCCTAAGATCCGCTGGCCACTTAACTTCGGATCAGAGATCTTAGGGGTTCGTCGCTCTTCGGGCGTTCCCACCCCCCTCCGCACTTCCTGGTTGCTGGCTGCGTGAGGGGAGGGAGAAAAAGAGAAAGAAAAGCATGCCGCTCACCTCGTTCTGCCTCTCGTCTCTGTAAAAGTAGCTCTTAAAGGGGCGGGAGCCAAAAAACAACAAACAGAAGCAAGGAGAGCCCCGCACTCACTATCCTTACACCGGATCAAATAATCTTCACTTCCAAAAAGCAGGTACCTGAAAGCTGCGCTGGGACGCGCTAAAGTGGGCGGGGTCGCACTTAATTTCCTGTAAACTCCGGAGCTGGTGGGTAAACATTTTTAAGCTCCGGAGCTGGGAGCCATTTGCCCCGGAGTTTAGGGATCGTGTATAAACACCCTAAGTCATGTCTGACTGTTTATGACCCCATAGATCAGAGCACACCAGGCCTTCTTGACTTTCACTGTCTCCCAGAGACTGGTCAAGTCCATGCTGGTTGCACCAATGGCACCGTCCAACCATCTCATTTTCTGCTGCCCCCTTTTCCTTTTGCCTTCAGTCTTTCCCAACATCAGGGACTTTTCCAAGGAGTTCTCCTCACGAGATGGCAAAAGTATTGGAGCTTCAGTTTTAAAATCTGTCCTTCCAGTGAACATTCAGGGTTGATCTAGAAGCTGAATCATGGCAACTGGACTTCTTTTCTTGAGAAATTGAAATGTTTTGCTGATCATCAAAACAGCTTTGTCAGTCTGAGGAAAGCTAGTTGTGAGTCTTTCATTTTATAGTTCACTTTGACCTCATGTCACCCTGGTCTGAAATAGGCTCATAAGATGAACAATGGCCTGAATAGGTTTCTTAGGTGGACAATAGTCTCAATAGGCTCATTAGGAGGATAATGGCCCATCTTTACAACCTTCCCAACACCCATAAATTATAAAGTCATTGGCAATGGCCTTGTTGGTGCAGGTGTGAAATATTATTGATTTGTCTGGGGATGGTTGAAATGGCTGCTTGATATGTAGCAGATAGACTGTGGCTGAGCCCCCCATCTCTGTTGAGAGGGGGTTTTCAATACTCACATGAATGCCTTCCCTGGCCTCTCTCTCAAACCACTTATCCTCTCTGTCTAATATGTGTACATCCTCATCTTTGAATGAGTGCCCTTTGTCCTTCAAATGGAGTTACAATGCTCACTCTGGTCCTGAGCTGTTGCCCCTCCTTTGTTGGGCCATCCTCCTGTTTGATGGCTGTTTTGTTTCTCCAATGTAGAGGTCTGCACACTCCTCACTGAGTCTGGTGAAACATCAGAAGGAAAAACTTCCAGAACATGGCCAAACAGCCCAAAATATCTCACAAGAGCTACTGTGAGCTGTCTTTGGTCTCCTTATCAGGAGAAAGGCAGCCTATCAATCAAGTAAACAAATGTAAAACAGAATAACATGGCAATTCCCATGAATTTGCAGCATTATTGTTACACCCCATATTACATATTGGGTTGTGAGTCTTTCATCCCTCTCCCAGACGGATAACATGCCAAGAAACCTCCATGTACATGGAGTCACGAACAGTCAATCACAACTGTAATGACAACACACATACGCACAAAGAGTGTTTGTGGCCATTTTTCATGCATGGCCATTTCACTGCAATGATTTTTTAAAATGGAATGGAAGCATAAAAACAGGTCTAGTTTCCAAAAGCATGGGTGGATAACACCTGAATGACACCTCTGAACAACACCCACCCACTCAAACAAAAGTATTGGCAGACACAGGAAACCTTGCCTGGCTTGGGATATTTTCACAGTGAAGTGCAAACTAGTACGTAGATTCTCCCTGCCATCCCTACCATCAGCAGAGACAGACATTGATTGATTGATTGATTGATTGATTGATTGATTGATTGATTGATTGATTGATTGATTGTGTTTGCTCAGATTACCTTGCTCACAAGAAGTTTGGTTCTCCATGAAATCAATGGGTCCATTAAGGTGCCACTCAGTGCGTAGCACCACAGTGATGGACTGTATGTGGAATTTGAATGCAGCTCATAATCTCTATTTTTTTCCTTGCCCTAGTAGAAACTTTGCACTTATCAAACTGCTCTGTCTCCAGAGGATTTGAACCTGTTGTCCCCTCTGGGCTCAACTGACTCTGTCTGCCGGCGATTATGGATGGGCTTCCCTGCCTGCTTTTTACTTAATTAACTAATATTACTCCATGCTTTCATATTTCTGAATCTAGCTAATTACCTGAGTAGACCTGGGCTGACCCAAGTTGATCTTAGGCGTTTGGGATATCAATTGCAAATCAAATGCTGCCACCTGGTGGCCTGGTTTTCTTTTCTTTTTAAATAAAAATATCAAGTTCTTTTCCCACTCATTTCAACATTCCCCCCTGAAACTGCTCACAGCTGCTGAAAAATTAAGTATCTGTTTCACAGCTTAATATTAAGATCCGTTGAATCACTTTCTTTATTCATTATAAAGGGCTTTACAATCTTTTCCAGTTTCTTGTGTCTGATTAAGGTGAATAACTTTTCCCCACATCTCACCGTAACTAGCATGGTTTTCTCAAACATTTTAGTGAAGGAGAAGTTTTCCATCTCTCAGAAATTTTCCAGAGGTTCCATAAGGGGGATAAAATCGCTAACATATGACAAAGATCTTTGAAAGACAACTGGCTTGACTTGAGAGCTTTCTGGAGCTGATGAGCTCTCCACAACTAGAGGCATTCACGAGAAAATTGGACCAGCATCTGCCAGATCTACTTTGATTTGGATTCCTGCTTTGACTAAGGGGTTGGACATGATGTCCTTGTAGACCCCTTCCAACCTATCACTCTGTTATTCTTGGGGTGCTCTCAGGAAAAGCACATTTTTATAAGCAGCTAAATTCATGTAAGATAGTGTAGTGGTGGATAAAGTTACAGACTCAGATTCTGGAGAACAAGATTCATCTCTCCACTTGGAAACTCACTGTGGGACACTGGAATGTTAAAATATTCAATACCTCACCTTAAAAAGCCAAATAAGGGTCACTGTAAGTCAGTTTTGACTTGGCAGAACATCACAAAGAAAGAAAGAGAGAGAGAGAATCAACAATGATGTTGTGCCTCCTTAGAGCTTTGTTTCAATGTAAGCTTCTAGACATGGGCATGACTCGGCAAAATTGTCCTTTCCGTTTTCGGTTATCGTTTCCGTTAAGTAACGGAAACGGTAACGATAATTAAGCCATCAGAACTCGAACTCGAAAAGAAAAATTTGGTCAGGTTTTTCGTTTCTGTTTGTGGCATCACAGTGATCACACAATGCAAAGCACAGAAAAAGTTTTTAAAAGATTTTTTAAAAAACCCCGACTCCCGTCCAAAAAAGCAGGCAAAAATATGCCTGCCTGAGGCTTTGCCACCTACCAGAGGAGTGGTTTCTGGGGGGTCCCCGGCCTTTCCCCCCCTCTTCTCCTGTCCTGGGCTGCTTGCACCAGGCTGGGGGGGTCATCCTCGTCATCTGTCTCACTGCATGCCATGCGGTGGGGGGGATCCAAAATGGCAACCACAATTTTTCTTTTGAAATTGTGGTCAAAAAACACACCAAATCACCACAGAAACATGTGAAATTTATTTATTTTAAATGCCTGAATTTTTATAGTAGCAGCAGTGGGTTTTCTATAGCAATAAAACGTCGTATTGATTTTATTTTATTTTATTTTATTTTATTTTTTATTTTTTTTAGACCTGCCCATTTGGGCTGGGCATGGGATGGAACCATGCAAATTGTTTGAACCATTCCACCAATGGCATCACTAGATTTTTGACTGACACTTCTGGATGTCTCGGAGGGCATAAAAAGCCGAGGCACCTTCCAGAAATCGCAGTCGGGTGTATGGATGTGCTTGAGGGAGGAGGGCTGGCTGCTGGTGCTGGTGTGATCCGATCGAGATTGAGGAGGGAGGCTGGAGGCTTTAGGATTTAAGTTAGGCAGGCAGGGAGGGAATTGAATTTAGAAAATAATTTCTTTGATTCCCTGCAGGTTTGTCTGCTGAAGGGAATAGCAGTTTATTCTTTATTTCTTCTCTGGCAGTTTGTGAGGATTTTATTCTGATATTGGAGAAAGGGGGAGGTTCGACTGGGAGTGGGAGGTGTGGATTTATTTTAAAAATATATTATATACTACCATTTATTTTCTATTTTCCCAACTTCAATTTGCTTGCACACACACACATTTGGGGTACAAGCCAAGAACAGAACCTCTATCCTAAGTGATATCCAAACTGCCCACTCGCCCGTCCACCCACGCCGCCACCCACCTGCAGCCTGTGCCGCCGCCCGCCCACTCGCCTGCCCGCGGCCACCGCCCACCCACGCCCCCCGCCACCGCCGCCCACCCGCACCTTCCCCCGCCACCCGCCACCCACCCTGCCCACCACCTAGGGCGCAAAAACACCTAGCGCCGGCCCTGATTGTGGGATGCCGCTATGCTCTGGGAAGTCAAATCACGCTAAATCGCGGTGGAAACGACAAACGACAAACGACAAACGGAAACAACAAATTTTTGAAAAATTTCACGACAAAGGGAAACGACCCAAAACGGACCCATTCCGACAAACGAAAACTCGAAACATCATTTTTTTCTGGTCGTGCCCATGTCTATAAGCTTCCATGGGGTTAGAGTCCACTTTTTCAGACATGACAGGTGAACATGGACTGCGCTCTACAAAAAGGCACCCTTCAACAAGTTACATGAGTTCCACGTTCTCCTGTTATCTGATGCTCACCTTGACCTAAGGAGGATAAAATCAGGCTGAGAGACTGTGATGGATTCAAGGCCACCAAATGATTGCCCAATGGCGATTCGAATCCAGCTCTTGTGAATCACAGCCTAAGACTGTCACTTTGTGCAGAGGTATTCTTTTGGAGACAATCAAGCTCAATGTAGCTTGCCTTTTATGATGTGCCCCAAAACTGCAGGGCAAGTCTCAGAACAGGATGTTCCAAGTCAAACCGGCAGGACAGCCACATTACTGCTTTCTAGTGCATTTTATTTATTTATTTATTTATTTATTTATTTATTTATTTATTTATTTATTTATTTATTTTAATACTTATATACCGCCCATCTTCTAGAAGAACTCTGGGTGGTTCACAACAAGGATACAAACTATGAAAACCATAAAAACAAGAATGATAATAATACAAGTAAAACATCATAATAAAACATAATTATAAACGGCAAGAAAAATAATTGGCATGAAAAAAAATTACTTAATTGTCGCCAAATGCCTCACAAAAAAAAGCCAGGTCTTTAAGGCTTTTTTAAAGGCAGGCAGGGACTGTGCAAGGCGCAACTCACTCGGGAGATGGTTCCAAAGTGCAGGGCTGGACACAGAAAAGGCTCGGTTACGTGTCACAGTTTTCCGAGCCTCTCTGGGCGTGGCCACCCAGAGTGAGAGCGCCGGTGACATTCTGGTAGGTCAGGCCTCAGTTGACCTTTGGGAGATTTGCTCTATCTCTGGAAATTTTTATGTTGTACAGATTGTATGTTATACAAATTGTTTGTTATACAAGGGTCAACTGTAATGTGTAAATGCAGCTATAATTGTGCTATAGAGGTGTCCTGGAAGTGACCTGGTGGAGAGCGGCTCTGAACCCAAGTGTTCCCAATCGGCCCTCGACCTCTCATACAAAAACTAAAGAGGTATCTGATCATGTTGTGAAGCATTCAGGACCTACAGTCAAGGGAAGGAATCAACACGTCTTTTTCTTATGGAGGTGAATATTTAGTGACTCTCCTTTATTAGAATACTTCCACTTTTCAGCTAGCAAATGCTTTGCACAATGGAATCTTTAAACCAAATTGAATTGAGCTACAATGTAGCAAGAGTGGTGTCCCCCTCGCCCTGAATCTCTTTTAACATCCATCGATCCTTGCCAGACTCTCATTGGTGGGATTAATTAATTTATGAACTTGTCATTACAAGCCATTGATTAAGATGTCTTCCCTTAAAGATTTAATTATGCCCAAAGATAAAAGATTTGCTAATTATTGTCTTTTATCTAATTGAAGCTTTGTATTACAAATAAAGTTCAAAGGTTTAAGACAGTTGCCCTTTCAGCCATTTGGGCAAAAGATGAGAATTTAATTAGAGGAGAAGCCATGTTCTCTCTCTGGCCCCTTCAAATAGAATTTGGGAGCCATTCGAGGAACAGAATTGATGACAGCTCAATATGAGAAGACCCAAGAAAATCTTTTAACCTTTGCTGCCTTTCAAACGTTTTACACCACCCGGTTGACTCCAGATCTATGAAGGAACTTAACAGCAAGGATCAAGTAAGCCAGCACTTTGCATCAAAATCCCCACTGTGCCTTCAGCTGGGTTTCTTCATCTCGGTTGTTGGTGTTGTTAGGTGCCAACAAGTCACCTCCAATCCCTGGTGACCCTATGAATGAATGATCTCTGAGATGTCCTATCCTCAACAGCCCGGGTCAACCACTGCAAACTGTAACCTTTGACTTTCTTTAAGGCATGTATTCATCTCGTATTTGGTCTTCTTTTACTGCTGCCATCAACCTTCCCCAGCGTTATGGTCTTTTCCAGAGAAGCTTGCCTTACTATGATGTGCCCCAAAGTATGACCGCCTCATTCATGCCTCCAGAGATAGTTCAGTCTTGATTTGATCTAAGACAGACTTGTTCTGCTAGAAGGTCAGGGTAATGCAAAGCAAAGTGTTTTGCTTATATACTGCCCGATACCACTTTAAGTAGTCTCTGGGCAGTTTACAGTTTAAATTACAGTATGCAAGCAACACATCCCCCCCCAGCAAGCTGGGTACTCATTTTACTGACCTCGGGAGGATGGAAGGCTGAGTCAACCTTGAGCTGGCTACCAGGAATGAACCCCAGGTCGTGAGCACAGTTTTACCTGCAGTACAGGCATTTAACCACTGCACTATAGGGCTCCTGTGGGTACCTTCAAAACTCTCCTCTAGGACCGTATTTCAAATGAATTCTTTTTCTTTTTTTTCCTGCCAGAGCATAGAAACTGTTGGCTGCAAAGTCAGAAGCTTAGTGGTTCAAATCCTGGGTGCCATGCAGCAGAGTGAGCTCCCATTGTTAACCCCAGCTCCTGCCAACCTAGCAGTTTGAAAGGTTGTAAATGCAAGTAGACAAATACATACTGTCGTAAATAATGGGAAGGTAAACAGTGTTCCATGTGCAGAAATGGATTTGGCCATGATGGCCACATGGCCACAGACTTACACAACACTGCTTCTTTGGCTTGGAACCGGAGGTGAGTGCTGCCCCTAGAGTCAGACACGACTAGCACACATAAGAACATAAGAACAGCCTTGCTGGAAGAGGCCACAGCCCATCCAGTCCAGCATTCTCTCTTACAGAGTGGCTCACCATTTGCTTCAGGGGATCCCTAAGCAGATGTTGTCACCTGCTTACAATTCCCTGCAAATGGCATTGATAGATATCCTTCCTATCTCTCCAACCCAGGGAGATATCTCTCACATGTGCAAGAAAAATCTTTACCATTTTTTACACAGTGAATGGGAATGCAAGACTGTGAATGATATTTATTAGAGATGGGCACGAATCAAAAAAATGACGTTTTGTTTGTTGTTTGTCATTTGGAGGGTCCGTTTCAGTTTGTTTCCGTTTTTTCTGAATTTTTGCAAAAAATTTGTTTTCGTTTTTGTTCATTTCATTACCGTTTCATTACCATTTATTTCAATTTTTGTGATTTTTTTAGCATTTAAAGCAGTTCACTGTATTACAGTAAAGAAAACGAAATGCACAACAAAAAATCCGGTGTTTTTGTTCGTTTCGTTTCATTTTGGAGACAAAATTCGTTTGTCATTTCATTGCGTAACGAAACAAAAACGGAAACGGAAATGAAAAATTGTTCATTTCGTGCCCATCTCTAATATTTATCTTGACGGTATTTTCTAGCTCCTACGTTGCTGCCCTTCCAAGTCCCAGTTTTCTTCTGATTTGACCTGGTAGATGGATCATTTTGCCTGTGGAATACATCAGGGTGGAGAGGTTTTGGGTTTGATGGATCCGCTTTGCTTTTTTACTTGAACTTTCATCTCCACTGACCAAACCAAAGTGAAGACTTGTGCTTTGAGGTACAATACAGTTAAAACCGAGGTCTAAGATTATTCAAAGCACACACTCAGCCTAATAATTTATTTCCATTACCAGAACCCTGTGGATAGAAAAGACATGTTTACCCATTCATTTCATTGGCTTATTTTTGTCCATCATTAGAGAGGTCTCCAGGTTGTTGAAGCATCAGGAAAAACCTGCTAAACCTGTTTCAGCAGGGCAATATTGAAACAGTCCATTAAAGTTCCATCATACCATTTCCAAACATCTAACAATGTACTGTCAGCTTCCAGACTCTATGGCTTTCCTATAAAATGGAGGATGACATTTCTCTGTTACAAGAAAGGAAAGCCGCTTCTGCTGGATAAATACTTTCAAGACAAGGCACAGTGATATTTAGAAACTGCCATTAGATTGCCTCTAGCATTTGACAGATGAAACAAGGCATAATTTTCTCTCACCAAGTGAGCAAACAGCTCACAGCCACACTGCCAGTGTGCAGCGTGAACCAGTTTGAAAAGGAGTGGGTTGTGCTACCACTCGTGAGAATTCGCCTCCAACTGTCCCTTTGCAAATACAGCTTCTGACAACTGAGAAGGGCACATCTTTGTTCCAAAAAGGAAAATAAGATGAACCCACCTTTATCCATCCCAAAATAAGTGGCATCTCTCTTCCTGATTCCCAGTAACATTTTTCTTGCTTTCCACTAGTTTCAAAGGGTCTTCTGCAGAAAAATCACCTATTGCAGTTGTTTTGAGATGTGTGATTTTTTTTATTTGTTCAGATTGCTTCAGGTAAATTACATCACAGAGATTTACATCATTCATTCAAGGAAAATCAAGGTGCTAGAATCGAAGCCATATGAGGAAAGACTGAAAGAACTGAGCATGGCTGGCCTTGAGGAAAGAAGACTGAGAGGAGATAAGGTAGCACTTTCCAAATGCATCATATAGGGCCAGGATCTGTTCTCAGTTATTCCATAGTGCAGGACATGTAATGGGCTCAATCTATAGGCAGGCAGATTTAGGCTGAACATCAGGAAAAACTTCTCGATTGTTAGAGTAGTACAACAATGGGACCCATTACCTTGCAACATGATGAACATTCTAATGCTGGTGGTCTTCAAGAGAAAACTGGACAACTCTCTGCCAGGTCTACTTTGATTTGGATTCTAACACTGAACTGGGGACTGGATCTGATCGCCTTATAGGCCCCTCCCAACTCAATTATTCTATCATTTGATGTGACCATGTCAGTAATTTTTTACAATAGAACTGGGGATTTTGCATCTCTATGATCTTTCCAACATAATTCCCACAGTCCTCTGGTATGCTGTCTGTGGGTTTTGGGAGCTGAAGTGAAAAATGCCCACAGGACCAAACTCTCACACCTCTGTGTTATGCCTGTCCTTTGAGGCATATTCTTGCTTATTGTGATATCAAGTGTGTCTGTGGTGGTGGGGAGCATTATGCCAAGTCTGGGTGAACTAGATCACAACCCTGAAAATGTACAGATTTTCTGCTGCAGACTCTGTTTGCATCCATGTTTGGATTCAGGAGGTGCAAACTGGACTGGAATGTTTCTCACCCCATCTTCTAGTTGCTTACATCTCTGTTTCATGTCCCCAGAGAGTGGGGACTTGGGGTTTATTTATTATTTATTTATTTATTTATTAAGCTTATATACTTCCCGAAGGAACTCTGGGTGGTTTACAATGAAACAAAGAACAAGAAATAAAGCAATTATCTATAAACAACAAATAAACAACAATTTAAAAAGAATTCGGCGCTGACAAAAACAGATGGTGAAGGAAAAAAAGAAAAAGGAAAAAATTAAATTAAAAAAAATTAAATTAAGTTACCAAACGCCTCTCGGAAGAGGATCGTCTTCAAAGCCTTCTGAAAAGCTGGCAGGGACTGTGCAAGGCGCACTTCACCAGGGAGATGGTTCCACAAGGTGGGACCAGCCACAGAGAAGGCCCAGTTCCGGGTGGAAGTTTTCCGGGCCTCTCTGGGCATGGCCATCCGTGGTGAGTGCGCCCACAACATCCTCGTTGGATGAGCTGAAGTTGACTGCTGGGAGATCCGCTCTGCCAGGTAGTCAGGTCCCAGGCCATGGAGGGTTTTATAAACTAAACCAAGGCCTTGAATCTGATTTGGGACGCAACGGGTAGCCAATGCAGGCGAGCCAGAACTGGGGTGATGTGGTAATAATGACACACACCCTCCACCAATCTGGCCACCGCATTTTGCACCCTCTGCAGTTGCCGAAGGAGAGTCAAGGGCAACCCCATGTAGAGAGCGTTGCAGTAATCTATCCTCAAGATCACCAACGCTTGCACAACAGTTCTCAGGGAGTCCCGATCCAGGTATGGGCGGATCTGGGTGATCTGACGTAGATGGAAAAAAGGCAGTCCTGGACACGGCGGCCACTTGGGCCTCCATTGTAATGGCTGGGTCCAGGACCACGCCCAGATTTCGAACACTATCCGCCAGCCAGAGGGGAACACCCTCCATGCTAGGGAGTGGACCCCCATAGCCAGAAGGGGAAGTCCCAAAGAACATCACCTCAGTCTTCTCGGGGTTGAGTTTGAGTCTGTTAGCCTTGGTCCATGCCATGACTGCATCCTGGCACTGGTGGAGGGTCTGGACAGCCTCAACTGCAGAGGTGGAAAAAGAGAGATAAAGCTGTGAGTCATCAGCGTATTGATGACAGCAGACTCCAAATCTCCTAATGACCTCTGCCAGAGGCCTCACATAGATGTTAAACAGCATGGGAGAGAGGGACGACCCCTGCAGAACCCCACAAGGGAGGATCCATGGGGCTGACAACTCCCCCCCCCATACTGCACACGCTGGGGATGGCTCTCCAAGAAGGACCGGAACCAGCTGTACACAATGCCTCTGATCCCAATCTCGGAGAGCCGGTCCAGCAAGATACCGTGGTCAACGGTATCGAAGGCCTCCGACAGGTCCAGAAGGACCAACAAGGTAGAATTACCCCTGTCGGCCCCCCGGACGAGGTCATCATGCAGTGCGACCAAGACTGTCTCAGTCCCCCAACCCGGCCTGAACCCAGACTGGAATGGGTCAAGGAGCTGGTGTTCCTCCAGAAAAGATTGAAGCCGGATCGCGGCCACCCTCTCGATAACCTTGCCCATAAAGGGAACATTGGCAATCGGACGGTAACTAGCCACATTGTCCGATGCCAAACCAGATCTTTTGAGAATGGGCTTCACCACCATCTCCTTCAAGCGAGAGGGAAAAATCCCCTCCCTGAAGGAGGTGGTGGCGATAATAGAGACCCATTCAGTCATGCTCCCTCCGGCAGATTTTATGAGCCAGGATGGGCAAGGGACGAAGGGGGTGGATGTGGACTGGCAGTGGGCAATAGCCCTGGAGGCCTCTGATGAGGAAACAGGGCCAAACTCATTCAGTCGAGGAGACCGAGGGGGTGCAGCACTGAGAGATGCCAAGGACAGACTAGAGCAACCGAAGTCAAGACCGGCACGGATGGCCTCTATTTTGGATCTAAAGTAGGCTGCAAAAGTCTCGCTAATGAAATCGGTAGGAGGAGGCCTCGCCAGACTAGGATTGGTGAGGTCCCGAACCACCCGGAAAGGTTCCGCCTGGCGGTTTGAGGCCTCACCAATTCTCAGGGAGTAGTAAGATGTTTTAGCCTCCCTGATCACCCGAACGTAGCACCTAGTCTGTGTGATAACAGGAGCCTCATTAAATACTGTCCTTTCCTTCCTCCAGCTCGTCTCTAGCCTCCTCCATTCTTGCTTCATCGCTCTCAGCTCCGCCGTATACCACGGCAAAGATCGAGCTCTGCAGTGGAGGAGGTGCCTAGGGGTGATCCGGTTGACAGCGCGGGAAGCCTCTTCAAACCACCAATCCACTGCCGCCTCAATCGGATCGTCAGCCAAGCTGCCAGGAAGCTCCCCGAGGGCCTCCCGGAAATGAGCTGGATCCAGGAGCCTCCAGGGGCAGGCCCAAACAATTGGCCGGTGGTCCCCATGAGGAGGGGCTGCGGACGATAGGGAGAAAGACAGCAGGTGGTGATCCGACCATGACACTGGTAGGGGAATGATGTCCCCTACCTCCAGATCAAAGTCCTCTGACGTGGAGGTAAACACCAAGTCTAGGGTATGTCCTGATCTATGGGTGGGGCATAAAACATGCTGGGTCAGACTCATGGATGCCATGGAATCCATGAATTCCAGAGCCGCCCCGGAAAGCTCACCGCCCGCGTGCACATTGAAGTCCCCAACCACCAAAAGGTGGGGGGACTTCAACAGCGCCACCGCGATGAACTCTGTGAGCTCCAGCAGGGATTGTGCTGGGTTGCAGGGAGCACGGTAGCCCAGCACAATGCCAAATCTGTCCCGCTGTCCCACTAATAGATGAAGATATTCTAACCCCAGGCTGACCAACGTCGAGGCCCTGCTGACATGAATAGACTTCCTATAAACAATAGCAGGCCCCCTTCTGACCCTCCGACCTGCCCACACCCTGAACCTGAAACCCCAGTGGGCACAGCTGGGTGAGAGAAGCCCCCCCTCTGTGCCCACCCAGGTCTCGGTAATGCAAGCCAGGCCGCCCCTCCCATCCCTGATAGCATCATACAGGATGGGGATCTTATTGTGGACCGACCTGGCATTCATCAAGAGGCAGGACAGGCTGGAGGCCCTGGCGGGATGGCTCCGAGACTCGTGGCAGTGAGCTGGGGGGTCAGAACGGGGGACAGGCATGAGTTGCCTGACCCGCGTTCTTCTTACCCGACTCACCCCCCAACAAGCGTACCGCCCACGGTCCGTCACAACCAGAATGGCAGTCCCATTCATTGAATAGCTCCTTGGTGAAAACCAGGGGTCCTCAAACTATGGCCCATGGGACAGATACAGCCTCCCAAGGTCCTGAATCTGGCCCGCTGGCCATTGCAGAGCCTGCCACTCCCTCCACTTGAGCCTAAAACTCACAGCTGCCAACACCTCAGCCACCAGTGCAAGGGCAAAGCCCGCAGTTGCCCGTAGTGTCTTGGGGAATGAGCAAGATGGGCCCTACCCTACCCCCCTTGGAGCCGAGGGAGAAGTGGGGCGAGCTGTGTAGTAAGGCACTATTTTCTTTACCACTTCTCTTCTTCCCCCGTTTTATCAATCTCCTGCCATTTTTATCTTCATTTTATCTTCATTTTAGTTTTTTGATGTTGATTTATGTATACTTTATTTTATTATGCACCTTGTATTTTGGTTTTTTAAATGTGTTCCTTTGTTAATTGTCATGTTATCACATGTTGTAAACTGCCCAGAGTAGCCCTAGGTCTAGATGGGTGGTATAAAAATCAAATAAATAAATAAGTGGGTTGGGCCTTCCCTCTCCCCCCTTGGAGCCATGTCGGGGAGCTGCAGGGTCTGGCCCCCAAAAGTGTCTGAGGGACAGTGAACCGGCCCCCTGTTTAAAAAGTTTTTGGGCCCCTGGTGTAGATAAAAATTATACCCTTCATCTAACATGGGAACATTATAGTGGCAGTAGATAACAGTGTCAAGATTCTAGATTTGGGTATTCCACTCTGATCTCACTACTGGATGGCTCAGTGACCTACATCTCTGGCTGCAGAGCCAGAAGATGGAAGTTCAATTCCCCGCAGTTCCTTCTCGAGAGGAGCTGGACACAATTATCCATAGGGTTCCCTTCAGATCTGCAGTTTAAAGGTTGTTATTATTATTGTATGTCACTTGCTACAAATGCATCATTGTTGTAAAAACCACTGGTGTTTGCTGCCACCGGCTTCATTGGACTCCTTTGTCATCATTCCCTCATCCAGGCTGCCATTTGAAAAACTGTCATCTCAGATCACATCAGAGAATGGATTTTCATTTTCCTCTGTGATATTGTGGATTTGGGGATCCATCTCAAAAAAGACAAATCAAGGAGAAGCGGTGGAGCGTGAGCCAAGTTCTTCATCCCGTACCCGCTCAATAGAGCCTTGCAATGGATTTTTGTAGACACTTTTATCGGTCAATATTATCTAACGGCCAGATGTTGGCTTCCAAATTGTGACTTTCCATTTTTGTTTTCTGAAGTAGTGCCTAAGGAACCAGAGAATCTACTCAGTCTGTCTCAGACATCCCTAGAGAGCACTATCTAACTTGCATGCTTTCAAACATAGGTCCCTATAATATCCATTTCTCACTGATATATATTTCCTGTCATTCCCTAGTAGCTTCAATTTTTCTTTAAAATCTGCTACCCATGTGTCTGTGTGCAAGCCCTAACAATGCCCATTAAATGCAAAATGCTTGTTCTGAAATTACAAAACATTCTGAGTACATATTTGGTCATAATAAATGCTCACTCGACTACTTAATGAAATTGCTTGACATTTATGGGTATAATTAAAACAAGTATAATCAATCAATCAATTCATATACAATCCATTCAAACTGTACATTTGCAAATCATTTGTGATTTATGCCCAGAGTTTATGCAACTAGAATATTTAATCATTCCGATGCTTTTGTTTTCATCATTAGCACTTTGTGGGACTTCAGAAAATGCCTGTCAGCAAAGGAGAAGTCCACAGTGGTCTTCTCCTGGATATTTTACATCTTATCCCTCTACCATATTTGCAATCCAAAGACAATTTCAACGGTTTTCTACCCAATTTCAAGAGTGATAAGGGACATATGGCCCTCCAGATGTTTTTGGACTTCAATTTCTATCATTCCTGGTTAGTGGTCATGTTAGCTATACTCCCACTCATGATTGGCTATGATAGGAAACAACAGCTAGAAAATCACACATTCCCCATGCCTGACTTACCAGTTGCTTTGGGATGAGTTCTCAAGCATACTGCCAACCCCTAATTCATACTGCCACACTTGTTAAAACTTTCACCTATGTTTCATATTAAAAGAAGAAGCTGCCTTACCAAGTATTTGCCTGTTATTTTAGGAATAAAATCACACCAGGAGAATATCAGAGAGATGAAACACAAAATGTCCTCAAAGCCAAACTGGTCACAATCTTTGCTTAAGAACATAAGAACATAAGAAGAGCCATGCTGGATCAGGCCAAAGGCCCATCTAGTCCAGCTTCCTGTCTCTCACAGTGGCCCCACCAGATGCATTTGAGAGCACACGAGACTAGATCTCTGTCTCCTGATACCACTCCCCTGCATCTGGTCCTTGAAGTACCCCAGTTTTAAGACTGGAGATTACACCCTCCATCATGGTTTGTAACCTGTAATGGACTTTTCCTCCAGGAATCTGTCCAATCCCCTTTTGAAGGCATCCAGGCCAGATTCCATCACCACATCCTGTGGGAGGGAGTTCCACAGATTAACAATGCGCTGGGTGAAAAAATATTTTCTTTTGTCTGTTCTCACTCTCCCAACCCTCAATTTGAGTGTATGTCCCCTAGTTCTGGTATTTTGTGAGAGGGAGAAGAGCATCCCTCTATCCACTTTACTTATGCCCTGCATTATTTTGTACATCTCAATCATGTTCCCCCTCAGGTGTCTATTTTCCAGACTAAAGAGCCTCAAATGTTTTAGCCTTTCCTCATAAGGGAGGTCTCCCAGCCCAGTAATCATTTTAGTCACTCTCTTCTGCACCTTTTCCTGTTCCACTATGTCTTTTTTGAGATGTGGTAACCATGCGGTTTTTTGAGATGCTTAATGCTTCGTCTTCCCCCAATGGCTATCCCAGAAGAACTTGTGGTATGATAGGTTCTTATAACTTAGAAATACATAATTGCAAGGGACCCTATGGATCCTCAGATCCAGTTACTTCCAGGGAAGCCCACTGAATTATCCACCACCACCACCACCACCTAAGTTTCTACAAATAGTTCCACAGCAGAAAAAGAGAGAGCATGGATCCCATCTCAGTTTGTGTAAATTGTGTGGTGTGTTTCAGGTCATTTGGTTTGGGTGGTTTAACCAGAGGTTTCTGGTTGGCAAGTGTGGATGAAACTTTGACTAGGGGTTTGGACTCGATGGACTTGTAGACCCCTTACAACATTCTTCTGTGCATTCTATTGGTGAAAAAGTAGACAGCTGTCAACTGAAATGATCTTTGGAAAATTAGCTTGGTGACTGAAATCTAAGAGTACAAGTATTATATCTAATACGTCTTAACGGACCATTTAGATCAGTGAAAAGTAAGGAAGTATTCAGACACCTTCCTGTAAGGACAAAATATGTGCATGTGCTTTAACACAGAATATACTTTGAAAAGAAGGAGGAGGGGGAGGAGGAGGAGGAAGAGGAGGAGGAGGAGGACAGGGTGAGCTCCCACTGTTAACCCCAGGTCCTATCAACCTAGCACTTCGAAAGCATGTAAATGCAACTAGATAAATAGGTACCCCCATAAAAAGTGGGAAGGTAGTGATCTATGTGCAAAAATGCATTCATCCATGCCGGCCACATGGGCACGGACCTGCACAACACTGGCTCTTTGGTTAAAAGAAATGGAGATGATCACCGCCCCTAGAGTCGGACATGACTAGCATGCATGCATGGGGGAAAACTTTTACATTTACCTTTAATTTAATATATCATGCTCAGTTATGGAATAAAATACTCGCATGTACTACAACCCATGTTCTTGTTTCACTCCCTGGGATTTTTGTCCGAAGGGCATTTCATAACAAGAGTAAGGGGGTCGCTGCTTGCAATGAGAGAGCTTTTGGGGAATAATAAATAATAATAAATAATTCTAAGCTTTGAATAATAATAAAGATATCCCTTTAACCTTAGAGTTTTCATGTGGTTCCTCTCTAGTGGGTCATGGAAAGTCAGATAGGCCATCATTTGTGTTGCTAGAAATTTAAAAAAAAAAAAAAAAGGAGGAGGGCCTAGTTTGAGGAACCATGGCAGAAGGTCATAAAGTCTTTCCAATTTGTTAAATAGCATCAATCAATAGCCAATGAGTTGTGCACAATAGCAATGACACGCAGAAGGTCAACAATCAATAATCAGGACAGATTCAAAGTCCCTCCTGGAAAGGGATAAGACACAAAGTATGGCAAGCAACCATATAGATCCAGCAGAAATTTGCTGGCTAGACACATCTCTATTTGGATGGAGACAACAACAAAGACAAGAACAACAATCGCTGCAATGAATATGTGCGCCAATTTTCCGCTCTTTTCTAGGAGATTGTGTCTATTATTGCCTGGGGGAATTTGAGCCTCCCTCTTGCCTTTATCCAGAAGTGGCAACCACTGCCTTGTATACAGCCACTTAGCAAATTTGTTGCTGGTGGGAGATTATAATAAGTGTTTTCCTAGTAGTTTACAGTTCACGTTTAGTGGCTCTGCTTTGGGAAACACAGGGGAGAGAAACAGGGTATCTCTGCAGGTTATTTCTCCTCCTCTCTGTACAGTTCTGATCTATTATTTCTCCTCCTCCATTACGATTTTATCAATATTCTCATAAAGAAGCCAAGCAATATTTATTTATCCATTTAATGGGCTTGTTCTGCTCATGTACAATCCCTAGATCAAGAAGCTGATGACAGTATACAGATGCAGATATAAGTACAATAGTGTCCCAGAGAGCTTTGCTTCTCTGACCTTCCACAGCTTTCTGATTCAGGAAGCAGTTGCTGTAAAATGTGTTAGATGGACAGACAGGTTTGGATGTGTCCTCCTAGGATCTTGATGGATTTCATGGGGTGGGGGTGGGGTAGGGGTTTGCAACGGCAACCTATCACAACTGCGTACCACACATGTCCTTCAGATCCAGACATGATTTGAAAAAGAAAGAGAAACAAGGAAGTCTGTTTATAGTACAATAGAACCTAGTATAACAAATGGTGTGTTTAACAGAAAATCTGCTTAAAGGGAAAAAAAAATCCAAAGATAGGGGGAAATCGCTTAACAGAATCACCTATGGCAGGCATGTCCAAACTTCAACCCTCTAGATGTTTTGGACCACAACTCCCATAGTCCTTTGCCATTGGAAATACAGGCTTGGAATTCTGGGAGTTGTGGTCCAAAAGATCAGGAGGGCCAAAGTTTGGACATGCCTGACCTATGGGGTGAATCCGTACAACAGAAAAACGGTCGCGATTAGGGACTAATCCATTTTCAATGCATTCCTATCGGAAATTTGTGCAAAGGAAAATTTGCTTAACAGAATTTCATTTGGAACGAATTAATTCCTTTATACAAGGTACCACTCTATTTCCAAACTGATTTGGGACAAAGTGAGGAAACCTGAAGCAACACTCGAATCAAGCCAGAGCTCCACACAATGCCAAATATTGATTTAGGTTTAAAGTGGTGGAGAATTTTAAAAATACCACTCATTGCAAAAACAAAAGTCATGCACTAAAGAAGCAGCAGGCAACAAGCAGGAACACCTGGAATCCTGGGATTCTCTTGTCAGTATGTTTGGAGGCCATTTTGCAAGGGAAGGGTGGTTAGAGGGAGATTTCTATTTGCATTTCTTTTATTTACAGAGGGAAGATGGGTGTGCACTGGAAATTCTTCTTTCCTTTTAGTCATCTGCATTCTCAGTCAACAAACTGAGTGCCTGAGTAGATGAAATTTGTGCCACAGTAAACATTAGGAATAGAATGTAAATGCCTGTACTGCAGGTAAAACTGTGCTCACGACCTGGGTTCAATCCCCGGTAGCAGGCTCAAGGTTCACTCAGCCTTCCATCCTTCCGAGGTCGGTAAAATGAGTACCCAGCTCACTGGGGGGGGGCAATGTGTAGCCTGCACACTGTAATTAAAATTGTAAACCGCCCAGAGACTACTTGTAGTGGTATGGGGCGGTATATAAGCAGAACACTTTGCTTTACTTTGCTTTACCCAGTTCTTGGAAGATTTGGCCTTTGCCTACAAAGTGAAGGCTCGGCACTAACTGATGGCACAAAGCTTTATTGTACACCCCCCATCCTTGGTCACAGGTCTTCCTTTCTCCATTTTCAATTTATCTTCCTGCCTCCCATCCAAAAAAATACAAACACATACAAATAATTCAAAACACAGTGGACCCTTGTATAACAAACGATTTGTATAACATCTCTGTACAACATAAAAATTCCGGAGATAGGGGAAATTTGCTTAACAGAATTGCCTTGGGGCGAATCCGTACAACATAAAAATGGGATTACCCCATTTTTAATGCATTCCTATGGGAAAATTGTACAAAGGAAAATTTGCTTAACATAATTTCATTTGGAACAAATTAATTCCTTTATACAAGATATCACTGTATATGGATGCAAATCAGACTGGATGGGCTACAAATTAGCTTGAAGCAAATTGTTTTTAATTTTGAATAGAAATAATCCAGACCAAATCACAGCACAAGGTATTCAGACACTCCCACCCTGACATGGTGACGCGCTGTCCTGCAGATTGTAATCTTTTCTGTGAAGTATCTTTAGACCCGAGACTGAATCTCTCTTCCATGAATCCTGAATACTTTTGAGCAGACAAGTATATAGGAGGAATCTAGGCATAACCAGCAGATGATACTACTCTGATGGCAAAAAGTGAGGAGGAATTAAAGAACCTCTTAATGAGGGTGAAAGAGGAGAGCACAAAAATCGGCAGAGGTAAAGGTAAAGGTTCCCCCCACATATGCATGCTAGTCATGTCCGACTATAGGGGCAGTGCTCATCTCCGTGTTCAAGCTGGAAGAGCCAGTGCTGTGCAAGTCCATGACCATGTGGCCGGCATGGCTGCAAGGAAACACTGTTTTACCTTCCCGCTTTTTACGGTGGTACCTATTTATCTAGTTGCATTTACATGCTTTCGAACTGCTAGGTTGGCAGGAGCTGGGGTTATCAGCAGGAGCTCCCTCCACTGTCTGGCACCCGGGATTCGAACCACCGAGCTGCTGACTTAGCAGTCTACAGTTTCGCTGCCTTAGTTCACTGAGCCACCACCAAGCTCAACATAACAAAAACAACTAAGATCATGGCCACCGGTCCCATCACCTCCTGGCAATTAGAAGGGGAAGAAATTGAGGTAGTGACAGAGTTTATTTTCTTGGGCTCCTTGATCACTGCAGATGACGCCTGCAGCAATGAAATTAAAAGACACGTGCTTCTTGGGAGGAAAGCGATGACAAACCTAGGTAGCATCCTAAAGAGCACAGACATTTCTTTGCCGACTAAAGGTCCGGATAGTCAAAGCTATGGTTTTTCCAGTAGTGATGTATGGAAGTGAGAGCTGATGGCCACAGAATCGACACTTTTGAGCTGTGAGAGTCCCTTGGACTGCAAGGAGATCAAACCTATCCATCCTGGAATAAATCAACCCTGAATGATCACTGGAAGGACAGATTTTGAAGCCGAAACTCCAATACTTTGGCCACCTCATGAGGAGAAAGGACTCCTTGGAAAAGTCCTTGTTGGGGAAGGTTGAAGGCAAAAGGAAAGGGGTATGGCAGAGAATCAGATGGCTGGATGGTCTCATTGACGCAACCAACATGGATTTGACCATCTCTGAGAAGCAGTGGAAGACAGGAAGCCCTGGTCCCTTGGGTTATGAAGAGTCAGACATGACTTAACAACTGAACAACAAGGTGTAATCAAGATTAGGCAATACAGCGCTCCTGAATCCTGGTGTCTTTATAAATCCTTTCTTGTTCCTGCATCCTGCCTTTTGGTTTCTTCCTCTAGCTCTTTCTCCTTTTCTTACTTGGTCATGGTCCCAGGTTTGCTCCTCATAGTTTATCCTTTGATCTTCCTTCTCAGTCTTGGCCCCTAGCTTGATCCCTAGTGCCCAGTGTCGACTTGAGTAATTCCTTTCATCATCAGGAAGCTGAAGGGGCCGAGGGATGGATGGAGGGTGTGCTTAAATGCTGAACATTCCTGCTGTTGGTAAAGTTGTCCTAATGGGGATGGAGTGCTTTAATATTACCTTGTTTAATAACTTTTCAATGGATTATGTAGTTTATTTTAATTCTTGTTTAATTCAACAATCTGTGAGTCACCCAGAGTCCATTCACCAGAAGGGTGGCATAATTAAGCAATTACTTTATTAATTAAGCTATATTCATCTGGCAAATTTACAATGGGGGCTTATAGTGAGTAAAAATATTACTGTATTTACTGCTAATTTTTGTGCGGGGGTTGGTTCTCTTCTATATTTTAAAGTTCATTTCATTTTTGTTATCTATCCCTTTTACATTAAATCTAATTAATTATTAAATGAATAAAATGTGGAGTAACTTCAAATAGAACTAAGCACCCAGGATGGGTGGGTGGGGGTTTCCCACTGATTCAACGGCCTTGCTGTAGTGTGAGTTTCTGTGTTAAAAGCAACAGAATTTCAGCCAACATCTCCCAGAACTAGAGATGGGCACGAAACGAGCGATTTTTCATTTTCATTTTCGTTTTTTCATTTCGTTATGCAACGAAAATGAAACGAAAAATTTTTAAAAACAAAACAAAAATGAAACAACCAAATTTGCCGTGTTTTTCGTTTTCATTGCAGCAGATGCATTGAACTAAAAAGAATGCTAACGAAACAGCAATTTTTCGTTTTCGTTTTCGTTTTTTCATTTCATTACCTAACGAAATGAAAACAATTTTTTTTGCAAAAAACATCACGAAAACGAAAACGAACCGAAACGGACCCCTAAACGACCAAACGACAAACGAAACACCATTTTTTTGAGTCGTGCCCATCTCTACCCAGAACTATGGGAAGAGCAGTGGTAGAGATGGATGCAAGTGAGCTACTTCCAAGCTGCCATTTCAAAACCAAAGGGCAACGAACCAGGCCTCTTGATACTGCAGGCACACAAACATTTCGGAGTTTACATTCCACAAAAGCATGGTGAAAATATACGGCAGAGAAAGCCCTATTCAGCAATATTTGCAAGCTGCATAAATCAATGCAGAGGACACTTCCCATCCATTCCTCCTCTCACCTAGACCAACGTAAATCAAGAGCAAAAGCAATGAAATTACAAAAGGCGGGCAGAATCTGACCCGTAAGAGAATGCAAGAAAGGAAGCCAACAGGACAAGATATCTGAATGAAAGATGGGGAAATGTAGTGGCAGGTGTCTGGACAGCATAAATCACGTGTAAGTACGGGTTGATTCTCCTTTCTTTTATGAACCAAGGGAATGCCTTAGGCAGGCGACTGGAGTTCAGCATTGGTGCTCGGAGACCACTTTGATTTAGTATGCTAGTGAAGGACTACTGCCAAGTGTCCCTGCCTTTCCTCTACGGTAACATACAGCATGTGCAAATTCATTCATGCTTATTGTTCTAACAGATTCCCCAAGAACTGGAAGTAACTCGGTGGCACTTGCCAGGCTGTCTTCCTGAACCTCAGCTCAAAGCTGTGAAAGAGAAACAGTTAATTTGTCGTGAATAGTGTTGGAGGTTCATAACCAGTACCAATTTCAGTCCCAGTTTTACTCTCTGAATGTTCACTCTTTGCAAGCAACTTCTCATTACATCCCTGGATGAAATGGGCTTTCATCCACCAAAAGTTTATGCCACAATAAATCTGTTAGTCTTTAAAACACCACCAGGCAATGTCTTTGGATTCCACTACAACAGCCCAGTCCTAACTCAAGGATGCTCTTGCTGCTGGAGATTTGTACTATGCCTTAGTCTCGTTTGCTGGCACAAATTTCGTTTTTGCTAGCAGACCACAGAAATGTGTTATTTGTTCATTTAGAATATTTTTATCTTCCCCTTGGAAAGGACACAAGGCAGCTTACAACAATGAAGGACTTTAGATAACATTGGAGGCAATGCATATACAACAGTTGTAAACATGTTAAAGACAATATTTAAAGCTAATAACAATGAGTGTGAAGAGCCATCTTTCATCTTTAACAAGGCAACATTAAAGCTAAGAACAATACATAAACAAATATGGTTTGTGGTGGTATGTGGGAGGAAATGTAAATTTGAAAGATGGAAAGCAGAACTATTGAAAACGAAGGCAGTATTACAAGTCCAGTCCAAGCAGTGATGCATAACAATCCACCTAAATATCACACAAGCAGCATAATAAAAGCAAAAATAAGCTTGCTGGTCATATACTGCCTCATAGCACTTAAAGCACTCTCTGTGTGGTTTACAAGTAATTACGCAAGCTACACATTGCCCCTCCAACAAGCTGGGTACTCATTTTACTGACCTTAGGGTGGAAAGCTGAAGGAACCTTGAGTCTACTACCTGGAATTATGGAAAAATTGTATTTTGTTTCATTTTGATTTTTTTTTCATTTAAGTAATTTTATTGGGTTTTTGGGGAGAAGAAGAGGGGAATGAGGGGAAGGAAGGGGGAATACATTATAAAAATTCCATTGAGTATATCAAGCCTAAAATAACAATTTAACATATTTACAAATCACCAAATAGTATCACAATACTAATAAGTTTGTTACTTCTTGCCATCTTTTTTTGGAAATCTCTTCGTAGTCTCCCTTTAAAAAACCAGAGAGCTTGTCGATTTCAATACATTCTCTTATCTTTTCGTGGAGGTTTCTCTCTGTTGGCACTTCTGGTTGTTTCCAAAATTTCACATACAATATCCTTGCTGCAACTATTATATGATGAAGTACATATTTCTGATCATATGAGATATTAATATCTACTATATTTAATAGAAAAAATTCTGGTCTAAGCTCTAACTTAATCTTCAAATATCTTTCTAAAAATAATTTTACCATTATCCAGTATGCCTTTGTCTTTTTACATGTCCACCACATATGATAGAAGGTACCACTGTCATGTTTACATTTTCAGCATTTGGGTGAGTAATTATACATCTTGGATAGACGGTGGGGGGAGAAATGCCATCTATAAACCATCTTATAACAGTTTTCCTTGAAGGCTATAGATTTTAAAAAGTTTAACCGTATTCCACAAGGAGTCCCATTTGTTTAGATGAATAGGATAGCCAAAATTTTCTGCCCATCTTATCATAATATCTTTTACCAATGTATCAATCATTTTTTCATTTAGCAAAATGCTATAGAATTTACTAAGAAGCTTTAAATGGCCAGAACATACTATTTTGTCAAGTGGAGTGTCATTAGTAATAAATCCCCCCTCTTTGGTGAGATTTTTAAAGTGTGAGTGTATTTGTTGGTACTTCCACCAGTCTAACTTGTGACCTTCAGATAATAATTTTGCTAATGGCTTCAAGGAGCAATCAGGATTCAAAAGTTGTCTATAGGTTAGAAGTTTAAGGCTTGTACTTTTAAGAGAACTAGTTATCGCTCCTGTCGGAGATAACCACATTGGTGCTTTAGGATAAAACTGTTTTTTATGGATAGCCATATTTTGATTAAGGCATTCCTTATCCAGTGTTTTTTGAAAAGGGTAGGTATATTACCCTTATACCATACATACTGATGCCAGCCCCTGTCTAAATCATGACTCTCAAGCTGCAGTATTCTATTATTTGTCATCAAGATCCAGTCTTTAACCCAAGTCATAGCAGCTGCCTTGTAATACAACACCAAATTGGGCAGAGCAAAGCCACCAGCTTTAGTTCTGTCCTGTAAATAAACATTTCTAATCCTTGCTTTTTATTTTGCCATATAAACACACGTATACTCTTTTCCAGGTCTGAGATAATCTTAAAGTTCTGTAATATAGGTAGACATTGAAATAAAAAGAGTAATTTAGGTAAGACAGTAATTTTAACTGCAGCAATTCTGCCCATTAGGGATAACTGAAGTCTTGACCAGGTTTCCAGGTCAGCTTTGATTGCTTTTATACCATTAACATAGTTATCTTTAAGTAGAGTGTTACAACGGTTGGACACAGTGATGCCCAAATATTTTACCTTGGTAGCATGTTGGAAACCTGACTGGTTGACCAACTTTCCGGTCATAAGTGGGGTCATATTTTTTGTGAGCAACAGTGTTTTTTCTCTATTAACCTTTAGTCCTGAGTGGTTCCTCCATAATAACCAGCAAATCATCCGCAAAGGCTTGCACCTTATAGACTTCTCCTTTGGTCTGTAGACCTTGAATACCTGGGGCATTTCTTATTCCATGGAGTAATATCTCTAACGATAGAATAAACAACAAAGGAGAGAGAGGACATCCTTGCCTGGTACCTTTATGTATCTTAACTGTGTCTGTAAGGTAGCTGTTGACTATGATTCTAGTGCTTTGTGCGGAGTAAATTTGCTCTATAGCTCATAGCATTCTGTGTCCACACTGTAAATAATCTAACTGGGTTTTAAGTAAGGACCAAGATACATTGTCAAATGCTTTCTCGGCATCGATGAATGCAAAAGCAACTTGCTTCTCAGGGTGACATTCATAGAACTCCAACGCATTGAAAAAAATTCCAACATTGGATTGAAGGCGTCTTTTTGGAAGAAAGCCATTTTGATCAGGGGATATCAGAGACGGTAGGATCATCCACCATCTGTTTGCCAAGATGGTTGCAAATATTGTATTTTGTTTCATTCGGTTTCATCCCCCCTGCATTTCATTTCATATCGTAACAAAAAAATTAAAAAAAGTTTACTTATGAAACAAATGAAAACGAAATGAATCCCCATGGCACCACTGCCTCGCAGCTGATTTTGACAGCTTAATTCCAGCTGGGAGGTGGGCAGGTAGGAGGAAAGGAGCAGACAGGCAGAAGTAAATTCCCTGCCTAACTGCTCCTTTCTCCAGTACCACCCCTTCCTCCAAGGTGGGTGTTTTGGACAGGGAGTGCTGTGGTCAGTGGGGCCAACCAACCTACAGCCCTCCCTGTCCAGAAAACTTCCCTGGGAGGAGGGGGAGCAGGGAAGAAGAAAGGAGGCTGAGGTGAATTCAAACAGAGCTTCACTTTACCGCTGCTTCCTTCCTTCTACCTTGCGACCCCTGCCTACCAGCTAGGGCTTTTTGACAGGTTGGTGTTTGGAGAGGGGGCACCCATCCCCACACCACAATGAGTCAAAAAGCCCCAGCTGGTAGGCAGAGGAGGGGCAAAAGGCAGAATGGAGCATTGAGGAGGGAACGGCTCCATTCTGCCTTTCACCCCTCCCCATGCCTACCAGCTGGAACTTTTTGGCAGGTTGGGGTGTGGGGGGATTTTAGGGAACCCACTGAAATGTGGAAGATTTGGGGGAAGGGGACTTAGTTATGAAGCTCTTAAGGGCTTGGGGTAGTAAATTGGCAATGTGCGTTGGGAGTGTGGAGGCAATTAGGGAGCTAATACCATAGGGAGTTATTACCATAGAGTAAACTCCCCGATTTGCCACCACACTCCCAGCACACGTTGCCAATTAACTATCCCACCCCTTTATAGCTTTGTAACTAAATCCCTTTACCCCCAAATCTTTCCAGATTTCAGGGGATTCGCTAAAATCACTTTGATTTTGATTGCAGTTTTTAAAAAATAATTTCTGAATGCATATTTTTTAAAAATATGCACTCAAATATTACTTACCTTGGGGCACCAAAGTAACAGGAGTAACTTCAGAAAGCGATTTTAGGGAACCTCCTGAAATTTGGAAACATTTGGGGGCAAGGGGGCTGAGTTATGAAGCTCCAAAGGGTGTGCCCCTAGGAAAAAAAACTTTTAATTGGTTTTTTCATATGGGAAGCAGTGGCAGTGCTATAGCTGGCCCGATCAGCTTTTGATTCCAATTAGAAGGTTTTTCCCTAGGGACATCGCCTTTCAAGCTTCATAACTCAGCTCCACGAAGCCCAACCTTTCCAAATTTCATGGGGTAGGCTAGAATCACATTCTGAAGGTACCCCTGTCATTTCCTGTAGAACACTTGTCCAAATCTGATATAGGAATATTGCATGTATATGTATGTATTATCTTGATTTTAGTGTGCCAATTTTATATCTATGTAAATGTTATCCTTTTTTTTTTTTTGCTAAGGCCATGGCTAATGCAAATAAATAAATGATTGATTGATTTCCTGTAGAATGAATCATTTCTTTCTAGAGGGGGGAAATGGTGTTTCATTTCATTTGTAATAAAACACTGCTAACCCATTTTGTTTCATTTTGTTTTGTTTTCCTTAGCTAACAAAATGACAAAACAGTGTTTTATTTTTTTGTTAGCTGCCCATCCCTACCTGGAACTGAATCCCAGGCCATGAGCACAGTTTTGGCTGCATTACAGACATTTAATCACTATATCAAAGACTCTTTCCTTCCTTAGCATCAAGAAAAAAAGAAAGATGGTGGTCTTTAGTAAGGCGTTTCCTACTCTGGCTTCTGTTTGATTTAATTAAATTTTGTTTGATTTGTTTTAATCTCTAATTTTTGAAGAGCTGTATTTTTATGGCTCATTGTTAGTCTGTTGCCATTGTGTATCTTATTCTAACTGAAGCTGGGGTTTCATCTGCTCTTTTGTTTAATGTCTTAGGCTGCTTTCACAAGACCACTAAAATCCGCAGCAAACTTTCATCTGGATCAATCCCCGGAGCAGTCACGTGGTTGATGTAGTTGTTTGGGTGTTCCCACCATCGCACTTTGAAAATCCGCAACCGTTGTGATCCCACAACTGAGAACTGCAGTGAAGATACCTTAACGGGGCTGAAAAAGTTTTGGTGCAGACTTCCCTTGTTCCCACGGACTCAATTAATGTTTTAAATCCATATCAGAACAGTGACAAAGATTTTACCACCTCGAGACCAGGTACTTGTAAAATGTGCTGGGTTGCACTTAAGTGGGGGCGGTCACACTTTATTTTTTTAAAAGTCCATTGCTCATGGGAAAACAATTTTATGATCCATATCTGCGAGCACTCTGCAGTGGATTTTAGTGGTTGTGTGAAAGCAGCCTTAGTTGCTGTTTATTAGAATCATAGAATCATAGAATCATAGAGTTAGAAGAGACCTCAAGTGCCATCCAGTCCAAGCCCCATGCAGGAACCCCTATCACAGTACTCCTGACAGATGGCCATTTAGCCTCTCCTTAAAAACCTATAAAGAAGGAGACTCCACCACCCTCCATGGCAGCATATTCCACCGCTGAACAGCTCCAACTGTCATGAAGTTCTTTCTAATGTTTAAATGGAATCTCTTTTCCTGTAGTTTGAGACCATTGCCCTGCGTCCTAGCCTCTGAAGCCATGGAAAATAAACCAGCCCCTTCTTCAATGTGACATCCTTTCAACTATTTAAACATAGCTATCATAGCCCCTCTCAGTCTTGTTTTTGAAAGGCTAAACATTCCCAGCTCTCTGAGCTGCTCCTCATAAGACATTTCTTCCAGACCTTCAACCATCCTGGTCTCCCTCCTCTGGACCCGTTCAAGATTGTAAACAACCTTTTTAAACTGAGGCTCACAGAGGTGGACACAGTACTTCAGATGGGGTCGGACCTGGGCAGAATAGAGTGGTACTATCCCTTCCCTTGATCTAGACGCTATGCTTCTGTTGATGCAATCAAGAATCACGTTTTCTTGGCCACCACAACACACTGCTGACTCATGTTCAATTTTCTCACTCCTGACTCATGTTCAGTTGCTGAAGCTTGGTTTGTATTGCAGATGCTTTTATAATACACCATCCAGAGGAGTGGCCTGGCCACTTTGCAGGCGAGATAAAAACTGAATTAGGTAAAATAAATAAAACAAACTTGCCAACAAAGCTAACTTTTGAGGAAACTGTCCTGCGGGGAAGGGCCCCAAAAAGGAGTAGAGAATGAGAGGAAGGGAGGGAGGAACTGGATTAGATCAGAGCTAAACCTTGTCCACACAGGAGACACAAGTATGATCACAGGAGGAAACAGCTTGAATTTCAGACTGCCTGTAACCTAGTCCAGTATGCACCAGACTGATCCCGTTCTGTGCCCAAGCTGGATCTCACCTGCAAGAATGAAATCTTGGAAAATCAAAGAAGGTTTTCATCCCTGGCACCTAGTCCTTTAGGAATGTCCTCTTACACTCCTGTACCTCTGGGCATTCACCATTGGCCCATTGTGTTCTATATTCTAGCTACATTTGCCGCCAAACGGCCCAAATGAAAGGAAGCAATTTCAGCTCCATTATTGATTTCAGGATTTCACCTGGGGAAATCTCACTACAGTAAGGATGCTTGCGAGCAGAACTTTAAGACTGAACATCCCACTACAGCCTAGTGCCCCTATAATTTTAAGTGATGATATAGATGTATTGTATAATCATAAGAAGCAAGACCTGCAATAAAACGCTCACGCTTGACAGGACTGTTCGGCCAGCCATGCATTACCACAGATATCCTGTTCTGCTTACCTCTTATTCATTTTTCTGCCCCTATCAGTAAGTAGTCTTTAGCCCATGAGCAAGGCTCATGATGCTATGATCAGGTTCTCCATTTATGTGCCTACAGGAATGCTCTTTTGGGCTTCTAGAAACCTACTTTTCGGGACTGAATAAGCCTTGGCACTGGGATTAGAATGCATGCTATAACCACCTTGCATCCTTAGGAAGCGAGAGAAATGGGATGCTCTTCTAGATTTCCATAAGGAGATGCACAACACTCCGCACCAGCTTTGAATAAACCCCCAATTCTGAATCAAATCAGACTGATTTGGGCCAACCCACATGAGGTCCAGACCAAAGTGTAACAGCTAGATTCAGTTCTTGGATGAAGTGAGGCACATAGAATCGGATAGGCACAGATGTCATCAACATTTATCCTTCTTGTTCTTGTGTGTGTGTGTGTGTGTGTGTGTGTGTGTGTGTGTGTGTGTGTGTGTGTGTGTGTGTGTGTGTGTGTGTGTGTGTGTGTGTGTGTGTGTGTGTGTGTGTGTGCATTGCTGGGGGAGCTAATATTAAATGTGCCTGGTATGCAAACAGTTGAAATTTAAAATTTGGTAAGCTTATGTTCTGCACAGCCCCAGAACAGCCCCAGAAGAAGAAAATAGGAAACCACTTCTGAATAGTCACTATCTAGAGAATCTTGGGCCACCATTGGTCAGAATTGACTTGATGGCACACTAATTTAAATACTGTAGCTGGCCACAGAGCCAGAGATTGGGAGTTTGAGTACCCAATGGTCCAGCCTGTGTCATCTTGGGCAAGCTGCATAGTCCTTGGGAAATCCCAGAAGAAGGGAAACCATTTCTGAATATTCACTACCTGGAAAATTTGACTTGATAGC
The DNA here is from genome assembly GCA_029282475.1 of Phrynocephalus forsythii. Taxonomy (NCBI): domain Eukaryota; kingdom Metazoa; phylum Chordata; class Lepidosauria; order Squamata; family Agamidae; genus Phrynocephalus; species Phrynocephalus forsythii. Next base: position 19,399,474 of record JAPFRF010000013.1, read on the forward strand.
ACATTATTGTTGTTGTTTTGTGTCTCCTCCTCCTCCTCCTCCTCCTCCTCTCCTCTTCTTCTTCTTCTTTGTTTGTTTGTTTGTTTGTTTGTTTGTTTGTTTGTTTAGGGTCTATCATATTTCCAGATAACGTGAACACCAGTGGAAAATTAACAACCATTGCAGCTGTTTTAGCTTTCCAACATAGAGTGGCCATGTAGCTAGATGGTGTGGCATATAAATTTAACAAACAAACAAACAAACAAACAAATAATTCAATGGCTGGCTAACAAATCAATTCAGATATGCAGCACATGTCCAATGGAGTGATACACCAGTCACTCGAAACCAAATCTGAATACATTTCAAAGCCTGAAACTCGTCTCCACGTTGGATTGTGAGACTCCTGCATAGGCTATGAGGAATGGAAATTTCTCACCAAGTTTAAAGGCTGGATAGCTCGGTGGCTTAGACCTCTGGTTGCAGAGCCAGAGGTTGGGAGTTCAGTACCCTGCTGTATCTCCTTGATTGAGGCTGGACTTCATGATCCATAGGGTCCCTTCCAGCTATGCAGTTCCAGGATGATGATGATGATGATGATGATGATGATGATGATGATGATGATGATGATGATGATGATGGTGATGATGATTCAAACAGCAATGCATTTGCAGCACATTTAACAACTTGCCTGAGCAGTGAACACACACACAGAGAGAGGTTGCCCTGTTGTGGATATAAAATGAATTAGAAGTACCTTCCATTCTCCTTTTCTAATTAGCCAGTTCCAGCATTGGTTGCTGAAAATCAATAAAATGGGATATAAGTGTCCTTTACAGAATTAAGGGAAGGAATAAATACATGTTTGAAATTAACAGCCTTTGGTAATCAGAACTGTTTAGAGTAGCTTTGTTTAGTACTAAATAAATTCATTAAAGTGCAGTTACCACTCTAATAAATGCAGAACACACTAATTACAACACTACATTTTAAGTGCAACTCAAGCATCTCAAGTGGCCTTTAAAGTGGTATAAAACCCCGGCCGGTTCAAATTTTATTAAAACTATCAGTTTGATTTAGTTTAAGTTTACCAGTGAAACTGGGGCCTAAGGGATGGGGTAGTCACCGTAATACTTTTGTAATTTTACCCATTCCTGGTTAAAATCCCCCTTTGTGGTGACAAGGTTAAAATATTAGGTCTGTAAACCTGTTCAGGTTCATGTTAACACCAGAACAGGCCTGCTGGATAAAAACAATACCTACCGTTGTTGTTGTTGTTGTTGTTGTTGTTGTTGTTGCTGCTGCTGCTGCTGCTGCTGCTGCTGCTGCTGCTGCTGCTATTGCCGACAATAATGAGGATGACGATGATGATGACGACAACAACAACAACAACAACAACATTCTGTGCAATCAAGTCAGAATTGACTTAGAATGACCTTCATAGGATTTTCAAGGTGATACGTTTGAGGAAAAGTTTCGCCAGTTCTGTCTTCCAGTGAGTTACCACAGGTCTCCACACTGGGACTAGAAGATTATTTGATGAGGCAGAGGAAGCAAGCTTACTAGGGCTCTTGAGCGAACCAGAGAATGGTACCTGTGTTCCCAGCTTTACAAACTGGGACAAGATTACAAACCAGATTTGCGCCCATCTCTACATGTTTCCTTGACCTGCAGGTGCTGTGTGATGTGCAGAAGATCGCCGCAGCTTCCTGGCTGCTTTTGGGACAACAGAGCTATGTGTTCCAAATATCACATAAGATTTGGATAATAACCGTAAATAAAGAATTCATTCATTCATTTATCCATAGAAGTTTAAAAAAGTGGGTTGAGCCATGTGACCAGAAAAACAAATTCAAAAGTAGGGTAGGTGATACCTTTATTGGTCACTACTAAAACAAAACATGTAACCTAAGCTTTCAATGGCAAACAATCTTTGTCAAAGCATTGTACCAAAAAGGCAGTCTTGATCGATGTAATCTATCAGGTGCTGATAGAGACTTGTAGTCTTGAGAGAGCCAAATTGAAGATGGGAAGGGGGGGGCAAGGACTATGCTGCTTTGTTTGATATGCTTGGTGTGAAACCTTATCCAGGACTTTGAAGCAGTCTTAACATCAGCCCTTCCTCCTGGCACCATCATCTGGTGTATTCCATCTCACCAAAAAGATTCTCAGCACCTGATAGACTACATCTTCTATCAAGATTGCAATTTTGGTACAATGCTTTGATAAAGATAGCTTGCTATTGAAAGCTTAGCTTGCAATAAAGGTAGTGACCAATAAAGCCTACTTTTGAATTCATTTATTTATGTGTTCCAAATAGCAACTGCCTTCCGGTGATGTGGAGGATGCTGTACATTCACAAGTCATGTGATTCTACAGCCTGTCCAGTTGGCTTTTGTAAGCTGGCATGCAAGGGACACTGCCTTGTCCTTCTTCAATTCAAAGTACAACATCTTTTATCTCCATGAATATGGTCTAGGTTTTAGCCTCTTTTCAAAATGTTCACAGTTCCAAAATATATTGCTTCCCCTGCCATATTGTGGTTCATATACTGTGGTCCCAGTATATTTATTTATTTATTTATTTATTTAAATACTTATATCCCGCCTTCCCAACGGGAACTCTGGGCGGTAGAGAAGCTAAAAAGCTAAAAAGGCTAAAAAGCTTAACAAGGCCACAGAGATCAAGATGGCAGACAGTAATGGTGTTCTGCCTACATCTGGGGCCTGACAAAAATTGATTTTATCTCCATGAATATGGTCTAGGTTTTAGCCTAAACTTTACAATTGTTCAAAATGTTCACAGTCCCAAAATATATTGCTTCCCCTGCCATATTGTGGTTCATGTACTGTGGTGATGTCCCAGTATATCATGGGACTGCAGTATCTGAAGGAACGGAAGGGTGGTGCTGGGCCCGAGGCAAGCTGTGTGGGCCTGTTTTGGGCTTTCTGTATTTACCCCAGGCCTGGCGCTGCCTCAAAAAGGCTTTGATGGGTTTCCTGGGCCTGTTACAGGCCCCACAACAAGCTTCTGGCAGCCCAGACGTCACTTCCAGTTTAGTTATTTACTTATTTTGAATATTTTTACTCCACCGTTCACCAGAAGCCACTTCTGGGGCCTCCAACAGGCTTCTCTGGCCCCAGAAGTCACTTCCAGTCCACCGGAAGCCATTTCCAGTTTGCCAGAAACCACTTCTGCAGCCTGGAACAGGCCCAGGAAGCCTGTTTGGGGCAGCGCCAGGCCTGGGGTAACTGCAGAAGACCCCAAACACCCCAGCCCGTTCCAACCTGACCCGGAGATAAAGGCATCCTCATGACACAGATTTTCCTTTATTATGGATTTGATTAGAAATGTTAGCCTCCTCTATAAGCAGGGAAGTACTGTACAGATTCAGTACCTTGGATAGCTCCTGTAACTCTCATGCTCAAACCCAGTGTGGCTTCTACAACCCTTGCAAAAGCAGTCACTGACAAACATAGACTACACATACCTTACAAACATACCCCAGTTTGAGTCCCAAATGCTCCATGCAGCTCTTTTGCACCTTAGAGAAGAGAATGGGTGCTCCAAATGACACCTATAGCAGAGATAACTCCAGACTATTTTAAAAAAAATCACGACTAAAAGCATGCTACGCACTTACTTGCCCAAATGAGGATAACGGCTTAAACATCAAATTATTGTTGAGCTTCTGAGCTGCTATTTTCCCCTCACAAACAGCTGCTGGCATGGAGGATAGTGGCAAAAAAATGTTTTGCATTTGCATTCATGTAGATGAGGTGAGAGAACAAACCATTCCTAAATGAAGAACTTAAATGTATAAGAAAGGAGCCTATTGCCAATAATCAAAATAATTCATCTTGGCATAATAAAGAAGGCAGTGCAGCTGGCTGAATGCAGATATTAAAAACAAGCACCAATAGAAGCACAACCATTTAAAAAATAGAAATAAAAATCAAGCTACTGCTTTTATGATGTTTACCTTCTACAATAAATGGAAATCAAGGACAATTTCAAGAGTTGGCTTTTTGCAGTCCTCCTGTTTTATATGAGATCATACTTGATGGAGCCATCCAATTAAGAACAATTTTTTTGAAATGTGAAGTAGAATAAACTTGGAGCATCTTTGCAGGCTTACCACCTATGTCATCATGCCCTAATACAGAGTACACAGTATTATTTAAGAGAAACATGAAGAAAAAACTTACCATATCTTCCCATATATAAGATGCCCCCATGTATAAGACCCACCCACCCCTTTTCCAACTCAGAATGACAATTCCACATCCATACAGTTCTCTCCTTGGCTTACTTCCATGTATAAGACAACCTTCACTTTTTAGTCTAACAATTTTAGACAAAAATAGTCTTATACACAAAAAATACTGTATCTGATATGACTTTTCATGCAAAGTTACCTGGGTCTGCCACTTTGTAGTCTTGCACAAGTCTAAATGCAGTTCTGCATATTTTGTCTGTACTTTAAAAGAGATATCCATGAACCTATGTTGGGAGTACAATTCAGCACCTTGGATAGCTTTTTCTAAAGTGCAGGTCCAAACTCAGATGGCCTAGCTCAGCGGGTCTCAACCTGTGGGTCCCCAGATGTTCCTGGACTGCAACTCCCAGAACCTCCTTCTAGCACAGCAAGTGGTAGAGGCTTCTGGGAGGTGCAGTCCAGGAACATCTGGGGACCCACAGGTTGAGAACCACTGGTCTAGCCTAACTTGCAAGGCTAGTGGGGTCCTGGACTAACTCCATAGTCCGGGACTCTTGGGGGGATGGATGGGCTATCTTACAACACAGCAGAGAACAGCCAACAACGGGTTACCTCCAAGGAGCCCTGCCTCACAAAAGTCGGGTGGAAGAAGAGCGGAGCCAACAGGTAAAGCAGGCATAGATGCATAATCCTTTCACAATCCCCATCTTTCCACCACACCCCCCTTTAGCATTCAGGGCCTAGAGACAGCTGCGGCTCTCTGCCTCATGGATCATTGGGCTATTGACAAGGCATCCAGGAATCCATTTCAAATTCTGCGAGGACCCTCATGAATCATGCTCCCAGCAAACGGAGTTTGGAAAGGCATACATCCTTATTTACATTTCCGTTACTTAGGAACCAATATGCCAGTGGATATTTCATTAGCTTTTATTTACACCCAAGCCCACCGGAAGCACTTGACAGCCTCTAGACCTGTTTCTTTTCTCGTGACACAGTGTACCCATAAGGTTCCCGGTTTATCTCGGATGCCAGAGCTGTCAGTTTTGTATTAAGTTGCACAGCACCTTTGACACATGGATCTGTTCTGACTTCATGTGCAAAGATTTCTGCATCAGTGCCGTGCTTCCTACAACCATCCTCATCGTCCTCTTAGAGCCAGAAGGGAGCCCTATAGATCAGGCATGTCCAAAGTGAGGCCCGGGTCCAAATGAGGCCCGTTTTCAAATTTTGAGTGGCCCACAGCCTCTTCTCCCTGCCAGCTCAGCCTAACTCTCAACAAGGAAGGAGCCATCTTATCCCTACAAGGCCTGGGGACCCAATAGGTGTAAAAATTATTACAGATCTGCATATTGTTTGTGCAAGAACAGGAATTATCCCTATCTAATTCTGTAGAGCAGGCATGCCCAAAGTCAGGCCCGGGGGCCAAATGCTGCCCGTTTTCAAATTTTGAGTGGCCCGCAGCCTCGTCTCCCCTCCGGCTCAGCCTGTCATTCATCCCTGCCAGCTGGCCCCTCCCCATACCACATGGAGATGTCAGCTTGCAGTTTTATGGTTTGCCTGCCCTCCCTGACTCCGTCCCTTCCCCAAACCGCCTGCCCAGACTACCTGCCTTCCAGTTCCATTGCTGCAGCATCCTCCCGCCTCCTTGCATATCTGAATGCATCTGAATGGTTGGCCCCCATATATTTTTACCGCACCTAATCTGGCCTTCCTTGCAAAAAGTTTGGACACCCCTGCTATAGATTGTTGAGTCCAGTCTGTGTCGATGAGGAAAGGTGGGGAATTAAAACTCCCAACCCAATACCTTAAACCACTGAGCTGTTCAGCAGTTCACCCAGTGAGACTCTGCAGTACACGCATAGGCTATAGTGGGGTTGGACGGGATAATGCATTCAATGAATGAGCTCTCATGGAGTCGGATTTAGAGGCTCACCAAGTTACAATAACATAAGAAAGAGAAAGCCAGACTGCAAGACTGCACCATGTCATTAGAAAACAACCCAACCCAATACAAACGTTCATTGTTCCAGAGGAGTTTTATGCCACTGACTTTATTTTATTTTATTTTTCAAATAAAATAAATTTATTTTTTGTTGTCTTGCATTATTGTTCTTTTAGCTTTATTATTATTTGCTCTTCTTTATTATGGTGCTTTATGTAGACCGCACAGAGTTCCCTTTGGGGAAAATTGGCCGTGGTATACAAATGCAAAAATAAATAATGAATAAAAAAGAGAGATGAACTCTAAGAGTTATGATTCCTTAAAATGAACAGTACTGACCTAAATGGGGCTTCTTTCTGCAGATACAAATTATGGCCTGCTTCTAATGATATTGAAATCATTACATTTTTATCCTGCCTCTGTTGCAAAGCAGCTTTGTTTTGAGAACCAAATCAATTCTGCCTTCACAGTAACTATCCTGCAAGGTAGTTTAGGCTTATAATCTCCAAGTATTCTGAATTTTGCTGAATTTTCACAGGGCAGCTTGTGGAGGTGTGCTTTGCTTTTTATTTAGAAAAATTCTTAAATTTTCTAAGTTTCTTTTCTTTTTTTTTTTCTTTTTAAAGCAAATCACTAGCATTTCTTAAGGCCAATGTTATTGTTGTTGTTGTTGTAATATATTTTGTTGTTCCACACATAGAGGGTAACTAATGGGTATGGATCAGGAATCAGGGTTCTATAGGTTAAAAATGGCATGTTTACATAATTTCCATTATTTTGATACTAACATTCTACGGGAATCTAATATACTGTTGGAATAATTCAGTTGCAGACTTCTTTTACACAAAAGTCATAGACTGGTCTCCAGTTTTCTTTTGCCTTCTCTAAGTCTTTCTCTCTCAACAATTCTGAAAGTATATCCAATTCAGCCACTTCAAAACACTTTTCCAAGAGTTCTTGCCGGTCATGTATTTCCACTATTTTCCAGTATTTAGCAAATAAAATTCTTGCTGTAGTTGTCATATGCATCAATAAATATTTCGTCTTAACATCCTTAATTTCTGGCATAATGTTTAACAAAAATACTCTGCCCTGGTCTGCTCTGGACAGAACCCACCTGGAGTACTGTGTCCATTTCTGTTCACCTCAATTTAAAAAAGATGTTGACAACTTCCAGTGGTTACAGAGGAGGGTGACCAGGATGGTTGAAGGTCTGGAGGAAATGTCTTATGAGGAACAGCTTAGGGAGCTGGGAATGTTTAATCCTTTCAAAAAGAAGGCTGAGAGGGGATATGATAGCTACGTTTAAACATTTGAAAGGATGTCATATTGAGGAGGGAACAGGTTTGATTTCCATGGCTTCAGAGACTAGGACTCGGGGCAATGGCTTCAAACTAGAGTACAGGAAAAGAGATTCCATTTGAACATTCGGAAGAACTTCCTGATGGTTAGGAGTGTCCTTTTTGGAGGTTTTTAAGCAGAGGCAGGATGGCCATCTTTCAGAGTTATTGTGATGGGGGTTGCTGCATGGCAGGGGGTTGGACTGGATGGCGCTTGATGTCTCTTCCAACTCTATGATTCTATGATTCTATGACTTCAGGCTTAAATGGAAAAGTACAGCTCAGCATTGTTTGTAATATCTCACGCACCATTCTTCAGTATCTCCTTACTTCATCACATCTCCACTACATATGATAAAAAGTCCCTTCTTTACCTTTGCATTTCCAACATATAGCCAATACATTTTGGCTAATTTTTGTGGTGTCACGTGCCATCTATAAAACAATTTATAAGCATAAGGAACAATGTTCAGGGCAAACCATGTGGTCACTTTCTGTCATTTTGATCTGCTAGAAGCAAAGCATGTGTAAATTGCAGCTGAATCAACAGACAGCCTTATGGCAATGACTAACAGGTTTTATATGCCATCAGCTTTCATGTTCTGTGGTCCGCCTTTTTGGATGCATTACTAAAGAAGCTGCCCGCAGTCCACGAACCCTTAGAAAAGTCATTGCACTTTTGCATACCACAAGATTCTTTGTTGGTTTTCCTGCAACCCACCTTTTCCATTGGGGGCAGAGTGTCTTCCTAAATTGCACCTGTTACAGAAAGAGTTCCTTGCTGAGGCCCTCCTCATTCTAGTTTTGCCTAACAGGGATAAAAGTTAGTAGGACATGAAATATTTATTTCCACAAAGCACTCTGTGGGTTTATTGGCCTGATCAAATCAAAAAGGGCGCAGCATTTCTGCTTTCCAAGCAAGCTGAGTTTATTATCAGTTTGCTCCTTGATATAAAGGAATGATTTCCATAGCCTTATATCGGCTCTCAGAAGGGAAAAGAAAATGGTTCATAAAATTCCATTAGCATACAAAAGCATAAGCATCTGCTGGGAGGCTGAAGGTTCTTATTGCCAGCACTTAATCAGAAGCGCCAGCCATGATTCGGATCACCTTTGCCCTCGTCAAGAGCTGGCTGGTCCACCTTGACTTTATCACAGAAGACACCCAGGGACGGATGGCAAGTTTGGCCAAACAAGCCCTCACTAGAACTAAATTAATTCCTGTGCAGTCCCCCCCCCAAGTTATCTACTAATTAACCTTGACTGCATTATTTATACAGGCCTTTCTGTGGGCACAAGAGAATGCCAGCGCAGCGTTGCATCCACAGAGGAACAAATACACCCTGGTGTTCCCTTTGATCAAGTTAAAGTCTTTGTTGAAATGGAATCAAGTTACTCATTCCTTCAGAGCATGTTCTTTTTCTAACATAACAGTGGCACCATCTAGAGGATAAGAGGTAGCAGTTCAGAGCAGCTTCTTACAGGATGCCTTGTGAGTTGGGAGGAGAAAACTCTGCTTTTGCTTCTCTGGTTCAATTATTTAAAAATTACAAGCTTGTACTGAATGTGAAGAAACTCATGCATGTTCAAAAAGAAGGCTGAGAGGGGATATGATAGCTATGTTTAAATATTTGAAAGGATGTCATGTTGAAGAGGGAACAGGTTTGTTTTCCATGGCTTCAGAGACTAAGACTCGGGGCAATGGTTTCAAACTACAGGAAAAGATATTCCATTTGAACATTCGCAAGAACTTCATGACAGTTAGAGCTGTTCGACAAAGGAATATGCTGCCCCGGGGGGTGATCGAGTCTCCTTCTTTGGAGCTTTTGAAGCGGAGGCTGGATGGCCATCTGTCGGAAATACTGTGATGGGGGTTCCTGCATGGCAGGGGGTTGGACTGGATGACCCTTGAGGTCTCTTCCAACTCCATGCTTCTATGATTCTATGTTAGCCAATACATCTAACATGTATTGGCTAACATTCATGTTACATGTATTGACAACATTCTCCCTGGGCCAAATTCTATAAATACATTTCCCCATTTCTTCCAGCATGACAGCCATGTAGCTGTCAAAGATGGCATGTTTCACCGATAAAAACGCTGGCAACATTCATTCCAGCTATAACCTGTTTAAACACACAAGAATTCAAACTCAGGAATTTACAGATTGAACATTCCAAGCCCTGGGCCTCAATGAACAAATGTGTCAGTTTTGGGGGGCGGGGGTTGCACAATTCACCTTCTAAATTTTAAATTTTTAGCGCAATGATTTTATTCTGGGTGTTAGGTTGGGGTTGGTGATTTTGGAAAAAAAATGATTTTAAATATTTTATTTAAAAGTAACATGTGATAAACAGAGTGGCCAGAATTCTATTGCCCATTTCCATTTGTGTGCAGGCAATCACGTAGCTTGTAACAGCAAAATGTTGTTCATTCACAAGGTGCTGGTTGAATTCCTCATCTTGTGCTCCATTGCAAAATATGGCACACTCCAGAATGCAACCAGCACCTTGTGAATGAACAATTGGCATTTTCCCTTACACAAGCATAAACTATTAATAGACTTTTGGTCAATGTTCCATCCTTGCTTCCTATTTGGCCATGCCTCCCCCCAAAAAAAACCCCACACACATTTGGTTCAAATAATGCAGAAACCACAAGGGTGATAATCAGATGTTCATCATGGGAAAGGACAGCTACTGTAGAATGTTTCTCAGTGCTAGCCTTTGCTGCTAGAGATGGTACATTACCCAATGGTGGAGGAACCACAGAAGGGAACACCAAGGTCACAGGGAATGAAAGGCAAAGACGAACCTTTCAATGAATGATGTCCCCAAAGGTTTACCATGAAAAAAGTGAGAAAACTGGGATGTTCTGTGATGGGGGGAGCTCCCACTCTTTGCCACTATAGATGATTTGTCCTTTTGTCTGTCTACAGGAGTTCTGGATGGTCTTTGTTATCTACAAACAACACTTCCTAAAAAACAGGTACCCTGTTTCTCCAAAAATAAGACGTCCCCTGAAAATAAGACCTAATTACAGTTTTGTCCCACCCTGAAATATAAGGCATCCCCCAAAAATAAGGCCTCCCCATGATAAGATAACAATAAATGTGGACCATATTTTTCTTCATGGAAAAATAAGACACCCCCTGAAAATAAGACCTAGCACATCTTTGGGAGCAAAAATTAATATAAGGCACTGTCTTATTTTCGGGGAAACATGGTAGTGATGGAAATAGGATATCCAAGAGGCAGTATTGCTCAAGTTCATTGCAGACAAGACAGAGTTGTTGGTGGACAGGATTTTTGTTGGGGGGGGGAGGTGATGTTCTTCCTGAAGATGCATCAAAAACAGTGGTTCCCAACCTTGGGTAACCCAGGTGTTCTTTGAACTGCAATTTCCAAAAACCCCAGCCGGCATAGTTGGTGGTGAAGGTCTTCTGAGATCTGGATCTAGAACCACAGTTCTCAACCGGTGGGTCCCTAGAAGTCTTGATCACTAGCTGAGCTGGCCAGGATTTCTGGGAGTTGCAGTCCAGGAACATCTGGGGATCCCACAGGTTGAGAACCACTGGTCTAGAAGGATGAGGTTTGAGGGTCTGTCACTAGAGGTCTCAAAAGACCTAGTGCTATAATCTGCATTGAACTGAGGCTGGGGTCTTTTTTTCAGAGCAGAGCTCACCCTACTTATCACTGCTGCATCCATCATTCCTCTTACTGTATACTTTTCCATATAATGTATGTATGCACAGCCCAGGGGGTTCTCAAAGAAAGGAATGGCAAACCAGTACTGAGTATCCTGTATCTGGGAAGCAGATGAACTGCTTAAGGAACTGATGATTGTATTATTTCATTTTGGTTTTTATTAATGTGTTCAAGACCAGAATACTGCTGGGCACTAATGGGGCATTATATCCATAAACATTTATTTATTTGAAACATTCTTTTATCCTGCCTTTCATCTTAAAAGGACCCAAGGTGGCTTACAACAATTAAAAGACAATCTTTTAAAGCATTATAAAAAAGTATGTGTACAAATACTACAAAGGAACTGAACAAGTGTGTGCTATATTTAAAAAGGTAAATGCTGTAAAATGAGTACTAGGGACACAGTTTAAATAAATGATTGTGTGTGTGTTGCATCGTTACAGTCGTGACCGACTCTTCCTGACCCCATGTCCGTGGAGTTTTCTTGGCAGGAATACTGAATAAATGCAATCAAATCGACACCTTTTCCAAGTGATTTTTTTTTTTAAAAAGCTGGGATTAAAAGACGCTCACATGTATGCCCGCTACAAGCATGTATGCAGTTCGATGTTGATGTTTTTTTTTATTTATTCGATGATGGTTATGATGATGATGATTCCCAGGAAGAGCTTCTAAATCACGTTTATTTGAAGGGAGTAGGAAAAGAACCCTCTAATTACTTAGAAAGAAATTGTGGTTTGAGCCGTGTGACCAGAAGAACAAATTCATCAGTAGACTAGGTGATACCTTTATTGGTCACTACTAATAAAATATTTTTTTAAAAAAGCTAAGCTTTCGATAGCAACTTGCCATGATAAAGATACAGTGGTACCTTGTATAAAGGAATTAATTTGTTCCAAATGGAATTATGTTAAGCAAATTTTCCTTTATACAAATTTCCCATAGGAATGCATTGAAAACGGAGTGATCCCATTTTTATGTTGTACGGATTTGCCTCATAGGCAATTATGTTAAGCAAATTTCCCCAATCTCCCGAATTTTTTTGTTGTACACATTTTACGTTATATAAGCTGTTTGTTATACAAGGGTCCACTGTTGCAAGTTGCTATCGAAAGCTGAGCTTACTTTTAAAATTAGTAGTAGTGACCAAAAAAGGTATCACCTAGTCTGCTTATGAATTAGAAAGAAATGTATTTTTTTAAAAAAAAAGAAACAAACAGAAAATTACTCCCCACCACGATTGCACAGGCGCCCGTTCGACCCAACGCTCCAGCCTCCAAGCAACGCGACCGAAGCAACGACCGAGACGAGCCGCGGGCAGCACTCACACCCGCCCTCCCCCTCAAGCCCCGCCCCCGGGGATCCCCACAGTCCCGCCCCCAAGCGCCCGCACTTCCGGCGTTCTCCTCCGCGCCGCCCCTCCCCGCCTTACTTCCGGGGAGAGCGCCTTAGCAACGGAGGCTTCCCTTAGCAACGCGGGTCCGGGGCTTGCTGGGCGGCGGGGATGGTAAGGAGGAGCGGCCATGGGGGGGGGGAATTGCGGGCGGGGGAGGGGGTGTTGTTTCTGATGTGCCCCTTTCGTAGCGGGAGGGGGAAGGGAAGGCCGGGGAGGGGGGTGTCTTTGGGTTGGGGTGGGGGGAGTTGCGTTTGAGGTCATGATGATGATGATGATGATGATGATGATGATGATGATGATGATGATGAAAGGGGGTTCGTGTGGAGGGGGTGGAGGGCGCCTCGCGAGGTCCCCAAACTGGGCCGCCCTCTCCTTTGAGCAGGTTTTTACCCGGGAGGAGACCAGTGTTCAGTGCTCAGCGGGCTAGAGCCCTGAAAACTGTTGAGCTGCAAGGTCAGCAGCTGGACGGTTCGAATCCCGGGTGTCACGATGTAGACTGAGCTCCTCTGTTAAACCCCTAGCTCCTGCCAACCCAGCAGCTCGAAAGCAGGTCAATGCAAGCAGATAAATAGGTACCGCAGTAAAAAAAAAAAAAAAAAAAAGCAGGAAGGTAAAACAGTGTTTCCTTGCACCCATGGACTTTGCACAACACTGGCTCTTCGGCTTGACGACGGAGATGAGCACCGCCCCTAGAGTTGGAGACGACTAGCACGCATTTGTAGGAACAGGGCCTTTTCGGCAGCTGCCCCCAAGCTATGGAATGCCCTCCCAAGTGAGATCCGCCTGGCGCCAACACTGATGACATTTCGGCGCCAGGTAAAAACCTTCCTGTTCCAGAAGTTTTTTAATTGATACAATTTAGATTGTGGGTCTTCTGATGGCAATTTTAGTGTGATGTTTTAGTATAAGGTTTTTATTGTTGTTTTAATTATTTATTGTTGTTTGATGTTTTTAACTGTTTTAATTCCTTGATTGTAAGCCGCCCAGAGACCTTTGGGTAGTGGGCAGCATATAAGTTGTAAAAATAAATAAAATAAATAAATTTGTGTGCGTGTGTGTGGGGAGGGGGGAACCTTTACCTTTTTTAGACAACAGGGGAAGCTGAAGGGTTAGGGTTAGGGTTAGGGTTAGCTGCCAGGCCCTGCTGCATTTCCCACCCTAGACTTATATTCGAGTCAATAAGTTTCCCCAGTTTTTGGGAGTTAAATTAGAGGCCTAGACTTATACTCAGGTCGACTTATACTGCAGTCCTGCAAAGTCTTACTGAGGAGCAACAGCAAGGACAACCAGGACTTTGCAATGTTAGTTTCCATCCCTGGTAACTTTTTGGATGGTCTGCCCTGCAGGATTACATGGGGTTTTGCAGAGTGGCTGTGCTGCCCGATAGTGCAGTATAGAAATCCAATTTAACAACAACAATTCTTGCAAGCATTCGTGGAATAAAAATGTCCCAAAAGTACAGGTAGAGTCTTTGTAGACTCACCTTTCCTCTAGTCACAAGAGATTGTTTATGTCAAAATAAAACACTTTATTATGTTTTATGCAAAGGCTGCTAGTTTCTATTTTCCTACTTGTCAGGGCACTAACATACCTACACCTATGTACTATAGGTTGCAGCTGCTTGCATCTCTTTAGTGTGGAATTTTATTGACCATTTTGCATCCATTAACACATCTGTGTGTACAGAATTGCATATGTAAAGTTTTGCTTGCATAGAACTAAAGCCTTTTGATTCAAAATTTCATATACATGCAAAATAATACAATTTTATATGCCAAGTTGTGGGTCTTACATTCTGTTTTTCTAAAGCAGTAATATAAGTTTAGATTTGATATGAAAATGAGGTCTGCATATGTTTTCTGTTTTTGCCAGAATTTTCATTTTTTCAGTGGTTTCCTCTCTCCCGCTATGGCTTCAAAATGTGCAGAAATTTTAGATCTCTTGGAGGCAGGAAACACACATATGCGGATGACTTTATAGAGTGGGGTGGAGTTGAGGAGGGATGCAATGGCAGCCCTTACATTTTTAAGGAAAATAGAAATCAATAATTATCTCGCAAGAAGCGTTCCAGACATAGTCTTTAATATACCAGGGTTTTTCCTGAATTGAGCACAATTTCTGTCTAATTTCTGCTGCACACATGGATCACTCCTTTTCAGAGTGACTTCTGTGTGGTTCTCTAAGTTGTGTTACTCAGAATCAGAGCCTAAGCCAGGCATGTCCTAACTTCAGTCCTCCTGATGTTTTGGACCACAACTCACAGAATTTTAAGCTTAGATTGCCAATGGCAAAGGACTGTGGGAGTTGTGGTCCAAAACATCTGGAGGGCTGAAGTTTGGACATGCCTGGCCTAAGCTGTTGCAAATATTCATCAGGTCTGCTTTCTGGAAATTGAGTCATGGCAACTGGGCTTCTTTTCTTTGAGAGATAGAAAGGTTTCACTACTCATCCAGGCAGCTTCGTCAGTCTCTAAAAAAGACTGCTTGGATTGACAAAGCTGCTTGGATGAGTAGTGAAACATTTCAATCTCTCAAGAAAAAGAAGTCCAGTTGCCATGAATCAACGTCCAGATAACCTAAACTGGATGACTGAGAATCTTCACAGACAATCAGGTCTTCTCCATTTTTTCACTGTCAAGCTCCATATTCAGAATGAAAACGGTTGCTTGGAAAATGTATGTACAGCTCCCATTCAAAGTACATTCATGCCTTTCATGTTTTCTTTTTCAGGCAGAAGTAGAAGAAACACTCAAGAGGATACAGTCCCATAAAGGGGTTATTGGAACTATTGTTGTAAATGCAGAAGGTAAATATTAGCTTGACTAGGTAAAATGAAAAAGAGGTACTCAATGCTTTTCTACAAAAGGGAGTCATTTGTAATTTCGGTTTTATATTTGTCTTTTAAAAAAAGAAAAAAGATTGAATCAAAGAGCACTAAGTCTGGTAATCTAGTAAGATGAATTGAATGCTTGAACACGCAACTAAGAAGGGATATCAAAGATATCTGTTTCATTAATTGTGTCTATTATATTAATTAAGTCAAACAGGATTTATGTACTACTCAGAAATCTATGCCATATATGGAATTATGGTGTGACTCAGTAGAAATGGGCTGCAGGTGTCCAAGTTTCATGTTACACGGAAGTGATTATGTTAAAATACTCTTCAACACCCTCATCCTCATATTCAAAAGACTTGAAAATTATACGGTTCTGGATTCTTTTGTGTAATAGTCTGCAACATTTTGACATCTTTTATTCAGACCATCATAGTTGCATAGTTTTGCAATTATGATGGAGAAAGATTTCCTTTAAGGAATACGAGTAGGAAGAAACCATTCTGGGTTCTGCACAAAAATCATAGGGTACTTTGCAACACTTTCCCCCCTTCTGTTTTGTGTTTCTTGTTGAAATGCTTATCAGTTATTACTGCAACGCTCTGTACATGGGGCTTCCCTTGAACCTTGTTCGGTGACTGCAGGGGGTCCAGAACGGGCGGCCAGGTTGGTGGTTGGTGCAGGCAGGTTTCACCGCATCACCCCCATTCTGGCTCGTCTGCACTGGCTGCCCGTTGCCTCCCGAATAAGGTTCAAGGTATTGGTTTTGGTTTACAAAACCCTCCATGGCCTGGGTCCTGATTATCTAGCAGAGCATATCTCCCCACGATCAGAGCTGGCCCGACCCACCTGATCCTCTGTGGCTCTCTCGCTTTGGGTGGCCACACCTAGAGAAGCCCGTAGGGTAGCAAACTTTGTGGAACAAACTTCCCAGCAAGATATGCCAGGCTCCCTCACTGGCATCCTTCAAGAAAGCCCTTAAAACCTGGCTGTTCAGGGATGCCTTTGGCTATTGCTAGGATTGTACCAAGGTGTTGCTTTTCTTTCTTATTGTCAAGTTTTATGCCTCTTGCCTAATACCTCTTATTTTTTTTACTGATGTTCTTGCTTTTAACCTTTTTGTGTGAATCGCCCAGAGTTCCCTTTGGGAAATGGGAGCGGTATAAAAATGCAAAAATAAATAAATAAATAAAATAAGACTAACAGAGTTGCAACTCAAACACGGTGACTATAAAAGACACTTTCCTAGTGTGTGAAATTGAAACTGATTATAGTCCTAGAACTTTGACTTTGTGTGCTGGTATGTTTTGTTTCCTATCTCTAAATGCAGTGCCTCCAGACCTACTTGTGCCATCTAACACAGGCCTGCACAATTTATTTGTTTCTTGTTTTTTTGTCAGATTTGGACCTTATTTTTCTGTCAAACAATTATACAAGTCACTTAATGGTGCTGAAGGTTAGGGTGGCATGGTGGTTAAATGCCTGTACTGCAGGTAAAACTGTGCTCACGACCTGGGGTTCAATCCCAGGTAGCCAGCTCATGGTTGACTCAGCCTTCCATCCTTCCGAGGTCAGTAAAATGAGTAGCCAGCTTGCTGGAGGGTGGGCAATATAGCTTGCATACTGAAACTGTAAACCGCCCAGAGACTACTTGAAGTGGTATGGGATGGTATATAAGCAGAACACACTTTTTTAGGGTTTTAATTAAAGAGAAAAAAAGTTTTAATTTATTGTTAAAGGAGAGCCACAAATCTGAAATGTCCCTGACCTCCTATGGAATTGTTGGCAGTTGTAGTTAAGGAGGGTGCCATGGGTAAATAGCACACAGGATTCCTTGCCTTGGCTTACCTACTTTTTCAATTTGTAGTTGTGCACTTCTAGTTCAGACCTGTTTTACACACATGTGTAAATACACTCTGTCCTTTCTCCAAGCATTTAACCAGTCACAGTCCAATCAAAAGCACTTAAAAGGAGAAAGTAATTCCCTGATGAAATTCCATAATGGTGGGTTCTTGAATTAAAGTAGCTTCCAGCTGGATTAATTTTAGCAAAGGATATGGTCTGTTGCACCTGGCAGACTCATGTGTTTGAGCTGAAGTCCTGCCCGGAGTTATGGTATCCTTCACTCTCACAGATATCCTCCTTAAAAGCTAAGTTGTGTGTGTGTGGGGGGGTCATTTTTAATTTACCATTTTAAGTCAACATTGAGGACCAGTTCCTTTTAAATCCATAGAAGGCACCAAAGTGAACTGATTATTTCAGTCTTTACTGGCCAGACATCTTTCATTCCTTCAGTATTAAAATGATGATCAATGTTTTTATTGTGTTGAATATGTGAGGCCTCAGCCTTCAAGTTTACAAATGTTGTGTTTTTTTAAAGAAGCTATTTTGGCTTTTTTAACAGACTGGATTGCTTTCTGTCCTTCTGAAGTCAGTGGCAGCTTTCCCATTCACTCAACAGAAACTGGGCTTTCACCCAATATGTGATTACTGCAATGATCTCTAATACACAACTGCCTGACCCTCTTTATCCTTTTAGAAGCTTCTTTTCCAGTTGTCCAAAGTAGTGAAGTCTCATAAAGCAAAAACTATGCAGAAGAATTCTCTTACCTCAGCAGTAGGTTTTATCTGCATTTGCTGAAGTTTTAGGTACAGACATCTTGAGACTGACAGGCATGATGGATAAATGCTCATGTATCCAGAAAACCTGGTTTGAAAGGGATTGATATTTTGCTTCTAAGGCGGAGAAGCTTGCATCCTTGTTCTTTCATGGGTTACTTAAATACCCTTGAAATGCATCAGATCTAAGCAGCCCAATGTGGTTTTCCTGAGAATACATTCCTGGGGCCATAGAATGGAACAGAGATACCCCATCAATGTCATCAGTGACATTCTGATTCTAGGGGAGAGAATCCTCTCTCCATACCTTCCTCTAAGCCCTACCCACTACTATCAAGGATTCATAATGGCCTTTGTCTAAGGCCAGAACGTCCACCTATCAGGTAAGGAAAGGTAGACAATGCTTGATCTTGCCCTCAGACAGGGTGAAGTTTAGATGCAGATCAGAGTAGAGTAAACTTCTTTCCCTCACATTGCTTTTTAGAGGATATTTTCTCAGTGAAAGAAAAACAAAGTCTTCAGAACAGGAAGGAACTGAAATTGGATCCAATGCTGTTTCTATCCAACTGACAAGAGTTAGGATGGACTGGAGCCTCTGAGATCAGACCTATCTATTAGGACAGGCATGTCCAAACTTTGGCCCTCCAGATGTTTTGGACCACAATTCCCACAGTCCTTTGCCACTGGCAATCTAAGCTTAGAATTCTGGGAACTAGTCCAAAACATCAGGAGGGCCGAAGTTTGGAGATGCCTGTATTTGTATATTTGAGGGTGGCTATTTAAGTTGCACTAGATGCTAATAGTTCCTGGATTTTTCTATAATAAAATTGTTCTCTGGAATTCCATCTTCAGGAGAACCTTTGCCTGTATTGTCTTCTATTCAAACAATTCCCCTGAGTGTCTGCCATAAAATTCATGCAAATATGTATGCAATTTTGTAGAGTAGGAGACGGTATTTTACACTGCAAACTGAGGCGATCATCCAAACAAGATGAAGTGTGATGTTTGGAAGGGGGTCAGCCGATGTGAACTCAAACAGCACAAGGCCTACATTGAGCTGAACCTTCTTGTGAACTGTTCTCCCCCCCCTTTGTGGGGGTCACAAAGACTGGTTTTGGGATCTCCTGACCCTCACTTCATAGCTCTGCAGCGTGATTTCCGCAAGAGTGAAGGACAGTAGCTGCCGAGTGACTCTCTTGTAGTCGTTAGTATTCTCAGTCTCAAAAAATCATGGGCTGCAGGGATTATCTGTGCCAGACACTCTGTGGAGCTGTTGTCAGTTCTGAAGAGATAGTAGCAGCCTGATGTACCACTAGTCTCTTCATGTTGCATTGAATCACTGAGGGGGGGGGCGCTTTTGCTTCTTTTGCTACATTAGGAACAAGATAATTGGGTTAACTAATGAATCAAGCTTCGGTGAGAACTGGGTCCTTAGATAACAAGGACTGAGCTAAAAGAAAGTCTCATGTTAGAAATGGCTGAAAATCGTGTTACACAATCTAGAGCAGTGGTTCTCAACCTTCCTAATTCTGCAACCCTTTAATGCAGTTCCTCCTGTTGTGGTGACCCCTTACCCTGCTTGGAAGAGGCCACAACCCCCTTTGGCAGGACACAGCCTCCGGTGCCGTTGACTCACATCCCTTCCAAACTATCAAGATGTAACTCACCCTTTCCCCCCTTCCTCCTCCTCCTCCTCCTCCTCCTGACCAATCTGAGCCTTTTTCTTCTCTGGCTCATGGCAACCCCTGTGAAATGGTCGTTCGACCCCCCTGGGAACCACTGATCTAGAATATCCCCAAAGCTCTTTATCAGATGGAAATGGAAGAGGTTTAGTAGCCTATCTGTGGGGATTCCATGCATACATTGAAAAAGATAGTTTTTTATATTTCTATAGTTTTTTATATTTCTATCATTTTAAGAAATACCCTTAAGATACTTAATATTCAGCTTAATTTGTCTTGTTGACCCTTAAATTAGCAAACCTCTTGATTTTTAGGGATTCCAATCAGAACCACTCTTGACAACTCCACAACAGTACAGTATGCGGGCCTCCTTCATCAGCTGACAATGAAAGCAAAGAGCACGGTGAGGGACATTGATCCCCAGAATGATCTAACCTTCCTGAGGATTAGATCAAAGAAACATGAAATTATGGTTGCCCCAGGTAATAAACTGTGCATAAAAAACGTACTTGCTTTTTTGCTTTTGTTTCTTCAATTTCCTTAATTGCTTAAATACAAATGGGGCCATTTGCTGGATAGCTCAGTAGTTTAGATATCTAGCTGTGGAGCCAGAGATAGAGATTTCATTTTCCCACTGGGACACCCTAGCGAGGGCCAGATTTAATAAACCATAGAGTTTCTTACAGCTTTGCAGTTCTAAAGTGGTGGTTGTTATGTTGTGCAATACAACTCTGGCTGGTGATTGTGCTTAATTAGAAGATAACCAGCTATAGGATAGTTTCCTATGAAGAACAGTTGTTGATACCAAGATTAATTGGGCTAATTAGCATACATATTACCTCTGGCAAATTCTAGTTGCATTAAAAGGTTTATCAGATATTTCATTCAATTGACTTAACATGGGTTAAATTTTCTTTTAGTTTTTAATATTTATTTGTCAATAAAGGTGGTCTCTAAGAACAGTTTTTATGTTTACTTTCTGATTTTGGAGTGTTTCATTTTCCCTTGTGTGGTGCCATCCAGATGTGTAGCACAGCCAGTGGTCAGTAATACTGAGAATTTTTCAAATCATCTGGAAGATACCACCCTGGAAAGACTAAGTGGCAAAGTCTCCATCTATACTGGAAGACCCTATTTAGAGGGAAAAGTTAATGGATCATAAAAGTATATTTAGATATGATTACAGAATGCATTCTAATAATAGTAGGAAAATGAACTCATTTGAAGTCTTTATTACATTTTTATATGGTTGCCTTTTCTCACAGATAAGGAATATCTTCTTATCGTCATTCAGAATCCTTGTGAATAGATCCAGCCATGCCAACTGTTGAGCGCGACACTGCAGTTTCTTAAATCTTCCACTACGAAATCTGTCTAGTAATATCCTGGGCATCAAAGCCTTTGAAAGCCAAAATGCTTTTTGTTTGAAGCTTTGTTTTATTTGTATCGGGACTAATGAAGATAGTTGTCTTAGCTGCTTAAAGAACAAATAAACCCAAGGGCTTCAAGCATTTGTTACACTCATGGTGTTGTGTGTGGTTAAAAAAAGATTTGTCTTGAAAGCTCTAAGCCTGAATCTAAAACCAGAAGCCTGTGGCTGTTTCCCTGTGAACTGTGATAAGGAAAGAATGCAAAACTAATGTTTACAAGTCGTCTGAAGTCAAACAGGATTAAATAAGTTTGATTTCAATGGGATTATTAAGCAGATGCTTGTGTTTTCTACCTTTGGGTTGATTGTGCCTATGGAAATTCCAATAATAAAATAGTCTCCTCATAAATGTAGAGAATCCCATGCATCTTTTTGACATGTTGATTAAAAGCAATGTGCATCAGATTATCAGAAACAAGCATGCCTTGTCTCGTTCTGCTTGTTTATTAGCAAAAGCACTCAGGTCTGCACATCTTGGAAGTGCTTATTTGATATCCTCATGTTCTTTCTTTCCCTCTGCTCATTCTTCTCCTTAGGATTCTCTTTGTTGATGGCATTCTTGGGCCATTTGCAGTTGTAATTCGATTTGGGCATTTTTGGTTAAAAGGCGGCAGTTGAGTTGCAGGACCAGACTGTCCTTGAGTCATTGAAATGAAAAAGCCAGAGTAGCCACTGCTTGCATTTTACCAGACTGCTATCCCCTTTCTTTCTCAACCTTTTTGAAAAGTTCAGAGGCTGTACCGAAGGAAGCAGCCATTTTGGCCAGCTCATTGTTTTATCTGAGTTGTCCCTGGTACACCATAACCCTGTGGAGAAATGAGTGACTAAGGCCTAACTATAGCTGCCTTTTGCCTGTCAAGGGAGTTCTGGCTCCTGATAACTGAAGAAAGTTTTGCAGGGAGATAAAAGATTAATGATTCTGTTTTAAAAGCATAATAACACTGAGGTGCCCACCCTTAGGGTGCCCTTAGTATGCATGCAGGTTTTAGTGTTTCAGTGTCCAAGTTTGGGAAATATGGTGGAGATAGAGCTAAATACATGTGCCTTTTTCAGTAGATGTACATTTAAAAAGGTTTGGGCGTGAAGAAGGAAATAAATAAATATACGTCTCCAGAAGAACAACACTGCTATTACATTGAGTGGTCTACCCTTTTCCCAGCACTTTGGGATCATGAGGCTTAAACAGATTTGGGGAGTTGGAGCAAGTGGGTGAAGGGCAAGTTCTGTTTTCTCAACCACTCACATAGTGTTGGCTTTCTCTGACTATCTACAGTTATTTTCTCAGTGGCTCACAGTGTTTAGCACACCTATTTAAAAAAACCGACTTCTAATAACATTTGACATAAAAAGTGATGTTCTAAAAGTGATGTTCCAAAGAGCCATAGGCTATGAAATGCATTTACGTGATGTGGATCGCTCTTGAGGTGACCCAAAAAGAAACTCAACACAGTAAGATAAAAACAAGAGGAAACCAGGAAAGATGCAAGCAGATCTAAGGAATATGTCCGTGAAGATTCTCAGTCATCCAGGTGAGTTTATCTTGAAACTGAGTCATGGCAACTGGACTTCTTTTTTTGAGAGATCAAACGTTTCACTACTCCTCCAAGCAACTTTGTCAGTCCAAGCAGTCTTTGTTAGAGACTGACAAAGCTGCTTGGATGAGTAGCAAAACCTTTTGATTAAGGCTAACAACCCATTCTTCATAGGTTTCAGCACCTTAGGCCATTGTTCACCTTAAGGCTATGGATACTATTGTCTACCTAACAAGCCTGTTCAGGCCATTGTCCATCTTATGAGCCTATTTCAGACCAGGGTGACAAGAAGTAAAAGCTGACTATAAAATGGAGGACTCACACTAGCTGTTTTCAGACTGATGAAGATGTTTGGATGAGCAGCGAAACGTTTCTATCTCTCAAGAAAAGAAAGTCCAGTTGCCATGACTCAACTTCCAGACAGATCTGGGGAATTATCTTAAGGATAAATACGAGGATTCTGTTTCATCACAGAGATGTCTTTCAAAGTAACATGATTCTCTTAGTTGCAGAACTTGAAGTGTTAAGGTACTAGAAGAATTATTTCCCCCACCTTATAGGTGGGGGAAATAATTCAACTGAAACAGTAAAGAAGAAAAGCTGTTATTTAAATGCTTTGTTAAAATGAAATCTCAGCCATTTCCTCCTGGCACAAGCTCTCAGCTCTCAGCATATACTCCAGTTCTAATCATAAGATACATTTTATTAGCATTTGGTGTTTATTAAAATGCCAGCTTTACAATGTAGCAATATTTCAGTTCTTCCTTTTTATTTGCTAAACATAATGGATCATTATGAGTTGTCTGTTAAAAGAGGAGTCTCATAGAAGAATACATTTTTATGACTGGCTCAACAATAACAACTAAAATTTAAAAATCCAAGTTCACATAGTCTAGTATCTAAGCTTACATTTGCTTATATAATTTGATAGTCATTATAAAAGCAATGTAACAATAAGTTCCATTTATGAAGAAATCCCAGTTTTAGAACATTAACCTTATTAGTTGTGGATCCCAATAATTTTAACTATGGAGCTAGACAGGACCCTATTGAAGCCCACAGTGGGGGACCATACTTCCATCCCTTCCCTCAGCAACCAGATACCTAAAGCCCTGAGCTTTCCAGCAGGTCCTCTGTAACGCATCCATCTTGTTCACCTGGGCACCACCAGTGAAACACTAGCAGTTACCATCATAGGTTGCTTCTCGTTCCCATCCTATCAGGATAAATATACATAGGTATCCATGGGGAGGGGGACATCAATGGGGGCATGGGTTAGTGTTCACCATACAGAATAGGAATTGGTGCTAAAACAACTACAGAAGGCCTATGTGCATCGATGGAATTTACAGAGGAAGTAACTCACAAAATCTCAACTTTCTCAATGGACCTACATTGGTGTGACTTACTACTTTAAGCAAAAAGATTTCAGCCAACATGTTCATTTAAACTAAAGACCACTTAGCATTAAAGAAGAAAGAATCTACACAATAGAACTATGTAATTATTTCTAATCATAATAACAATAAAGCCACATGGTTCTCTCTCTCTCTCTCTTTCTCTCTCTCTCTCTCTCTCTCTCTCTCTCTCTCTCTCTCTCTATCTATCTATCTATCTATCTATCTATCTATCTATCTATCTTTCCCCTTTTTAAAAAGGACCCAAAGCAGTTTATGTCATGAAAACCTTATGTTCATATCTAGACATGATAAAAATCTGTTTATGTAGTTGACTCTTCACTCCCACTTAACAGTAAAGCAGGAAATTTGATACTGCACTGTTCATAAATATTAAAAGCAGCAGACAACAGGAAGGGTGTCAAAATAGGATGGGTTGGTTTTCCTGTAGCCTCTTTATATAACCTGCAATAAAACAGATGTATCACGTTGCCTTTGCCAAATGGCCTGCCTGAGTGCAGCATCAAGTCCACACTTGATGGACACAGATTTGTGGTTTTACTCATTGGCCATTCCATTTTGGGAAAGCTAAGATGGCAGCCACCTGCCACATAGATGCATCCACTTGCACTGAAGAGGGGGTGCGTTAATGGCAGGAAGATCAAGGAGAAAACAACCGCTGTCAAAACAAAAGGAGTCATTAGCAAAGCGCACATTATTGGCACCAGTAAAGCCCAAGAGGTCTTCATGATTTGAATCACACTGCTGCACCTGCAAAGCTCTCTCCAAACACCTGATTCCAAATGTCCAATTTTGTCTAGCTTTTCCTCAGAAATATGCTACATCTGTGCATTGGGCAAAGCAACTCCCAAGTGGCTCATTTCTGTTCTCCCGACAGCTCTCTTCACATTTGTAATTGGTCTCTCAGCACAAACTCCTGCTACTTTCCCCCAAGGTAAGTTTTTCTACAAAGAGAGAGAGAAATGCTTCTCTAGAGCCTAGACGTCAAGACATCCCACAGGAAGGATTTATATATTTGTATCTTCACCCAAGCACAGGTCTTGTGGGGAAAAAAAACAGTTAAAATAATTGGAAAAGTGACTGCCTCTAAAAGAATGTGGGATAATGATATGGATTAATACAATAGCCAGACTCTAAGTGAGGCACATTCATTTTCAGCAATCTTCAGAAAAATACTCAGGTATTGTGTGTTTAACTCCCAAACTTCAGGGTTATCCCTACTGTAACACAGAATGAGATGGCTCTGTCCCTCAGGAAAGAGATTTTGTACATTATGAAACAGTGCCAAATTGAAATTATTTCTTTTATTGTTGTCTTTCTTGCCAAGGAAGGTGGGAAGTCCATTTTCTGACTCGGATAGCAAAGTACATTGGCTGGCAGAACGAAACCAAGGGAGAGAGGTTTCGTCTGGAAGCACTAAGTTCCATACACTCCAAGTCAGGCATCCATCACTGTTCTCCTGTCTTCACCATGCATCTGTCTAGTTGAAGTGAACAAAATTTAGCCAATAAGATAAGAGCCCAGCACCACATTGCTAGTTAAAGTTCCAGCACTTTTAGTGCAAAGCATTATTTTATCTCTGTTTCCAGCAGGACCAACATATCTTGTCATGGTCCCTCTACATATAGACTGGTATCCTGTTCAATAATGACACACAGGATGGACTTCCGGCTGCAGAAGCCGCCATGGTGAACTGACAACATTGGGCACCTTATCAGCTCACCTAGGTTATTATATCTACACAAAAGTGTGTCTACAATACTGTGCAGCAGAGGAAATCAACATTCTACAAGGCGTCAAACACCAGGTTTTGGACAGTTGGAGCAGGCAGGCTTCCATTGCTCTCTGCCAAATTTGGAGGCATTTGGACAAAATGTTTTTGAGTTGGTTTTCAAGGTTAATACTGTCCCTACCCCCATTCAGAAATAGGCAACCCCAAATGACCCCAGATTTAAAAATATCACATAAATTATGTTTGGGTGTGAGGTAGTTAATTGATGGGGGAAAGGAGTCTGGTTCTAGGATTTTCCCCTACTTAGTGCCTCTTTGTGAATGTAAGTGAGCACCAGAGGCCATCCTGTGTAGACTGATTTATTTATTTTTGCATTTGTATACTGCAATCAATTTTCCTTAAAGGGAACTCTGGGCAGTTAGATCAATGGTTCTCAAGGAGATACGGCCTTCATCATTCGCTGTGGTGGCCTGGATTTCTGGGAGTTTTAGTCCAATAATATCTGGGAGTTTAGGATTGGGAAACACGGCTGTAGACCATCATGACTGCTGACATGCGTGTCTTTTTGTATACAGTGGTACCTCTGCTTACAAGTTTAATCTGTTCCAAATGCATACTCATAAGTCGAGCAACTCATAAGTAGAGAAGCCATATCCAAAAAATAAGAAAAATAAATTGAAAAATTGAAAAACTAAAAAAAAAATTGTAAGTAGAGCAGACCGCATCTAAAATTTTAAGGCAGCAGTTAAAATGCCAACGGTTTTCCAATCTTAAGTTGAATTGCTCATAAGTAGAGCTGCTCATAAGTAGAGGTGCCTCTGTACGAAGCCTGGCATCCTTTTCCCTGCTGTCAACAAGGGTATGAAACTGTGTGTAGCAATACTGGGCCATTTCCTGGCATTATAAATCATGGATACAGAAGCACAGTATCCCACATTCATAAAAGTGAGATTATTATTATTATTATTATTATTATTATTATTATTATTATTATTATTATTATTATTATTATTATTATTATTAATTATGTCATCATCATCATCATTCTTTTTTTTTTTGAAAATTTGAATCTTCCAAAGCAGGTGTTCCACACATACAAATGTTGGACATAATATTGACCATATCATTTTAAAAGCCTGCTTAAGGTGACAGAGAGCAACTCAAAGGGAAGCATACCCAAATACCCATCAGAATGGAAACTACAAGAGTAAATTGCCAAATGCAATATAAAATGGATCAACACATCATACGTTCATCCACTGCTCTGTAGCTCAAGGCCCGTGAGAACCTGAAATATTCAGTGATCAGAAACTCCCACCACTGGATTATACATGTTTACATATTGCTGTTTTAGAACTTGCCATCCATTTGGCCTGCTTATAAGGATTTCTTTTGTGTACAAACTTCAGGGAAATGCATATTAATGTGTTTCACTTTATTAATAACTTTAATAGACAGAGGAGAGGTGTTTGTGTGTTTGTTGTTGTTTTAAGGAATCCTGGTAGTGAACTCTGACCATGTTAAGCAGCAATGAGGGTGCATCACAATGTGAATTCTGGCTAGTAAATAAAAGACTTAGGTTGCTGTTAAATATAGAAAAGGGCAAAGATGAATCCCATGTGGAGGAAATTGTTAATATTCTGGCATACAGGAAATCCAAGTGAATAGCTAAGGATGCATTATTCATTAGATACAATCCTTAAACAGTGATTCAGAGTTCCCATGACTACACAATATAATGCTAACCAATGCCTGAAGTCCATGCTCTTTCAAGCCCGCTCATAAGAGGAGAATAATTCAAAATGTGTTGTTTCATAGTGTAAAACAAGGATAAATCACTTAACTAAATGGATGCAACTTGCTGTCAAGAGTGTGCCTCATAGGCATACTCAGTGTTTTCCTGAGTCATGATCAAGGCTCCAAAGTCTGGCAGTTGAGTAGTCATCAAACAGCAAAACTTGTTTAGATGTTTCATTTTTTTAATGTTTGCTCTGTTTATATACCTTTCCAAATCCTCCAGCCAGCAGGGCCAATGCAGATTCTGTGGACTGTAATCCAAACTAATAGAAGTTTCCTCCTCTGCTTAGTGCCTCCAAAACAAGGTGTCTCCAAACCAGGAGAACACTAGCTACCAACCCACATCTCTCCTCCCAGCACCACAAAAGAACTCTATGTGGACTCTATGGGGTCAGAATGAAGAACTGGGCTTTTCTACGGAGTGCTTTTGCCACTGTGATGAGGCAGAGGTAATCAACAAGGGTCACAGCTTACCATACAACCTCACTCTGAGTGCAATGTTATAAACAGCCTCCAAAATTATCCCCAACATAGTCATCAAAGAGGCAGATAATGGCCACACTGTGGTTTTCATGGGCAAGACAAGCTACACTTAAGATGCTAAGGCACAATAGTCCAACAGTAAATTATACCAGCACCTAGTCACAGACAAAACCACCAAATATCAAAAGGAATTTCAGAACCTTATGAAACATCTCCCTGGAACCATATGTCAAGAAATCCTAGTGGACAAACACCACAAGAACCTCAACCAGCATCTTCCACCTAGTACTAGACCAGGAAACTTTGGTAGACTTCTTGTATCAAGCATCAACATCATCACTGTTGGGGTATTTGGATACTTCTGCTCCATTTTCAAACCATATGCCACCAACAGACCTGGTTACAGAAGAGACATCACAGCCTTTCTAAGGAAAATTCATTTCACACAAAGCATCTCTGACAACAACATCATAGTTACAATGCATGTAGAAGATCTACGCCAGGCATGTCCAAACTTTGGCCGTCCTGATGTTTTGGACCACAACTCCCAGAATTCTAAGCTTAGATTGCCAATGGCAAATGACTGTGGGAGTTGCTGTCCAAAACATCTGGAGGGTCGAAGTATGGACATGCCTGATCTACACTAACATCCCACACAGAGACGAACTACTGACTATCAAAAGTTCCATTCAAAACAAAGAGGAAACCCACACAGCCATCACACTCTGTGACTTTGTACACATGTGCAACTATTTCACCTATGACAAAAATAAAATCTTCCTCCAGATCAAGAGAATTGTAATGGGCACTCATGTGGTCCCACAATATGCAAACATATTAATGCTGATTTAGATGCTTGCCTCACCACTTCACCCTAAAACCACTCTTCTATTGATGACACTTTTCTGATA
This sequence comes from Phrynocephalus forsythii, assembly GCA_029282475.1. NCBI lineage: Eukaryota > Metazoa > Chordata > Lepidosauria > Squamata > Agamidae > Phrynocephalus > Phrynocephalus forsythii. The sequence continues at coordinate 19,428,502 of JAPFRF010000013.1, forward strand.
TGGATCCATAGAAAGGAATCTATAGAGAAAATTCCACCAGGATTTCAACAACTCTCTTCTGAACATCAGTTTCATGTTGGAACCAACTAACCTGCTACAAACTGGGATGCCAAGTCTGCCATCCGTCAGTCTATACTGGCAACACAATTACAGGGGCTCCTTTACTTGTTCCTCAGCTAATGTGATCTATGCCATCCTTGGCCAGCAGTGTTCTTTTGCATTCTACATAAGACAAACAAGGCAATCTCTACTCAAAGGAATTAATGGACAGAAATCAGAAATCACAATACACAGAAAAGTGTCTCAAATCACTTCAGTCTACCAGGACTCTATTCACAAGATATGAAAGTTGCTATACCAGAAAAGAAACACTACAAAACAAGAATAAAGAGAGAAACAGCTGATATAAAAGTTTATTTACATAAAAAATATTTACAGGTAAAGGTTTTCCCCACACATGTGTGCTAGTCAAGTCTGACTCTAAGGGAGGTGCTCATCTGCATTTTCAAGCCAAAGAGCCAATGTTGTGCAAGCCCATGGCCATGTGGTCAGCATGGCTGCACAGAACACTGTTTACCTTCCCACTTTTTATGGCAGTACCCATTTATCTGCTTGCATTGACATGCTTTCAAACTGCTAGGTTGTCAGGAGCTGGGGTTAACAGTGGGAGCTCACTCCACTGCGTGGCACCCGGGATTTGATCCACCGATCTGCTGACTTTGCAGCTGACTGTTTCAGCACTCTAGTCTGGTAAGCCACCATGCCCATGATGGACACACATATAAATTGACTGAATATCAGCCATGGTTTCTTTAGTTATTGTAAAATATAATAATTATGCTGTTAAGTTCTATCATTTTTATTCACAACTACCAGACCTATATTTCAGAACAAGACTCAAAGATAAAGTCTGTCATTATCTATATTAATATATATTGCTCCTTGTACGGAATTTGCATAAACAGGTTTTTTTCCTCCTCTACCCAGAACTACTATCTGAAGGAGTTAAATACCCTTAATTGCTTCCAAGTGGGTCCGTTATTGATCACCTGGCCCTACTGTATTGATTATTAAAATAATTATTCATCAAATACTCATCATAGGCACTTGCATTTTAATATTGAGTAAAGGCTTTTATTGAAAAGATGAGATTTCACAGAATATTAGCTTACTAAAAATAAAGACATGATTTCCCTTCCTAACTTTTAAAATGTCTCAACAAGCAAACTACATGATTAATTATAGTCCACTAGTCCATATGCAGAAACCATTCCTGAAAAATCCTTCTCCTCTCTTTCTCTCTCTCTCTCTCTGTTCACAAAGATGTTTACATTTGGCCTTTGTTCACTCTCAATTTACATTACACTCCTTTCTTTTAATCATGTTAATGCCTAGTGTGTTTTTGAAAAAAAAAAAGCATCTCTCTCTCTCTCTCTCTCTCTCTCTCTCTCTCTCTCTCTCTCTCAGCTTTTGTCTGGTTTTGTTTTGTGTCTCCTGCTGGAATGTTCTCCAGTGGTTTTAGAGTGATAGATTTACCAATATTGTAACAGAGCTCCCTTCTTAATCAACTTCGTGATATTAGCAAATTAGAGGAAGTTGAGTCCACTCCCATAGACCATGTGCACTGAAAACAGACCCAAACAGAGTGATATTAACACACCCACCCACAAAACACTAGAAGTCTGTCATAGGACCCAGAAAGATGCCTGGGGACAATTTGATTTGTTCCATCACTTATGTCATGTGATCACTGTAAAAAAAGCAAACCAACCCATCCCTGTAGTGGGCTAAATATCCATCTGATTGCACCCTACATCCCTGGAATCTCAGTCTGTCAAAGTTCCTTTCTAACATAACTGGGCAGGAGCAGAGTTACATTCAGATTCCCCAATGTTTCAGTGGGGTCTAATGTGACATTCAATGGATGATTATTCCCTGCCCCGGGGGTTGCAAGTGAAAGCTGTCACAGCACAGGAGCAAGCTGAAATAGCCTCTGGACCCTTACAGGTTGCCTATCTCTGGTTGAGATAAATACAGCCTCTTGCTTCCAGAATTTGCTCTTAATGATTTAACTTGCCAGTGTCTTTATTTCCCTACAGGTTATACCTTGCAACTATTTATTGGGATTTGTCTTTCTCTTTCAACCATTTGCTTGAATCCCTGCCTTTCTTCATCTACCCTTACCCCGAACCCACCTTTTATCGCACCTGCTCCTGCCAAACACACACACACACACACACACACACACACACACACACACACACACACACACACACACACACACACACACACACACACACACACACACACACACACACACATTCAGCTGTGTAACCTTTCTGCATGCAGAAAAGGACAGAGTGGCCTACCCCTGACTCAGTTACATAACGGTTTGAAAGCAGACTTAGTGTAAATTGACCCTAATCTGATGATAAGTTTGCAGCACATTGTTAGACCAAAAATAGACAGCATTCAACTGGCTCAGCACAATTTGATTTCTGTTTGGGAAAGAATGGTGGATCTCGGTCTATTCAGAAATTCTTTTAAAATGATTATTATACTGTTTAGCCTGCAAGGCTCAATACAATGAAGCATTGAGCTCCACAGTCTGTTTACTCTTTGCTACAAAATGGCAAAACAAAAACAAGCAAAAACAGTATGCCATTGAGTCACCCAGGAGTTTTGAGTCATATCCTCACAATACTGAACAAAAACGAAGCATTTAATCATAAAGTCTTAGTCATCGCCCTATGCTGAGATATGACAAAATGCATTATAACCAGAAAATAGGTGGAGCAGGAAGTAGGAGTAAGGGGAAAATGGTTATATAGATTGATCTGAAGCTGGCCAGTATAGCAGAAGTGGGTTTGAAGTGCACGACCAAAGCCAACTTTGAGGCAGAAAGCCTCAAGTGTGGTTTATTAATACAAGTTTAAAGTTTGCTGAGTGGATCCCTAGCAGTTAGCCAAGTGGTGCAGTATGTCTTTTGCCTTAGATTGTGCTAGTGTTAGAGCTACTGGCTGATTTCTCCACCTCCGCAGCTAACATTCTTTGGGAGAACATTAGCTGCACTTGGACTGTCCTCTAGTAGTATATAGGGCTATCATGTTTATTAAAACGCAGAGGGGATATTTCATGCTATGGAGTTCATGAGGCCAATTTCACATTCACTCAGCCTATGTTGACTATCTAGTGAACTAGATGGGAGAAGCAGGATGTAAGAGGCAAAATGCGAGTGTATTTCAAATTAGAGAAAAGCACCTATTAGCTAAAGTGGTCTGAGAACAATTAATCACAAACAACTACTTTGTTCTCCTGCTAAGACATAGCACATACTACATATATGCCCCATGATCTTACACTTTATCCCAAGATATATTACAAAATGGCTTCCTTAAATCTTTGAAATGCTGGATAACTACAGCTCCATTACTGACATGCTAGTGAAATGCATCCATTAGTGACATGCTAGTGAAATATTGTTTTGTGTACTTGAACCCTGAGCTAGCTGGATACCTCAGTGGATTAGGTTACTAGCTGTGGAGCCAGAGGTTGGATGTTTGATTCCCCAATATGTCTGCCAGGAGTTGAGCCAGCCTGTGTAGCTTTGGGCGAGCTGCACAGAAGGATGCTCCCAGAAGAAGGAATTGGGGAACCACATCTAAATATCATATCATAGAACCATAGAATCATAGAATCATAGAGTTGAAAAATACCTCAAGAGCCATCTAGTCCAACCCCCTGCCATGCAGGAACCCCCACCTCAGTACTCCCAACATATGCCCATCCAGCCTCTGCTTAACAGCCTCTGAGGAAGGAGACTCCACCACCCTCCCTGGCAACATATTCCACTGGCGAACAGCTCTAACTGAGTTTGAAAGCAGTGACTGGGTTGCCAAACAGTCAACAAAGCCCCTGCCTTTCAAGTGTTCCTCCCCAAGTTCACCTCCCAGAGTCTTTTGATTATGCCCTACTTGGTTGTAAACCAGTAAGAAGCAGTCAATATGACAAAGGTATTGTTGGCTAGAAGCCTTAGAATGATAAGTTATAGCAAGAGCTTAATGTTTAAATTGAATCTCTTTTCTTGTAGTTTGAGGCTATTGCCCTGCATCCTAATCTCGGAAGCCATGGAAAACAAACCAGTCCCCTCTTCAATGTGACATCCTTTCAAATATTTAAACATGGCTATCATATCCCTTCTCAGCCTCCTTTTTGTAAAGCTAAACATTCCCAGCTTCCTAAGCTGCTTCTCGTAAGACATTTCTTCCAGGCCCTCAATCACCTTGGTCACCCTCCCCTGGAACTATTCAAGGTTGTCAACATCCTTTTTAAATTGAGATGCATGGAACTGGATCACCACAAATCAGAACTGACTTGATGACACATGGTTGTCATTGTTATGCTTGGGAACTGTGTAAATGGCAAGAGTTACATGGTAAAACCAAAAACCTGCAGTTGTCTGTTTAAACAGAATACGACATCTGAAGTTAAATCCAATTGCTAGTCCCAACTCGAGTAGATCTAATAAACTGATGGGCTTTGTGCAAGTCTTGGCTTTCCAAGATCAAATTGATTTAATAGCTTTCCTCTGTCTTGAACTAAGAATTTGATTGAGCCCACCGAATCTGCACAGTTGTACAGTGGTTGCTATTCTATGTCTCAAATACAAATAACTAATAATACCATCCAAACTGAGCAGTAACGGTGGGAAGGGATCTAATAATGTTATTAGGATCATAGGTTTGTCACAAAAAAGAGAAAGGATTTCCCTGTTCTGACGTTTCACAAAATGTCGGACATGTTATGGCTCTTTAACTGAGTGCTCTGTGTCATATATCTTAAGAGAATTTGAAAAACCACATGTACTAGCTTTCTTTCGGTTTGAAAATAAATTGATGGTGATGAGATTTTTTAGCTCCCCTTGTTAAAAGGACCTGAGGAAGAAAGGGCATTGGCTTGTGTAAAATTGCATTTTATACTTTCTTTTGTCCAATAAATTATTCAGTTAGAGTTAATTGGATCTGATTTGTTGAGTCTGCTTCTTCATTAATTAACTTGCTACCTGAAACTAATAAAACTGAATAAAGGTGTTGTTTTCATCTTTTCCATAGATTTATAAGGTACTTGTAACAATGTTTGAGGTGTATTATTTACTCTTAATAGCTTATGAGGTATCTGATCAACTCATTCTTGATACCCCTATTTGAGTTAGATTTGCTGTTCTCCATAGGAAAGGAGTGTGAATTTGATAAGAGTTACTTGCATCTTCTTTGGATATCAATCCATTTTCCTAACCTTTTCTAGAAAGTACAGGATGTTATGGTGAGCAATTGGTCCAGATTATGAATAGGGATGAGATAGTTGTTTTTTTAAATTCAGGCTACAAATCCCATAATGCTCCTTTCTTGGGAGCCCAACCTGACAGACAGGGAGGGAGAGGAATACCTTTAAAGGTTATGTTCCCTTACCAAGGGAAACTAGTGAATCTGATGCTGAATCTCCTTGGGTTTTAGTATGAATTTTACAAAAGCTGTCCAAGGTGCTGAAGTAAGTCCCTCCTTTTAGCCCTGGAACACAGGCACTTCTGCTGCCCCAAACAGAAAGCTGTCTGAAAAGAGGTCTCAGGGAGGATTCCAGGGCTTTAGGAGAGGGACTGGGGCCAGAGGGCAGTTTTTCTCCCAAAGCAATAAGCTAAGGTTTCGAAGACCTAACTAGGACAACAAGGACTTGGAAACCAAATGTACGAAGAAGTGATTGTGTCAGGGATTTTGGTAAATTGATAATAATAATTTTATTGTCACTGTGTTTATATAATCAGTATACACATACAATGAAATTCAGACACCCAGAGACCAGATTACACACACACACACACACACAACACACACACACACACACACAATTCCCGAACACTCTCACACACATTAAAAATCCCCTCAACACACACACACACACAAAAATCCCTGAACACTCCCCCACCCACCACCACCACCACCCTAAAAACACAAGCATCTACACAACAGGCTGGGTAATACTGTCCAAGTGCTCACTGCTGGTGGTCCTTAAGTTCATTGTTATGTGCAATTATAGCTCTGGGATATAAGATGTGTGGTCCAAGCTTTAATTGTTCTGTATCTTCTGCCAGAAGGCAACAGTTCGAAGAAATTATGAGCTGGATGAGTAGAGTCTCTCAGAATGTTGTATGACTTCCTCAAACAGCGAGATGTGAAGATGTCATCCAGGGTTGGTAGCTGGAGCCTGGTAACATTCTGGGCAATTTTGATTATTCTCTGTAGAGCTTTTTTGTCTGCTACAGAGCTGGATGGGTTATGTAGTAGTTTCTCAAAGATCTTTCCCTAGGACAGTAACAAGTTATTTTCAGAATTTGCAAGGCAGCACAGATGGTCCCTCATCTCAAAGACATAACATCAAACAGCTCTCATGGGAACCAGAAGCAAAGAGTGGAAGAAAATGCCTAATAAATTATGCAAATTGTGATATTATGGTTGGTTAAACATCTCAATGACTCTAGAAGATGGGAGGAGATTGCTTTGACTGTAAAGGCTGCTTGTTGAAGCTGAGAGAGAGAGAGAGAGAGAGAGAGAGAGAGAGAGAGAGACGTGGAGTTTTTCCAAATGACATTGTTACATAGGCTTTTTAATTTAGTCTTGCAGCAAAGATGGATCTTGTAGTCCATAATAATAGGGTTATTTACTTAGCCTTTTATAATTTATTGAATTGCTTTGAATGGAATATGCTACCAAATTGTGATTGATTCTTTCATTTTTGTGTATTCATTTGTTTCTCTACAATTTTAAATGTTTTTGATCTTTTCCTGCTTTTATATTTTGCAATAAATATTATCATATTTTACCAAGGTGTGCTTTTCATCAGACAGTGTGAGTGGGGCTAAATCCAGTGTCTTGTTCAGAGCACTGGTTTGTGGAGTTTTGGGACAGTCTTGCATTTTGTCCTTCCTAGCAGCATTGGTGTAACTTTTTAAAGTGCACACCCAGACGTTTGCGGGGAAGCTAAACCAAGGAGAAGCAGAGGCACTAATGCATGCACCTGTCTGTGGTTTCAGGTACCTAGAACAAAAAGGTGGTGGAATTTTAGGGTGCAGCTTTCCTTTTTGTTAGCTTTCCAGGAAGCTGAATAATCTTAGGAACACTACTGTTCTTGATAAATTGAAAGAGATGGGCAAGTTCAGCCTATAGACAGGTTTAAGCAAGCACATATTATTTGTCATCATACATCTGCTGATAGAGTTTACATGTAGACAAAATAGACAAAGGGTAGGACTGGAACTAATTTGCAGAAATTGCAGGTGAGTATATTATGGCTCCTGGTAAATAGAAGGGGAAGAAATGGAGGCAGTAACAGAGTTTTATTATTTTGGGCTCCTTGATCTCTGCAGATGGTGACTGCAGCAACAAAATTAAAAGACGCCTGATTCTCAGGAGGAAGGCGGTGACAAACCTAGACAGCACCTTAAAAAGCAGAGACATCATTTTGTGGGCAAAGGTCCAGATAGTCAAAGCTATGGCTTTTCCAATAGTGATGTATCGAAGTGAGAGCTGGACTATAAAGAAGGCTGATCACCACAGAATTAACGCTTTTGACTTGTGGTGCTGGAGGAAACTCTTGAGAATCCCCTGGACTGCAAGGAGATCAAACCGATCCACCCTGAAAGAAATGAACCCTGAACGTTCACTGGAAGGACAGATTTTGAAGCTGAGGCTGCAGTACTTTGGCCACCTCATGAGGAGAGAGGAGTCCTTGGAAAAGTCCCTGATGTTGGGAAAGATTGAAGGCAAAAGGAAAAGGGGATGTCAGAGAACGAGATGGTTAGGCGGTGTCATTGATGCAACCAATATGGATTTGACCAAACTCCAAGAGGCAGTGGAAGATAGAAGGGCCTGGCATGCTCTGGTCCATGGGGTCATGAAGAGTCAGATACGATTTAACCACTGAAGAGCAGCAGCAGCAGCAGCAGCAGCTACTACTACTACTACTACTACTACTACTACTACTACTACTACTACTACTACTACTACTACTACTAAAAACAACATCAACAACAACAACAGTTATTATGGCTTGGGCAGGAACAGAGCCAATGGCTGTAAACTATAAGTAAGCAGTAGAAGAAACGTCCTTTATAGGGGTCCTAAAAGAGCAGAATCCTATTCTTTGAAATGTAAAAAGTGAACTCTGAGATTTGGGGTTGCATTTTTGCCTTGTTACAGAGGCAGGGCCTTTGTGAGGTCCTAGGCGTGGTCCCTTAAATAATCAATATCAAATAATGGCCCAAATTCTGTTGCTTGCTGTATAATTCACACTGAATCAATAGAGTGCTTGTGAGTCAACATGTCTGCAAGTTGCACTGATTTGGAATAGTATATAGCAGTTAGAGCAGGTCTCAAATGACACCCCTGGAGCGGATATGTCACTATACAGTATTGCAATTTACTAGGCTAAGAAACAGGATTTCAACCAGCATGTGTATGTCTGTGTTCACACAGTCATGTGCTCATGAAACAGAAAGACACAAATTGCAAGTTGCCCTCATGGTGACCTACCTGATCCCATTGGCACAATGAACCCCAATGTATATCTATCCGCAAACTTCCCTAGAGCCCTCCTTCACTCCTGTTGACCCATATATCTCAAACTGAGCTGCGGTACCAACTGGATGGAGATGGATCCCTGGGTCTAAAAACCATCCCACATGCAGCAATCCAACTTCCTCCTCCTTCATATCTGCTCACTTGAGATTTGTCTCCCTCATGTAGAGACCCAGGGGAACACTTTGATTTCCTAAGACTTCAGCTGGTATCAGGAGAATTGGCAACCCTTGTCCTACTTGTTGCATATTATCAGAGACTACATACATGGTTTGCCTGTTTGTTGCATTGAGTGGGAGACCGGGCGATCTCCAAGATATCTTTCAAATCCATGAACTTATTATTAGGGGAAGATGAAGAAGTTGCAAATTATCCTATGCAATGCATTTTTCTAATCTAACATTTTTTAAAAAAACCTATAATTTGGAGATAATCTTTTCCATTAGTTTACATGAGATCTCTTTTAGTGCATGAATCCATCTGAATTACCCATCTGCCCTAATACATTAAGAGAAATCTATCTACTCAGTTCTGTACTTGCAATGGCCCCTTGTATAGCTTGACGTCGCTCTTAAAATTCCGAGCAGCTATTGGGAGAGTTTTCACTCTGACAAAGGGAAAACTCTTTGAATGAACTCTTTCTGACTTAAATTTAGATCAATCACACTGCAGTTAAATTATTTGCAAGAATACACTAGTAGAACATGGCTTTATGTTCCTATACTAAGCCCTGGTCAAATACAGGGGGAAAGCGAAGTTAAAGCAAAGAGAAACAGAAACAGGCTAGTAAGCATGGTGTGTGTGTGTGTGTGTGTGTGTGTGTGTGTGTGTTCTGTTGGAACCAACTTATAGAGACCCTAACAAGGATTTCAAGTAAGTGAGACATTTAAAGGAATGATTTTACTAGTTCCAGTCCCCCAGCCAGTTTCCATGGCTGAGCAAGGACTTGAACCCAGACCTCTTGAGTCCTAGTTTGTGACTCTGTCCTCTCCCCCCCAGTTTCTATGGTAACACACAACTAGGAGTCCTAGTTTGTGACTCTGTCCTCTCTCCCCCATTTCTATGGTAACACACAACTAAGTGGCAATGATCCAAAAACCCATTGTTTATCTGTGTTTATACCAAAGGTGACTTACAGACACTTGTCACATTACATTCTTCATTCGTTTTGAGTTGTGTGTGTGTGTGTGTGTGTGTGTGTGTGTGTGTGTGTGTGTGTGTGTGTGTGTGTGTGTGTGTGTGTGTGTGTGTGTGTGTGTGTTGTGTTGTCACAGTCGTGACTGACTCTTCATGACCCCATGCCCATGGAGTTTTCTTGGCAGGAATACTGGAATGATTTGCCAGTTCCTACTCCAGGCGCCTACAGCATCTGATATTCCCTGGTGGTCTCCCATACAAGTACTAACCAGGGCCGACCCTGCTTAGCTTCCGAAATCAGGCAAGATTGGACGTGCTTAGGACATCTAGGCATACCATTATTTGACCACTCCAAACCTTGACCCAAGGAGCCCACAAAATCTGCTACTTAGTATAGTATGATTTCTGGGGCCCTTCCAAACCCCACTATTCATGTCCATGTTTGTTTTGGATGCAGAGGTCCTGCTTCCACTCTTCACATTCATGGAATGATTGAACTCGAGATGAATCCTGAGTGTTATTAAAGTCCAAAGTAGGAAATTCATAGCTGGACACACGATCCTCCAGACATTACTTAGATTCCTCTAGTGATAGAGAATCTAACACCATCCAAAGAGGGTGCTTTCTTCAAAATGGCAGTAGCGTCTGGGCTTTCTTCAAAATGGTTGTAGTGCCTGGGCTTTCTTTCAAATATTCAATTAAAATCTCCTTTCTTATAATTTGGATCAACTTGTCTGGATATTACCCTCTGGGACCATGGAAAATAATCTATTTTGCATATGACTGCTTTTCAAATATTGGAAGACTGCATCATCTCAAAATCTTCTGCTTTCCAGATTAAATGCATCTAGATTCCTCAACTGTTCTCCATAGGTTTCACTTCCCAGCTCAAATGCCATCTTGCTAGCTCTCTTCTGGATAAATTCTGCCTGGCTGATACCCTTCTTTTAGTTTACTGCCTGGAACAATACTTGTTATTCCAAGGCAGAGTCGTGTGAAATGATTACCTCCCTTGATCCAGACATGATACTTTTGTTCATGCCTCCTATAATTGGATAAGCTTTCTTTCTTTCTTCCTGCCACCTCAAACAGCTGATCCTTGTGTACCTTGGGGTCTACTAAGGTCTTGTTGTTCTGCTGTTGTTTTCACAAAAAGCCTACACAACATCAGGTTGAATTGTTTTAAACTGTTTTTCAAGTGCTGTCAATAAGCTTGACGTATCCATTTCTTTTAAGGTGCTTTCATCAACTGACTATTGCTCATATCTGTCGATATAAGGCAAACAGAAGCCCAGGGGGGATGCAGAAATCCAATGATGGGTTGGTTTCTTTGTTTATTTATTTATTTATTTATTAAAGAAACCAACACATCACTGGATTTCTGCATTTCCTTCAGGCATCTGACTCCAGTCTGCTACCAGGCTTGAATAGGTATACAGAATAAATTTTTGACCCATTCTCACCACTTTGTCTGCTGTCCATCCCGCAAGGTTTTCACAGGAGGGCTATTCACTGGATCCATTCGAATCTGAAATTGTTTGTTGGTGTAGTCACACCCTACATTTAGGATGTGGCTTGTAGTCACCTGATCATACTTGAAACAAAATGTGCTTATCATTTGGCAAACTGTTGACCTTGAAGTTGAATTGTAGATGTGAGCTCATAAGTCCCTGGCAAGATGGCATTCTTGGCAGGAAGCTGGAAAGTCATCCAATAAATAAATGAGTAAACAAAAGCAATGCTAAGCATTAATAGCTTGGAAAATCACAATATGTCTTGCCTGTATTTGGCTGAGCTGTTTTCCTGCAGGGACTTTCTGCAGAAAACTAGTTGTAGGAATTTCTCAGCGTATGTTTTATATGCAAGTTTCAAGGGAATAGATACTCCAGCGTCTACCATGTCACCCCTACTGCTAATGTTTTAGAAATGTTTAGGGTCACTGTGCAGCATTAGACCTTGTTACAGCCAACAATGCTATAATCACAGTTTTACTATGTGAATTCTGTTTACTCACAGTGTCAACTTCTATGGTTGACTGTGGAACCCTCCTCTGACAGGGCTTTATGATTAAAATCTATACAAGCTTTTGGCAAGGAGATGGAACAAGATGCCTTTTGGTCTACAATTCCCAGAATGCCCTAGCAGGTATGATCCTGCTATGCTAGCACAAGATTTATTCGGGTTGAAGACCCCAAATTTTCCTATCTCCACTTTACAAAATTTAATCCTTTTGAGTCTGTCCCTCTATCTGCACTGCATTTTAAGATTCTGACTATGGGGACTTCACAAAATCTTAAAATTACCCCCTTGCCCCCATCCTTGTCTTTCTCCAACCCTTCTTTATTTGGGGGGGGGGTATGGTATTGTGGAGTTATTGAAAGGTACTTCACAATTTTATATCTATTTTCTTTGGCTATATATTTTGGAATATTTCAACCATATTACAACACAGTAGGACCTCCATATACATGGGTTTGCTATCCATGATTTCACTTACCCAAAGTCTGAAAATATTAAAAGGGAAAAAATAGAAATATATATATTTTACAATGTATTTCCCAGGACAGGTCACTAGAGGGTGGTTGATGCCATCCTACAGTATGTATTCTAGTTGGGATAAAATGCATAGCATAGTATTTGGCTCCCTCTAGGATCCAGTTCTGGTAATACATTGTGAAGATATCTGGAAGTTGAGCCAAGGCAACAGGACTTCTTTTCTTGAGAGAGCAAAACATTACGCTGCTCACCCAAGCAGCTTTGTCAGTCTGAGGAAAGTTAGTGGTGAGGCCTCCAATTTATAGTTCACCTTGATTTCACATCACCCTTTTCTGAATAGGCTCATCAGGTGAGCAGTAGCCTGAATAGGCTTATTAAGTGTACAATAGCCTGAACAGGCTCGTTAGATGTACAGTGGCCTGGGTTGCATGAAAGTCCCAACTAGTCAACCCTTCCCAACATTCATTAAATATGGGTCATTAGCTGTGGCCTTGCTGGTGGAGGTGTGAAGTGGTTAAATGCCTGTATTACAGGTAAAACTGTGCTCACAACCTGGGGTTCAATCCCAGGTTGCAGGCTCATGGTTGACTCAGCCTTCCATCCTTCCGAGGTCGGCAAAAGGAGTACCCAGCTTGCTGGGGGCAATGTGTAGCCTATATACTGTAATTAGAAACTGTAAACCACCCAGAGACTACTTGAAGTGGTATGGGGTGGTATATAAGCAGACCACTTTCTGACTTGTCTGGGGATTGATGAAAGGACCACTTGATAAGTAGCAGACAGATTGTGTCTGAGTCCCCCACCTCTTTTGAAAGAGAGGTTTTCAATGCTCCCATGAATGGCTTCCCTGACCCCTCTCTCAAACCACGTATCTTCTCTGTCTAATAGGTGTACATCCTTATCTTTGAATGGTGCTTGTCCTGATTCCCTGAGCTGTTACCCCTCTATGTTGGGACATCCTTCTGTTTAATGACCAATGTAGAGGTCTGTGCACTCCTCACTGCATTGCATCTTCTTGTGTTTTGGTGTCTTTTGGGTGGACAAGTCACTGCTTTAGTATGTTTGTACATCCTTTTCTTTGAATGAGCCATATGGGTGACAGGATCAGCTCTGGGTCTTTTCTTCTGGGTCAGTTGAAGGCCCACTTTGGATATCCACAGGCCTTAAGTGCTGTCTTCAGATACCTGCCTTCCTTCTTCTTGGCTTCTGTGAAGGTGGGGATGCTCTCTGCTCTATGGTTTAGGGTCCTGATGAATCCTAATTTGTGTTGTAATGGATGGTGGGAGTCAAACAGCTTATTGTCCACATAATGTGTCTACTCAGGCCACTGTCCACCTAATGAGCCTATTCAGACCACGGTGACATGAGATCAAGGTGAACTATAAATTGGAGGCCTCGTCACTAACTTCCCTCAGACTGGCAAAGCTGCTTGAATGAGCAGCAAAACTTTTCGATCTCTCGAGAAAAGAAATCCAGTTGCCATGACTCAACCTCCATATAACCTCACCTTGATGACTGAGAATCTTCACAGACATATTGTGAAAATACTCCCCCCCCTCAATTTTGTTCTTTTACCATGCATAGCATTCACTACAAAACCATGGTTTTCTTCATCTGAAGGGAGGATTTGGAACCAATACATGCAGACGCAGGGCTCCTACTGCTTATTCCAATCTTAGGCAGGTTTACTCATAAATAATGCTCATGCTGTTCAATGAGGCTTACATTCTATTAATTGTGGTTGGCTTTTTAGATGTCTAAGCAGCCTATGCATGGCAGTTTTTAAGGATCATCCTGTCCTATGAACCTCATGGCGCAGTGGTTAAATGCCGGTACTTCAGGTAAAACTGTGCTCATGACCTGGGGTTCAATTCCAGGTAGCAGGCTCAAGGTTCACTCAGCATTCCATCCTTGTGAGGTTGGTAAAAGGAGTACCCAGCTTGCGGGGTGGGGGGGGTAGCCTGTATACTATATTTTTTTAAAAAAACTGCAAACCGCCCAGAGACTACTTGAAGTGGTATGGGGTGGTATAAAAGCAGAACACTTTGCTTTGCTTTTCCCCTACAAAATTCTTCTTCTACTGACTTTATTCAATTGAGTTTATTGTTACATGCGATATTAAACCTTCAGCAAGGTTCTTTGGACAACTCTGAAATTTTTTAAAGAAAGACTTCTGTGCCAGATAGAAACAATAAATCCACAAAATCTAAGCAAGCTCACATCCTGTAGCACAGATCAAATAATAAATAATAAAATGAATTAAAGGACATGAGCTCAACACAAGAAATGAACCCTCACTAAATTTTATGCAACTCCATATTGGGCTACCTAAGATGGTACAAGTTTGCTTTCATTCTACTGAAAGGCATGCTTTGACACATTCTTTATTTCCTTTTTTTAGGTTTAAGTGTTACAGACTAAGATTTTAAAAAGTTAAAAAGAAAAGAGAAAAGTCCATGTGGTTTTTACATAAGATGGATGAAAGAGCATGTGATACCTTTAGTGAATATGTTGCGTGTGTTTGTGCTCTGTGCTGTCACATCTCAACTGACACCAGTGACCCTAATATGGCTTTCAAGGTGAGATAATTTTTATTTGACTCCAAGAGTGAGAATTTGAACCCATTCTCCATAGTCTGTCACTCTTTCCACTACACCACACTGAGAATTGACACTCCTTTTATCAGACCACTTAAAAATAGATCAGCCAGCTTTCAACATTAATTCATGTTCCTGCACTACTCCCCATGGATAGTGCAGGAAAAAAATATGAGGGTCCCAAATATTTAGTAGATGACTCTACCAGATCTGCTTCTTAAAGTGAGTTCAAATGCCAGCTGCAAACATCAGTGGGGAGATGTGATTTCTATCCCAGGTAGCAGTTGGCTGGATGTTTTCCTTCCAACTCTGAAATCAATTCACTCTTTTCACATCATGCTTTTATAACTGGTTGTGAAAGCTAAAATGTCCTTCCCTGGTGAACGAATGTGTCAGTAATTAATTTTGAATAGAGATGAGGAAGAATAAAAAAATGAATTGTGATATTCAACTAATATATCTGATTTGTTAAATATTTGTCCCTTGATGTCCAGAGGATATGACGAACATGAAGGGATGGATATGAAGGGACCAATAGTTAAAGTAGGTCCATTCGAATCAATGAAGCTTACAGAAGAGTTGGCTCACTTCAAGGATGTCACATTGAAGAAGGATGTGGTTTATTTTCCATGGCTTCAGAGACTAGGACATGGGGCAATGGTCTCAAACTACAGGAAAAGAGATTCCATTTAAACATGACGGTTAGAGCTGTTCGGCAATGGAATATGCTGCCACAGAGGGCGGTGGAGTCTCCTTCTTTGGAGGTTTTTAAACAAAGGCTGTATGGCCGTCTGTTGGATGTCCTGTGATGGGGGCTCCTGTATGGCAGGGGATTGGACTAGATGGCCCTTGTGGTCTCTTCCAACTCTATGATTCTATGATTCTATGATTCTTACTAAATCATCATTGATCAATGAGCCCCTAGCACAATTTACCACTACCTTATGACACAGGACTTTGTTCTAACTCTTTACTTCTGTGCACCCTGGCTGGTGTTCCAATTGACTGGCTTGTGCACGTGATTCTTCGGTTCAGGGGGGAAAGTATTGGAGTGTTGCATGTCCATGATATGCCTTAAGTCTCATGGCTCAGGCAAATCATGGACATGCTGCACTACATGGTTTGATCGAGGACCCACAGGCCACTCTCAATTCCAGATTCACCCAGTGATTACATGGCAAGACAAAGTGAGTTTCAAACTTGACATTAGGACATATGTGTATTGCTTGACAGCAGCCTAGTTCTCTCATTTTACAGTGTGATTTCCTCAGAAATGCAAGAAGGTATTCAACAGAACAGCCATGCATACCCAGGAGAACATCCTACTGTATGCAGTAGGGATTGTTGTGTGAGAATGGAATTGCTTTGCTACAAATCTATATTTTTAGTTTGGTTTTAATAGCTATTTATAAGGCACATATAGGGTGTTGTCTGAATGAGAGATACATGCAGTGCTTCTGCAAATTTCCTGTTTTCACTCAAGGATGTTAAGAAGTATAATATTGGGAAATAGCATTTGTAGATGTCTGAGCGCAAACTTATGACATAATGGCAAATGTGATAAACAGAAAATGTGGAACTATGTTTTGGGACTTTCCACTGTAGGATGATCAGTGACATATGCAAAGTAGAAGGAGGAATTAAGTCTTGATGCAAAAATCTACTTGCTGTGATATGAGCGTAGAAAAAGTATAAAAGGTCTCTGAAGTTTCAGTTCAAGGCCTTAGGGCTTGAGAAAATAGTCTTTTTCTGTCATTCTCTCTCCCTAACACCTCTAATGCATTAGAAACTGTCTTTGGATGTGTGCTGTCTTTTCTTAATAAAAGTTATTTTCTTTTGCTTTAATATTCTGTTTGAGTTTATTTATTTTATTTTGAGTTATTTTATCAATGTTTCACCACTTCACCACTTCACAGTTGCCAAGGAAGTATACACAGAACTGCAACCAGAAGGTCTCACTGTTTATTCTGGACAAAGTCCTGACCTGCTCATTCTTTTGAGTATTTATTTATTTATTTATTTATTTATTTATTTATTTATTTATTTATTTATTTATTTATTTATTTATGCATTTCTAGACTGCACCAACTTTCCCTCAGGAACTCTGGTCAGTTAACATGAAAGCAATCAAGCAAGTTACCAAGTCAAATATGAAACAAAAGCAAAGTGTTCTGCTTATATACTTCCCTATAGCACTTCAAGTACTCTCTAGATTGTTTATCGTTTAATTATGCAGGCTACAAATTGCCCCCCTACAGCAAGCAGGATACTCGTTTTACCAACCTTGGAAGGATGGTAGGCTGAGTTAATCTTGAGCCGGCTTCCTGGGATTGAACCCCAGATCATGAGCACAGTTTTAGCTGCAGCACAAGCATTTAGCCACTGTGCCATGACACTCCTCCTTTTATAACCAAAATGATCAAAACAAAACAGAGAGCAAGTGGCAAATAGTGATGGATAAAAACACAGTACAGGGGAGATAATATAACAGCACAAACATCAGTGATCACCATACACTTCTTTTAAAAGCCATGTTTTAATGTTTTCTTAAAGTCTGGCAGGTGCTGAGCTTGATGAATCTCGCATAACAGGGTTTTCCACATTGCTGGACCGGCCACTGAGAAAACCTGATTGTGGCTAGAAACTCAATGGACCTCTCTAGGGGTGGCCGCCTGGAACAAAAGTGCCAGTGACACTCTGGTGCGCCGGGCCAATGCTGACCTTTGAGATATTCGCTCCATCAGATATTCAGGTCCCAAGCCATGGAGGATTTTGTAAACCAAAACCAGTGCCTTGAACCTGATTCGGGAGGCAATGGGTAACCTATGCAGACTAGCCAAGACTGGCGTGATGCGGTCATATCTGCCTGCACCCACCACTAATCCGGCCACTGCAATTTGCACCCGCTGCAATGTCCGAACAAGGGTCAAAGGAAGCCCCATGTAAAGAATGTTGCAATAATCTATCCTCTGGTATACTGAATCAGAATCAGAATCAGAATCAGAAACAGAATCCTTTTATTGGCCAAGTGTGGTTGGACACACCCCAAATTTGTTTTGGTAAAAAATGCTCTCCATATACAAGAAGAATCAACAATGAAAACACAGTACAACACAATATAGCCTATTATTTATAAAGAAGAAAGAAGAAAAAATTAATTATTCAACAGTTTGCTAGCACTTGGAAAGAAGCTATTGTTATATCTTTATACACTTAACACTGTGTTATATGAGAAGGTGATCAGTTGGGTAATAACATCACCCCTATCTCCTACACATGGGAGAAAAAGAGGGATAAAAGGTGATTTTATTTATTTATTTATTTATTTACAAAACATTAAGCCTCCCTACTACCAAGTGGTCTCTGGGTGGCATACAACAATATATAAAAACTATAACACAATAACATTGTTAAAACTATAAAATACAGTACAGTTTAAAAGAATCAACACACAATACAAATTTTAAAACCCTACTGCTCATTAGTCTAGCCATGAATATGATCTAATTAAAATGCTGGGCAAACAGGAAGGTCTTTGCCTGGTGCCAAAAAGCCAAAAGTGTCGGCACCAGGCAGATCTCTATAGGGAGGATAATTCCTGTTGCAACCAACAGGAAAATAAAGAAGAAGGGAATTAAGAAGTCAAATGTTCTACCTGAGAATTCTGTGTTTTACCAAGGAGTTGCTTTTGGTGACCATTGAGGTCCCTTCTAACTCTGCAGTTCTATAAGTCCATGTGCCTTGTATTTTGTTTTTATCTTCCTCATATTTTAATTATTCTACAATTACTGAATTGTTTCATGTACAAAGTGAAACAGCCTTTGAAGGAAAAGGCCTCTGAGAATTTAACAAGACACAGCAGAAAAGGACAAATGAGCTATAGAAAAAAGAGGACCTACACAAGCGGAAACAATGGGAATGAACAGAATTTTATTATTTTTAACTACTATTCTTAACATAATAGCCGAGGTGAAAAATATGTGTATACCTCTGATGCTATTTTCAGCTCAGAGTTTGGAATAAGAGAGTTTTAACCACCGCCCTGTTGCAAACAAGCTCTTCAAGAAAAGAAACCTTTAATCTTACTTAGCATTTTCCAGATTTACTTCATGTTCAGCTCCTGTGCTTCTGACATCATTATTGCATCAGATCATTTGCTTGGAATCTGTTTCTCTTTTTCTAAGAAAATGCCGTCCCTCTGATTTATGACCATAACAGATTGGACACACTCCAGAGTGGAAGAAGTTCAAGCTTTTCTTTTTTCCTCTCATGCCAAGAAATTAGGTGAAATCTTATACAAATTTATTTCACTCATTTTAGAAGTACATATACTGCTTTTCGAACAGGTTTCCTCTCCAGGGATTTTATACAGTGAATAAAAGTATAGCTAGCTTGTGACAAAATTCTAGGCAATCCGAAATAAAACAATGAAAGCCAAATATATAGCACAAAAAGAAAACCAATAGTCTTTGTAGAATATTGTATTTTACATGATACAAGGGCTGTAATAGTCACTCAAGAGTAGACCCTTGTAATCAGAGGGGATTTGGGGAGTTAATTTCTCCATAGATTCTTTGGGTTCAAATGGGCCTCCTCTTGTTGCAACTTACTCTAGTGTAGTAAGTAGCAACTAGAGTAGTCCCTTTTGAACAAATGGCACTTGTGGAAGAGTTGACTCACCAAATCCCCACTGATTCCATGGGCTTACTCTACTCCAATGCTAAGCAACAGGATTTCAGCCAAAATATCATTTGAATTGGAAAATTACTTTGTAAAACATACTGTGGCCTTGTAAGGAAATAAGTAGTAGCCCTGGAATGTGCAGTCAGCCATTCTGGAAAGGGGACAAGATAACATGTCTTCTCACCAAGAAATGTTGAATGGAGGCTGAGGGTAAAACCCATTATTTATTATGTTCTCCTCCACACAAGAACCCTAGATAACACTTCCTTATAGGCATCCTTTCATTGTTATGAGACAGACCCCATTTGGTTCTGCTTTCACCTTCCTCTCATGTGTTTCTTTTCCCTACCTGCATCTCATAAGAACATAAGAACATAAGAACATAAGAAGAGCCTTGCTGGAACGGGCCACAGCCCATCCAGTCCAGCATTCTGTCTCACACAGCAGCTCATCATTTGCTTCAGGGGATTCCCAAGCAGATGTCTTCACCTGCTTATGATTCCCTGCAAACTGAGAGATATCCTGCCTATCTCTTCAACCCGGAGGTTGTCATTAGGCATCCATAATAATGATAGCCATTCATACCCTTGTTCTACATGAACTTGTCCAACCCTTTCTTAAAACTGTCAAGGATGACAGCTGTCACCACATCTTCTGGCAGGGAGTTCCACAAACCAGTGATTCTCTGGGTGAAAAAGGTACTTTCTGTTACTTGTTTTGAGATGTAGCACCCAAAAGTTTCATGGAGTGCCTCCTAGATCTAGTGTTGTGTGATAGGGAAAACAGCTTTTCCTTATCCACTTTCTTCATATATGCATATTTCTTCCCATCTAACATGCTAGCAAACATTTGCCTACTAACCTGTGTTCGTATAGTCCATTATCACAGAAGACTTGCTAATTCTTTTTTTTTTTGAAAGCTATGGAATGGCTGACTGAAGCATTTGCCTCGCTGTTCAGATTTTCCTAGGGATGTAGACGACATTAAATCCATCGCAACCTGAAATACAGCTCCGCATGCAAGCTGGTTGAAGATGGGTTACTGAACAAATTTTCATATCGAGCACATTCCCAAGGAGAGGTCTTCTTTCAGAACTGGGTAGAATAATTGCCTCCTCCTTGGCCTGGCAGCCCCAAAGAGCTGTCAGTAATCTTCCCCTAGTTCAAGTCAGGAAGAAGCTTGACTCACCATTAACACACACCATGTGGTTTTATGCAGAACATGAAAGAGCTAGAGCTGTGTCACTGATAAGAGACATACTGAGTGCTTCAGCGTGACAAACTGCTGGATTCTAGCTAAAACGGTAAAGAGTCCTTGACAGGCTCTTCACTCTCATTGATGTAGGCTGTCTCAACATGAGCAGACACCTTGGCGAGAAATTTGAAGCCCCTCAAGATTCCTCACCTGCAGATGAGACCGACAAAAGATATGTTCTCCTCTCCTCAAGATCCTGATAATTTGCACCACTAGTCTTATGCAAAATTCATCAGCAGAGTGTGGAAATTGCCGGTTTTGTTTAAATTTAAAATGTTAACTAAATTGTAATTCACTGCATTGTTCAGTAACTTTTTTTTCTGCAGACATAAAATCATGTGACATCCCACAAATATTAATTGCAGGAAATCCCATGTACATTCTTCTTGTTATGCAGTCAACATTTAAAGGAAAGCTTGCTGAGACTTTGGACTGTGTAAGGGTTGGGGGTGGGCAAGAAAAGTTGTTTCTTCCTACCAATGATGATGATGATGATGATGATGATGATGATGATCATCATCATCATCATCATCATCATCATCATCATCCTTTTCTCATTGCAACTATTAGATATTGTAATCTTTCTAAAAAAATTGGACTGCAAATCCCATAATTCTCTATTCTAGGAGTTCTACCTGCCTTACACAAATAATATGGACACATACATGTGATTCGTCTTGGAGAAAAGGCCTAAAATGTAAGGCTTTGAGGCCTAGGTAGCCTTAGCTCACTCAAGCGTCCTTTTCCTGCTCCTGTGTTAGTTGGGAGCTTTCATTTTTAATAGGAAGCTTGGTGGAACAAGGCCCTAGCTAAACCCCCAAAACCTTCCAGTCTAGAGAGGAAACATCTCTGTCAGTTCATAGTGCAATAACTGCTATTTACTAGAAGTGGGCACAAAATGAAAAATGACATGTTGTTTTGTTATTTCAATATGTTACAAAATGATTCGTAACATTACGAAACAGCAGACCATGTGTTGTCATGAAACGAAATGAACCACACTTTTTGAGTTCAGAAACTGTACCGGGGAGCCACTGGATGGCAGCTAAAGTAAAGGTTTTTTAATTTCCCTGCACTGCTTTCCAGTTCTTGCCCACGCCACTGAGCTGGTTTTGACAGATGTCAAAAAATGCCAGCTGGGTGGCGGGCATGAGAACTGGAGAGTGCAGCAAGGTTTTGAATTTGGCTTCACTCTCCCATTGTTTCCCCTGCCACCCAGCTGGTATTTTTTGACAGGTTGGGCAGGTGGTGGGAGCAACAATGGGAGAGTGGAGCAGGCAGCGCAAAATTCAAAAACCTGTCCTGCTCTCCATTTCTTGCCCTTGCCCCTGCCACCCAGCTGGTGGTGTTTTTTTTTTTGACAGATTTGGCTGTGGGGAGGGGGATCCTCCCCCTCCCGACAGCCCAACCTGTCAACAAAAAAAGAAAAAACCCAGCTGGGTGTTGGTGGTGCCAACGGGAGAGCGGAGGAGGCAGTGCCAAACTAAAAATTCTGCTCGACTCTTTGATTCTAACCACCACCACACAACTGGTTTTGACAGCTTGGGCTGTCAAAAATCAGCTGGGTGGTGGCAGCTTCTGAATTGTTTCCTTTTGTTTTGTTTCCTTACAAAAATTCTATTTAAAATTTGTTAATTACAAAACAAAACACAATGAGCAAAAAAAAAGAAACAAAATACTATTTTTTCATTTAATTCCCATCTCTACTATTTGCACAGGCAAGCCATGTCCACTTTCCTTGCATTGACATCATTAGCATCACATCTAGTTTGGTTCCTGATCTATTATCCAGAGAAAGGCAAGAAATGACAACAGCCACATGGCATGAATCATTATGGCACAGTTCCCCCTCCAGATTATGGCCACTGTCTATAACTTGTTTTAATAAATAGACAGCTGGCATCTCAAAGAGAGTCCACGGTGTGCCAATAAAAGAAAAAATAGCCATATTGTTGGGTAACCACATCTTTTGCTTTGGCATAGATCCTGAGACAGTATGCTGACCGTGGATCTTTTTTAATATATCCATTATTACTACAACTGCTAACATCTAATGATTTATAGACTTCCATTTGAATAGAACAGCACTGGGTAGCTTCCAAAAGAGCAATTTAATTCATTGTTGCACTGTCTTCTGCATTTACCTCTGGAAATCAGCAATGCCTTCCTTAGGAGTGGGGTGAGACAGAGGAATTGCTAGAAAAGCTGCACTTATTATTGTATATCATGTTTTAAGCTATCTTATTGTAAAATGCCTAAGTTGTTGTATAGTCTCACAGCCAACAAAGCACTAAAAAAGGAGAGGAGATTGGAAGGATAAAGAAAGAAATTGTATGATCTGGGAGAACCTCATTGTCCATCTAGATTCATGTTAAGTTTTTGTTTAATTTTGCTAATTAAAAATAACATGGGTGTCATTTAAAAAAATAAAGGAAAGAATTCAAATCTGAAGGAAATCAAAAGGCTACTAAATGTCTCAAAGCAGATCATCCAAGAATTAACAAAACAAGGACTTGGGGATATTTGACCTTCCAGGTGCTTTAGGGTTTTTCCATTGTGAAAAATCCCCCAACAAACAAGAAATTTGAGATGGTTATTAGAACTCTTCTCCCACTCACCCATTGTTTCTAGCTGTGTTTTTTAAGACCATTGTTGAGGTACAGTGGTACCTCTGCTTATGAATTTAATCTGTTCCGAATGCATGCTCTTAAGCTGAACATCTCTTAAGTAGAGGTACCATAACTAAAAAAAAATGAAAAAATAAAAAAAAATAAAAAATTAAAAAAATAATCATTTTAAGTAGAGCAGACTGCATCTAAAATTTGTAAGGCAGCATTTAAAACACCAATGGTTTTCCACTCTTAAGTTCAATTTCTCTTAAGTAGAGCCACACTTAAGTAGAGGTACCACCGTATTAGAATAGAGCCAAGCCCAAATGCAATGACAAAGACAGGACATGATGGAATCTCTTAATAAATTAATGATCTGTTATTTTAAGCCACTGTTTCCCTGCTCCCTGGAATTTGGAAGAGATGGTGACAGATCTCAAAGAGACCAAATTCCACCTCATGTACCAGCTCAATATAATTCTTCCAGGTTTGTTTAATAATATGGTCTGTGTAAAACTGATGAGCGCTTCCAATTTAGCAGTGGAATTTGGGTTCTATCATGTAAGCAGTTTTGAAGTGAAGAACACAGCTGCAGATCATCTCTAGTAGAAGAAAACCCATTTCTGGAATTGTTGAGACTTATAAATAATGTTGTTGATTGTCAGTTTCAAAGCATAAAGAGGATGCTTGCTATAATGTTATCTTTTCTGTTTGTTTCAACATTTAATTTTGCTAATTAAAAATAACATTTCTGTTCGTTTCCACATTTTAAGATCGAGCAATGCATTCTCACTTAGGGACAAAGCAAAGACCTGATTCAGTGGCAGCCATTTTGGATGGGGGTTTCCAACTGGTGGCTCGAAGACATGATATCCCAGCAAATGGCTTCACGATCCATTTGAAATCCAAACTACTTAGGTTTGGCACTTAGGGCATTTTTGCAAACAACCTTTCTGGTTTCTAACTTATCCCATCAAAACAGTTTATTACGTTTTTGACACCTAACACTGGTGTGAATTTAATTTACCAAATTGCAAAAATGAAAACTTTGGAAACAATGCCAAAATGATTCATTTGGACATCCATCCTGATAGTCCCCATGGCTTGCTTGCCTCTCTATGCGATCTGAAAATGCAAGCACTTGACTGGTCCATCTCAACAAATGAGAAGTGAGTCTCTTGTGAAGATAATGGCTCTTAATTGCCTATTCAAGGACAACCCAACCCAAATATCTTATAACAGGGATGGCTTGCAGCATTATATACCATCCCTGGGAACACCCACTTCTCCCCGAGCTACTGTGAGGACTGGAGTTAAGGACAAAAGGAACATGAGATGGTTAGGGGGGCAAGGTTAGAGACAAGGTGATACAAGGTATCTTAATTCCTGCCCTCCACCCCACCAAGTCCCAGGACTTTGATTCTGCAATTTCTGGTTCCAGAATGCTTTTGTTAGTAAATATGCCCAAATATGACAAGCACCATCCATCTTCCAGTAACCTACTTCCAAATGAATTTATGCCCAGGTCATTGCTATTTCTTGGACTTCCCGGCATTTATGAAAGAAACACAAACACAACAAAATAGATAATTTTCTCACCCTAAAACATGTTGTTCAGTCATAGAAAAGCTTCAGAGTCATTAGCTGAGTCCTGAAATCAACAATAGCTCTCTGTGCTACATACTGGCCCAAATCTTGTTGCTTAGTGAAATGCATTCATGTAGGCCCATGGGGCACATGGTTACTTTTGTGTCCCGGGTGAACAACGAGGCTACAGAATACAACAGGCTGTGCTGTGCTTCCATCATTGTAAGGCTAATTACACTGGTGACAATGAGACCTGTGATAAGACTTCCTGGGGTAGGAACTGGCAAGCTACTCCAGTATCCCTGCCAAGAAAATTCTATGGACAGAAACAAAAGGCTAAAAGATATGACACTGGAAGATGAACCCCTCAGGTCGGAAGGCGTCCAACATGCTACTGAGGAAGAACAGAGGACAGGTACAAGTAGCTCCAGAGCTAATGAAGCAGCTGGGCCAAAGCCGAAAGGACACCCAGCTGCAGATGTGCCTGGAAGAGAAAGGAAAGTCCAATGCTTGAAATAAATATACTGCATAGAAACCTGGAATGTGAGATCTATGAACCAGGGTAAGTTGGATGTGGTACAGGAAGGCCTGGGGAGCTCTGGCCCATGGAGTCACGAAGAGTCAGATACAACTGAGTGACTGAACAACAACAACAACAACAACAACAACAACAACAACAACACCCATGGAATCACTGGAGATTTGGTTAATAGTTCATTCATAAGTTCTATTGCAAATGGGCATGTTCTAGTTATGACATACTTGAGCTTAGTAAGTGGAAACTAGAGTCGGCCTACTTGAATCAACAGAACTTGAAAAACTCACCAAATCCTCTTTGCTTCTATGAGCCTGCCATCATGCAGTTAATACACCAAGCAACAAGATGTGGCCTATTATGTATCAAAGGCTACGTCTGCAAAAACTGACCCACAAACTTTAAAAATGCAAATAACAATGTACAATTTTCCAGGACAGCTTTGCAGTTTTCTTTTGCTTTTCCCTAATTATGCTTTATAGTTTTCAGAGCAAAGGTTTGCTCTAGCCAGCATGGCACATCAACTTCAGAATGGAACATTTGAGGTTTGAGAACACAATTAGCTTGAATATATGCCTTGAACACAACAAAAGGAAGGGGGTGGAGGGTGATAATGAGAAGCCACTTCAGAGGTAATGAGCCTACCATTGCTATTGCTTTACAGATTGTTACAGGAGTGACAAATATGGATTTGCGGCTCGCTATGTTGAACTGTATAGATGCTATCCATCATGTGACATATACATCTTCCTTGAATGATATGATGTTTTAGTATTGTGTCTTTATGACTCCTTCAGTCTGAAGCAACACATTACTGGATGCAAAAGTTTTAGCAAACATGCGTTAATCGCATTAGTTTGTTGTAGCAGAAATTCCACACAACTGCAATACTGTTTGCATGACGAACATGCTCATTGCCTCTAAGGAGAACTGCTATGATATAATACTGAGAGGCAGCATTTCTGTCTTCTAGCTAAATCAAGACAACAGTATTTGAAGCATAAGTTCTTTCCATGTATGACGATATTTCCTGACATTGTTAGCTAAGCAAGCCCCCCAAATGAAATCAAAACAAGAAGGAAAGCACAGTGCCAGGAAAATATGGATCAACTGAGCACAAGATGTTGAAGAAGAGCTCATCTTTAATTAGACTGGATTATGAGGCTTATCATTTCACAGACCAGGAGCTCTCATCAAACTATGAATGGTCTTTGCAGCCCCTGGCAAGCAGAAATGCAGCACGTATTTGCCAGTGGAAAACAGGAGCTGATGCATCATTTCATTTCCATTACTATGATGATGAGCCTTTTGTCCCCTGTGGGGAAAAGACTGCCTCCCCTTTGAAAGACATATTGTTCAGAAAATATCATTTGGGGTCATTCTAGTTATGCTGAAGAGGCCATCTTCTTTTTTTTATACCCTTCTTGAGTGGCTGCTACATGGTGACTGCCTGAGACCAATCCAGCTAGAACAGTGGTTCTCAACCTTCCCAATGCCACAACCCTTTAATACAGTTCCTCATGTTGTGGTGACCCCTTGCCCTGCTTGAAAGAGGCCACAAGCCCCCTTTGGCAGGCCACTGCCGCAGGTGCCATAGAGAACTTCCCTTTACAGGCATCCTCAGCCAATCACAGCCTCCGGTGCCATTGACTGACATCCCCTCCAGCCTATCAAGCTGTAACTCACTCTTTCCCCCATTCCTCCTCTCCTACTCCAGACCCAATCTGTTTGTGCCTTTTACTTCACTGGCTCATGGCGACCCCTGTGAAATTGTCATTCGAGCCCCAAAGGGGTCCTGACCCCCCAGGTTGAGAACCACTGAGCTAGAAAGGGAATTCTGAAGGGAACAACTTGCCTTCTCCATGTCAGATAATGGGAGCCAGATGGATGTGTGAATGAGTCTCTCGCAAATTTCTCCCCCTGATGTGTGTGCCAAATAACTCATTCTCCCTATTTCTGCTTTTTGGTGAACTGGCCAGAGGAGGCTCATAGCCCTGAAATCAGTGGGGCAATGAATCAGCTCTGGGGTTTAGTCAAGGCTTTCAAGGACTAATCCATAGAGCTGGACCTATTGGGAGGACAGGCTTCAGCAATGCGGATAGTTCTGATAAAGGTCAAAAGAAAACCCTGAATAAACTCACCACCCTAGTGATAGTGAAAGCCTTCATTGGGGATAGCTTGTTTTCAATAGGTAGATCAGACTCTCAGCAGATCAGCTGGGCTTATTGATTGCATCAAAGCAGAAAGCTGGCCTCATCTCTGCCCCTCTTCCTTTTCATAGGTAGCTATAAGATAGTCCTGGCTGCCAGAGGCAGTGCCTCCAGTGCGCGCCTCATGCACATGCAAAGTGCAGTGCTAGCACCACACTTTGCACCACAGGGAGAGCCACATATTGTTGTGCAACTACCTGGGGAAGATGTCATTTTATGAAAAGAGACTTTTTAAGGCAATGAGGGGAAATCTATTACTACTGTTCTTGGTAGAGGAAAACATGGCAATCATAAGGTTCCTCGACACCATATAAGAAGGAAGGACTACAGGGTTTTGTAACTCCCAAGGAATCTCCTAAGTTAGAATGTTATGAAAACATTGATGACAACATCCCTGGACTAAAAACATTGCTGTTGAATGCTAGATCAGTGAACGGGAAATCAACAATCATCCAGGACCGGATCCTGAGAGAACATGTTGATCTCATTTGCATCACAAAGACTTGGCTGGATGAAGCTACAGGGTTGTTAATCTCAGCATTGTCCTCCAGGTTTCTCTGTAAAACAATAGGCAAGACTGGGGTGTATGTGTGATGGAGTGGCAATAGTCTATCACAACCCCATCCCTCTTAATAGATGTCATGTTCCCCAGTTCCCTGAATTTAAATGTACTGTATATACTCGAATATAAGCCTAGTATTTCAGCCCTAATTTTGGGCTGGAAAAGGGGCCCTCGACTTATATTTGGGTCAATACTTTTAGCCACAGAGGCAAGTGCTTGGGTTGGTGGCTAAAAGTCATTTTAAACATTGTGTGCCACTTCTCATGACCCCCTCTGCATCACAGGGGAGCAGCGTGTGATGTTTAGAATGACTTTTAGCCACTGACCCAAGCACTTACATCAGTGGCTAAAAGTCATTTTAAACATCACACACAGTTCCCCCAGCTCACAAAGGAGGAGCTGCCAGGCCCTGCTGCATTTCCCACCCTAGACTTATACTCGAGTCAATACGTTTCCCCAGTTTTTGGGAGTTAAATTAGAGGCCTCGACTTATACTCGGGTCGACTTATACTCGAGTATATACGGTATGTTCCCAAAAGTAGGAGCCAGGGACAAGATAGGAATTCTCTTGGTATACCACCCTCCCTGAAGCTCAACAACTTCTCTACCTCAGTTAACTGAACTGATAACAGGGGGTGGTATTGGAATCCCCTCGGCTCATTATGCAGGGGGACTTTAACACCCATGCTGAGGCAGCTCCATCAGTGGTTTCCAAAGATTCATGACATGACAACCATGGGTCTTTTTCAAATGGTGTCTGCCCCTACTCATTCTGCAGGCCACACCTTAGACCTGGTCTTCTGACCTACTATGGATATTGGGAACCTCGGGGTAAAGGAACTTTCTGTAGTCCCATTGTCTTGAACAGACTATTATCTTGTGTGCTTTAGGCTCACATGAACCCAGTGCCTGGGCAGGTGTGGAAGTCAGACAAAGAAGGTTGATGGATCCAGATGATTTCATAGCTGACCTTGGGAAGTTTCCCACCTCTTTGATGGGTGATTCCATTGAATCCTTGGTTGATTTCTGCAATAGGGAAATGAGCAAAACCATTGACCTGATTGCCCCCTAAACATCTCCTTCCTTGAAGTACAGCCAAACTAAACATCTCCTTCCTTGAAGTACAGCCAAACTGGCTGCTTGGTTTACTGGGGAACTAGCAAATATGAAAAGGGTGGCTTGTACAGGTGAAAGGTGTTGAGGGAAAACCCAGACTGAAACAGATAAAGAAACAATGAAAGGCCATTGGAAAGCTTATTCCAAGGCAGTGGAAGCAGCAAAGAAATTATTTTTCTCTGCCACCATTGCTTCAGCATGGAATCACCCAGCAGAGCTTTTCCAAATCGTTAGGGGTCTGCTACATGGTGACCCACTGGTGGATAACACAGACCACTCTGCAACTTGTTGTGAAGAATTTGTACAACACTTTACACCCAAAATTGTACAGATTCAGACTGGCTTAGATGCTGCTATTGATAAATAAAACTGCCCCCCTTGCCTGCCCTGTATTAATGGATGGGTTTCAATTCCTACAGCCTGAGGATGTGGTCTGGATACTTGGGGAACCCCATCACACTACTCCTGACAGATGGCCATCCAGCCTTTGCTTAAAAACCTCCAAAGAAGGAGACTCCACCACCCTTCATGGCAGCATATTCCATTGCCGAACAGCTCTAACCACCAGGAAGTTCTTCCTAATGTTCAAATGGAATCTCTTTTCCTGTAGTTTGTAACCATTGCCCCGAGTCCTAGTCTCTGAAGCCATTGAAAACAAACCATACCCCTCTTCAATATGACATTCTTTCAAATATTTAAACATTTTTAAAATGGCTATCATATACTCCCTTAGCCTTCTTTTTTGTAAGGCTAAACTTTCCCAGCTCCCTAAAAGACATTTCTTCCAGACCTTTAACCATCCTGGTCACCCTCCTCTGGACCTGTTCAAGGTTGTCAACATCTTTTTAAATTGAGGTGTGCAGAAGTCAACACATTGCTCAAGGTGGGGTCTGACCAGAGCAGAATAGAGTGGTACTATCACTTCCCTTGATTGAGACACTATGCTTCTGTAGATACAACCAAGAATCGTGTTGGCTTTCTTGGCTGCTGCATCACACTGCTGATTCATGTTTAATTTATGGTCCACCCAGACTCCCAGATCCCTTTCATATGTACTATTCTCCAGTCAGGTGTCTCCTATCCTTTCATCTGTGTTGATTTTTTTTTCCTGCTTAAATGCAGGACTTCAACTGTGGAAGGTTGACTCAAAATCCAAGAGCCAATGTCAGATACCACAAAAATTGATTGATATTTTTCAGCATCCATGGGCAGATTGGGACCAATATTCTGCTGATATTAGGGTCCAAAAGAAGAAGAGGAAGGAAGGAAGGAAGGGGGAAAGGAGAAGAGAAAAAAAAGGATAGAGAAAAGGGGAAAGCCTGCTTAATTCAGAAACATTTCTATAGAACACTTAATTTACATACATGCTATAAGTTATATAAAATAACCTAACATGGTTAATACACCAGATACTATGAAATATACTACAGCCTAAGCCAAAACCATGTTTGACATAATGTGTTGTCATTGGCCTAATAACATCATTTTCTAAACCCCTTAAATAGAGGTCACTAGGACTTATACACACAGGCCTATAAGAAACCTGATAAGAATTATCTTGAAACTTCCGTTGTAAACTTCCATTCTGGATTGCCAGATAATTTTAGCAAAATGGTTGATTTCTATCATATGCTTACCTTCTCTTGGAATTCCTATAGCCCAAAGTTTTCTCAAAGCTTTTCAATCAGTTATCCTTTAAAAGTTACAGGGAATTATTTCTGAAACCTGCTACAATAGCCAATATTGTCCGTTAAAAACATTCTTTTCTCCTGTGTTTTCTTCTAAGGAATTCAAAGCCATTTGTAATGGTTTGCACTTTGTTCTCCTGAACCCACCAGGGAGTTGCTATCATGGCCTTGTTACTTCTTTGTCACAGTTTTAAATGCCAAAAGCCATGAGCTCACCCTCACTGAGTCGGCTTCCATTCTAACGCCAAAGAAATATGCAAACAAATCCAAGCACATACAAAAATATAATTTCAAAATACTCATATTTTTAAAAGTACTAATTTGCATTAAAAACACTTAAATGAACGGGTGCACCAAAATAACAGGAATCATAAGATATGTGCCATTTGATTTAATTTTTTTCACTGTTGCATTTCAGTATTTCAACAGGGTTTCAGCTCTCAAGACTGGGAATCACCGTTATACACCATTGTCTGAGACCCTATTGCTTAGCATAATAATCCACACTAAAAGAGGTGCCTAGAGTCTTTATAGATGCCCTGAGCATATCCAATCTCACCTGATTTTGAAAGCTAAGCAGCGTAGACCATGGTTAGTAATTGGATGAGTGACCACCAGGGAATATCAGGTGCTGTAGGTGCCTGGAGTAGGAACTGGCAAGCGACTCCAGTATTCCTGCCAAGAAAACTCCATGGACATGGGGTCAAAAAGAGTCAGACATGACTGTAATGACACAACAACAGCAACAGCAACAGCAACAGCAACAGCAACAGCAACAGCAGCAGCAACAACAACAACAACAACAACAACAAGTCTAACAACAACATCCACTGTGCCAACTTCAACAGATTCAAATAGGTCTATAGAGATTTACTGTTGTAAGCATCCACTGTTGTTTGAATCAATAGGACTTACGGAAATTGACACAGATTGAATGGGTCTGCTCTTCTGTAACTCTCAAATAACAGCTTTTGTTGCCTTGTTTCTGCTACCATTTTATAGAATAGATTTGACTTATGGGTTTTATTTTAATGGGTATTATTTGAATATGGTTGTAAGTATAAGCATTAATTTCTTATGGCTCAGGGACAGTCAATAAATATACACCAAACTCAATCCAGCTATGTGGGATTTTTCGAGGGTGCCGTTGAACAGAGCTTTGATTGATGGGTACTGAACTGCACAGGAGGGTTGTATTTATGGTACCCAAATTTTTCTAAGCTTCCAGGTTTCAATGCAAGGTGCTGCCTTGATTTATCGTGTATTGCACACTACAGAAACAAAACTGTTCACACTCCCTCTAATTCTTGTTTTAGGCTTTCAAGCCCATCTATGCATTCTGTTATTTAGATTGCATCCAAACTAAGAGAGAATGTACTAACTCCTTAGAACAAACAAAAATAATTTGAAATAATTAATATGATTTTTTAAAAGGAGGAATAGAATATATATCAATGTTTCCAAGTGCTAGACCTCAGAATTATTTTGAAGCAGGACTAGCCCTCCCATAAGCCAAGCCAAAGATCCACCTTGAGGCCCACAAATTCAGGATGACCTAGGAGGTGAGAAGAAACCAGAAATCTTGCAGCTTTTCAGACTACCAAGTTTTTTTTCATAAGCTTCTGTGCATCCAAGCATACTTGTAAAAAAATAGAAACCCATTAGTCTTAAAGGTATTCACCACCTGATTCCTCCTGCACTAAAACAGACTCACTTGGCTGCTGGCTTGTTTATCTAAAAGGACATCAAACTGTTGTGTATAATTCCTTCTTTTTGCAGGGAGGAGGAAAGGTGTTTGTTACAATGAAGACTTTTCAATTGTTAATCTGCTGCCAGTTTCAGTCTGACCTTTACAGAAGCTGTCCATGGTGCTGAACTAGATCTTCCAAACAGAGTCAGCATCTCACATTGCTTCCTGAATAGTTGGTCTAAAATCTGCATTACCTTTTTTTTTTTTTGACCCACTGACATCAGTGTCAATTTTCTGTCTCCTGGGCCAAAATAACTTGACTGGATTTGGGAATGGTACATCTTGAGTCCTGTATCTGACTTGGGCCACCGTGGACTGCTCTATCACAGCAGCAAAACACAGCAGCCGCAACAATGACTGGCAGACTTCTGCAAGCATTCTTTCCAGTCAAGTACTGCATAATGTGCAGTGGTAATAGCAATACAGTGGATTTCAGATGGGCCAGGAAAAAAATCAGACCACTGTAATAGGAACCAAGGACATGCTGCTGTGGGCTACCAGCTCTTTTTCAGTACCAGCTGTAGCTGTTAATCTCAAGTGACTAGCTAATTCTCTCTCTGCAATAAACCAATGTCCTAGAAAAGAGAATCAAGGTCTTCTATTTTTTCCCTTGGCACTATTTATAACAGCAACAGGACATTAAATGGAATCAAAGGAGAAAACGGTTAAAAATCAATAACAGGAGGATGGGGAAAGAATGTGTTGTAAACTCTGCAGAATTAGAGAATTAAGTAGTGGAATTCCTGAATGAATGATGTCCTCAAGGCCAATTTTTATAAGAGCTTGGACACTTAACTGAATAATGAGAAGATCCAGTAAGGCTTAATAAACAGCCATCTTCCACTGCCTTGGCACTTAAGGCTTGTTATTTTTTCATGTGCATCTTATTTATTGCTTGTCATTTCTACAGCATACCAAAGCAGCTCCTACACATAATTCCACTTTCCAGTTTCTCACTGTGGGCTGCAGTGCTGTCAGCACCTAACCTCCTCCATGCTGGGCCAAATTGGATTTTGAAGGCTCTCAGAACAATTCCATAAGGCCTTTTCTTATTTATTTAGTTAAGTTAGTTAGTTAGTTAGTTAGTTAGTTAGTTAGTTAGTTAGTTAGTTAGTTAGTTAGTTAGTTAGTTTTTTTATACCACCCACCTGGCTGTAAGGTCACTCAGGGTGGTTCACAAGCATATCTCCCAAAAAATGTTCTATATTAGAGATGGGGATGAACCACCAAAATGTTTCATGGGGCCTCCACTGCCACTTCCTCCATAGCCTCCTTCCACATCACTGCCTCCACGGAACCGGATGCAAGGCTGCCAGAACAACAGTTTCTGTCCCAGAAGCCTAGCATCACACCCTTGCAAACAGTGGTGGGAGGGCTGGCCAAAGGGAAGCCACCCTTACTATTGCATCATCATCATCATCATCATCATCATCATCATCATCATCATCATCATCATCATCATCATCATCATGTTGAATTCCCATTGGAATTTCCACTGGGTTCCCAGCTGATCCACAGGACAGATGGACAAGATAGTCCACCTGAAGGGAATTCCAGCTGCCACTGCCACCACTGTGTTATGTGCAGACAGCAGGAGAAGATTATCATTGGGCGGGTGGGCAGGCTTGCCCTATGACCCCACAGATCAGCTTGTAGGGGCAATGACAAACAGGGTGAGCCTTTATTCACAGAATCATAGAGTTGGAAGAGACCTCAAGGGCCATCTAGTCCAACCCCATGCCATGCAGAAACCCCAATCACAGTATTCCTGACATATGCCCATCCAGCCTCTGCTTAAAAAACTCCAAAGAAGGAGACACCACCACCCTCCATGGCAGCATATTCCACTGCCAAACAGCTCTAACTGTCAGGTAGTTCTTCCTAATGTTTAAATTGATTTTTTCCCCTGTAGTTTGAGACCACTGTCCCATGTCCTAGTCTCTGAGGTCATGGGCAACAAACCAGTCCCTTCTTCAATATGACATCCTTTCAAATAGTTAAACATATCTATCATACCCCCTCTCTGCCTTCTTTTTATAAGGCTAAACATTTCCAGCTCTCTAAGCCGCTCCTCATAAGACATGTCCTCCAGACTGCCAATCATCTTGGTCGCCCTCCTCTGGACCCACTCAAGGTTTTCAATATCCTTTTTAAATCGAGGTGCACAAAACTGGACACAGTACTCCAGGTCAGACCCCACCTGGAGCCACCAAAGGATACCCCTCCCAGTTTTCTTTGTAAGCAGGGGGAGGGGCGGTTTCCTTTGGTCAACCTAGCTTCCCTCTCTGCCTGTGTCCCTATGGAACAGTTGATTCATGGTGTGTGGGGGGATGGATAGGCAGAAAGGGAAGTTTAGCTGATTAATGGACCAGTAAAAAGGAGCATCTTTATCCCTTTGTATTTGTTGGGGTCTCCAGAACTCATAAATAGAAAGCAATGAATATCCAATGAATTGGTGATATTCAATGACTATTTCAATTTGTACTTATATTTGTCCCCAAGTGTGCTCTGCACACTGTGATTCCATCTGTCTCTATAGATGATCTCCATGCATCAGCATGACTGATTCTAGCTCCCTGGCTCTCCTTTCACCACCACCCCCAGGCCCAAACCCACCAGCTGCTAGGTTGTGATCAAGATGGGAGATGAGGTGGCAGCAATATGATGGACAGTGGATTGGGGGCCTTCACTGGTGAGAAAACAATGCAAAGCTTTCTTATTTGAGCAGACATCTCTGTGTCTGTTATGAATAACTTATGCTCAGCCAAATGTCTTTCTAATTAGATTGTTTTAAAAAATCTTGATGATTTTGCAATCTTTTTCTGTACTCTGCTGGGAGGAGGTCACAGAAGGCAATATATAGTTGAGTGGAAATCCATGTGGAGCAAGCAACCCTCAAAGAGTGTCCAGGTGGTGGAAGAGAACATTGACTGAGCTGAGGATGGATGCAGGTTATCAAGGTCCTAAGACTCCACTGTCAAAACATCTTCATGGGCTTCTGGCTGGTCCCAAAACATTGGGTGCTCAGCTGTTCTTGGAGGTCAACTCCCAAAAGCCTTAACCACTAGCTGTTGTGCTGGCTAGGATTTCTGGGAATTGAAATCCAAGTACATTTATTTATTTATTTACTTACTTACTTACTTACTTACTTACTTACTTACTTACTTACTTACCATCCAGTTACTAAGGCCACTCTGGCAGTTTGTAACAGAAGCAAAGTGACAATTAACAATGTTAAATCATACAAAATGTATCAAATCCCCGAAGCACAATATAACTTTAAATTTAAAAGTGCAAAATTTAAAAGTGCAACACTGACATTCAATTAAAAACAGTCAATTTGTTGGTTTTACCCTTTGAAGCTCTCGATCAGATTGAAACTTCATGATTTGAATCAGTGCTTCTTCACCAGAAGGGTTGTGGAAAGGTTTTCAGTGTCTTACTTTGAAAAGGACGGAGGCAAAAACCAATTAGACCTGTGTCTTATTGTCTCTCCTTTCTTTTACCCTTGTTCATGTTTCATCTGCCATGCGGTGTAGCATGGGGGCAGCTCAAGATTGAGCATTTTTCTTACAACACTGGGTTCTAAACTGATTTTGGCCACTCCACGTTTTCCTCCTCAGTGCTCTTTCAACCTTCACTCACAAAGCTCTAGAAAGACAGCAGGTGTGGGATCCCGCATGACGCAAAATTATCAAAGCCAGACTGCAACATATGAACACCCATCTGTGGTTACTTGTAGGAGCTGCAGAGAGAAGCAGGAAAACAGGAAGGTAAACCAGTGAAGTAAAAGTGACAGGACTCAAAAATATCAGTGTGAGGATCATGATAAGGACAACTATGACAATGGCAACTGCATCTACCTTTCTTCTTGCTGGTGTTAGAGAGTGACATCACTCTCTACTGTTCTCAGATTTACCTTAATATAATCCTCACAGGTATTATTTGATTACATGATTCTCATCACAGTTGACTCTCAACAGAAAAAGAAGGGAAACCTTCCCCTCCCTTTTCAACATGGGGTCTTTTCCTTGGAGACTGGGGGGACGACCAATTCTCAAGGGAAGTTGCATTTATTTTATTTTATTTTTGTTTATCAGTTCTAGTATAGTCAATTTATTTTATATACATGTTTTTTTCTAATTATATTGTTGTTTTTAATTGATCATTGAATGTTGTTGTTAACTGCCTGGAGTTCCTTTGGAAGACGAGTGGTAAAAAAATAAATGAATAAATAAATAAATTTATAGAACAACAGGGGACAGAAAATGCAGAATGTCCCTGTATGTTGTCCAAGACACCTGTGCTCATCTTTTGAAACAGGCTGTTTACAAAGATAGAAATGATCCATTGATGCATCTGATTCTTTAAACTCCACACATGGCAGCAGCAATGTAGCATTTAATAGCATGTGCTCTGTGACAGGTTGAGGATGAATTTATCTTCAGAGTAGGTGAAAAAGGGGGATTTACATCCTTAACCTTGACATCCACATTGGAACCTATATGATTTTTGAAGCAGATGAGAAATTTGCCAACTTGACACAGGGCTTTCTAGAAACAGAGAATACCAGCCAAACCCAAGATGGAAACAGAGGTCTTGTGTGATTTCCAAAGAGCAGGCAGGCAGATCCTGGCACTCCTTTCTCAAACTTGCTTCACTGAGGTAAATGATGGCTCTATTATGAGGAAGTTCACTTCTCACTCAAGGACTGGATAATTTTGGCCTTCTGAATGACATGTGACAACATGGGCCTCATCCCTCCATTTCTCACCATCTGAAAACTGTTTCAGAACAGGTTTGTTTGTGCATGCATATGTGTTCTCTGTATTCCACCTCATGTGTCTGAGGAAAGTGGATGTAGAAAGTTTGCATTAACATAACAGTTAGTCTTTAAGGTGCCACAATGTTCTTGTCTTTTTCAAGCAGCTGCTTTAAGGAAAGAAAACTGTGTTCCATAGAGTAAACTAAATCCATTTCGCATTCCTAGTAGTTGGCCAAGAAAGACTCATGAGTCCTTAGTCTTGATCCTGACACATTTGCACTGTAAGGGTGTAAATGGCTTCATTTTCATCCAACAGGCTCAGAGAGGTGAAATCCCGTCAAATAAAGCAGTCATAACAGAATCAAAACTTCATTTTGTTCACCTTGGAGTGGAATGCAGCGTGTGATTCAAACATCCATCATCAAGCAACTCCTCTGGCAACCTTCATTTGCTACAGCAGCCAGATTTGCTATTCAGTAGCTGTCTGATCCCAGCCAAAGGTAAGAGCCAGACACCTCCTTAGTTCATGGCTTGGAAGGGGGGGAAAGACCATGGAAGCTCTTCAGCAGGCATTATTTGAAATACAGCTTCCCAAGGGAACCGTAAGGCCCACTTGAAAACCAACTGTGTCTGTGTGCACAGGCTTTTCTGTGTGTTTTAAAACTCACCCTACCCTCTTTGTTGTTTTTAATTCACTGCTAATCCTCAGCAGGTTTTTCCACTGAGAAATACCAATCCTTGTTTTGTTTCTTCTCATAGTATGTGGCTGTCATACCTAAGGAGGAGGGTTTTGGGAGGGGGCAGAGTATAAAGAAAATGCCCCCCCCAGGACTGATTTTCATCCTTCTCCAAGAAGTGTCAGTAATTCATCGCTTGTATATTATTCACTCATTCATTTGCGTATTTATTTGCCACTGACTTATCGCCCAAAATGACTCAGCGGTTTACACATAAAAACAATATCCCAAACATCAACAAATAATAAAAAAACAATTTTAAGAACACTAACACAGTAACTAAACAAGACCCCAGTGAAGTCACTTCTATCTATATCTGTATCAGAGGCATAATTTTGAGGAACTTTGACATATCTAATTCAAACATGTCAAGTGTCCCGTTTTGGCTGGGACATTACCATATTTTAGTCATTTATTTTCATGGAAATGTCCCGGGCGGTGGTGGTTGACAGGGATGCTTTTGGCTGGGGACTGGGTAGAGGGGGGATGAGCTGGTGTGGCTGTGGCTCAGCATGGTGGGAGGGGCAAGTGCCCACCTGCCCTCTCTTTCTCCATCTCCTGTGGCAACAGCAGCAGCAGGAGGAGGTGACCAGAACTGAGCTTGCGTGCCAAGCTAAACGGAGCCCAGCCGAGCACAGGGATGGCTGCCACTGCCTCACCCATGCACTCCGGTGTAGCGGCAGCCCTCCAAGGCTCCTCCTCCTCCTGTTCCTCCTCCTCCTCCTGCTGCTGCAACACTCCTTCTCCTCTTTCCCATCCTTTCCCAGTGGTGGCAGCAGCAAGGAGGAGGCAGTGGACCAGGCCTGTTCACCCAGGGATGCACGTGCCTGGGCTGCATGAGGGTCAGGCGTTGGGCTGGTCACCCTGTCAGAGGGCGCCAGTGCCCTGCCTGCATTGCCTGCCTGCCTTCTCTCCCTCCCTGGGGGAGGTAGTGGTAGAGAGGGAAAATTTGGGGTTGGGGGGCTTCTGCAGGGGGAGGGGGCAGAGAAGAAGGTGTTTACTTGGCTGTCGCACTGCAGAATGAGCCAGACACACTAACTCTGTGGGGGGGGAGAGGGGGGGCACATGCATGATGACTTTTTTGTGTTTGCATATGCATGCTCATTACACCTCCCTCCTCCTGTCCCAGCCTGGAAAAAAATTTGACAGGTATGACCTAATTCTTGTTGAGGTAGTTGGAATTTCAGCTTCAATATGCCATCAAAGATGAACTCAGACACCATGAAAATCAGTCCAGAGCTCAAAAAGACCTTGCAGAAATTCCAAGCCAACACAATCAATGGCCACACTGTATGGGAAATGCTGGGAGTTCGAAAAGAAGACAGTAACTTTCTCAGGTTCTAGTCTTGGATTAGGATAGAGCAGCCCACAATTCTTAAATGTTCCCTTGAGAAATTTTGGGAGGTTTTTCAGAATGCCTTCAGCATTTGATAAGACACGCCTTAGAAAGGAACCTCTCTCTCTCTCTCTCTCTCTCTCTCTCTCTCTCTCTCTCTCTGTTTCCTTCACAGTAGGCAAAATGTCAGTAGCAGCTCCAAAATCAGACTTGAGTTTGTGATTGCCTCATCTCTCAGCGTGCCAGCTCAGGTTTACAGTGTCAACACCAGAACGGCCTTGCCTGCAACCAGATTGGCTCAAAAGTAGGTCAGGGTATGACAGGCTGTTCTCTGAGTAGCCTACTCTTTTCCCCTTGGCTGTTCTAAATTTCTCCCATGGAAAATGAAATTGAGCTAGACTGATTGTTTTGGGAAAATCCTTTCTTGCTCTGTCCCCACCACCACCACCACCAACAACAACAAAATACATTGATGATCAAATAAGATTTGGAAATATTTGTATAACCATATTGCACATTCTTGTACATATATGGCCCACAGGACAAACACCGTGGCCAAATGGTCCTTCTTTGATTATCTAGATGTGGGTGTGTGAAGCATGTCTGGAGCTGCAAACACCACCACTCCAGGCAGTTTTTGTGCTTTAGGTGCCTGGAGTAGGAACTGGCAAACCACTCCAGTATTCCTGCCAAGAAAACTCCATGGACATGGAATCACAAAGAGTCGGTCATGACTGTAACAACACAACACAACACAACACAACACAACACAACACAACACACACATATATGCGACCTCCCCTGCCCCTCCCTTTTCAAGGAAAAAAAAGAGGGAGTGGCAGTTTGTGTGTCCCTCCATGTGTGGTAAGGGCAATAATCAGGATTTGGGCTCACCAATGCACTAGAAAAGGGCAGAACAAGGGCAATCCTGTTTATCTTCATGAAGGAGATGACTCAGGGATTTCATGAAAGCCACAAATTGTGGGTTAGGCAATTGATCATATTATTATCATTAGAGATGTGATGAGGTAGTTACATCTCATAAGCACCTTTGCAATGTCTTGGAGCAGCCCTAGGGCTGATGGTAGATCTGCAACTTGTGATTCACAATTGCAAACAATAAAAATACCCCTCTCTACTCTAATGTGTGTGTGTGTGTGTGTGTGTGTGTGTGTGTGTGTGTGTGTGTGTGTGTGTGTGTGTGTGTGTGTGTGTGTGTGTGTGTGTGTGTGTGTGTGTGTGTGTAAAAGAACTAATCAAATGTTATATTTTAAGATGTTATGTTCTAAGATGCCTCTTCAAACTCTCAGTTCTTATTGAATATGTCTTAATTGTTCTGGACTGTATATTGTCCCTCATTTTTGTAAGCCATCTTGGGTCCTTTTCCAAGGAGAAAGGTGGGGATAAAAAATTCTAAATAAATAAATAAATAAATAAATAAATAATCTCTGCTTTAATATGGCATTCAGAACAACTCCTGGACTTAGAATTCTTTCGTTCTCGGAAGAGATCTCCAACGTTAAGATCTGGTTGTGATTCTTGGGAGTACTACCAAACCACCAGAATCCCACTGGATATTTACAAACTCTCAAGAACAATCATAGAAATTGTCACATCTAATGAATGAGTGTCAATTACATGTTGGTCATGTGCCTGATCATGTACCCCCTCATGTATCTGATATGCATTTGTCAATACGAATAGGGCTTTTGAGTTTAGGTGAATGGGGGAAACACAAAAGGGCAAGTGTCATACGTTCTCATTCTGTTTTGTGGCTTTACAGTAGACAGCCTCTAGAATACAATAAATATTAGTGCCTGCGTAGGTCTGTGGATGATTCGTTTTTCTTTCTCATGTACTGCTGTTGCTGTCCACTTTTGAAGTGGATGATTGTCTGCTGCCTTGGCCCTTCTTTTTTTGGGTTGTTTTTTTTTTTGGTTGCTGTTTTTGTTTTGGTACTAGTTTTGAGGTTTCTGTGGGGCTTAATTCACTCTATCAGCAGAAACCAGAATGGTCAACTTGAATTGAAAGAACCCCAAAGACTTAAGTATTTTCCCAACAGACCGTGTGACCTAGAAGAACCTGAAACCAAAGGTAATTGGAACATCCCCCACCCCTGCCAGCACATCCCTATCTCTATCAGGGACGCCTTTAAAAATGACTAGAGGTTTTTTTTTTTTGTTGTTGTTGTTGTTTTTGCTTATTTTTACCCGCCCTATCTATCTATTTCTACAGCGATTGTTCCTGCTTGCGGACATCTTGCTTTTAATTTTTTTTTTCATGTAAACCGCCCTGAGTTCCCGTCTGGGAAGTAGGAATGGTATATAAGTTCGAAAATAAATAAATAAATAAATATCACTATCTTCCAAGCTTTTGGAGGGAAGGTTTCAAGGTCTGCTTCCATCAGACTGTATTTGCCCATGCAATAGTGACCAAATTGAAACAGTTGAACATGTGTTCGTATATTGTTCTTGCTATCGGGATATCTGCATGGAGCTTCTATCTCCTATTATCTGCAAATTCCCAGGAAGAACAGAGGAATGTTATGTACAATTGCTACTTTCTGACAATATCCATCATATTACCAGAAAAGTGGCTAAATTCTGTGCGGCAGCAGTAGCAAACAGCGGGTACAGAATGTGGCGGCCAGGCTGGTGGTGGGTGTGCGTCGTTATGACCATATCACCCCAGTTCTGGCCCGCCTGCACTGGTTACCCGTTGCATCCCGGATCAGATTCAAGGTCCTGGTTTTAGTTTATAAAACCCTCCATGGCCTGGGCCCGGACTACCTGTCAGAGCATATCATCCAGCGATCAACCTCGGCCCGTCCAGTCCGGCAGTTGCGAGTGCACACTCTCTGGGTCGCCACCCCAAAAGAGGCCCGAAAGTCCATCACCTGTAATCAGCCTTCTCAGTGGCCGCCCCTTCCCTTTGGAATAGCTTACCACCTGATGTGCACTCTGCAGAGTCCCTGTTAGCTTTTCGCCAAGCATTAAAAACCCTTCTCTTTAGTGAGGCTTACGGCGGTGCAACTTAATTTTTTTTCCCACCATCTTTACGTCTTTACGTCTGTGAACAATTATTGCTGCTGAGCTGCGACCATAAGCCTAAATGCTAAGATGCCCTAGTTGTTTCAATTGTTGTTTTTATTGCTGTTGCTGTCTTTTATTTTACTGCTATCTAATTTGTTTGTTTTATATTGTATTGCTCGCTGACTTGCTCAGCCATTTGGAAGCCTCCCAGAGTTCTGTTTTGGAAGATGGGTGGGGTAAAAATCCAATAAATAAATAAATAATAAATAAATAAATAACCAAGATAGATAATAATACCTCTATACCATTCACCTGGCCATGGTTTTATCTTATTTTAAGGATATAGACTCAGCTTAGTTGAGTATGTAATTTATGAACCTGTACGTAAGGGTTTATTTATTATTTTTTAATGGAAGACTGTATAATTTTGTACTTATTCCAATTTTGAATTATATGTGTTTATCGTGGATTGTTTGGTGGTTTTGGTCTTTGACCATAATAAAGCTATTCATTCATTAATTCCGTGTGATTAGCTGTGATCCCTCTTCTGTGGAAGAGGAATCCAACTTTTGTGATTCCTCTTGGGCATAGACAAATATTCGGTAGCATTTGGGCCACTCTATAAAGTGTACTATTGGGGAAAAAAATTAATGTTTTATTTTCATTATTTGCAAATATTTCTAAACTATACATGACCTCCTAGAGAAAAGACATTCTGTTTCCTCCCTCTCCCCCCCGAGTCTGTCTACAGTCTTTTTGAAAAGACATTTCCTTTCATGATTTGTTTATCATCTTAAACAAAACCCAAAGGGAAACAGAAGACAAAAATCTGATGTAGGGAGATGTATTTTTCTTTGCTATCAAAGACCCATCTGCTAATTTGCAAAATGCAAACAAAGTTACTGGATGTGCATGAACCCTCTGTGGCGGAGGCAGGAGCAAACTGGAATTGTCTTACATCAAGGGTTTTAGTTTTGTTTGTTTGTTTCTCCTTGAGTGCATAATTTGTATGGCCGAATTTGTTTTTGATCTCCTTCCTTCCACCCTTGCCTATCACTGATGGATGTGAAACCCAACAGTTCTCGTCTCAAGTGGAAAGAACTGCACAATAAAGACAAAAGCTCCCTTGTGTTTTCAGCAATTGTGATGTCCTGTGAAGTCCCGTGATTGACCCTTTTTGCTAATGACTTAACATGAATATTGCTTCCTACATCCTACAAGCAAAGCAAAATCCCACAGTAGCTTGACAGGGTCAACTTCCCTAGGAAGAGTAAATATTGAAAGCTTGTTTTGTTTCTATGGTGTTTAAAATATGATGTTATACAGGAACACACAACACAAATTGCTGTAAGGAAAGCTTCTCTTCTTAGGGCTCTTTAACCACAGATGGGTGTTCCAGTCTGGCTAAAATCTGCTGGCCCCACACCTGCTGTCTTTCTAGAGCTTTGTGTGAGTGAAGGTTGAAAGAGCACTGAGGAGGAAAACCAAAATCAGAGATCTTAGTGTTGTAAGTGCTCAATCTTGAGCTGCCCCGATGCTACACCGCATGGCAGATGAAACATGAACAAGGGTAAAAGAAAGGAGAGACAATCCTCTGTCCCTGGCCACTTAAATTCAGACCCTTAGGGGTTCCTCCCCCACCCCCCCGCACTTCCTGGTTGCTGGCTGTGTGAGGGAGGGAGAAAAAAAAGAAAGAAAAGAATGCCGGTTTACCTCCATTTTGTTCCCAGCAGCATTCAGATCTCTTAAAGGGGCGGGGTGCAAAAAAAGAACAAACAGAAGCCAGGAGAGCCCCGCACTCACTATCCTTACACCGGATCAAATATTTGTCACATCCAAAAAGCAGGTACAAGAAAAGTGCAGTTTGGTCGCGCTAAGTGGGCGGGGTCGCACTTAATTGTCTGCAAAGTCCGGAGCTGGTGGATAAACATTTTTAAGGTCCGGACCTTGCAGCCATTTGCAGTGGAGCTTAGGGGTCGTGTATAAACACCCTTAGTCTTTGAAGATTCTCAGTCATCCAGGGCTGCTATCCCACGACCACTTAAAAACTGCTTCAAACTGCTTGAAGATGCGGTTAATAAAATTGTGTCCCCACAACCAGCAGACTTTAAAGGGGGAAAATGCAACCACACCCACTTAAGCACGACCCAGTGAGTTTTACAAGTAGCTGGTCTCAGTTCCAAGGCGGATTTTTAACTGGTACTTGAGTCCGTGGGGACTTGGAAAATCTGCATCAAAACCTTTTTGTTCCATTGTGCTATGGTTCCCAGTCATGGGG
Source organism: Phrynocephalus forsythii (assembly GCA_029282475.1). NCBI lineage: Eukaryota > Metazoa > Chordata > Lepidosauria > Squamata > Agamidae > Phrynocephalus > Phrynocephalus forsythii. The sequence continues at coordinate 19,473,501 of JAPFRF010000013.1, forward strand.
ACACAAAAGATGCAGTTCTTTAAACTGCACCCGTGGGGACACAGGAATCGTGTTTTCAACCACGTGACCATTGCCGGTGGAAATCTGCATTTTACTTTGATCAAGAGTTTCCAGCCATGGAATAGCAGCCCAGGTGAGGTTATCCAGAAGCTGAGTCATCGCAACTGGACTTCTTTTCTTCTCCTTTAGGACACTCATTCAAAGACAAGGATGTACACATATTAGACAGAGAAAATAGGTGGTTCGAGACAGGGTTCAGGGAGCCCAATAATGTGTGTATCAAAAACCTCTCTCTCAACAGGGATGGAGGTCTTACACACAAACTGTCTTCCATTTATCATGCTGCCCTTTCATCAATCCCCAAACAAATCAGAAGCACTACAACTTCCTCCAGCAAGGTCACAGCTAATGACTCATACCTAATGGGTGCTGGGAAGGGTTGAGTTGGTGGGACCTTCACACATCCCAGACCATTGTCCATCTAGTTAGCCTTTTCAGGTCACCCCCCCCTAAAGAACTCCAGATAACATGACTCAACTTCCAGACTTCCATTCTGAGTTTCAGTCAGTCTGCTGGGGATTGGTTCCAAGCCTTCCCATGGATAATGAAAAGCGTGGATAAGAGAGAACACCAAAATGTCCCCAAAACTGCTGTTTTGTGATTGTAACTTGCTTTACAGCTGCTGTTTTGCAACAGTAGCTTGCTTTACATCTGCTGTTTGTGACGGTAGTTTACTTTACAGCTGCTGTTTTATGACAGTAGCTTGCTTTACAGCTGCTCTTTGTGACAGTAGCTTGCTTTGCAGCTGCTGAATTATTTATTTATTTTTCCTATGCCAGGCATGGATAACTGAGTCAGTGAATAATGAATGAAACAAAAGACAATTTTTCCCTTTAGGAATGAAACAATTTGTCCTTGAGGAACCAAAATGTCAGGGGACCTTCCTCTAGCTCACTTCAAACTCATAGTACTATTCCGGTACATATGAACCCAAATGCCACTGATATGGTGACTTAATTTGTTTAAATTTTGACTTCCGGTTCCACTTACACCACAGTGAGACAACTTGATAAGTGCTGCAGCTTATCAAGTTGAGTTCCTCCAGATAAAAGGGACCCTAAGAAGGGTAAGTTTCCTTGGAGAGGCAGTGCCTGCAGACCACAAAGGGAACTGCGGTGAACTTCTGTGGAAGGAGGAGAATGCCTTATCTCCCACTGGAGGAAAACCAACACCATCAATTGTTACTGGAGAACTGTAGAAAGCTGCAAATATTTCACACACACCCCCCAATGCACTGGCGAAGTGCCTGGGAGCCCAGCTGGCGCTGGACTCACTCGCCCTCTCCAGCATTAGCGGTGGCTCCAGTGGCAGCGGTGGGCCCAGGCCAGCCTGCTGGGCTTGTTTGGGTTTTCCAGCAGTGCCTGGTGCAGTGGGTGCAGAGGTGGGCCCAGCAAGGTGGCCTGAGCTTGCCTCTGTGGCTGCCGCGGCTGCTGCTAGAAAAAACGAGCAAGCCCAACACGCTGGGGGGGGGATAGAAGGAGAGAAAGAAAGAGAGAAAGAGGAGGAGAGAGGGAGGAGGGGGGAGAAAAGAAAGAAAGAAAGAAAGAAAGAAAGAAAGAAAGAAAGAAAGAAAGAAAGAAAGGAAAGAAAGGAAAAAAGAAGGGAAGAAAGAAAAGAAAGAAGGGAGGGAGAGAGAGGAAAGAAAGAAAGAAAGAAAGAAAGAAAGAAAGAAAGAAAGAAAGAAAGAAAGAAAGAAAGAAAGAAAGAAAGGTGGGAGGGAGGGAGGGAGGGAGAAAAGGGAAAGAAAGAAAGAAAGAAAGAAAGAAAGAAAGAAAGAAAGAAAGAAAGAAAGAAAGAAAGAAAGAAAGAAAGAAGGGAGATATTGATGGATGGAGGGAGGAAAAATAAAAAAGAAAAGGAGGAAGGACAGAAGAGTGGGAAGGAAAGAAGAAAACAGAATGGAAGGAAGGAATGGAGAAGGCAGGTAGGAAGAAAGAAAGAAATAGAGGGAGGGAGAAAAGAATGAAAGAAAGAGGAGGGAGAGGAGGAAGAAAGAAAAGGGTGGAAGGAAGGAGAGGAGGGAAGGAAGGAAGGAAGGAAGAACTGGGCTAGCAATAGTGACCTGTCAAATTTGGCTATGGTGTGTGTGGGGGGGGACGACGACCTGGGAGCCAAGGCAAACAGCTAGCTTGGGGTACAGAAGCGAAAATGGCAGTGTGCCACGGTTTCTGAGGCAGTAACGAAATCGCCTCCTTTGATTTTACTTTAAAAATATTTTTAACATTAATTTTCATGTAGTAGCCCTCAGGCACTTTGGGCCAGAAAAAGTAGACCTCAGCCTGTTCAAAGTTGGGCAGCCCTGCTCTATGTGAAGCTTCTCCATGGTCATTTAGAATGTTTTCTTCAAACAAGCACCAACTGCCCTTTTTGTGGAAGTGGTTTTTGGCAAAGGGGTGTAAATGTTTTGAAACATATGCACATATCTGAAGAAGTGATCTTTCTCACATTTATTTTATGAATTTGCCTTTCTGCCTATTGCTTTTTTGAGTTGGGGGGGACTCTTAAGGAAACTCATTTTTGTTTTGTGCTTTCTATATGTGATGGATTTAAAGATGCAGTTTAAGGGCAACGCTGGGAAAGCTGTTTTTCAAAGGAATATTTATTTGACCTTTGATGGATTCCATGATTTGAAACATGAAGATTTTCAATTCTGATAAAGTCACAGAGGCAAAACAGTTAACTCAAGATGGAGTGGTTGATAACACTGGGTCTCTAGAAAAAAATGAAATTAGTTCTGATCAGGGAATTGATCTAAAACAGACAGCTGATCTTAATCTACAGACAAACACAACAAGATTGATGCAGGATAAATCTTTGGATATGCCAACCTCACAAAATATGATATACACATCTATGACAATATGACATCATTGGCATCCTTCAGTCTCGAAAGACTATGGTATCATGCCTGGAGTAGAGATCCTAAAAGCAACACCTAATGTGACTAAATAGACCAATTCGGGAATGGCAGCCAGTCTCTACCGCACTGGGGGCAGACGTATTCTGTTTGTTGCCCGGTCCTCGAGTTTCATTCTTTCCGTGCCTGCCTCTTTTCCTCTGCCTGTTGGACAAATGCCTCTTCAAATTTATGTAGACCATGCTGTATTTCTTGCCTCCAGACAGTGCGATCAGAGGTCAGGGTTTCCCAACTGTTGAGGTCCATTCCCAAGGCCTTCAGGTCCCTCTTACAGATATCCTTATACCGCAGCTGTGGTTTTCCTCTGGGGTGCTTTCCCTGCATTAGTTCTCCATATAGAAGATCTTTTGGGATCTGACCATCATCCATTCTCACAACGTGTCCAAGCCAGCATAGGCGTCACTGTTTCAATAAAGTGTACATGCTAGGGATTCCAGCTCAATTCAGGACTATGTTATTTGGAACTTTGTCATGCCAGGTGATGTTGAATATTCGCCTAAGACAGCGCATATGGAAGGTATTAAGCTTTCTTTCCTGTCGGGCATGAATGGTCCAAGACTCGCTGCAATACAAAAGTGTGCTCAGTACGCAAGCTTTATAGACCTGTATCTTTGTATGTTCTGTCAGCTTCTTATTGAGCCATACTCTCTTTGTTAGTCTGGAAAACATAGTTGCTGCTTTACCTATACGTTTATTCAGCTCAGACTCTAGTGAGAGTGTATCTGTCAAGCCCCAGACACAGAGCATGCACACAAACAGGATTCAGTTCTTTGCCAAGATCTTTAGTGGAAAGCCAGGCAAGTTCAAGTCCTTTGCCAATAATCAAGTGCCAGATAAATAACAGAATCCAACTCCCAGCAATTAACAGTCCAAGTCAAAACCAGAATGTCTCATGGAAACCAGATGCCAAACCCAAGGGAACAGAGCAAGCCGTTGTCCAGGAAGCCAGTCTGAAATCAGGAAACAGAGCCAAGGTCACAGACAGGAACGTGGTTGCAAGTTCAAATGACACGTTGCTCCCACAGAGAGCTCAAGGTGAGCTTACCAGCTTTATCTCAAAACAGGGAACACACCCTTACTTCTGGAAAGGCTACTGCTAGTACTCAGGGCTTCCCGACCTGATTCCCCATCTAGCATCAAAGACCCTTTCCCTAGCTCTCCTGGTAGCACGTCTTTGCAGAATCCTGCTCATAGCCCTTATAGGGGGAGAAGATATGTTTTCAGCTGAGTCATCAGACCCAGCTGCCTGCTGACTTGAGCTGCAAGGCTCCTCCAGCAGCTCTTCACCATTTAACCCCTCAGAGTCAGGTTCTGTGACAGGCAGGGTCCTGGCAGTATCTGAGATAGTTGAGCCAAGATACACAAAGTCATGGACAACTTCCAGTTCTTTTTCAGAAATTGTAATGTGAGGAGGAGAGTCCACATTCTTTTTCTTTTTTTTTTCATAGCACCGACTGGCTGTTCCTGGGGCCGATTGGCACTGTTTTTGTTCGTTGCTTTTCACCTTCGGAGAAACAGGAAGCTCTATCTGGTCCTACAAGTTTTAATTTTCCCCAGCCAAGTGGTCCATTTTTTTTTTTCAAATGCTAGCGCCATGTGCAGGCCAAGGGAGCTGAACTGCACTTTAAAAATAAAAAAACAGCTTTTGACATGGGAACTCTTGTCCCACATTTAAATCACATGATGGGACGAAGAGGAAAAGCTGGACCTTCAGAAGATCAGGATCAAAACCCAGGTGTGACCACGGCCTTAGTCTGTTTGCCAAGCACTGGGGATGAATGACAGTATCTGTCTAATTAAAACATCACATCTATGTCTTCTGTGAATGTTCCTCCTTTCTTTCTCCTTTAATGCTGATGTTGCATCTACAACTGGCCTGTTAGCAAATGATCCAGTCTTCTTTCAGACTAACTTTGAGTTATATGTTTATCTCATGGAACACCTGCCAAGAGGTATGTTTATGGCATAGTTCAAACTGATTGTAGAGTTTCTGAAAGTGGAGGAGGAGGGGGGGACATACCAGACAAGAGTTATTTATTCTCACAAATTACTTCCAGTCATATTAATATGGTAATATAATTTTTGTCATGCCACCCATTCATTTTCTATTTCATTTTAGGCTGAAAGAGAAGTAAATATTTTCTGAAGGGCACTGATTTTTAAAACAAGTCAAACTCAAAACAGAAGGCTAGAAGTTTCCAATTGTTTAAAATAACCAACCAGCAGAAAGTGGTTTGCAATGTAGAAACCTGTTAAGCTATTATTATTCCCTCAACTGGATGACAACACTAATATGTAGTTATCTGATTTTGTGTTTAATTTGGTGGGGTTTTATTGTTGTTTTGAGGGGTGGGGTTAATTTCTTTAGAATCTGGGAATTTTGGGAGCTGTAATTTGTAAAAGTAACTTCTATTGAGCAGTTATAATAATAAGTGCTCAGTAGAGCCTGTTGCTGGTGGTGATGTTAATAATAATAATAATAATAATAATAATAATAATAATAATAATAATAATAATAATAATAATAATAATAATAATAATAGTAGTAGTAGTAGTAGTAGTAGTAGTAGTAGTAGTAGTAGTAATAGTAGTAGTTGTATTTGTAGTAGTAGTAACAGCAGCAGCAGCAGCAGCAGTTGTTGTTGTTGTTGTTGTTGTTTTCTGTCAAGGCAGTTCTGACCTGTGATGACCCAGGGTTTCCCAGGATAGAGTACTCAAGAGTGGTTTACCATGGAGCATGTGCTTCTCTATTGTGGATTTTATAGGGACTTACGTATATTTTGTACCTGATACTCCAAAAGTTCCTGGGGAGATCTATGGAATTTTATACTCACTATTTACTTGCTGACAGGGTTATTATGTATATTACAAGGGCAGTGGCCAAATTTTGTACGGCAGCTATGGCTTGCCATAAGATGCTGTCCATACCTGAAATCTAGATTCCCAGAGCCTTTGTAGCTCATGGTTTTAGATTTGTTACTTTAATTGTTAGATAGATAGATAGATAGATAGATAGATAGATAGATAGATAGATAGATAGATAGATAGATAGATAGATAGATATACAATATTTTAATATTTTAATTATGTATAAGGATATATTCTTTGTACTCCTGTTTTTATCCATAATTTTAAATATTTAGCATATTTAGTTTATTAGTATATCTATATATAAATTTTACTCTTATGTGGTTTTACATGATTACCAATTTTTGACTGGACCTCGCGGCTCATATGTATTATTTGTATTACCCCCTGATTTTAGATTGCATATGTAGTACTTTGGTCTAAGACTGTAAATACAGACTTCTTCTTCTTCTTCTTTTCAATCTTCTGGGGGCATTTTGGAACCACCAGGTAGCTTGCTGAAGGCTACACCAAGACTATGGAACTCCCTCCCACAGAAAGCCATCTCTAGAAGGCAAAAAACACTCTCTCTTTAGGCAGTCTTGTTCTCAGTGACTGAATGCCTAAGCAGGATTATATAAATGGGGGGCCACTAATTTTTAACTATCTATTTTAATATTGTAAGCCCCTTTGAAGAGAAAGGTGATATACAAATGCATACATTCAGTGAGACCAAAGCAAAATGGACAATTGTTATGTGCCACCCTGTCGAATGGAGGCATTCGTGTTGTTCCTGTGCCACCACGTCACATTCTTCCTTTCTCAACTAGCCTATGTAAGATGGCTCTTCCTCTGACGACATAGCTATGGTTTCTTTATCTAAGTGCTCCCTCCATCCAGGACCTCAGTAGGTCATCCAAAGGATGAGTCAATGTGCTTTTTTCCTGAAAAATTCTTTCAAACATATATTTCTTCTCTTATTTCCCTTCGCACACATACCACCTTAATGCCTAATTGCATATTGTTTAATATTATAGATCCTCAGCCACACAGCTATAAATAAATAAATATACCAAGTCTAATTAAAGGAAGGGAGGAGCTATGTTCTGATCCTTCAAAGTGGTTCAGGTTGCTAAGCGACAGCCTTCCTTTTTGGTACATGTATAGAACAGCTGCTCTGATGCCTCCGGAATGAGAGACCCTGTCAGATAACCCCAGTCACCACCTATGATTGATTTATTAAGCCACAGCAGTAGAAAAGACATCACATCTCACAGTTGGATCTATGGCTCCAATGCACGTGTTATTGGATGGTCCCACCAGAACATCAAGAGCAGCTGTCCATGTCAGCCAGTGTATCTGCCAGGCAGTTTTGGAATCTGCTCAGATCCAGAATCTTTCTACTCTGACCCAGAGAAATACCACAGTTCTAAGACCAGAACAAGCTAAGGAACAAAGTTCTCAGCAAATTATGCCCCACGTACAATCTCTCATGTTCTTTCTGGGACTTGCAGCATCTTTTGATAAACCAATGGTTATGAAGGAAGTCTCTAGTGTGCAAATTAAAGGATTGAACACCAACCAATTATTTTGCCTTTTCTTGGCCTTTCCATGAAAGAACAGTACAGGTACTAGATCCTCTTTGATGCATGACGGGCAAGTCTTTAAAATTTTATTTATTTATTTATTTATTTATTTGTTTATTTATTTATTTATTTATTTATTTATTTATTTATTTATTATTCTCCCCCTTTGAATTTTTTTCTCTTTTTTTCTTTTTTTTGGTTTTTAATTGTAAACCGCCCAGAGTTCCGTTCAGAAGATGGGCAGTCTAGAAATATAACAAATAAATAATAAATAAATTAGATTTCTACACTGCACCACCTAAATGGAGATGAGCTTTTCCATTCCCAACCCCCTTCTTTCCTTTCTTTTTGTTATTTTCCAGCAACCCTAATATGATGTTCCATCCTTACTGAACACTAACACTGTTCCCAGGGCAGCCAACATCTTTTTCTTAAATCTAGTGCCCCAAAGGCTTTATCACTTCAAGCAACTCTTTTTTGATCAACAACTTGGGCAATTTCCAGGCATTTAGGGCCAAAAACTATGCACAGGGAGCAAACTCTTTCACCGTCAGTGCTGTCTCTGTTGATTCAGACAGAGAATGTCTGGGTAGATTATCAGTCCTAAATACATTATATCCCTTTCCATCTGCACATGAAACTTGTTTTAGTGTTATGGAAAGCAAATCCGGTGAGATTTCTTTCCTACAAAACACTCCAAGCACAATTGGGGTCAAGGGACGTTGAAGACCTAAAGAAAAACCAGTTCTGGCAGGAAATGTAAATCTGAAACAATATACCAGAGAGAGACCCCACAGCAGGAGGCTGGCTAGAAAAGTGAAATGTGACCTTCCCTAGGTAAAATAATATTGAAAAGAAGGCTCTTCCTTCTTGGGATGTAAATTGTCACAGAGGCATAAAGTCAGGAAGGTTCAATGGAACAGATTCACCCCATTCAAGAAGAATCCACAAAGACTGTTATGAAAAAAGAACGTGATTATTCTGAAAGCGGACACAGTTAAATTGGTTTTACAACAGAAACGTAAAAGTATGTTGAAAGGAACTACGAGCTTTCAGCCAAAGCAGTTCAGAAGATTGAGGTCTTCTGACAAACCCAACAAGAAGAAGACTTCAAAGCTTTCTTTTCACTTCCAGGATGATCTTTTATATACTTTTACAACTTTCCTAAAAAGAAGCCTAGCAAAGATGAGCATGAACCATCTTTAGTGGCTGAACAGGGGCTTGATGTGTCAAAGCTCCACCAGAAGGCACCCACTCAGAGGCTGCGCCCTGGCTCCCCTACACTACTGTGACAAACCGGGATTTTCACACCCCAATCACACTCTAAAACTTTGTTGTAACCTGGTTTCTCTGTGCTGCCACCATTTAGCAAAACCTTTAATACTTATTCTAAGGAATAAACTGGAACTGACACATGCTTTAACATTTCAACCTTGAAGTTTATTTTGTTTACAACTCAAAGAATCATGAACGTTCATTGCTGACTTGAGGCTTTTATTGTTATTTACTGTAAACTTAACACGCTGTTAAAATTTCATGTTCTCATTCAGCGGTTACATAAACAAGTCCCTAACCAGACCCTCTTCAGTCCCTCTCCAGTCGCTATTCAACTGACTATCCAACAGTCAATCCCTTATACATGGCACAACCCCACCAACCAACTCAATGATTGGCCAAACCATTTGCATATTCATGCCCTCAGCTTTAGGGTTCCGTCACAACTACCTCCTCTAGGCACAGTCTCTGAGTGGTGGAAGAGGTGAACCCCTGTTTGGCTGCTAAACAAACCAGCACAAACTTCCAAACCTGTTATTCATGCCCTAAGGTCTATCAAGCTTTTGCCACATCGTTCGGGTGCCAAACCAGCACTGCTGCTTTACAAACTCCATTTGTTTCAAGTGATACTGAGGGGATTGTATGCATAATAAAATGTTGATCAAATACGAGGAGGAAGTTCAACTTACGCCATTAATAAAGAATGCAAAAGTTTGACCTCTCGTGCCCCCAGTTAGGAATAAGTGGTCTTCACCAAGTGCCAGGTCCTTGTAGAATGTTGGCGATCAGTAGCCTGAACTGGTTTCTATCTAAAGCTATTCTAAACAGAGCAGCTGTGTTTACTGCAGACCATTCACTTAAGTTTTTAAACCAGAATGTTCTTCTATGCCCTGGGCCATGTTTCCCATCTATTTTTCCTTGAAGGATACCTTGCAGCAGATGGCATTTCTTATTGCTCATTATGTGTCCGAAATACTGCAGTGTTCTTCTCTTTACATTATTGAAGATTTCTGACTTTTTATTCAGGTGCTGTAATACAGCCACATTAGTGACTCTGGCTGTCTAAGGTATCTTCAGTTTTCGTCTCTACATCCACATTTTGAATGTTTCCAGCTTCCTGCATAATGTGTCTGTAAGGGTCCAAGTTTCACCACTAGAGATGGGCACGAATCAAAAAAATGGTGTTTCATTTGTTGTTTGTCGTTTAGGGGGTCCGTTTCGGTTTGTTTCTGTTTTTCGTGAATTTTGCAAAAAAATCGTTTTCATTTTCATTCATTTTGTTACCATTTCATTACCATTTATTTCAATTTTTGTGATTATTTTTTAGCTTTTAAAACAGTTCAATGTATTGCCGTAACAAAAACGAAACGGACGACAAAATTAATTTCTGGTGTTTCTGTTCTTTTCATTTCATTTTAGAGATAAAATTTGTTTGTCGTTTTGTTGCGTAACGAAACAAAAAAATGAAAACGGAAACGAAAAATTGTTCGTTTCGTGCCCATCTCTATTCACCACTATAGAGAAGTATGCTGAATACATAGGATCAAAGTATTTGAGTACAAAGTCTGATAGATAAGTCCTGGTTTCTCAAGACTTTCCTCATTTTTCGGAAGAAACTTCAATTCTGCAATGAATTTCACATGAAGGATCCCAGTTATCATTGACAAAGCATCCCATGTATTTATAAGATAACACTCTCTCAATTACATCACTGCTGATCTTGAGAAGGTTATGTGAACCATTTTGTTTTTTTGCTGATAACCATCCATTTTGTCTTCTTCATGTTAAGTTGCAATCCCATGATAGTGCTTTCTGCAGCAACAGAATCCAATACTCCTTGCAAATCTGCCAGACTTGTTGCAAACAGGACAATGTTGTCAGCGTATCTTATGCTATTAACAAGAATCCCATTCACTTTCACACCTTGGAAACTCCAAAACAGCTGTAGTGCTTGGCAGGGTTACTTTGCCGTACACCTGGCTAGTGTCACGTTTGTGAAGCCTAGGAGCTGCCCAGCAGGGGCCAAACCCTTCATAAGGCCTCACCACATGGTGAGAGGCCTCTTTTGTGATCCAGCCATCTTCCCACCCACTCTCCCAATTGAGAAAATGAGAGTAGTTGGTCGTGTAAGGGCCGGATGGGAGTTTTTGGCTGCTAATCAAATTGGACTCGAGTGGCATTGAGTTTTCACCCATCCCATTCTCTTTAAGGCAGAGGGGATGTTTAAAATGGTCACAATTGGTGGCCAGTGCAAGTAGAAAATTTAAGTCAGGTGAAATTTATTGAATAATATTCCCTAGTGAGCCGATGACCCCTCAATATGAATTAGGAAATGAATTAGGAACATTAGGTATTAAGTATAAATAGGTTCAAAGATTAGGAATGAGGGCTGCCCAGAATGCAGGTTTTGGGAGGATGCTGAACAGGTGGGCAGTGCCCTTCTAATAAGATTAGGAATCATGAACTGATCTGCTTGCACTACATTCAGGCCTCCTTGTTTAAGGGATGTTTAACAACTGAATTGAGTGAATTTCATATCGATAAATTGTGGCTCAATTATAATCCCACAAATGTGTCTTGCCTCTTTATTTCTGGACTGGGAGAGCAATGGTTCTTTCCTTCAAGAGCATCCCAGAAAATTCTTTCTAAATAGATATTAAAAAGTAGAAGTGAGAGAATACAACCTTCTGGTATCCGACCATCTATCTGGACACCAGCACGCTGATTCCAATACCCTTCCCTTCTTCTGGGAGTCCATGGCTACACAGGCTGACTCTTTTTGGTAGAAGGCACTGTGAATAACCAAAGTCCCAGTTCACATGACTATCCAACTAGCTGTTGATTCTGAAGATGCCTGTACATGGACTAAGACTCCATAGCAACCGATGGCCTCATCTAGAGGCAGGCTAGGCCCAGAGATGAGTGCCGGTCCTACCAGATAAAATAATGACAAGCCTATAACACTGCACATCTTGTTCTCCAGACCTAGCCACCTGGCTTGTCATTTTTGATGGTTTAATGTGCAGTGTCCTGTGATGTAGATGTTCCAGATGGCTAAAGCCCTTTCATCATTCCAATTCCTGCTGATAGATGCACTGGCAGAAAAGGAGCCACTGATCCAGAGCTATATTCTGGTGAAAAGCTTGTCATCTAGTCAGTTCTTCCAGAACATCTAGAAGATTAATAATTAGGGTAGCACAGTTGTAAAGCAAGGTGGCATGCCGTCAGGGATCTCAAGTCTCAATCCCTGTGTGAATTTCCCATCAAGTTGCACTCTACAAAGAAACATTAAGTTGCTCAAGAATTTTGCAGTTAAAAATGATGCAATCTTTGTTGTGGGTCCATTTCGGTTCATTTTCATTTTTTGTGAATTTTTTGAAAAAATTTCATTTCATTTTTTCGTTTTTCATTTTTTGTTTTTACCCACTTTTGCACAATTTAAAGCATTTCCACGCGCGGACGTCCCCCAATGCCCCAGACCTGAGGGAAAACACTAAAAAAAAATGATGCTGGCAGAGACACAGTATAGACTAAGTATGCAGGGAGGCTGCAAAGGCAGCGGCAGGTGTTGTCCAGGGTGCAAGGCAGCCGCAGAGTGACTGCACTGTGGGGCAGTGGAGGATACTCACCAAGAGGTATGCACACATGCACACAGGGAGGCTGCAGGACTGAAGATAGAGTCGCAGAGACAGCAATCCCACCCTAACTCCCACCGGGGGCTGCAAGGAGGATGGGGGCTGCCAGAGCTTTTTATGCCCTCTGTGGCTGCCAGACCTGCCCAGTCTGCAACCTAGGCATGCTATTGGCTGAACATGATCCCATCACATGGCTTGCCTCCATTTTGTGGTGGCGACATCCATTTTGTCATCCTTAAAGGGAAAAGAAAAATACATTGCGATGGGAGAAGACAAAAACAAATGTTTTAAGGACCCCAACCCCCTGGTAGGTAATAATTTCAAATAATTATCGCATTACTGCTGCATTTTTATGGGTGTCCAGGGCGTTTTAATATTCAAGAAATCAATATTAGGCATCTGGGAGCCATTTTGGGTCAATGTCCCCTAACTCCCCTTAAAGGAAAAAAATACAGTGATCTGAGAAAAGACATAAATGCATGTTTTAAGGACCCCAAACCCCCCCCCGGTAGGTATTATCAGACAGTATAAATAATTATCGCTGCGTTTTTATGGATGTCCAGGGCGTTTTTTAACATTTAAAACAGCTCATTTCATTGCGCGTCGCCATTAAAGAAAACGAAACGTAACAAACACAATTTTCGTGGTTCTGTTCGTTTCGTTCCATTTTCATCACAGTTTTGTTTGTCGTTTCCTTACGTAATGAAACAAATAACGAATAACGGTAACGAAACAATGTTCATTTCATGCCCATCTCTACTACCCAGGCCTTGTGCTCTGAAGAAGCCACTTCAGCTTTGCATGCAGTGTGGAAACAACATGGCTTCTGTACAGAGCATGATACCATAGTCTCTCAAGAGATGGGCATAAAATGGCAAAAGGACATTTTATTTAGTTTTCCATTTTGTTTGTTATTGTTTTGTTTTGTTTTGTTTTGAATGAAATGACATTTTTAAAAAAATTGTTTCATTGTTCATTTGTTTCAGGTTTTTTCTTTCTTTTTTAATTCATGCCAACCAGCTGGCCCATGAGCCGGGTCGGCACTTTTTTTTCTTACTTGTGCTTACCAGCTGGCCCATGGGTCAGGTTAGCACATTTTTAAATCATTTTTTCTTTTTTTATTTGCACTGACCCAGTGGCCCACGGGCCGGGTCAGTGTGGTTTATTATTTATTTATTTATTTATTTATTTATTTATTTATTTATTTATTTATCATGCTGGCCATCTGGCCTTTGGGCCAGGTCAGCGCATTTTTCTTTTTTCTTTTTACTCATGCTGACCAGCTGGCCCGTGGATCGGGTTGGCATGGTTTTTCCATCCAATCTATGGTGCCCAATCTCATGGAGGAAAGGTCAGGCTTTTAAAACCTTTTTTCCTGCCTAAGCCCTGCACTACAGCTGATTGATGGTGGCTTCTGCAGGGGGGGGAAAGCCCCCGGTTTCCCCACCTGGGCGCGTTGGGGAGGAACTGCTTCAATGCATTCCTATGGGGAAATGAAAAATGAAGCAAACAAAAGAGAAATGTCCATTTTGGCTGCTATCTCACCTGGGTTTTATCCTGATCTTCTGAAGGTCCAGCTTTTCCTCTTTGTCCCATCACATGATTGAATAAGTGGGACAGGAGTTCTCCCATCCAAAGATGGTTTTTTTATTTTAAAGTGCAGTTCAGCCCCCTTGGCCAGCAGGTGGCGCTAGGATTTGAAAAAAAAGGACCACTTGGCTGGGGGAAATTAAAGCTTAGGGCACCACATGGAGCTTCTTGTTTCTCCGAAGGTGAAAAGAAATTTTAAAAAACAGTGCCGATCAGCCCCAGGAACAGCCAGTCGGTGCTATGAGTTAAAAAAAGAAGAAACCCGGATAATCTCTGTGGTCCCACAGCGTCTGATTCCTTAAAAGGTGGATTATCAAAGCGAGGCAAAAAATTCCGTACCTCTTGGGTGAGTCACAGAAACCTCGCTTAAAGGGGCATTACCGGGTTTTCTTTTTTCTTTTTTTTTTCAAAAAGCCCTGTGGCCATGAGGACGGCATTTTTAGACAGAGTTTATCTAGTAATTTAAACTGCTTTTAAAGGGACGTGGGACCGAGCCCTTTGTTTCACTCTGTTTTTCTTTGATGCGTCCGTTTGTTATTTGTTTTGTTCTGTAACGAAATGAATAACAAATAATGAAATGGAAAAATATATTTCTGACCATCTCTAATGCCTATACATACTTCTAGCAACAAGTTAAGATCCTTGCCTGTTCCTGCTTTCCAAGCCATTCTTATACACTGTTACAAAAGAACAACCAATGGCATTAATATCAGTCCATGAAAAGTTGGGATTCAAAGCAGATTTTGCAGTTGTTGTTATTGTTACTTTACAGTTCCTATTCTCTCCCATGACTGGCATTATTACTCAGACTATTAAACAGAGTCGCGTGGCAAATTAAAAGCTATACAGAGATATCTTCCTAACTGCCCTCAATTGCTGGTTTACAGTTTCGTGCAGCGAAGTCAGCGATACACTATTCCGGAAAATGAAGAGTGACATGGACTTAAGAAATCCCTTCTGTACCAGCAGACAGGAGAACCAGACATGTTGTTAAGTCAAATCAAAAGCTTGTACATCTCTGGAGAGCATTTTGTGAATGGGAGGATACGTGATTAAGTAAAACTGCAGCTGTTATTGATTGCTTGGGGCCAATTATTCTCCACTGGCAAAACAGGATCTGTTACCGTATCTGTTCTGTTAGTTTTCATGGCTAGGATTGTTCCTGACTAGAGATTGTCAAGCACAGTCTGTATTTCTCCTCCCTCCCAGTGTAATAATGTGTCCATTGAAATCCAACTACCTGGCATTCCTCTGAATTTTGTTATGTATTTCTCAATAAGTCTATAGGTCAAAATAAACCTTTATCTTATGTGCCATCAAACTGGACCTGATTCATAGTGACCTTAGTTGGGCTTTCAAGGTAAGCAAGATATTTAGGAAGTGGTTTGACCAGCTCTATTGTTTGGAGAGTTTCCATAGAATCACAGAATCATAGAATTATAAAGTTGAACGTGGCCTATAAGACCAACCCAATGCTCCATGCAAGAATCTAGATCAAAGTATATCTGTTAGATGGTTGTGTATCCATGGCTCAGTGGGGCTCTGGACCTAGCTTTTTTCTGAGTCCTAGTCCATCGGTCTATCCATCACACTACACCGCATGTCAAAATGCTGGTAGGATATATGCATTTTCAGAGAAAATGGAGTGATGGAGAAAGTTACTATTTTATACCAACTCCCAGTATTCTACTCTTTTGGGAAGTATACAGTACTTTCTCACATCTCCTTCAAAATACATTTGAATGTTTAGCAAAGAAATACTTAATTCCATATTTACAGTTTTTATGTAAAATTTGCATAATTTCAGAAATGGAACAAATCCTTAGAAAATTGCCCCAAACTGGAAAACAGATTTTCCCCTCTGCTTTTACATCATCTGATCTTAGCAATTTCTTTCCCAATCTTCTCTTTATTAAATGAATGAAGGAGGAAGGAAGGAAGGAAGGAAGGAAGGAAGGAAGGAAGGAAGGAAGGAAGGAAGGAAGGAAGGAAGGAAGGAAGGAATTTTTCCCCCACTCAGCAGACATTTGAAAAATGCATCACCCTTGTTTCTGCATTCTGTTCAATGTATATGAATTGGGTCCACAAAATAATCTGGTGTTTCAGGTGAGTATTGATGTGTGAATGTTTTCCAGTTGTGACAACAGAGGCGACGTTTTAAGGATGTCGGAGACAGTTCTGCAGATGGCACTCTTCAGCAAACAAATTTACATTAGTCTCTCCACCTCCAGGAAAAAGTTCCAGCAAAACCAGTTCTGCAGGCTTCTCTAAATGGTTCAGATCAAATGTGGAAGAGTTACCTATGGGAGTCTCCTGCAGACTCGTATCGGTGCTCTACTCCACTCCACCTGTGCCTTGTTCATCCCAATCCTCATAGCAATTTCCAACTGCTCTTAAGAAGCTGGTGCAGATGCCCACATACACACAACACACACACACACATGTACACGCACACACATATGGCTTCCCAGGTGTGCACACAGTAAGGTATTTTAGAAGCAGGATCAAGTTATCTTATATCTATATCTATATCTATCTATCTATCTATCTATCTATCGATCGATCGATCGATAGATAGATCGATAGATCGATAGATCGATAGATAGATCGATAGATAGATAGATAGATAGATAGATAGATAGATCGATAGATAGATAGATAGATAGATAGATAGATAGATAGATAGATAGATATTCACTTTAGTGTAAAAAAATGCTACAGTACAAAACAAAAGAGAAGCAAATAACATTTATGCAAACAGAAAAGAAGTTAACCAAAACAAAACAAGCCCTGTGCAACCCACCTTCCACTTGGGACTTAAATCATGCTTACCATCCTTAAGATGTTGTCCTTCCCATTTCTCTCTAGAAATACACTGAGTTTTCTCCTGGTGTGTACCCTTTACCTTATTGAAAAGCAAGACATTTTTAATTATTTCATTTTTTGCAAGTACACCATTAGGACACAGGGAAGGACAGGAAAGATGGGATGTGATTTTGGATTAACCTAAATTTCAAAAACAAATATGATAGAGTCAGGATTCTGAAAAAGGAGTATAACAAAATTATTATATTTTATTTTTCCTCTTTTGAATATTTCTGTACTTTGACACTTGTATGCAAAATTAATATTGTTCCAACAAACAGAACCACAACAGTCATGAGGAGAGCTATTGGCAGCCACTAAGAATAAAGAGAACATCTTGCAAGATTGAGGAAGGGGAAGCTTTAAAAGAGTTCTAGAAAACTGACATGGCTGCTGTTTCGCTATAGTTCTTGGTAGGAATGGGCATTTCATTTCGGAACCAGTAGGATACGAAATGAACTACGTGAGCCCAGGTGGTCCTCAGAACCAGCTTATACACGCAGATCCAATTGCTTTACCTTTGTCTCGCGCAGGGTTAAAATCATGCTGCGACATCATCTGTGTTAGATCTGTGATGCTGGCCAATCAGGAGCTGTGCAGGGACAGTCATCATCCCACCTCCTTCTCTGATTGGCCAGCAGCAGGAAGCAGGAAAGATGACATTGCAGCATGCTTCCTCAATGGATTTTAACCCTGTGCGAGACAGAGAAAGGTAAAGCAATTAGATCTGCGTGTATCAGCCAGTTCCGAGGACCACCTGGGCTCGCATGGTTCGTTTCGTAACCTACTGGTTCCAAAACAATATGCCCATCCCTAGTTCTTGGTGATAACCATTGTTGTTGCTGCAATAATCCCTCTGACCTCCATTTTGGACTGGATTTATTCCTCATTGATATGCTCTTATGGCCACTGCTGTTCCTGGTGTTGTTGTTCCACTTTAAGTTTACTTTTGGGGGGTTACTTGGGTTCCCTGCTTGTTCATCCTTTAAATTTTATTAGTTTTTGGAGGGATTCTCCCACCATTTCCTTTATTGTTGCTTGGAGTGCCTGCCTGTTTCCCCATCACCTGGTTGACTACTGCCTGTGCAGCTGGAATGAAAGCATCAAAAGTGGCAGCTTGGATATCTGTCTCCCCAATCTAGCTATCATAGTCGATCTTTGGGTTTGGCTTTGGAAGGTTTGGTAATATTGCCCTTAGTTAGTGAGTCTGTTTTGTTTTGTTTTACAGTATTTATTTATTTATTCAACTCTTATACCTCCCATCTACACCTAGGGCTACTATGGGCAGTTTACAACATAAAATCATAATATAGCAAAGTAACATATTTAAATAACCAAAATGCAAACAGCAGAATATAAACAGAATATAACCATATAAATAAGCAACAATGAACTAAAATAGAAGTAAAATAAAAGTAAAAATAACAAAAAAGTTTTAATTTTGATTTTGATAATGACGGTGTTCTCTCTTTGTCATCTGTATTCTTTTCTGCTGATGAATTAATGAGGACAGTGATAAAGGAGAACTTAAATCTCCCTTATCATCTCTCTCTCATCTGAGCTTCATACCACAATCTCTCCCCTTTGCAATTATTTTGAAAATGGGCATGATTGGAAATGGAAAGGTAAATATGGACTCACTTTGCAAACTGAGTTCCTCTGGCATGGAAATTTTAAGTTGCTGCTAAAGAAATGCTCCCTGTGTGGTCTTATTTGACCCTTAGTTTCATTTATTCTAATTAGAATTAAAGGGTTTTTTGTTGTTTCCTGAGCATCTCACTTTTTAAAAAAAAATTTTTATTTTAGTTTGGGGAACACGGAGATGTAACTGGAGAACAACTGCCTTTATCCCTTGCCATTTTGCCAGGTTGGTTTTGAGATGGCAAGACGTTGGATTTTACCAACATCTGGAAGGTCAAAGTTAAACTGCAGCTACTGGAATTTGAATCAAGGGACATTCTGCATTTGAAGCATGAACTTTACCCCTGAGCTTTGCCCTGCTTCCTTACATGGGAAGTAGACTAATCCTCCTCTATTTGGCACTGGTTAGGCCTCACCTTGAGTACAGTGTCTAATTCTGGACACCACACTTGAAGAAGGATGTCACAAAACTGGAGCAAGTTCAGAGGAGGGCAATGAGGATGATCAAGGAACTGGAAAACAAGCCCTCTAAGGAAAGACTGGAAAGAATTGGGCATGTTTAGTCTTGGGAAAAGAAGATGGGAGGGGAGAGATGGTACCATTTTTCAAGAGGAGGGGTGGGGTCTGGTCTCCATCATCACCGGGTGCAGGGCACATCATAATGGGCTCAAGCAAAAAGGAGCCAGATTTAGGCTGAACCTCAGTTCTTAACTGTAAGAGCAGTACAACAATGGAACCAATTGACTTGGGAGATGGTGAGTGCTCCAGCACTGGAGGCATTCAAGGGAACATTGGATAACCATCTGTCAGATCTGCTTTGACTGAGCAGGAGATTGGACTAAATGGCCTTAGAGGCCCCTTCCAACTTAATTACCCTATTATTTTATATTCTAAACCCTGTCAAATGTTACTAACACAGAAATGTCAGCATCCACCAGTTAACATCTGGGGCCATAAATCAATTGCATTCCATCTACAGTGGTACCTCTACTTACGAGGTTAATCCATTCCAAATGCATGCATCCTCATATGTCGAACAACTCATAAGTAAAGCAGCCATATCTAAAAAATGAAAAAATAAAAATAAAATTAAAAATAATTAAGTTGAGCAGACCGCATCTAAAATTTGTAAGGCAGCAGTTAAAACGCCATCAGTTTGACGCTCTTAAGTCGAATTGCTCATAAGTTCAGCAGCTCGTAAAAGGGGGAGAGAGAGTATTTCCCCCGTCCATTAAACTTTGTTCCATCGTAAGCAGCAATTGTATTAATTACAGCTGAATTGCAGCCAGGAGAATATCCTGAAAATTATAGCACAACACAGTTCAGAGTTATCAGCATAGCCTTCTGTCTACTCAAGCAGTTAAATGAGAGTAAATTCAGGTGCCCTCAAAACTGCAGCTGGCAACCTCCCAGCAGCCAAGTTCAGATTTTGTTTCTCCACAGTTCCTCCAAAAACCAAAGCTTGGAATGTTACTTTTTTAAAAAAGGGAAACTTTTTGTGCTAATTCCTTGACTTTGTTGGGCATCTTGCCATTGCCGTCCTCATTACTGCTGCCCCAGTCAGTGATTAACAGTGTTGCTCGTTATGTACCAATCGGTGTTACAGCTACAGATGGACCATAAAAGAAAATGCAGGCATGTTCTTCAAGAAATTCCATCACACATTTCCCCCTCTCGAGCAGCGAAAATGACAAATACAGGATTAACAACATTACCGGATTGAACAGTGGGATTCTCCTGCATGCTATGTAGAGATGGGCACGAACCGAAAAAAATGGCGATTCGATTTGGTTAGGGTTTGGTTTGGTTCATTTTGTTTTTAATGAATTTGTTTTTGAAAAATTCATTTCATTGGTTTGTTGATTCGTTATTCATTTTTTTCCGCTTTGCGCAATTTAATCCATTTGACAGCGCAGAGGCTGGAAAAAAAACATTAAAAAATAAAAAACACAGATGTTGACAACAACTCACCAACTGGCTGGCAGCATCCTCAGCCTCATCCGCATCCTCCTCATCATCATCTTCAATCATCCTTACTGGGCGGTGGCGGCGGCGGCGGCAGTAGCGGCGGCAGTAGCGGCGAGGCGATCCTGGCCCCTGTGGCAGGTTTTTTTTGAGGCACTGGCTTTTTCCAAGCACCAACTGTGCAGCTTTTTTCTTTTGCTGGCTGCAGTAGCTGTAGTGTGGCTGGCCCCCATTTTTTTCCTGGTCTCCCCTCCCTGCAGCCAGGAAGACCGGACCTCCAGGACCGGCATCAGATAGGAGATATCTCCGGTGCCTCCATTAATGAAATGAACTGAACCGAACTGATTTTTTTTTTTTCCGGTTCGGTTCATTTCATTGTAAATCCACTCTGGGGTTCGTTATTCATTTCGTTACGTAATAATGAAATGAATAACGAAATGAACTAAAAGTTTGTTTCATGCCCATCTCTAATGGTACGTACTTTGCATGGTGAACAAGGCACCAGATAATCTCCTGGTACTACAGGAAGGATCTGAAAAGTGGTAGGAGTCTTCCTCCAGATGGAGAACCTCACGCAAGATCAACATGAAAACATGTGCATGTGTGACAGAATGACAAGAATGACATGTCTTTGGGATGTGGCCACACCTGGTGCTAGTGTGTGGCCTCAAACATACTTGCCAAGAGCCAATTTGGCTGTCAAGCCCAGAAAGGTTCCCAAACGTTGTTTTAAAGACACCTATTCTTCTCCAACCTTAAAAATATAGAGCAAACACTTCAACTCTTGCCTTAAAGCAGGCATGTCCAAAGTCAGACCCGGGGGCCAAATGCGGCCCATTTTCAAGTTTTGAGTTGCCCACAGCCTCTTCTCCCCACTGGCTCAGCCTGCCATGAAACCCCACCAGCTGGCCCATCCCCATATCAGACGGAGACATCAGCTTGCAGTTTTATGGTTTGCCTTCCCTCCCTGCCTCCGTCCATCCCCCCAACCACCTCCCCAGCCTACCCGCCACTGGCTCCATTGCTGCAACATCCTCCCCACCTCCTTGTATGTCCTAAAGGCTTGACCAAAGTCCAGCCTGGGGACCAAGTGCGGCTGAATGGTTGGCCCACACACATTATCACCGGACCAAATCTGGCCCTTCTTGCAAAACGTTTGGACACCCCTGCCTTAAAGCTTTCATCCAGTAAGAATAACAATAATAACACTGGAATATTAGACTTGGGACTGCAGAGCTGGAAGGGACCCAATTGGATCATTGAATCCAGCATGCCTGGAAGGCCCAGTGGGGAATTGAACTCCCAGCCTCTGACTCTGCCGCAAGAGACCTACACTGAGCCATCCTGCAGTTTTTATCAGGCGTTCTCACGTCGTGGGTGAATGAAATCCTCGCAATGTATTTGTGAATGTGAGGTGGAAAGGTAATGTTGCATTGACATCTACTTAGGGCTTTCTGATGCATAACAGATTATCTACTCTAGGAAAGGAAGGCTAGACGAAGCAGGCCTTTGAACGGAATGAGCAGGACTCTTCTTAAATTCTCCCCTTCTCCCTTTTGATGCTTATGTACCCAGTAATTTCTGAATTAACTTCTGCACAGCAGTGCTCCATCCAGCCACTCTTAGCGCTGAGAGTGCTGTTCCCCGTGGCTTCTTCCATCTGTTAAGCAGCTTTCAAGCACTGGCACCTCCTGAGAGGATGGGGAGCATTAAAATATGCTTAATACATCACAAGAGTCACCCACAAGGCAATGTTATGGCTTCAAGTGCCTCCAAGAAATATGGTATTCCATGGGTCTAGGAAAGAGCAAAGTATTTTCCACTTAGGGGCATTTTATTGAGGCCATAATCAGCCCACTACAGACTGCTATATGGACATTATTTACCTCACATGAAGCAATGGGACGGAATGCATATGGTGGCCCTGAAGTAACCCTGCCGGCCAGATAGATGCAATTAGGACTTATTTTTAACTCAGAGATATTGATCAGTGGATCCGTTACTGCTCTATTTAGATAGGCCCAGACTGCTGTAAGTATGATATTATCTGTTAAACTGATCTTATTAGGACATTTTCTGACAGATAGTCCTCAGGATTAGATGTAATACCTTTCAATTATTTCAGGTACAAAGCTAAGGATTCCAGGGGGATCTTTTTTTTTTTTTTAACAGCAAGACTAACTTAAAATTTTCCAAGCTACACAACAGAGGTGTTGATTTTAAACCCTCCGGCTGCTGCTTCTCCTGTACATGCAGTTACATCTTGCATCGTAGTACAAAGGTTTTTTTGGGTATAGTTAGATTGGCTATTGTTAGGATTGTTATTTACATTTAGTTCTAGATTGATTGTTTTCTCCTTTTTAAAAAATATTTATTTTATTATAATTTTTAAAAAAGAAATAGGCATAAAAAGAAAAAGAAAAAACAAAGAAGAGAAAAAGGAAAAAGAAAAAGAATAAGAATAAAACACATAAAAGTTTTACAATATAACACATTTCGTTTGGTGAGTTTCCATCATTGACATTCTATTATCCATCTTTTATTATCCTTTCCTTCCTCCTTTTTTCCCCACTACAAAACCTTTTGTCTTCTACCAGTTGTAGAAAAGGTCCCAGCTCAGGTAAAAAATGGCTTCCTCTTGTCCCTTTAGATCAGGGATGGCGAACTTTTTTGCCACCGAGTGCCCAAACTCGGTGGCGGTGGTGGCGGCGGTGGCAGTGGTGGCGATGGTTGAGCTTGGCAGCGGTGGGGGGAAGGAGGAGAAGGCAGCAAGGGTGATGGAGGGGGCGGGGTCAGGGTGGGAGGGGCAGGGATGGCAGTGGAGGGGGGTCAGATCGGCTGTGGCAGGGGCGGCAAGGGCGATGGCGGTGGCGGTGGGGGGTTGGGATTGGCGGCAGTGGGGGGTCAGGGGTGGGGTGAGGGTGAGGGCAGCAAAGGCGATGGGGTCAGAGTTATCAGCGGTGGTGGTGGCGGCAGCAGGAGGGGCAGGGATGGCAGCGGGGTTGGCGGAGGTGGGGTCAGGGGCAGCAGGGGCGGAGGCAAGGGTGGCGATGGCATTGGCAACAGCAGGGTCAGCCTTGCACCCGACATGATCCCTGCCCCCCCCACTTCCCCCTCCACAAATTCCTCATGGCTGGTGCAGCGGAGTGGGAAGTGGGGGCATGTCACGTACAAGGCGAAAGCTCTTTCCGTGCCACCTTTGGCACGCGTGCCATAGGTTCGCCATCCCTGCTTTAGATTGATTTGGGGGGATCTTCAACATGGTTTGGCATCCAGTCCTTCCAGTATTCAGCTGCAGGGGGAGGGAGAGCCCTAGCATTAAACAGACCAAAGCAACCTCAAACAGCTGTAGAAGATGGAGGGGAACGCATTCAGGTCCTCCCTTTAAGTACCCTTCTGGCTGGAGGACAGCACGCTGCATGACCTGTGTCCTGTCCAAATGTCCTCCATGAGGGCGCTGCCATGTGGCGGAGTGAAGGGTGCTCTTCCATCCTCCCTGCTGGGATTTGATTCCAGTTGATAAGAATAAAATTGATCTAACATTGGTATTGGTGGTTTTCTTTGTAAGTTGCCAATGCACCATTATAAATTGTCAATGCATCATTGGTGGTTCATCAAAATTGCCACGCTTAGTTAGTTATAGCAAAAGGTTTATTAAAGACAGATAGAAATATACAGCACAGGACATTTAGGCATTACAGAGAGTGGGTTAGTTTAGGATCTGAGCACAGCATGGCCTGACGGCCTTGCTGCTCTCTGGACCCCTCCTCCCTCAGTGATGGTGAGTGGTCTCCTTTTTTATACCTTTCTGAGCTTACGTTTTCACACATGTCATTCCACCTGGTAAGTTATCATAATTCTTAGAAATGGCTTTTGTTTATTCTTTAGTTCGAGATTGTTATCCTTTTATGAGCTGCCGTGTGTTGCTGCTAACAAAATGGTGCTTTTGGTGCCATAAGATGGTGCCTACTCATGTCATGTGACTTTGTGTTGTCTTCGCTTCCCCGTTGGCTCTTATCTCAGTTAACCACAAGTATTTGTTACAGTCTACAGGCTGGCATCTTCTTTTGTGTTTATGCCAACCTGACCCTGTGAGCTCATTTGGGTCTACTTATAATATATTTTGATTTTGAGGCATGTTAACCCATTCTTATCACAGTGACAATCCTTCAGGTTACAAAATGCCTGGGTGGGCCAGCCAAGGCTGAGAGCTGGTTCTGATTTCAGAGGTCTGAGGGTTCACTTTCCACCATTTATTGAGTAATGAGTAATGAGCTTCATGTGCAGGGGTTAATGGCATTACTGCAGTCAAGTCTCTACTCATGACCTTTAGCTCAATCTCAATAGGCTCAGGTAGCCAGCTCAAGGTTGACTTGGCCTTTTATCCTTCCAAGATTGTAAAATGAGTACTCAGCTCAGTGGGGGGGGCACAATGTGTAGCCTGCATAATTAAAATGTAAACTGCCCAGATAGTGCTTTAAGCACTATGGGGTGGTATATACACATTGTTTTGATTAGAGACTGGTGTTTTGGCAGTTCCCAGTCCACTTATCTGGCATAAAATGAGATGGGGCTGGGGACCAGCAAACACATATTCAGCCAGTAAACAAGCCAGCACAAATCACCTACCCATCATTTCTTATTTATCTCTAGTGCTGCTCCAAATTTTAATCAGACTCAATCCTGAGGGAGTCCAGCAGGAGGTAAGAATCTGTTTCCTTTGGGTATTTTATTCTCTGGAATATTTTTCTTGTCATTTCCTATTATGAAAAACCTAGCTGGCTGGGGAAACTCAGTAACTTGGAATCTTCAGCTGCAGAAGAGTAAGGGCCTTTTTACACGACCCCTAAGATCCGCTGGCCCCTTAAATTCGGACCATAGGTCTTAGGGGTTTGTTGCTCTTTGTGCATCTCCACCCCTCCGTACTTCCTGGCTGCCAGCTGCGTGAGGGGAGGGAGGGGGAAAAGGGACAGAAGAATAAAGCCTTACCTCCCGGTGTTGGTGGACACTGCCAGGGGAGCCCCGGTCACTTCCTGGTTCCTCTTAAAGGGGCGGGAGGCAAAAAACAAAAACAAAAAGAAGCAAGGAGAGCCCAGCACATCCGCATCAAATATTTTTCACCTCCCAAGAGCAGGTACAAGAAAACTGTGCTGGGTCGCACTTAGGTGGGCGGGGTCACACTTAATTGTCTGCAAGCTCCGGAGCTTGCAGCCATTTGTAGCGGAGCTTAGGGGTCGTGTATAAACGCCCTTAGATTCTCTACAGTGCCTCCCAGTAGAGACGCCAAGCTGTGTGACAAGCTGCACTGTCCCTCAGAAGGAGGGAATGGCAACCCATTCATGTGTACTTTATGACTATAAAGAAGAGTTATTATACATATATAGGAATCATTCTGACAGAATGTAATTCTTATTAATCATTTTGAAATTGTGCATTCTTTTTTTTACAGAAACCATGAATGTGGCACAGTGACATTGTTGGTACCAAACTCATGCATGCATTGTTGCCCAATAGTGTTAATATCACATGCTGATTATATCTAATCCTTTTAAGTAGAGTATGACCCCCTTATACATGGGATCAATATCTGCTGATTCACTTATCCATGGTCTAAAAATATTAAAAGGAAAAACCTAGAAACGCATATTTCTAAAGATCAAGCTACCACAACTAGCCACTAGATGGGGACAGAGACCATGCTATGTATAGTGTTTGTGAGGTAGATTTATTTCTACAGTGTCATTACCAGAAATATCTTCTAGAGGGGGCCAGAGACCATGCTGTGTATACCGTTTACTATTTAATAATGTTCATTATAATTCACATTTTTCAACATCCAGGGCAGCGGTGGGGGTGGAGACTGGATGGTTCCTCTGCCGATACAGGGGTCGTACTATATTGGTTGTATGCATCCTGGTTCTGTTCAGTAGCAGCTGCATCCGCATTTGTGGGCTTGTACCATCTGTTTTTCCCTCTCTGCTACTCTGCCTCAAGTGGTGGAAAGCCTTGGACCCAGTCTAGGTAAATGGTTATATTGAAGGGACAGTTGTTCAGATGGAAGAGACGTTTTCTATCCCATTAACTGCCATGGCTCCATCCTATGGAATCTAGGGAGTTTTTAATTTTATATTTATCTTTAATCTCACAGTGCTTAGATTTTTCTAATGAGGAAAACTCTGCAACACTCCTTGGATGTTAACATGGCAGTTAAAGTGGTATCAAGCTGCTATAATGGTACTTGTAGAGTCCTCTGGGATCCTTCCCATAGGATAAATAGATGGCCTTGGAGAAGGTAGTGGTGGAGCACATTCCAAGGTGGTTTCCACCTGCCTCTCTCCCTTCCCCCTATAGTGAGTAGGATATGATTCATCACTCCCACCCAATCACCAAATTGCTCAATAATGCTCCTTTAGCTCTATTCCTATTCTAGGTTCTTGCTCAGCTCCATTGTAGTCAAGGACTAGCAGAGCTATTTTTGCTGCTTAATCACCTGCGTTCCAAGTACAGTTGCATAATCCATTGGTGTGGATGACTGGATAGGAGTTTGGTTCAGCTTGAAGCGGCAAGTGCTTGCTTGAAGTGGCTGGGGGGAAAAGGTGGAAGGAGAAAGAAACGAGTGGAGAGCCATGGAGTGGGCCACACCCAGGTCTACAGGAAACAACATATGGAGTGGAAGTGGATAAATGACAAACAGCTCCAGTGGTATTGTTTTCCACAGTAAAAATAAAACAGCAATGTTCCCTTGGTTCTTTCCAGTGGCATTTTGACTATGCCTCTAGCTAGAGCTTGGAAAAGTTACTTTTAGGATTTCAGTCCCTGGAACCTTCCATTTGCTTGGCCCAAAGCCATGTCATTCAGGACCTAGAACATTTGGATGCTGCAGTTCAACAAAGTAACTTTTAGAAACTCTAGCTGTAGCAAAGAGTGGGAGCATGTGTGTGTGTGGGGGGGGTCTCTAGGTGTTTTCCCTGCAATTCTTACGATCACAGTAAATGGTGATGGATTAAGGGACCTGCCATCCAGCACTGCTTGGAGTACTATGGGCCATACCTGCCCTGGCACTTTAGCCCCAAAAGCTCTGGTTTGATTGGGATATGTTAGACTAAGGTGGGTGTTAGGTGCTTAGGAGGACAAAGCCAATCTCTTCAGAGTGCATGGAACCTGTTTAAAACAACGGTAACAGAGGCCCAGCACAAGTGCATACCACAAAGAAAGAAGAGCTCATTTAAGTCCAAGAGGGCACCAGCATGGTTAACGAGTGGAGTTAGAGAGGCTCTAAAGCGCAAGAGAGGTCTTTCTGTAAATGGAAATCCTCCCCAAATGAGGAAAATAAAAAGGAACACAAACTCTGGCAAAAGAAATGTAAGAAGATGATAAGAGAGGCAAAGAAAGATTTTGAGAAACGCATGGCTAGCAATATAAAGGGTAATAATAAAAGCTTCTTCAAATATGTTAGAGGTAGAAAACCTGCCAGAGAATCAGTTGGCCCTCTGGATGGTGAGGAAGGAAAAGGGGAGATTAAGGAGGACTTGGAAATTGCAGAGAAATTAAATGAGTTCTTTGCATCTGTCTTCACGACAGAAGACCTTGAGCAGATTCCACTGCCTGAACGACCCCTCTTGACTAAAGAATTGAATCAAATACAGGTTAAAAGAGAAGATGTTTTAGGACTAATTGATAAATTGAAGATTAACAAGTCCCCGGGCCCAGATGGCATCCACCCAAGGGTTATTAGGGAACTGAGAAATGAAATTGCAGATCTCTTAACGGTAATATGCAACTTGTCTCTTAAAACGGCCACAGTGCCAGGGGACTGGAGGATAGCAGATGTCACACCAATTTTTAAAAAAGGAAGGAGGGGGGACCCGGGAAACTACAGGCCAGTTAGCCTTACATCTTTCCCAGGGAAGATGGTGGAAAGACTCATCCAAGAGAAAATCTTAAAACACATAGAAGAACAAACTTTGCTGAGAGAAAATCAGCATGGCTTCTGCAAGGGTAAGTCTTGTCTGACAAATCTTGTAGAATTTTTTGAAAAGGTCAGCAGGCATGTAGATTTGGGTGAACTGGTGGATATAGTCTATCTGGATTTTCAAAAGGCCTTTGACACAGTCCCTCACCAGAGGCTGCTGAGAAAATTGCACAGTCAGGGGATAAGAGGGCAGGTCCTCTTATGGATTGAGAACTGGTTGAGATCCAGGAAACAAAGAGTAGGTGTCAATGGGAAATTTTCACAATGGAGAGAGGTGAAAAGCGGTGTGCCCCAGGGCTCTGTCCTGGGACCGGTGCTTTTCAATCTGTTCATAAATGACCTGGAGACAGGGATAAACAGTGAGGTGGCCAAGTTTGCCAATGACACAAAACTTTTCCGTGTGGTAAAAACCAGAGAAGATTGTGAAGAGCTCCAGAAGGATCTCTCCAAACTGGGAGAATGGGCTACGAAATGGCAAATGTGTTTTAATGTAGCCAAATGTAAAGTAATGCATATTGGGGCAAAAAATCAAAACTTTATCTATCAACTCATGGGCTCTGAGTTATCCGTGACAGATCAGGAAAGAGATCTTGGTGTGTTGGTGGACAGCTCCATTAAGGTGTCTACCCAATGTGTGGCAGCGGTGAAGAAGGCCAATTCCATGCTAGTGATTATCAAAAAGGGGATTGAAAATAAAACAGCCAACATTATAATGCCATTATACAAAACAATAGTAAGGCCACATCTGGAGTATTGTGTACAATTCTGGTCACCGCATCTCAAGAAAGACATAGTGGAACTGGAAAAGGTGCAGAAGAGAGCGACCAAAATGATTACTGGGCCGGGGCACCTCCCTTATGAGGAAAGGCTAAAACATTTGGGTCTCTTTAGTCTGGAAAAAAGGCACCTGAGGGGGGATATGATTGAGACGTACAAAATAATGCAGGGCATGAGTAAAGTGGATAGAGGGAAGCTCTTTTCCCTCTCACAAAATACCAGAACTAGGGGACATGCACTCAAATTGAGGACTGGGAGAGTAAGAACAGACAAAAGAAAATATTTTTTCGCCCAGTGTGTTGTTAGTCTATGGAACTCCCTGCCACAGGATGTGGTGATGGCATCTGGCTTGGATGCCTTCAAAAGGGGATTGGACAGATTCCTGGAGAAAAAGTCCATCACAGGTTACAAACCATGATGGAGATGTGTAATCTCCAGGCTTAAAACCAGGGTACTTCAAGGGCCAGATGCAGGGGAATGGTATCAGGAGACAGATATCTAGTCTCATGCGCTTCCAAAAGCATCTGGGGGGGCCACTGTGAGATACAGGAAGCTGGACTAGATGGGCCTTTGGCCTGATTCAGCATGGCTCTTCTTATGTTCTTATGTAAAGGATTCACTTAGTGCCATGGATGGAGAGCATGGGCCTTCTGTACAGGGACACTAATCCATATTCATCAATGTCTGTGTTGGCCAAGGTTGAGAGGAGCTGTCATTCGAAACCATCGGGATGGTAGTGTTTTAATGTAGCCAAATGTTCCTTAAGGGAACAGACTTGGGGAACAGGATGTTCCCCAAGTCTGGTCCCCACCCAAAGGTGCTCTGGGTCCAAACTACCTCAACAGCCAGTATGAGCTGGCCCAGGGGCAAGATCATCAGGAGACGTCTTTCTCTGATGGAGAACCATGATGGAGATGTGTAATCTCCAGGCTTAAAACTAGGGTATTTCAAGGGCAAGATGCAGGGGAGTGGTATC
Organism: Phrynocephalus forsythii; assembly: GCA_029282475.1. Classification (NCBI taxonomy): domain Eukaryota; kingdom Metazoa; phylum Chordata; class Lepidosauria; order Squamata; family Agamidae; genus Phrynocephalus; species Phrynocephalus forsythii. The sequence continues at coordinate 19,503,607 of JAPFRF010000013.1, forward strand.
AGGAGACATATATCTAGTCTCATGTGCTCCCAGATGCATCTGGTGGGGCCACTGTGAGATACAGGAAGCTGAACTAGATGGGCCTTTGGCCTGATCCAGCAAGGCTCTTCTTATGTTCTTATGTTCTTATGTAGTCTTCCATCTCCCAGAGTGGCATTTTTTTCTCTTTATGTTTGCTTATTGTTCCTAGCTTTAATATTTTTTAACAACGTCAGATGCCTCTTCACACTCATTGCCCTTAGCTTTGAATATTGTCTTTAATGTTTTTTGTATGCTCGTATGTTGAATTTCAGTGTTGTAGACTGCCTTGGATCCTTTCCAAGGAGAAAGTTGGGGCAAAATATTTTAAATAAATAAAAGTCAACAAGTCTAGAGGATAATCAAGTTCCAAATGCAGTCAGTCACTTGGATTGATCCCTTTAATCAAGTCAACTAAGTACATCCCAGGCTTTTAGGACTGCTAGCACCAAAACATGCATGAGCATCCATCAAAGTTAAGCGCATGCACAGAGAAACCAAATTCCATTTACCTCCTGCTGTTTCTATTTTGATTTTAAAGGGACCCCACACATAAAAAAAATTATGAGAGCTGAATGGTGTTATTCATCTTTCAAAAGGATATACAGATAGGGAAGGACAGCACTGGCACCATTTCACATTATACTTGAAACCCACCATATCCTCATTCATGACCCATTATCCTTGACAAGCAGTCCAGCAACGGAAGGTGTGCATGAACACAAGTAGGATTCAAATATTTTCTCATGTAATGTGGGCATTACCTTGCTTCTGTTGATGAAGAAGCATGCAGCAATCTTAGGACTGCATTAGGGGACAAGAGTAAACATTTTTATTTATTTAGAATATTTTTTGTTTGTTTGTTTGTTTGTTTGTTTGTTTGTTTGTTTGCCACCCAATTTTCCCGAAGGAACTCAGGGCGGTGTACAACATGTTGCAAGAACAACTTGCTCAAACATACATCATACATCAACGAATCCAATACAATAATGTAAAATAATAATTAATGTAACAGTATAATAAAAAAGACAAATGTAATAAAATAAAAACATGCAGGCTGCATCAGCAGCCAAACTACAGAACTAACACCGGCAAGACAAGTCCAAGAATCAACAGACAGATGAGCTAAAAACAAACCACTGAGAACCCAAAGACTACCCAAAACATTCCCTAAAGAGCAAGGTCTTCAATGCCCTTCTAAATGCCAGCAGCAAGTCCAGCTGCCTGATCTTGGCTGGCAGTTTGTTCCACTGTGTCGGGGCGGCCACCCAGAATGCCCAATTCCGAGTTGAAACCCTTCGGGCCTCTCTAAGTGTGGCCACCCGAATTGATAGGGAAAGTGAAGCTCTGGTCCCACCTTACTCCTTGGAAAGGAGTCAAGACAGCTTGCAACATTTTTTCACAGGTAGCTCAGGCTGAATGCTCCTTTCCAGCAGTAAGATGCATGAAAGATGTTCACTAGAGATGGGAACCAACTGCCAAGCCAGTGGTTCATGCCAGTTCATTCTTCTGCCAAAGAGGTGTTCAGCGCTTCCCAGCCCTGCCTCTGCTGGCGTAGGCCCACTCAGAGGCAATGCCTAGAGGAAGAAGGGCAGGGAAGCTAGGCCACTGCCTCTGAGTGGGCACCCACCGGAGAAGGCTGGGCTGGGCAGCACTGAACACCTGTTGGGCCAAAGAACGAACCAGCCCGAATCACCAAATCAGTGTTTCGTGCCCATCTCCAAAATGTTCACTTAATATGATGCCCAGAGACTACTTGGTAGTGGGGTGGCTATTTTTCATTCATTCGTTCATTCATTCATTCATTCATTCATAAATAAATAAATAAATAAATAAATAAATAAATAAATAAATAAATAAATAAATAAATAAATAAATAAATAAATATGCTTTAGGCACACATCCTAAACAAGGCTTGGGCCCCCATAAAGATCCAAAAGCCGTAAATAAACATTTCTGAGAACACAGTATGTGTCTTAACTTTTGGGGTAATACTTGTAAGTGTACAGGCAGGACTTGTAGGCTGGTGCTTGTGGTCTGGTCGAGATGGGGCTGTGCACCAAAGTCCCACTCCTACCTACATCCCCACTTCACCATGAAAAGCCTGAATGGATGTTTCTGTGTTTGGAGACCAGCCTTCTCCAAGGTCCCCCTCCCAGAAACACTGGAAGTGCAGTCAACAAAATAAGCACACAGACACACCAACATTGTGTACATTCAGAGATCTTCCTGGCTTTTGGATGGGTGAGGGGAGACATAGAATCATAGAGTTGGAAGAGACCTTGAGGGCCATTCAGTCCAAACCCCTGAAAATTCAGGAACCCCATCACAATATTTCCAACAGATGACCATCTAGGCTCTGCTGAAAAACCTCCAAAGAAGGAGACTCCACCACCGTTTGTGGCAGCATAGTCTACTGCCAAACAGTTCTAACCATCATGAATAGACATGGGCACAGAGTGGTGAAATTCTCGTTTCCATTTTCGGTTCTTGTTATCGTTACGTAACAGGTAACGGTAACAAAAATTACTCCGCTCCAGCTTGAACCCGAACCGAAAAAGAAAAATTGGGTCTGATTTTTCGTTGTCGTTCATGGCATCGCGGCGATCGCGCGATGCCAAGTGGCACAGAAAAAAAGTTTTTTTAAAAAAAACAGGCGAAAATATGCCTGCCTCAGTGAGGGCACCTACCAGAGAGGGGTGGTTTCTGGGGGGGTCTCCGGCCTTCCCCCCTCTCCTGTCCTGGGCTGCTGGTACCAGGCTGGGGGGGCATCCTCGTCGTCTCCATTTGCCATGCGGTGGGGAGGGGATCCAAAATGGCAACCGCAATATTTATTTTTAATTTGTGGTCCAAAAACCCACCAAAGCACCACAGAAACATTTGAAAATTAGGTATTTTAAATGCCTGATTTTTATAGTAGCAGCAGTGGGTTTTTCTTGCAATAAAACGTCTCCATTGATTTTATTTTATTTTATTTTTATTTTTATTTTTTTACACCTGCGCAATGATGGGCTGGCCATGGGATGGGACCATGCAAATTTTTGGACCCATTCCACCAATTGCATGGCCAGGTTTTGACTGAGACTTCTGGATGTGCCAGAGGGCATAAAAACCCCACTAACCCTAACCTTAACCCTAACCCTAACCCTAACCCATACGCCAGTACACTGTCCTTCTTAGTGGGTCAGAGGCACCCAGAGGTGCAGCCCACTAACCCACCCTAACCTTAACCGTAACCCTAAGCCTAGCCCTTACCCTAACCCCAACCCTAACCCAGATCTGTATGCAAGTACGCTTCCCTTCTTAGTGGGTGACAGAGGCACCCAGAGAGGTGCCTCCCAGCCAGAGCCCACTACCCTACCCCTAACCTGTACGGCAGTACGCCAGTATGCTTTCCTTCTTAGTGAGTCAGAGGCACCCAGAGAGGTGCCTCTGCCAATTACCCCCCAACCCTAACGTAATGTATGGGTACGCGGCGGCAACGCGAAATGCTTCCCTTCCCTTCCCTTCCCTTCCCTTCCCTTCCCTTCTTAGTGGGTCAGATGTCAGAGGCACCCAGAGAGGTGCCTCCAAGAGCCCACTTACCCCAACCCCAACCCCAACCCCAACCCCAACACAAATGACAAACGACAAATGGAAACGACAAGTTTTTGAAAATTTCCTCGACAAACGGAAACGACCCGAAACGGACCCGTCCTGACAAACGACAACTCGAAACGTCATTTTCCTGGTCTTGCCCATCTCTAATCATGAAGTTCTTCCTAATGTTCAAATGGGATCTCTTTTCCTGTAGTTTGAAACCATTGCCCCGAGTCCTAGTCTCCGAACCCTTGGAAAACAAACCTGTTCCCTCTTCAAGATGACATCCTTAGTTTCAAATATTTAAACATAACTATCATATCCACTCTCAGCTTTCTTTTTGAAAGGCTAAACATTACAGTTTGCCTGCATCTCTACATTACCACCATAGTTGAAACCCTCTCTAATTCTTGGCAAAAAGAGGGCTACAAAGCTGGACGTGACCAAATAAATGGATTTCTTCACTGCCAGCAAAGATAACATCATCTCTTTTATCTTGGTGTCAAGTTAAATAAGCATTACCATTCCCACCCACCCCACCATGATACTGAAACTGTTTTGTTTTGTTCTTGTTTTTTTCATTTTGTTCTAAACATTAACAACAAAATTGCATCTACTTGCATTGTGGCAGTTTGAAAGCTGAAGGAACAAACCGGAAGGTGGCTTTGCTCATTTTGAGAAGCCAATAGTCAACACACTGCAATATTTACAGTAGAGTCTCCTCCTCAAAACAAAAAGGCATAATGTAAATGCTTAAACCCTCCCAGCAAATGTAATATGATAAACCCAGCATTTAAGGTGAATTGTAAAACAAATCTAACCACTCATGAGAATTCCTACGGCTAAGTGTTCCTTGTGATTTGCATCACACATTTTATCGAAGTGCAAGATATTTATACAGAATTGTTTATTCCAAGATAGCATTCTCTTACAGTATGATTTTGCCAGAGTTAATTAATGCATAGTCTTTCGGCGCCAGGTAAAAACCTTCCTATTCCAAAAGTTTTTTAACTAATGATTGTGGGCCCTGATGGCAATTTTAGCGGTGTGTTTTTAATGTATTGTATTTATTGCATCTACATGTTTTATTGTTCTAATTTTATTGTATTTTGATGTTTTAACTGTTCATTCTGATTGTGAGCCGCCCAGAGACCTTTGGGTAGTGGGCGGCATACAAGCTAAATAAATAAATAAAATAAATAATAAAATAAAATAAAATAAAATAGTCAAGTGTTTCAAAAAAACCCAGAAGACAACCTTTTTTTCATTTCTTTTAATAAGTCCTGGAAATAAATATAAGAGAAACTGGTTGGATGGTGTTATCGATGCAACCAACATGGATTTGACCAAACTCTGGGAGGTAGAAGGGACAGAAGGGCATGATGTGCTCTGGTCCATGGGGTCACGAAGAGCTGGAAATGACAGAACGACTGAACAACAACAACATGTCATCATATTGATTCATATAAAAGGCCCATAATAGGTAGTTCATCATTCTGGGAAAGCTTGCTGATGAGAAAGGTCTTTGCCTGTTTCTGGAAAGACATCAGAGATGGGGAAGTCTTGGGCTCTAGTGGGAGGGAGTTCCAAAGTCTGGGAGCAGCAGCTGAGAAAGCTGTTTCATGTGTTCTTCTGAGGCGCACCTGTGAAGGTGGCAGGATGGAGAGAAAGGCCTCTCCTGATGACTTTAGCACCTGAGCTGGTTCATACTGCATGATTTGATCTTTGAGTTCTTTGTAGTTCTTTGTAGGTTAAGGTCAGCACTTTGAATTGTACCTGATAATTGATTGGTAGCCAGTGGAGCTGCTTAAATAGGAGTGTAATGTGATCTCTGTATCCCGCCCCAGTCAGCAATCTGGCTGCTGCATTCTGGACCCGCTGAGGTTTCCTGAGACTTTTCATCTGTAATTCCACATAGAGCGCATTACAGTAGTCTAGCCAAGCTTCTGAACAGATCAGTTCAAATGCCACTGTGACCACTGCCAAAGTCAGCTATCACTCTAAATCTGCATCCTGCAATGGTGGCTTCACTCTTACGAGTGGCTCTACTTAAGAGCAATTCAACTTAAGAGCGGGAAACCATTGCCGTTTTAACTGCTGCCTTACAAATTTTAGATGCGGTCTGCTCTAACAATTTTTTAAATTTTTTAAATTTTATAAATTTTATTATTTTATTTTTAGACACAGCTGCTCTACTTATGAGTTGTTCAACTTATGAGCATGCTTTCAGAATGGATTAAACTTGTAAGTAGAGGTACCACTGTATTCTCACCACAGTGGAAGTGATTCTCGATAATTATGAAGTGGAGGAGGTTAGTGGCTTGAATAATAACCAAGAACCAGATCCTTTTACAAATCCAGATATTAAGTCTCTTCCTTAGTACAGTACCTAGCAATGAAATCTTCTGCATGATGGGATCTTGACAGCTAAACAATTTATTTAACTATTTGCTGTTGAACTTCTGCTCTAGTTATCCATAAGTTGAGTCATGGCAACTGGACTTCGTTTCTGGTGAGATCAAAACATTTCACTACTCAGGATGAGTAGTGAAATGTTTTCCTCCCACGAGAAGTGTGAGAGCAAAACTGAAGTTGAGTCATGGCAACTGGGCTTCTCATGAGAGCAAAACATTTCGCTACTCAGGATGAGTAGCGAAATGTTTTGATCTCACCAGAAAAGAAGTCCAGTTGCCATGACTCAACTTCTGTTTAGCCACACCTGGATGACAGAATCTTCACATACTTCCTTCCCCCAGTTGTTGCTGTGACCAGCTCGTCTTCTTTTTCTCCTAGTTGTGGCTTGGATTCTTTCCATGCCTTCACTGCTGGTTTCCATCATGACAAACTAAAGTATTTAAAACTATTAAAGCTACTAAAGTTGGTAAATGTCACATAAAGGAAGACCTAATTAATTTAAGCCACCATGTGAATGGCATGCAGCCCTTGTTTGGCTGACAGCTACTCACCTACTTAATTTAAAATGATTTGTTTATCCCAAGGACTGATATAAGGAACAAACTTACATTGCAGATTTAATTTAACAGTGTTTAGTCTTGAGGGTGACATTGTATGAACTATGTTTACAAGGGAAAAAAGTCCCTTAGAGGCATAAGGATCACATCTTTTGTGGAAGCACTTCAAACAAAAACTAAACGTCAGTGCCCCCGTCAACCAAAAGCCACAGAGAAAGCAAAGCAAACTGTGCTGCTTACATACCGCCCCAATTTATTTATTTATTTATTTATTTGTTTGTTTGTTTCATTTATATACCGCGCCATCTTCCTATAGGAACTCTAGGTGGTTTACAAGATAAAAACATCAAGTTGAGAGCAATATAATCAAAAAAGAAGGGAAATACCGTCGGCAAGATGCAGCAAGGACGTAAGGGGGGGAAAAACAAGTTGAAATAAAATGGAAATTAAATTAAAGCATTAAAGCCAACAACAACAAATTTATTGATTAGCCCAACAGGCCATATCAAATACAGAAGAAGAAAAAAGAGAATGAAAAACAAACAAAGATCTCACACAGTTAAAATAGTAAGATTAAAAATTTCTCATTCATATGTCAGCATCTCCCCTACAAGGAACACCAATTTGATCTATGAAGGTGGATCTTACCCTAGCAGCCTTGCGTACAAAATTAGCAACACCACGGACAACCTGCACCTTGGAACTGTTGAGCAGGAAATCAAGCTGAAAGTTTGTGTTCCAGTGGGCAATTTTGACCATCAATGTTGATAAATGTGATTGTCTTAGAGCTGTATAAAGCTCACAATGAAATAAAATGTGAGCTGTATCCTCTATGTGGTTAGCACCGCATATGCAGGATCTGTCTTGATAGGGTAAGTTGTGAAAGCGCCCATATCTATTCATGGACTCCAGTAGATCAGATCTCACTCTGGTATAGGTTCTTCTAAGGGAGTGTGGTAGACTGTTAAGTACTTTTTGCACTGGAAAACCTGTTTATTTTTTGCTAGCCAACTTAGTGCTTTATTGTTAGAGAGGAGCTCCATGTCCTGTTGGGCACTAAGATCTTGTACTCTTTGTTTAAAAATAACTTTGGCTAATTTATTTATTTATTTATTTATTTGTTGCATTTATACCCCGCTTATCTACATTGTGTACTCTTTCAAGGCTTCAATAGCCAAAAAATTACAAGAAATGCACAGATAAAAACAAATAATAATAACGCTAGACAAAGTTAAAACCTTATAGCACCTCAATAACTAAACAATGGTAGGCAAAATAGTTTGCGATGGCAGAGGGGAAAAGAAAAAAAAGACTCAGTTAAGAATCGTCAAAGGCCTCCCGGAAAAGATAGGTCTTTAACGCCTTCCGGAAGCCCAGCAGGGACTCTGCAGAGCGCACTTCACTGGGGATGGAATTCCAGAGGCTAGGGGCCGCCACTGAGAAAGCCCGGGTCCGAGTACTCGTCCTCCGGGCTTCACGAGGAGTTTGTCTGCCGAACGGGATGGGCCAAATGACCATTGGAAAGCAAACTTTGGACTGACAACCCGGAGAAGGCAATCATAATACCGATTTGTCTGGCCCACGCATTAAAGCCCTCTCTGGGGAGTTTACAATTCAGTTTTGTAAGCTACACATTGCACACACCCCAGGCAAGCTAAGTACTTATTTTACTGACCTCAAAAGGATGGAAGTCTGGGTCAACCTGGGAGTGAAACGTGAGCCGTGAGCTCAGTTTGGGCTGCAGTACAGCCAGAGCCACAACTAGAGTCTTTGGCAACCAAGGCAAACGCAGATTGGTACAAACATGAATAGTACAAATACAATTTTGACATTTTTGTGCCCCTCCCCCGCAAGGCATCAGGGACACATGTGACCACCTGCTCACCCCTACCTGCAGCCCTGAATAAAGCAGTTTAATCACTGACTGTGCCACATGAGCAAAAATTAGAATGGCAGCAATATTCACATCAACAAAAGTGCATTGAATGGAAGGGATTTTAGAAGGGAAGTATTTTTAAATGTCCTTGCCAGCCAGTTTGGGGGACTTGCTTTGCAGTCCATAGGAGTTGATCTCACCCTTGCATCATGCAAACAATAAAATCTAAATTAATTAAAATGAGGCTTCAATGTGGTCTCTGCCAATGTTACCGCAGCCCTGGTGTGTGTCTGCCAAAAAAATAAAAAATGACAACAAAGACACCAGCGCTGTATTGTGAGATATGAAAGTTCATTGAAATAAATGTATTAGCTTTGAGTGCCATGGTATTCATTCATTCCTTGTTGAAAAAAGGACAACATATAGTTTAAGATGGTATTTGACGCCAGTGAAATTGAACAAAATAAATGCTAATCTTTCTAAGTTGTGTTGGAAATGTGATAATGAGATTGGTACCTATTTCCATTTGTGGTGGGAATGTAAAACGATACAAAAAATTGGAAATGAATTTTTAAAGAACTAAATGACATACTAGAAATGAATGTAGAGCCCAATTCTGAAATTGCTTTATTATCAATATTTGTAGATCATAATTATGATTCTAAAACTGAAGAGTTGATTACAAATGTGTTGACTGCAGCTAGATTAATAATTTCTAGAAATTGGAAATCTAAATATGAACTATGGTTAGATGAATGGTACAACATTTATTTTGGTTCAACGCTGCAGGTGCAACCTACAAACAAGATGGCTTCCTGAAGTTGCTAAGTTTTAAAATCAAATCACCTTCTCCTTTTGAAACTTACAACTGCAGAATAAACACACCACTGCCTTGCTCCATTGTTCAAAATGTAACCCCAGGAAACATCAAACACAGTCTATAATTTGTTTAACAGCTTGTTCTGTACCTTTATCTCTCCTAGTGCCATTTCAAACTAAATCAATCCTTCCCCCGACTTCTTTGTTCCCATTTTTGTGCATATATCGGAGAGGAATGGATCATTCAGAACTGCAATAGTCCTTTTCCCACACTGTACAAATGTTTTATTCACTAGTCTGTGGATCTTAGAAGAAGAAGAATGTTACAACTGCAGCACCAGAAGGGACCCCCTGAATCGTTGTGTCAAGGAGGCCCAGTGGTGAATTGAACTCGCAACCTCTGGCTCAGCAGCCAGAGACCTAAACCACTGAGCTATCCAGATGTTATCTCCAAATGCTTTTTAAAATCATCATCAGCAGTTGATACTGCCCAGATGTTAAGGAACACTGATCACATCTGGGCAATAGTACCCTGGCTTAATAAGTTCATCAAGAGACCTCTTAATGGCAACTGTGATACACTGCTTGATCGCACTGAAAATGATTGATTTTGATTGCTGGGCGCAATCTTCCTTAAATTGGCCTCTCCATGCACACAGGGATCACTCTGTCCAGCTTTAAAAAGAGTCACTTGATCTTTAGACCAAAAAGGTCCACACTGGGCATGGAACAGAATCAGACTGGCTTGTTATTCCCTGTACCTCATCTCCTTACTGGAAAATAGGTCAAACCTGGCTGTACTACAAATGGTACAAAACAGGGGCTATATCTCCAAATGATCGCACTTTTACTTTTCCAGGATGGACCCCACAGGTATAAACAATATATCTCATAGAAGGCAGGAGGGACAGTTAATAGTGGTTTAATGTAACAAGGGTATTGTGAAGTTGCACTTCAAAAGTTAGCATAATGACTGGGGACTAAAGCTGCTACCTCACCTGGGGAAGAGCCTGATCTACAGAAGGTCTGGCTGTTCCTCTTCCTCCCATCACGTGACTGAAGATGTGGGATAGCAGTTCCCACATCCAATGATTTTTTTAAAAGGCTAGCTGAGCAGCACTGGGGGGGGAATAAAAATAAAAATAAAAAGCACCAGACCAGCCAAAGGACCAGCTGACTGGCACTAGGGGTGCTGGGAAGTTTTAAAAATAACAAAAAACAGTGCTGATTAGCCAGCTGGCTGGTGCTAGGAGGGTGGGGGGATTTTAAAAAATTTTTAAAGTGCCAGACCAGCCAGAGGATCAGCTGACTGGCGCTGGGGTGGGGGAGAGTTATATAATCAACAACAGCACTGAGCGGTCCCAGGAACAGCCGGTCGGCGCTATGAAGAAAAATAGGGAAAAAAACTGGATCATCTACATGGTCCCACAACATCTGCCTCTTTAAAAGGTGGATTTTTAAGCAAGGCAAAAAATTCCCTACCTCTCTGGTAGGTCTTGGAAACCTCGCTTAAGGGGGGGGTTACTGGGTTTTCTTTCCTCCCCCCCCAAAAAAGCCCGGTGGCCGTGGGGATGACATTTTTGAACACAGTTTATCTACAAATTTAATCTGCATTTAGAGAGAAATGGGATAGAGCCCTAAGTCAATTTAATTTAAAAAAATAGCTGTTGTGAGTTTTTTGGCCTCACTTCCAGAACATGGCCAAACAGCCTGGAAAACTCACAACAGCTATCAGATCCTGGCTGTAAAAGGCTTTGAGAATAAACTAATTTAAAAAGTCACTTTAAATGATATTTTTAAATAGCATAGCTGCTGTTTGACAGCTATTGTTCAAATTTAGTCTCTAGCAGAATTAAGGGGGGGGGACAAAGGGACAGAAAGCAAAATATTGGACCCCTTTAAAGACTTGCAGGTTTATCTCAGTGCCAGCTTTTATCTTTTAGAAGCCACTTGTCCTAAATTGTAACCCATAAAAAAACTTAGACTAGGAAAAAAGGTGAGTCTTTACCAATTTCTGGTTTAAAGGTCCTATACATGCTGAAACAGACTGAGGCAACCACCTCTGAAAACTATAGACCTGTTTATGAGTATGTGGATCCTTGTGTGTGTGTGTGTGTGTGTGTGTGTGTGTGTGTGTGTGTGTGTGTGTGTGTGTGTGTGTGTGTACATATACCTACACAATGTGTGTGCTTATATTTTACTTATAAGCATGCACAAAGGCACGTGTTATCCTGTTTGTGCATTTCTTTATCTCCCCTGACTGGTCTGTGGCACCATTTTTTTTTCAAAAACAAAAGTATTCAAATATGAATCACCCGACTGTCTCCAAACAAAGAGGTAGAATTAGTTATAAATGACTACAGTTGTATAATGAGAAGAGGACAACTATGACAAGCAGGAGAAGGAAGGATAAAAAAAAGAAAGCATGACACAAAGCTAATTTTTTTGCAATAGGAATGATGATAATACTAGAAAGAAACTGGTTTCAGCATTTACAGCCAGCAGAAGGGCCTGGGGAAAGTGTGCAATCCAACAGAAATTATAATAAAACTTTTTTTAAAAAAATCTATCTTTCCCTTTCTTTTCTTTGCCTGTTCCTTCCTTCTGTGGTCCCAAATTCCTCAAAATTCTGGGAGCTGCGGCCTTAGAACATCGGTAGAGAACCACTGGACGAACAGATTCTATGGGTTGGTAGAAACCCAGCCTCTGTCTGCTGATGCTCCATAGCACTTTTTGTCAAAAAAAAAAAGAGTTGTAGTTCTGCTTTCAATTGCATCCCATGCCAGGGAGATCTTTAATGATGCAGTCATTGCACAATGTTATGTAATTTGTAAACATTTTATTTCAAGGAATAAAACTTTGCAGGCAACTTCAGAGGACTTATGAATGACTGCTTATGAATGATTTTCAATTCCTCTTAATGAAAAGGCGTTCTTACTGGGAATCCTTATTTTTTCAGTGTCCATGTGTGTGTGTTGTGTCGTTACAGTCGTGACCGACTCTTCGTGACTCCATGTCCATGGAGTTTTCTTGGCAGGAGTACTGGAGTGGCTTGCCAGTTCCTACTCCAGGCGCCTACAGCACCTGGTACTCCCTGGTGGTCGCCCATCCAAGTACTAACCAGGGCCGACCCTGCTTAGCTTCCAAAATCAAGCGAGATAGGATGTGCTTAGGGCATCTAGGCAGCTCAGTGCCCATACCCACCCAATATTTGTCTTTAGGAAGGAAAAATCATGGACCATCGTATTTACGCAGTAGATTGAATTGAAGGGAGGGGGAGAGAGAGCCATATAATGCATTTTTGCTTTTACATGTCTTCTTTCTCTCTGCCTTCCTGTTACTAAGGGCCCTGTGGCGCAGTGTTTTAATGCCTGTACTGCAGGTAAAACTGTGCCCACTACTGGTAGCAGGCTCATGGCTGACTCAGCCTTCCATCCTTCTGGGTCAGGAAAATGAGCCCCCAGCTTGCTGGGGGAGGGCACTGTGTAGCCTGCATACTGTAATTAAAAACTGTAAATCGCCCTGAAACTACTTGAAGTGGTATGGGGTGGTATATAAGCAGAACACTTTGATTTTTGCTTTGCTTTGCTCCCTCTCACAAAATACCAGAACTACACTCAAATTGAGGGCTGGGAGAGTAAGAACAGACAAAAGAAAATGTTTTTTCACCCAGCGCGTTGTTAGTCTGTGGAACTCCCTGCCACAGGATGTGGTGATGGCATCTGGCCTGGGTGCCTTCAAAAGGGGATTGGACAGATTCCTGGAGGAAAAGTCCATCACAGGTTACAAACCATGATGGAGATGTGTAATCTCCAGACTTCAAACCGGGGTACTTCAAGGACCAGATGCAGGGGAGTGGTGTCAGGAGACAGAGTTCTGGTCTTGTGCACTCCCAAACACATCTGGTGGGGGCCACTGTGAGATACAGGAAGCTGGACTCGATGGGCCGTTGTTCTGATCCAGCATGGCTCTTCTTATGTTCTTATGTTCTTTTGTTCTTTTGTTATTCACACAACACTGTACTGGCCACTAGCATGCTTTTCCCCCTCCCCATTACAGCTGTAATTTTTCCTGCTCTAATGTTCAAGTTTAGAGATGGGTGCGAACGGCGGTTCGGCAGTTCATGCCAGTTTATCCATCAGTCCAACAGGTATTCCACAGCTTCAAGTCCCACCCACTCTGACAGGTATTCATTCAAAGGCAGCAGCATCCTGGCTTCCCAGCTTCTCTTTCCCGCCTCCTCCAGGTGCTGCCTTTGAGTGGGAGCCTGCCAGAAGGGACAGGGCTTAGAAACACAGAAGACCTGTTGGCCCAACCCGTATCAGAAGCTTAATTATTTTCAGCAAAGTTAAGATTGTAGATGATAGATAGATAGATAGATAGATAGATAGATAGATAGATAGATAGATAGATAGATAGATAGATAGATAGATAGATAGAGATATATATTGGGGATTATTCTACAGTCTACACCAGTGTTGGCAAAAGAAAGGGCTCTGAGGTGGCACTCAGAGCCCTTTCTGTGGGCACCCAACATCACCCCTTCACAGCCACGTGAATTCAGGTTAAATTGCTGTATTGGCACTTGGGAAAAAATTAGTGGGTTTTGAATTGCAGTTTGGGCACTCGGTCTCTAAAAGGTTCACCATCACTGGTCTACACCCTCCATTTTGTGCTTTTAAATCTGAAGCTGTTTTTCTCCCTTTTTATTGTAGATGAGGGGGAAATGGGGAGGGATAAATTGGGAAGACAAAAAAAGAAGGGGATGCAGGTTGGGCAGAACACTTAACAATCTCAAAGTCATATTACAATTATAAACACTTCAGGCTTATATAAACATATAGATAACCAAGCAGTTTTGTCTTTTGTCATATTTTCAACTTAACTTTGCCTTTTTGGTAACCACATGTAAAACGTCTCCCAACATTCCTGATGTTTCACCTCCCGATGTAACTTTAGCCATTCCAACAATTTGTCCATTTCTGCAGTCTCAAGGATTTTGGTTATCAGCTCCTGTTTGTTTGGTATTCCTGACTCTTTCCAGTGTTTTGCAAAAACAATTCTCACCACCGTTATGATGTGAATCACTAAATATACACTTTGCTGATCCATTGTATCTGGCATTATGTTTAACAAGAAGAGTTCAGGTTTTAGGTCTATTCGGCTCTCTAGAACAGTGTTTTTCAACCTTTTTTGGGCAAAGGCACACTTGTTTCATGAAAAAAATCATTAGAAAATGTTATTTAACTCTGTGCCTATATTGACTTATATAAAGTAATTCTCTTGAATAGGAATCAAATAAACACAAAGAAGATTTTATAATTACTTTATTATGTTAAGTAAACAGAAATATGAAAAATTTAAAATAGGTGGGCCTGTTTGGCTAACACAAAGCTTATTCTTCAGCTTTTCCAATGGCTAGAACACACTGCTCTAGAACAAAAAGCTGTCTAATGTTATTCCAGAATGTTTGAGCTTTTTTACACAGCCACCACATATGAAATAGTGAACCTTCTTTTTGGTTACATTTCCAGCAACCATTCGATATCTGAGTATTCATTTTAGCTAAGATAGTCAGTATCATATACCATCGATAAAACATTTTACAAATGTTTTCTTTAAATACAACTGATTTAGTGAGAGTTTTTTGTTTTTCCAAACCTTTTCCCATTGTTCTAACTCAATATTACAGCTTATATTTTGAGCCTATTTGACCATACAGTCTTTTACCATCTCATCCTGTGTATAAAAATCCTAACAGAAAGTTATATAGTTGCTTAATATGTTTCTCCTTTACCTATAGCAAAATTCTGTCAAAAGGCATATTTTCCAAGTAAAAACCTTGTTGTTTGTCTTTGGAATACCTAGACGGGATCTGAAAATGATCCCACCACTCAATTCCTTGTTCATCTAATTCTTGTTGTGTTTTCAAACTTTCATCTAAATTTAGAATATCACTATATCACAAAAGTCTTTTATTTTCTCTTTAATTAGGCAGGGCAACGGCTTCTACTGGTGTCACCCAATATGGAATTTTAATGTACATTTGCTTTTTTATTTTATTCCATGTCCAAAGTAGTGCTCTTCTTAGTAAGTGATTATTGAATTGTTTGAAGTCTTCTGTTGTACCATAAAAAGGTACAACAGGGTACATTTCAATCACAAGATTGCATTTTAGGACCAAGGAAAGCCACTGCCTCCATTAAACACACACACACACACACACACACACACACACACACACACACACACACACACACACACACACACACACACACACACACACACACACACACACACACACACACACACACACACAGAGAGAGAGAGAGAGAGAGAGAGAGAGAGAGAGAGAGAGAGAGAGAGAGAGAGAGAAACCAACTTCATCCAATTCTAGTCTGTTTTTAATATCAAGGAAGTCTTTCTTCTTTCTTTTATATTTCTTTCATATTTCTGCATAAGGGAAAAAACAATGTATTTTCCATGTGCCTTTTGGATAAGAGATGAAATTTAGATTGTTTTTGAAATATGAATTTCAAATGCATGAACTTCCAGTATCATCAAGCTGTGGCCACAGAGATGTGGTATGCAGATCAAAGGGGCTAGGACAGAAATATGTAGGGACTAAGGTGATCATTGGCCACAATGTCCTTTCTTTTAATTTCATTCACAGAAAGATAATAAGAATAAGATGTTCCAGTTTATTCTAATGAGGCATGATTAATAATAGACCCCCTCATGCTCTTGTTTTTAATAATATATTGTTTACAAAGGATACTAGACATTTTCTAAAAATAACAACAAGAAAGCAGGGGTGTAGGTTTTGTTGTTTGTTGTTTGTTTGTTTGTTAAAACATGCTGTTACCACCCTGGCACAACATCAGGATTTTGTTGCATAATTAGGTCAAGCCCAAGAAAAAAGGAATCACATTATTTGCTTTTGTAGCTACTCCAAAAATCAACAATTTAAAGACCTCTTTGGATGATCACCAGTTTGACATTTCAATTTATTTATTCAGAAAAGAACTAATGAGGGAAATGGGTTCAATTTGACAAGTTATTGTTGCACAAGCTTTTGAGTACCATGGCCTGTGTCTTCAGATGCATGAAGAAATGAGCTACAATTAGACATGGGCACGACTTGGCGATATTGCCGTTTCCGTTTTCGGATATCGTTTCCGTTACGTAACGGAAACAGTAACAACAATTAAGCTGACAGAACTCGAACTCAAACCGAAAAAAGAAAAATTGGGTCTGATTTGTCGTTGTCGTTCCTGGCATCGCGTGGTGATCGCACAGAAAAAAGTTTTAAAAAAAAAAAAACCCGATTCGGCAAAAAAGCAAAAATATGTTTTAAGGGCACCTACCAGAGGGGTGGTTTCTGAGAGGGGGGTCCCCAGACTCCCCCCCTCCTGTCCTGGGCTGCTGGTACCGGGCTGGGAGGGGGCATCCTTGGCATTTCCATTTGCCATGCGGTGCGGGGGGATCCAAAATGGCATCCAGAATATTTTTTTTGAATTCGTGGTCCAAAAAACCACCAAAGCACCACAGAAACATGTGAAAATTAGCCGGCGGGACACCACTCGCTGGGACATCAAATTGCGCGAAATCGCGGTGGCGATAACGACAAACGACATGACGAAATGACAAATTTTTAAAAATTTCACGAAAAACTGAAATGACCCGAAACGGACCCGTCTCGAAAAATGACAACTTGAAAAAAATTTTTCTGGTCGTGCCCATCTCTAGCTACAATTCATGAAAGTATAGGCCAAGTGCAATCTGTCTGCCCAAGCATTCACTTGGGTTTGCAAGGAGATGGGCACCCAGTCATTAAAGCAGCTCTGTCTGAAGGAGACCTGAGGAAATGTAACAGCTCTCTAGCACTCCAGTTAGCACCCTATGAGCTGGCAAGGAACTTAAGGTGCTACAGAATTTCTTGTTGTTTAAGAGATAGGGCAATCTCTATGATTTTGAAGATGACAGCCTGGGACTTGGAAATCAATCTATTTGATGGTATTTGATGCCAGTGAAATTGAATAAAATAAATGCTAATTTTTCTAAGTTTTGTTGGAAAAGTGATAATGAGATTGGTACCTTTTTTCATTTGTGGCGGGAAAATAAAATGATACAAAAATTCTGCAAATGTATTTTTAAAGAACTAAGTGACACATTAGAAATGAATATAGAGCCCAATTCTGAAACTCCTTTGTTATCAATATTTGTTGATAATAATTATGATTTTAAAACTAAAGAGTTGATTACCAATTTGTTGACTGCGGCTAAATTAATAATTGCTAGAAACTGGAAATCTAAATATGAACTATGCTTAGATGAATGGTACAATGAAATATGGAATATTGCTTTAAATGAAAAATTGATGTGTTCTTTAAAGATAAAAAGGAGATTTAAAAAGAGATATTTTTATTATATATGGGGTAGATTTATTGAATATGTGCTTGTACGAGATAAGGGTAAGGCTTCCGCGCAACAATCAATTTTGTTCTGGATGGTAATGACTCTAAAAAAGAAGAGTTATCCTGTTGGTGAAGGGGTACACTGTTGTTGATGTTTTGTCTTTTTTTGTAATTTGTATAATAAAATTAATAAAATTTAATTTAAAAAAATGAAAAGACAAGATGGGAAATTCTCTCTTTCTCCTCTCTCCATTCCTCTCTCTCTCTCTCTCTCTCTCTCTCTCTCTCTTGTCTCTCTCTCTGTCTGTCTGTCTGTCTCTCTCTCTCTCTCTCTCTCTCTCTCTCTCTGCTATAAACTAATCTATTTTGTATCTCAGATGGGTTTGTCTCTTGGTTAATTGCTTTGTTTGGTTACTTGCTCAACAACTATCTTGGTTTCAAACTTTTCTCTCCCCCCCCGTTCCACTCCAAAAATTTTATTGAGTTGGGTTTTCTTTTTAACACAATCCTGACACTGAGAACTTACATTAATAGATGCTTACGCACAAGCTTCTCTGACATTTGTTGTGTCGTTGCAGTCATGACTGACTCTTCGTGACCCCATGTCGATGGAGTTTTCTTGGCAGGAATACTGGAGTGGTTTGCCAGTTCCTAATCCAGGTGCCTACAGCACCTGGTATTCCCTGGTGGTCGCCCATCCAAGTACTAACCAGGCCTGACCCTGCTTAGCTTCCGAAATCAGGTGAGATTGGATGTGCTGAGGGCATCTAGGCAGCCTCTCTGACATTAGTAAAAACAAAACAGGTTGGGAAATTCTCTTTCTCTCCTCTCTCCATCCCCCTCTCTCTTTCTCTCTCTCTCTCTCTCTCTCTCTCTCTTTCTCTCATTCTCTATCTATCTCATTCTCTCTCTCTCTCTGCTATAAACTAATCTGTTTTGTATCTCAGATGGGCTTGTCTCTTGGTTACTTGCTTTGTTTTGGTTTTCAAGGTTTTGCAGTGTGACACTTCTCCACGGTGCCATTTGTGTTTTGCTATCTTCCCATGCAGTAAAATCCAAGCTTGGCTTCAAAGGAAGCGCATGTGCATGTGTGCTTTTAAGAGGATAATGTAAACAACAACAAAGCATCTCCCCATCATCTGTGTTCCACTTCAATTAAAATATATAGTCAATACAAGTTTATAAATTCAGGCATTTTTTTTTTTTTTTATTTTTTTGCTCAGTGATCAATAGGAAAATAACTTCAGCGATGTATAGGCAACAAAGGACACCATGTTTATAATCATCTCAATTAAGAACTTTCCACAATGCTACGCAAACAACACCCCTCTTCTTATACATAAAAATATAGCCACCATGGTGTCGGGAAGCTTTCCCCCAACCTCAGGTAACTCAGATGTTCTTGGGCTGGAACTCCCAGAAATCCCGGCCATCATCATTCCTAGTTAAGTTTTCTCAAAGATTCAGTCCAAGAACATTTGGGGATTCAAGGCTGGGAACCACTGGCGTGGTGTAGAAACTAACCACCAAAATGGCGGTTTGTTCTGATTCATGGTTCACCAAGGTTGATGGAAGACAAACCATGAATCCCCTATCCATGAGACAAAGAGGGACACATTTTTTAAGGTTGCTGATGATGGCTTTTTGCCATCAGTGAAGCCATGGCCACCATCTTGGAAAGACTCAGTCCAATTTTCCTTTAGGTCCTGTGGGACACTGGACGGCCATCATTTTCCAAGATGGTGGACATGTTAGTGACAGGGGCAGCTGCAACAAAAATTAGAAGGCAATAGGGGTGCTTGGGAGGGCCTATTTGTTGTTGTTAGCCATGGACTCTGTCTAAAAGACAAAGAAAGAAAGAGGAATGAAGGGATGAATAAAGAGACTAACTATTTGTCCCTTTGTATTCATCGGGGTCTCCAGACCAGACAAATATGAGGAGACAAATATTAAACCAATCAGGAATTTGTCAAATATCACAATTAGTTGTTTTATTCTTCCCCATTTCTAGGGTTGTGGACAGAATATTGGACTAAGACTAATGAGATCTGGGCAACAGAAACTCACCTAGGGGTGGCATAAGTAAACCATCCCTTAAGCATCCTGCACACCTACACAATTCTATTAAGGTTGCCATACATGGAGAGATATTTGAACAGCAGAGAACTGTGTGTGTGTGTGTGTGTGTGTGTGTGTGTGTGTGTGTGTGTGTGTGCATGCGCGTGTATTTGTGTGTACTGATATTTCTTCTCAAGATTCTGTGTGCACTGGAGGCCCAACCCATCTGCATCAACTTGGTAGCAGTGGAAACCTAATTAAAGAAATCAATAAATCCTGAATTTTCTTCAGTATGAAATTTAATTTGAAAAGCAAATTGCTGTTATGACTTGACAACCTGACGCTCCTGTGATCCATTGATGCTGCACAGGAGCTGTATTATCACTGTAGACACAATAGTCTTTTATCAGGAAAGTATCACAAGAAGATACAGAGGAGTAAACAAGTGCACCCTGCTAGTGCGGGGGGGGGGATACATATTTGGGACTGAGGGAATTAAAAGAAGCAAGCATTCAAAAGCAGAGAAACACCGTGCAGAATTTCCATCTCAGACTTTGCATGAGCTAGCCTTGCACCCGCGATGGGTCTATTCTCTTGAGCCACAGGAGTTTTAGATTGGACGAAAGCTGGCTTTCTCTGCCTGCTCCTTGCCTAGTCTGCCAGGAGAAAACTATCACACTTAGCATCCCCATACACATTTTTTTTCATGTTGGGCACCTAACTGCATCTTAAACACCATCTTGAATATGAAATAGACAATATTTATTTATTTATTTATTTATTTATTTATTTATTTATTTATTTATTTATTTATTTATTTATTATTGCTTATATACTGCCTGTCTTCCCGAAGGAACTCCAGGCGGTTTACAACATGGGTACAAGTGAGGAAAACAATAATACAAAACAGCAATAATAATAGACAAACACCATCAGCATAAACTAACAATATAAAAAAGAGAGCACAAAAACAATAATAAAATAATAATAATAATAATAATAGTTGGTGCGATGGCGGGGAAAAGAAAAAAAATTAAAAATTAACTGTCGCCAAATGCCTCACAGAACAGCCAGGTCTTTAAGGCTTTCTTGAAGGCGGGCAAGGACTGTGCAAGGCGCAACTCGCTCAGGAGATGATTCCAAAGTGCAGGGCCAGCCACAGAGAAGGCTCGGTTACGTGCAGTAGTTTTCTGAGCCTCCCTGGGCGTGGCCACCCGAAGTAAGAGCGCCCGCGACATTCTGGTTGGTGGAGCATCAGTTGGTCTTTGAGAGATTTGCTCTGCCAGGTATTCAGGTCCCAAGCTGTGGAGGGGTTTATAAATTAAAACCAGGACCTTGAATCTTATTCGGGACGCAACGGGTAACCAATGCAATAATTTATCTATTATTGATTCATTCAAACTATGAATAAATAAGGGCCCAATGCAACTTAAATATTAAAACAGGCAATATTTTATTTTAAACTGAAAAAAACCAACAGCAAATCCATTGTTAGCAGCCCTCTCTTGGGTAGCTGCAGAAAAAAGATAAAGTACTTTGATCTGAATACTTTGATCCTATGTATTTGGTATATATCTCTATGGTGTTTAAACTTGAAACCTTATAGATGCATTATGCAGGAACCTGGAAGGATTTGAAATGTCCACATACAGATGAATCCTGAAGATACCTGGGACAGCTAGAGTCACTAATCTGGCCATATTACAGTGCATGAATAAAAAGCTAGAAATTCTCAGTACTATAAAGAGAAGAAAATTACCATATCTTGGTCACATAATGTGCAACAACAAATACCATCTGCTGCAGGTTATCCTTTAGGGAAAAATAGATGGGAAGTATGGCTCAGGGCACAGAAGAACTGGCTTAAGAATTTAAGCCAATGGTTTGCAGTGGGCACAGCTTACCTACAGTAACTAAAATAGCTTTCGATAAAAACAGATTATGCTACTAATCACCAACATTCTATGAGGACATACCAAGAAGAAGAAGAAGAAGAAGAAGAAGAAGAAGAAGAAGAAGAAGAAGAAGAAGAAGAAGAAGTGTAGTGGCACTCTTGATAATTTTAAACTCCAGGCTGGTTCTTACATAATGAGAGAGAGAGAGAGAGAGAGAGAGAGAGAGAGCTATCAAGTACATGTTTATGGGTGCCCACTTTTTTCACTTCCAAGTCCATTCTGTGCTGTTTTTTTGAGGAGAGCTTATGAAAAATACGTACTACTGGATGCTTTATACACACACACACACACACACACACACACACACACACACACACACACACACACACACACACACACACACACACACACACACACACAGGGTTTTGGGCAGGGCTGTGCTTCATCTGAGCATGAGTGTTTGAAGTATGTGAACTCTTCTGCATCTGCCATTCTTCTTCATGTGCCATGTCTTCATAGAACATTGGTGATCAGTAGCCTGAACTGGTTTCTGTCAAAAGCTATTCTAAACAGAGCACCTGTGCTCGCTGTGGACCATTGGCTTAAGTTCCTTGAGCCAGAATGTTCTTCTTGCCTTTGGAGAAGATGTATCTGCCATTTGTCCTCTTATGGGTAGCAGATAGCATGGAAAATAGAGGGTAGATTCTTTACACATCCCTGCCAAAGTGAACTAATTATACAGACAGAAGGCCAGATCTTTATGAAGCAAATGCAGTCCAACCTCTTGTGCAACCCCTTAACGATATTTTAACATTGTATACATGCAAAATCTCAAATATTGACACTGGGTTTTGAAGAGGAGTTCTCTTATGAGATGGAATGAGTCTGTCCTAACACTGTTCCCCTGCCACACACCTCTGCCTTTGCCGACTAGCTTGCACTGATTTGTGATTGGCCATTAGGACATAAATGCAAGCTTCACTTTGATGTCCAATTGCTCAGAAAGGAAGTTCTCAGGAATTCTAGAACTAATATGACATCAGTTTCTTATTTCAAGCTTAGGCAGTTGGATTCCAATTTCTGCTGTAGCTCCAGGTTTCATGGTCAGGACTAGGGCACCACACAAAAAATGACATGCTGTTTCATCGTGTTGTAAGGTATCAAATCGTTATGAAATGAAATGAAACACCATTTTCCCCCTCTAGAACAAAATGATTAGTTCTTTTTAAAAAATATTAAGAATTGTAAAACAACAATACAAAAAATAGAACAACAAAATTCCGTGAAGGAAAGGAAAATATTAATCAAAACACACAGCAATATGACAAAAATAATATAATAAAAATAAACCCCATGCAACCCACCCCCACTTGGGACTTTAGCAAAATTACAACTCTCATGGTATTGACCAGCCCATTTCCTTCCAGAAATACATTGAATCTTCTCTGGGTGTATACCCTTTACCTTGATTCATTCTAAATAGAGATGGGCACGAATAAAAAAATGGCATTTTGTTTGTCATTTGTCGTTTGTAGGGTCCGTTTCGGTTTGTTTCCGTTTTTTGTGAATTTTTGCAAAAAAATTGTTTTCGTTTTTGTTTGTTTCGCTACCATTTCATTACCATTTATTTCAATTTTTGTGATTTTTTTTTTTAGGATTTTAAGCAATTCACTCATATTGCAGTAATGGAAACGAAACGCACAACAAAATTTCTGGTGTTTCTGTTCATTTCATTTCATTTTAGAGACAAAATTTGTTTGTCATTTCGTTACATAATGAAACAAAAAAATGAAAACGGAAATGAAAAATTGTTCATTTCGTGCCCATCTCTAATTCTAAAGGAAATGGCAGGGTAGCTTCCTCAAGCTCTTCCCTGCAAGCTCCTTGAAATTTGGAATACTTTGGGGGTCAAAGAGCTAAGTTATTAAGCTCCAAAAGGGATGCGTGTAGTAATTGAGAGAGTGTGCTTATTTAACCACCACTCCTTTGAACTCCTTAATCACTACTGATAAGTGGCAGCAAGCACCCAGCACCCTCAGCTCCCTAAAACCCAAACCTTTCCAAATTTCAGGGGGTTACCTAAAATCACTTGCTTCCCTAAGGTTCTTTAGGACCAGGGGAGCATAGCGTTTTGTTTTGTTTCGTTTCATTTTGTAACAAAACTACTTTAAAATTCATTTTGTAACAAAAACAAAATGAAACTATGCTAGAAATGAAAAGAAAAGAAACACTATTTTCCTGTTTTGTGCCCATCCCTAATCAGAACTACGCCCCAAAGATCAAGAGTTGTTTGTCCTTATTGAAAATCATTTGAGTGTTCCTTATAAGGTCCCGACACTTCCAGAATACTCCTATTTGTCTTTACTCAAAACCAAGTCCCACAATGTTCATATGATCTAATTTCCAGGGGAAGGAAATGTGTCTAGGATTGCAAACATCACTTGGAGAGGCGGAGGTGAGCTTTGCATTCATTCTGTGAAGCTTTGCATTTCTGATAATACTGCTGGCAACTTTCCCAACAAAAATGAAACAGTAAAAAAAAAGCAAAAAAGCCCCCTCTGACGCTTTTTACAGTAAGTGAAGTGAACACAGCAGTTTTACTGAGTGATGGATTTCCTTTCTATCACGATAGGCAGCCAAGTTTCATGTGAACTTATTTTCGGCACCAAAATTACTTCCTGTAGTGAGTTCAGCCACTCTGGGGAGTGGGGGGACTTTCAAAAGGAGCCATCTCTGCAGGAAATAATCTTGCCCTCCTTTAAGTATATTCTCACTCAACAACTATCTTAGTTTCTAACTTTTCTCCCCCTGTTCCACTCCAAAAAATTTATTGAGTTGGGTTTTCTTTTTAACACGATCCTGACACAGAGAACTTACATTAATAGATGCTTATGCACAAGCTTCTCTGACATTAGTAAAAACAAAACAAGGCCAGATGCGATGGGCATAGAGATGTTGGTGGCTTCAGTCTATCTGGTTGCGTTTTGTGTTGAAATGGAAACTGAATTTTTCACTCATATTGGCAAGATGATTTGTTGCAATCTTTTCCTCAAATGAGCAAGCTACATTTAGGGGATTTTCCCTTACAAAAAAAAAAAAGTTGGTTTTCATTAGATTTATTTTGCATGGTTGGGAGGGAATATTACACATTTCAAATTTTTGTAAAACCCCACCTTTGTTGATTTTAGAGTCATTCCACTGAGCTCCCGTTTGGGGAAGATAAGTGTGGAGTGCCACCCAGCACTGCTCTCTGCAAACAGGTTGGAGTGTCATAAAAAGGTGGTGAAGAACAATAAAGCATTAGATCCCTTTAATCACTCAAGATACTGTATATTTAGCTTGGATCACCTTTGAAGACAACCTGCTTGGTAAGTTGGTTCGCAAAGCTATGACAGCAGCAGTTTTGTTAAAAAGCTTGGTCAACATGGCTTAAGTCACCATCTAATTATAGAGAGCAGAATCTGAGCCTGCGTTACTCACCCTTATTTATTTTCTTTGACTTTGGAAACATGCCTAGCAAGAAAAAGCAGATAGGTGTGTAAGATACCTTGGATAGAATCCAACTGGTTGTCCCAACTCAAGTTAGACCCATGACGTCAACATCTTCATGAATCCTGTTGATTCAGCAGGTCTACTCAGCCTGAGGACTAAACACTGGCAAGTTTAAAGGATTTGGGGGAAGAGATCAAAACCACATAAAAGTGGAGGGGGGGGCAAAGAGAGAGAGGACGCACTGAGTGGTGCAGCCAATATAATTCACATTTAAACAGAACTCAGGCAGATTTTTAGTGTCAAGAAAGATCATCAAGAGATTTGTTTTTTTTTAATTTGTTGCTGTTTTGTTTCCCTTTAAGATGAAAAACATTTTTTTACTATAGATCCTATAAATTCAGGGTGAAATGGCCAGTGGCCATTATAAAGTACAGGAATTTGCAAGGACACACACCCCAAAATACCCCACCCAAATGTTTCCCATCTCTGATTTTTTGCTGCCAGGGTTGAGGAGAAATCTTACAGAATGAACCAAAATGAGGCAAGGGGCTTTGAGAACATGGTGTTTGGGGTGAATGGAGGGGCCATCTGCTCCTTTCCCTCAGGCAGCAAGATATCTTGGGCCTGCTCTGGCAGAGGAGAATGTTAAGATGTTCCAACTCAACCAGTGCCTTTGAAACAACTTTGGCTGGCGTTCTGATGTGAATTTAATAGATTTGGCCATTCTTGACCTAGACACAATCCTATAATAATATTCAACTTTTCCAAATGTTATGAGAATAGTAGTTCAGAAATCAAAGAACAGGCTGAAAATTAAGAGGGAAGTGTTTACAACAATGTTTGTAGAATAATTGCTGACTAATGGCAGCTCTTTTCAGGTTTTCTAGGTAGATTGTGCTCAAAAGTGATGTGTGTGTGTGTGTGTGTGTGTGTGTGTGTGTGTGTGTGTGTGTGTGTGTGTGTGTGTGTGTGTGTGTGTGTGTGTGTGAGAGAGAGAGAGAGAGAGAGAGAGAGAGAGAGAGAGAGAGAGAGAATCCAAGTTCTGTGCTCCATCTATTATGATTTTTCTTTTGGCCATAATCATTGAAGCAGACCATGAAGGCATTTCCTAGGCACAAAAATACATAAACATTTGCTCAAAGGCCAGACGTAATATTTATCTGAAAATTTATGCCAAGGCTGATCTGTGAGTTCTTGTTGCTGTTTTGGAAACTCTTCACTGCACGGCCATTTCCAAAGGCCAGAAGGCTACACAATGCAGGGAAGATAAGATATTTGAGAATGGTCAAAGGAAGTGCTGCTAAAATGACTGTGGAAATCCTGGTCCTGAAAATAACTCTGGCATCTGAACGGCTATCAGGTTAATCCATTCACAAGTTTTCATCCGCCAGACCCAACTTGGTCAGTCCAGGAATGCTCATGCCGTGGAAAATGTGTTAGAGGGCCTAACATAGTTGATGGTTCCAGCTAGAGAGCACCCATTGAATGGAGGCAACCATTTAAATCAATGAACTGTACAACCCCCATGTCTGCAGATTCAGGAACCACATATCTGTGGTCGGAAAATATTATACATAGCATGCTATCTAATGGCCAGTTCTGGTAATACATGTTAAAATATTTTTCTGGATATTTTTTCTCCCTTTACTACACTATAGCATTCTCTATTATCTGTGGATTTCAGTATCCATGGGGAGGGGGCACCGAAGCAAACTCCTGCAGATATGGTGTTGCTACTGTATATTATAAACACCATTGCTTCAGTGGGTCTACTCCAATTCAGACTAACAAACAGGCATCGTCCTCAGTTTTCCGACTGTTGGAGACTTTTTCTGTAGTAAAATAACACCATCATGACACTTCATTTTCCTAAGGGTTATGAATATGGCACTGCTATTGTAGCTCCATATTAAAAGAACAGACCAGCTTTCTCCATCCCATGACTGGTCATGGGGAGATAAGCACAAGCTTAATTCACCAGTGTGATGGCTTAGTCGCAAAGCTCTGAAACATCTGGAATACTAGAAGGTTTTCTTTGGTTTGTTTGTTTCTAATGATGGGCTGTCTGCAATGTATCCTTTGGCCCTCAACTGCTATGTTTTAAACCACCCAGGATGGCTTTCTGACAAATGGGCCGTATATAAATCGGATAAATAAATAAATAAATACATTTTCAACAGGTTTACCATTTGGCTTTAATTTGATAGAAGTTAATTCGATAAGGAGATCCCTCATTTACTGACAAATTGATACTTGTGTCTTCAAAGACCTAAAGCTTGGCTAACAACATAAAATTCCTAATTTTGCCTCAGGTTTAGCATTCTTGAAATATATTTTAAAAATACATACCTACACAACATACAGCAGTGCAATTTTTTTGTAAGGAGAGTTTTTCTAAATACCCACAAAAGGGTATGCTTGTCTGTGTCAGGGTAACTTGTGTTTGTTGGATCTGTCAGGTAAAGAGATCACACAGTTCATGTTGCAGGCTAACCTGCAGTCTGAACTGCTACATTTTCCCCTATCTGTGACATTGATCTAGTGCTGTGCTACTTTGAAAGGTGAAAAAAATGTGTCCAAGAAATCTGCTGTGATCCTAGCCATGGGGAAGTTGCCAGTCTAGCCAGGATTTCAGGATGCAGTTCAGCTTTAGCACAAGCCAGCTGGTAGAGTGATGTGCACTCCATCTGGCCATGGACCCCAAAAGGGATGTGAGAGCTTCAAGTGGAACCACAAGAGCTTCCAGCAGCAGGAGAGATTTCAAGTCATATCTTCGCATCCCTCTCTTCTTTTGCATTAGAATCAGCCTTTTATCCTTTTTGTTTCTGTTGCATATTTATTTTACTATGGCTTCAACTTTTCTTTTAATACAGTTTTAAGGGTTTTTCCCCCTTCACTGGCTTGACATGACTGACTTTGGATCCAAAAGAGCCTTTGTTTGTGGTACAAAGAAAAGGGAAAAAGAGAGAAATGGGAGAATCACTGTTCAGAGGTCAGATCAGTCCTCTCGACTTTATTGAATAGCTTGAGAGAAAGGAAGGAAGGAAGGAAGGAAGGAAGGTGCTGATGGTTGAAGGAAGGAAGGAAGGAAGGAAGGCGTTGATGGTGGAAGGAAGGAAGGAAGGAAGGAAGGAAGGAAGGAAGGAAGGAAGGAAGGAAGGAAGGAAGGAAGGAAGGAAGGAAGGAAGGAAGGAAGGAAGGCATTGATAGTGAAAGGAAGGGAGGAAGGAAGGAAGGCATTGATGGTAGAAGGAAGGCATTGATGGTGGAAGGAAGGAAGGAAGGAAGGAAGGAAGGAAGGAAAGCACTGATGGTGGAAGGAAGGAAGGAAGGAAGGAAGGAAGGAAGGAAGGAAGGAAGGAAGGAAGGAAGGAAGGAAGGAAGGAAGGAAGGAAGGAAGGCGCTGATGGTGGAAGGAGGAAGGAAGGAAGGAAGGAAGGAAGGAAGGAATGGTGGAAGGAAAGCACTGAAGGAAGGAAGGAAGGAAGGAAGGAAGGTGGAAGGAAGGAAGGAAGGAAGGAAGGAAGGAAGGAAGGAAGGAAGGAAGGAAGGAAGGAAGGAAGGAAGGAAGGATGGTAGAAGGAAAGCACTGATGGTGGAAGGAAGGAAGGAAGGAAGGAAGGAAGGAAGGAAGGAAGGAAGGAAGGAAGGAAGGTATTGATAGTGAAAGGAAGGGAGGAAGTAAGGAAGGAACGCATTGATGGTAGAAGGAAGGCATTGATGGTGGAAGGAAGGAAGGAAGGAAGGAAGGAAGGAAGGAAGGAAGGAAGGAAGGAAGGAAGGAAGGAAGGAAGGAAGGAAGGAAGGAAGGAAAGCACTGATGGTGGAAGGAAGGAAGGAAGGAAGGAACGAAGGCGATGGTGGAAGGAAGGGAGGAAGGAAGGAAGGAAGGCATTGATGGTGGAAGGAAGGAAGGAAGGAAGGATGGATGGATGGAAGGAAGGAAGGAAGGAAGGATGGATGGAAGGAAGGTGTTGATGGTGGAAGGAAGGAAGGAAGGAAGGAAGGAAGGAAAGAGGGAGGGAGGGAGATTTGTTTTTCCCACTCAGCAGACATTTGAAAAATGCATCACCCTTCTTTCTGCATTCTGTTCAACGTATATGAATTGGGTCCACAAAATAATCCTTTCTACTTGAACAATGATCCCAGCCTGGCACTAGTCTGGCACTCCTCCACTGCCATAACTGATCTCCCTGACAGATGATTCCCAGATAAATGTGGCTCTCAAAAATAGAACACTCTACAGAGAAGGAGGGGAAACCGCTGAATGTTTGTGTTACTATTATCATGTGGGGAATTTATCTCATCCTGTCAGGTATCCAAGAATTCCTCCACTTCTGAGGCCAGTGAGCATTTTAATGAGTTAACATGGAATGATTTAGCAGGCGGAAGGCTTCTTTCGCAGATGAAACGTCTTCTGATTAGAGAGGGATGGTGGAAATCAGCCAAATCATGGCTGCCAGAGGTGCCAGCAGAAGCCTCTCCTCCAACAGCTCTGGGAATCAGTTCTCTCCCCCTCCCTCGCCCTCCTTAAAGGAGAAAAGGAGAGGGAGAAAAGGAAGGTAGTACTGGCATTCTGCGGGGGTAACAAAGTGGACACTTCCCCATAAGAGAAGGAAGAGGCATAGAGGCCACCTGCAGCCATCTGCTGTTTAACCCCAT
The DNA here is from genome assembly GCA_029282475.1 of Phrynocephalus forsythii. Lineage (NCBI taxonomy): Eukaryota > Metazoa > Chordata > Lepidosauria > Squamata > Agamidae > Phrynocephalus > Phrynocephalus forsythii. Next base: position 19,533,395 of record JAPFRF010000013.1, read on the forward strand.
CAGAGGCTGGATCTTTAAAGCCCCCTTTTTCTTCATGTAACACTGAGTTCCAATGGATCCTCGGAGCTAAGAATTCAAGAAAATGAAAAGAACTGCCTTTGTCATACCATAGGCCACAAGCACTTTTTCTGAAGGAATCAGAGACATGGCACAGAAACCTGTGCCTCATCAAGCTCACTGATCAAGATGTCACAAGGCTCTGTTGGGTTTGCTGCAAGAGATTGGCACAGATACCCCCTGTGGAGTTCTAAGATGTAGAGAAATTCCAGATTCAGTCAGAAAAGGTGGTTATTTCAGAGTTCCCCTAAATGCTATGATGTCTAAGTATTAGAGAAGCACATTACTAATATTTGTGTTAGCTCCTGTGCATTAATTTCAGGAAGATAGGAAGGTAGTAACGCTTCGGGGTCTAGTGTAGTGCTTGTGAGAAAACAACATTCCCTTGGAAACCTGTCTTCTGCCATCCTGGTCTTCAGTTATGTTGTTGTTGTTGGTGGTGGTGGTGGTGGTGATGGTGGTGGTGATGGTGGTGGTGGTGGTGGTGGTGGTCTTGTTGTTGTTGTCGTCATCTTCATTGTTGTTGTTGTTGTTGTTGTTGTTGTTGATTGTATTTCTATTCCACCCATTTGGCCATACAGCCAAATTTGGGTTACTACTGGACTGAAAAAAAGATGTCCACAGAGAGGTTAGCAAATTATGATCACCATCATTATTGTCATTGCCATTGTCATTGTCATCATCATCATCATCATCATTTTTCAAAATGTTTACCTTCTCCCTGGTCTTTAGTAAAAGTTCAATTTTTTAAAGTCTTTAACACAGCATATAATTAATACTCTTTACGCGTTGAAGCCCTTAACACATTATCTGTTAAATCCTCATTCTCATTATTTTAAAACTAGAGAACGTGAAGGGGCCCTATGGAGGGACTATCGGTGAGGGGAAATCAAACTCTGAACCTCTATCTCTGCAGTCAGATACCTTAAAAACTAAGCTTATCCAGCAGTTATGAATTACTTTATCACTGTTGGTAGAAAGAGTGAAGAAATCTAAAACGGATGCCTCTGGGTACTTGTTCATGAAAAGTTATCTCACAATATTTTGCTTAGGCTGCTCGATAAAGAGAGATCCATTATCTAAAGATTTTTACTTAGCTTTCCTCCAAGGTACTCAGAGTAGGTAATGCAGTTTCTTTCAAACACACCCATTTCATCACAACTAAATGAGGTATGGTATTTTGCACCAAGAAAGGCTTAAGGTCACTCAGTAAGGCTTGCGGGAAACTAGAAAAGTTCATTTTATTTCTTGGTTCTCTTTCTTTATTGTTTCGTAATTCGCCTGGGTATATACATACACCCATGCAGAAACACATACAGTACTTTGATACAACCTTGCTGAACTTCTGAGTGAATGCCAAACTGGTAAATTCAAAATCAATTTGAAGCATGCCCTAACAGCTTGCAGTGGAGAAAACATTGCTGCTGATGAGGAGAGGAACGGATCTCAGCTCTGAAATCACCCTCAAAATAGTAGGTAGGATAATAGTAACTACTTCTAATGTGAGCATGATAATATTGAATCTGCATTAACCAAAAGATACTTCTCAAAGTGCTGCCCTGTTTGAAAAAGGCTCGTTGCTTTTTAGTAAACAGGGGAAATGCATTGATGGGGTAAGGATTCCACCAAACCAGCAGCAGAGGACCTTGAACCCCAGATCTAGATAAGACCCACAGTGGTTCTTCTTCTGATCTGCAAGTGTGTGCTGCTCTTATCTCCAATCATTGAAAGAGCTTATTTAGTGAAAAACATTCTTGTCTCCAATCACATTCAAGGAGCTTCTTTCAGTGACTGAAAGTACTACTTTTTAAAATAAATTAATTTTGAATATTGCTGCTAGCCCCACCCCCCGGAAGCACATCAAATGAACATTTACATAGGTTCCTTTAATTCATTGGGTCTACTTTAGTTGCAATTAGGGATGGGCTGTTCGTTTCGGAAGCAGCATGTTCCGAAATGACCCTCGCGAGCCCGGGTGCTGTTCGGAACCCTCTGAAACGCAAGTAACCAGTCACTTACCTTCCTGCACAGTTGTATCGGGCTAAACACCAACCAGGAAGTAGTCTCCTGGTGTCATTTGTCCTTCTTCCTGGCGCTGGCCAATCAGATGGGAAGGCGGGATGATGCATTTCCCTACACAGCTCCTGATTGGCCAACACCAGGGAGAAGGACAAATGAGGTCAGGAGACTTTTTCCTGGCTGGATTTTATCCCGATACGACTTTGCAGGAAGGTAAGTGATTGGCTGATTGCATTTCGGAGGCTTCTGAACAGCATCTGGGGTCATGTGGGTCATTTCAGAACATGCTGCTTCTGAAACAAACAGTCCATCCCTAGTTGCAACCAGAAATTGGATGCAGACTTTGGACTATTGCCTCAAGAATGACCAAAGCCAGCATAGCCTAACTTGCAGACATATATGAATTTGTAAAGTAACTCCCCCGCCGCCGCCGATTGCGGGGGGTAGGGACCCACCCCACCCACAATGCATGAAAATCCACGATATGCGGAAGTGGGTGGGGGGCTGGGGGGGCGATCATGCACCTGTCCAAGATGTCTTGGCGCAGCACGCACAGACAGTGTTGTGGGATCTGACCTCCCGCCGCCCCCCAGCCTGCGCGGCTCCGAGGCCTTTCGGAGGGGCCCGGGGAGGCAGCAGGGAACAACCCAATCGTTCCCCCCCATGCAGCTCCGAGGTGCAGGTACTGCGATCCCGCGATATAGCGGGACCAGAGTACCTGAACCGTGAAATGGCGGGGGGTGACTGTAGTCCAAAATGGAACATTTTTTCAGCCTGTTTTACCTGGTTCAGGTGCCAGCCCTGTGCAAATGACAATAAACTGCTTAATGAGCTTTACTCAGAATTAAGATAAATGCTATCCATTTGAGCACAGCTAAATGCACAAAGAATAGCACAATGAAGCCAATTGTTTATTTTTTTCCTCTTCTGTAGCATCTAAATGTAATTACATTTAAAAAGGATATGCCCCTCTCCCTCCCTTCTTCTGTCATAATTGCAAACTCCATCTGGAATTCAAAAATCAGCTGTGTTTTCCCCCTTGCTTAAGAAGCATCACTAACAATAAAGATTGTTGATATAGAACTTCACTTTCTCCAAAACTATTCTTGATTGGGAACAGACTGCAGCTAGCTCTCCCAAAACCTGGGAAAGGAAACAGATCTCAGTCAGGGGGTTAAAATGATACCGACCTGCAGGTGATAATATCCACAAATGTCCATCAAATTCAAGCTGAGGCAGAAAAACAAAAGTCTTGTTTGTTGTTGTTGTTCAGTCGTTCAGTCGTGTCCGACTCTTCGTGACCCCATGGACCAGAGCTCACCAGGCCTTCCTATCCTCCACTGCCTCCCGGAGTCTTGTCAAATTCATATTGGTTGCATCGATGACACCGTCCAACCATCTCATTCTCTGCCATCCTCTTTTCCTTTTGCCTTCAATCTTTCCCAACGTCAGGGACTTTTCCAAGGAGTCCTCTCTCCTCATGAGGTGGCCAAAGTACTGGAGCCTCAGCTTCAAAATCTGTCCTTCCAGTGAACATTCGGGGTTTACATTTCCTGAAATGCTGAGAAAGTTATACAAGTCTTAACACAGATCCTTCCTGCAATAAATAAAAACAGATTTTGCTAAATACCTTGCATTTAGTTTGGGGGACCATTTATTCAATGTGGCTATTGTCACTGCTGTTGTTATAACTGTCCTAGAGACCAAATTTAGTCTCACTGAATGAGACTTTTAAATCAACAGTAACATGATTCCCATTGATTTCAGTGGATCAACTCTCATTGGGGGTTTTAACTGGATTTAACTTGTTGAGCTGCATTTTCTGAAAAAAAGAAAAGTGACATACTGAGAGCAATTAAAATAATATTTAAAACAACACCTCCGTCCACTAGAAAAATAATATGAATATTCAATTATCAGTCAGGCTGGTATGTGATATTAAAAAATTAGTAGATCACATGTTATAAAATCTGCATTTTCTGAAAAAAAGCATAAGCTGTCTTCAGAAAAGTGACATACCAAGAGCAATTGAAATAATATTTAACATAAAACAACACCTCCTTCTGCTAGAAAAAATATGAATATTCAATCACCAGTCAGGCTGGTATGTGATATTAAAAATTAGTAGATCACATGTTATAACAGCCCTAGGAGAAGGCAGAGCAGGGCTGTGTGCTTTCTCCATTTCTTTTTTTGTTATATACTAAAGATTGTACCTCAAAGGATTCCTCTGTTAAAATAGTGAAGTTTACAGATGACACTACAGTGATTGGCCTCATTTGAGACAATGATGAATCTGCCTAGGCAAGAGATTGAACGACTAGTTTTATGGTGTACTCAAAATAATCTTGAATTAAACACATGCAAAACTGTTGAAATTGTCGTGGATTTTAGGAGGACTCATTCTATACAACCACCTCTTATGATATCAAATAACTTAGTGTCAATAGTGGAGTCCTTTAAATTTTTAGGTACTAGTATATCTCAAGATTTAAAATGGCCATCTAATATTGAAAGTATTATTAAGAAAGCACAACAAAGAATGTTTTTTCTGCGCCAATTTAGGAAGTTCAGACTGCCAAAAGAACTGTGGATTCAATTCTATAGAGGTGTTATTGAACCTATCATCTGTTCCTCTATAACTGTCTGGTTTAGTTCTGCGACTAAGCATGACAGATATAGACTTCAAAGGATAATTGGAACTGCAGAAAAAATATTGCTACTAATCTGCCATCTATTGTGGAATTGTATACCACACGAGCTAAAAAGAGGGTGATGAAAATATATACAGATTCCACACATCCTGGACATAACCTGTTTCAATTGTTACCCTCAGGGCGACGTTTCAGGGCATTGCACACTAGGACAACTAGATATAAAGATAGTTTCTTTCCAAGTGCTATCAAACTGTTGAATAATTAATTTTTACTTCTCTTCTTCCTTTTTAAATAATAGGTTATATTGTATTGTTGCAATGTGTTTTTATTGTTGAATCTATGATTCTTATATTTCCTTTTATATATGGAGAGCATTTTTACCAAAACAAATTCTGGGTGTGTCCAACCACACGTGGCCAATAAAAGGATTCTGATTCTGATTCTGAGCAGGAGGGGGGCCCATGGATCAACAGGTCCATCCCCTGTCAAGAAAGCGCAGTGGCGAATTAAACTCACAGTCTCTCCTAACCCACTGAACTATCCAACAGTCCTTGTGTTACACTGTGCAGTGGATTTTCCACATTACACTGTTATTCCTTGCTGGGGACTTGTTAATTAGCAACAATCAGCTGCTGCCATTATGCCACTTCACTTTCACCAACAACTCACTTGGAAGCTGGCCAGTGTAATGTAGCACAATATAACACATCAACACACAAGTAGTCAGCATAAATACTGCAAGCCAATAAAGGAAATTGCATTTCGGGAAGAAAAGCCAACAGATCACAAGGAATGCAAATGAACCCTAAAGTCTAGTTTGATCCTTAATAAAGGATCTCCTATGTATATGTCATCAGGCCCCTAAATTGTTCCCCCAAATGTCACCAAACATAACAGCCTCAGAACAATCCCTAGTAATGTCTAGCAACAATCTACATCATTTCTTTGGTTAGCAGTTAGTGTTACTCACAGTTAAGTCAACTACAGTGGTACCCCGACTTAAGAGCAGCTTGACTTAAGAGCAATTTGACTTAAGAGCGGAAAACTGTTGGTGTTTTAACTGCTGCCTTACAAATTTTAGATATGGTCTGCTCGATTTAACATTTTTTTTCATTTAGTTGAGTTTTAATTTTTTTTCCAATTTTTAGATAGGTACCCTGATTTAAGAGTAGTTGACTTAAGAGCATGCATTCAGAATGGATTAAATTCATAAGTTGAGGCACCACTGTATTTCAGTGTCTCTTCTAGTCTGGATTGAAATTATCTTTCATTAATGTTGCTTGTTTGATTTTTGATCTTCTGTTGTATTGTGTTGTGCTGCTTACTTTCAATGTTGGAACTGAACAGGAGAAACATACAGGCAATAAATAGCTGTTGTGAGTTTTTCGGGCTTTTGGGGCGTGTTCCAGAAGTTTTTCTTCCTGACGTTTCACCAGACTCTGTGGTTAGCATCTTCAGAGTGCAAGGAGCTCAGGGAACTAGGAGCACAGAGAGAACTCCCAGTTCCCTGAGCAAATTGCCCTCTGAAGATGCCAACCATAGAATCTGGTGAAACATCAGAAAGAAAAACTTCCGGAACACGCCCAAAAAGCCTGAAAACTCACAACAGCTATCAGATTCTGGCTTCAAGTATACACGGGCGATAAACTTCCATATAAACAAAGTAAGATATTGATCTTCTCTCTTCCTCTGTCTTTGCTAACCTGATAGTCATGCATAGTGTACTAAAGCTTAGTAATCTCAAATGGGATTTTTGTTGATGAAACCACCCAAGTGCACCTTGCGTCAAAAATCAAAATATGGGAGGGGGGAATAAATCATGAACAGTTAGCAAGTTCCAACATTGTCCCCCCACCCCCGTCAAGTCTCCATAAATCCTTTGGGAGCCAATGATTCAGTCCTGATGGAGGGCTGGGAATATGACAAACACGCAAATAGTAATTTGAGTCCAAATAAAAGATAGCTGGGAAACAATAATGTTGTGCTATGTATTCGAGCCTCTGTGTTTGTAACTGGAAGTTCTCTGCAAAGAATATGACAAGCTAAGTGTCTATTAGCTGTTACTGCCGTCATGAAAAAGGACAGTCTCGCAAAGTAATGTGCAAACATGTTTTTGAAAAAGAAGTGGTTTGATGTGAGAGAGAGCTCATTAGTAAAAGAATGATAGTTTCCCCAAAACAATAATGCTATTTTGCCCATCTCTGCTAAAACACATAGGACTGGTAGCTGTCTCAGGTAGAGATGTGCATGAATCAAAAAAATGTCATTTTGGATTTTTGTTTTCTGCTATAGATCCATTTCAGTTCATTTTCATTTTTTGAGATTTTTTTTTAAAAATCATTTCATTTTTTCATTTTTCATTTTTGGTCTTCACCCGCTTTTTTCACGACTTAAAGCATTTCCACGCGCGGACATCCCCCAACGCCCCAGACCAGAGGGAAAACACTAAAAAAAATGATGCTGGCAGAGACACAGTATAGACTAGGTATGCAAGGATGCTGCAAAGGCAGCGGCAGGCGTTGCCCAGGGCGCAAGGCAGCCCCAGAGTGACTGCACTGCAGGGCAGGGGAGGGTACTCACCAAGAGGTACGCACACACACAGGGAGGCTGCAAGAGAAATCTCTTCTTTCTCTCCCCTAAGAGCCAGGCTGCAGCCAGCAGGAACACAGAAACACACACCTGCCTGCCTGGCCTAAAGTAATGAGTCGCAGAGACAGCAATCCCACCCTAACTCGCTCTGCAGACTGCAAGGAGGACAGGGGCTGCCAAAGCTTTTTATGCCCTCTGTGGCTGCCACACCTACCCAGTCTGCAACCTGGGCATGCTATTGGTTGAAATTGTCCAAGAATTTACATGATCCCATCACATGGCTTGCATCCATCTTGTGGCTGGAATCCATTTTGTGTCATCCTTAAAGGGAAAAGAAAAAATACATTGTGATGGGAGAAAGACAAAAACAAACGTTTTAAGGACTGCAACCCCCTGTTAGGTAATAATTTCAAATAATTATCACTGCATTTTTACGGATGTTCAGGGCATTTTAATGCCCAAGAAATCAATATTAGGCATCTGGGAGCCATTTTGGGTCAATGTCCCCTAACTCCCCTTAAAGGAAAAAAATACAGCGATCTGAGAAAAGACATAAATGCACGTTTTAAGGACACCAACCCCCCTGGTAGGTATTATCAGGCAGAATAAATAAATATCGCTGGGTTTTTACGGATATTCAGGACTTTTTTAACATTTAAAAACAGCTCATTTCATTGTGCGTTGCCATTAACAAAAATGAAACGTAACTGACCTAATTTTCATGGTTCTGTTTGGTTCGTTCCAATTTCATCACAATTTTCGTTATTCGTTTCATTATGTAACAAAACGAATAACGAATAATGAATTGAAATTTTTTTGTGCCCATCACTAGTCTCAGTATCAGATATTAAAAGGGGAAATGATCCCCATCACAGCCACTGCTCATTTCCCACAAATAATCCCTGTTGAGCTCATTAGTAAAAACATGATAGTTTCCCCAAAACAATAATGCTGTTTTGCCCATCTGTGCTGAAACATATAGGACTAGCAGCTGTCTCAGGTATCAGATATTAAAAGGAGAAATGATCCCCACCACAGCCGCCGCCATTTTACCTTAATTCCCCTCCTTGTCCCCTCATTACCCACAAATCATCCCTGTTGCCTTCAGAATGGTGGGGTGTATTCCATCAGCACTGTTAAAATAACTGCCAAGCCCCTTTCATGGTCTGAAGGGCATCTACCTGGACTTACCATTCATGTGGCACAAAAGTATGGTAGGAATCAGTATACACTGATTCACTTACCCACAGTCTGAAAATATTAAATGTATTAAAAGAAAAATCATAGAAATACAAATTTCTAAAGATGAAGTTACCCGAACTGGCCACTAGAGAGAGCCAGAGACCACGCTATGTGTAGCACTCACTATTAAAATAATATTTGCTGTTACTTGCCTCCTTCACTATGTGGAGACATGGAACCAAACTCCCCTAGATATATGGGTCTTAATTCGGGATGGGCACAAAATTAAAAATTCAATGCTGTTTCATCATGTCATTACCTAACAAAATTAATCAAAATGAAATGGCACAAGGAACCAGCATTTTGTTACAGACGGGGCTTGGGGGAGGGGGAAATGCTTTTTTTAAAAAGCCCAGGGCTTTTTTTTTTTAAAAAAAAAACCTTTTCTCCATCCCCCAAGCCCTGCCTGCCAGCTGATTGGCGCCGGGGTGGGGGGTAAACATTTTTTGCCACCCCAGTGCCAATCAGCTGGCAGATGAGGCTTGGGGGAGGGAATAAAGTGTTTTTTTTAAAGCCCGAGGCTTTTTTTAAAAAAATTCTCCATCCCCCCAAGCCCCACCTGCCAGCTGATCGGCACTGGGGTGGGGTGGGGAACAGCCAATCAGCTGGCAGGTGGGGCTTGGGGGGAGTTCTTTAAAGAAGCCCAGGGCTTTAAAAAACATTTCCTCTCCCACTTTCCAGCCCCCCTCACACACAAACCATTTTTAGTGGTTCGTTTTGTACAAATTTTCTTTTGAAAAAATCCATTTATGCAGCACTAGGCTAATGCCATAATATTAAGTAAAATCCATTAAAATATGAGGATATTTAAAAACTTCGGAAGGATGAAGATAGTAAGTTTGACTTAAGATATCCTATATAATACACAGTGGTACCTTGTATAAAGGAATTAATTTGTTCCAAATGAAATTATGTTAAGCAAATTTTCTTTTATACAAATTTCCCATAGGAATGCATTTAAAATGGAGTAATCCCATTTTATGTTGTACGGATTCACACCATAGGCGATTATGTTAAGCAAATTTCCCCTAGCTCCGGAATTTTTTATGTTATACAGATTTTATGTTATGCAAACTGTTTGTTATACAAGGGTCCACTGTATACAGATATAAATGTATGCCTATCATATATTGAGCTAGACAAATAGATTTTTAAAGTGCTTAATAAAATGAAGAATTAAGATTAAATAGGCTAGTTTAATACTGTACTTTGTTATTTTCACTTTTTGTACTAGATGAAGATGGAGATAAGTAATGATAAATACAATGATGGAAAAGAAGCATGTAAATTTGGAATAGTCCAAGCACTTGGGCTGAAATATTCGGAAAATATTTGTATTTGAACTATGCAACGTGGAAACACACAAGCAATGTATTTGTTATAACTTGTTATGTTTAGAAAATTCAATAAAAATTTTAAAAAAACTTCAGAAGAAACTTACAAAAAAGTAAGGAGAAGCAATGGGACTCAGTTGCAGCCCTTAAACACCTGCCTGAGAAGGAAAGTCTTCAACTGTTTTCTGTCTGTTGTGATTCTCAGCTGTTGCCAGATAGGGAGGCGATTAACATGACCTCCCAGAGCATTCCACAAACTGGGAGCAGTCATTAAGAAGGCTCTCTCTCATTTCCCCATCAAATCTGTCCAATATGGTCATAAGGGCCTCATTTGCCAATCTTAAAGGAAGTACCGAATTTCAGATGACTTGGACCCATATCATGTAGAGTTTTTATAGGTGATGACCTCTTAGTATTGTGGCAGGTCTATTCAAACCATTATGCAGAGAGAATGGATGAGCCCCGTGGCGAAGTGGTTAAATGCCTGTACTGCAAGCAAAACTGTGTTCACGACCTGGGGTTTGATCCCACATAGCAGGCTCAAGGTTCACTCAATCTTCCATCCTTCCGAGGTCGGTAAAATGAGTACCCAGCTTACAGGGGCGGCAATGTGTAGCCTGCATACTGCAATGAAACTATAAACCGCCCAGAGACTACTTGAAGTGGTATGGGGTGGTATATAAGCAGACCACTATGCTTTATTGGGAGTGTCATTACGGGACAATGTATTTCATTGACTCTCAAAACAGAATCTGCAGGGATACATTTTATATCTTAGAGCCCAAAAACCAACATCAGCTTTAGATCTTATTGGAGATGGGTACAAAATGAAAAATGACATGCTGTTTCATCGTGTTGTAAGGTTATGAAACATTTTGAAATGAAATGAAATGGCAGACAGTGTTTTATTATGAAATGAAACAAAATGCCATTTTTTTTTACTATGGAAACAAAACAATTCATGAATTTCCCTGCCCTGGTCTCTTGTTCTGGCCACCGCCACACAACTGGTTTTGACAGCTTCAGCTGTCAAAACCAGCTAGTTACAGGTGGCCAGAACAGTAGAGAGAAGCAGGATTTTAAATTTGGGGCCACTTTCTTCGCTCTCCCATTGTCGTCCTGCACCCAGCTGCATTCTCCAGTTCTTACCCCTGACACCACCACCCAGCTGCTGTTTTTTGACAGGTTGACCCCTCCCAACAGCCAGACCTGTCAAAAAAAAAAAACCCAGCTGGGTGGAAGCAGCTTCCATTTTGTTTCTTTTCATTTCATTTCCTTATGAATCAAAAATGTGTTGATTATGAAACAAAATTAAATGCAATGAGCAAGAGAACAAAACAAAATGCTATGTTTCCATTTTGTGTTCATGTCTAGATCCTATGTACCTTGATGTGCAAGGGTGCAATTTACTGCTCGACAGGCAATAAAACATTTGGTTCTGACCCTGAAACTGCATGGTGTAGATTTTTATTAGAAAAGGAGTTTGGGAACTCTCTCTCTCTCTCTCTCTCTCTCTCTCTCTCTCTCTCTCTCTCTCTCTCTCTCTCTCTCTCTCTCTCTCTGTGTGTGTGTGTGTGTGTGTGTGTGTGTGTGTGTGTGTGTGTGTGTGTGTGTGTGTGTGTGTGTGTGTAGAAATAGACAAAAAAGTCACAGTAGCTGCTGTCTGACTAACAGCTTTAGCTCTTTAACAAGTGCCTGGAATAAAGAAGCTTGATATATTTACTGTAGGTGTTCAGAGATCTCAACAATATAACACTGAGCTATACCACTCACTGAACCAAACACACAGAGAAAGTTCAAATAAATACTGCAGGAGCCTTGAATCATTTTTGGATTAGATTTTTGTAGGGAAACAAAGTTATATATACAGGTAACAAACATTGGTTTGTGTGTACAAGGCATCCAACCCTATCTTGACTACAGTTGAGAGCACTTCATGGTATACACTTTGGAGCCCTAAACATACTAACTGCCCTGGGTAGTACAGTTTGCACTAAGGGGTGGTATAGAAATAACAAATAAATAAATAAAATAAATAAACCAAGGCAAAGTTAGAGCCATGTTGACATCTTCTGCTACTGAAAGATAGGGAATGTTTGCTACCACGAGTAAAGGCTTAGTTGAGATGTCTCTGTCCTTTTTCTCACAGCTTCTCTGTAATCCTCATTCAGTTCATATCCTCAGGCACTGTTGTGGTCATTGACGTCTTCAATTTATTTTTGGTTATGGAAATTGCGCATGGTTTTAAAGGAAAACTGTGCATGGAAATTAAAGGTTTTAAAGGAAATTGAGCATGGTTTTAAAGGAAAAGGTTGCAGTAATCGGTTGATTTATCAGTGGGTGATACCACACAGTTATTCAGCGGCACTGTTGTCATCACTACATCATTCTTAGTGTGACAGCAGTAGATAATATGAGGTGGTCAGGCTTGGTTGGTATTGTTCTTCCATACTCTCTGTGAGTGATCTCAGTTGCAAGTCCTATACTGGAGAGTTTGGGGTGTTGCTACTGGATTTCTTAAATACAAAATGCATCCCGATCCTGTGTCTGGCAGAGCTGATGCAATCGTTTTCCTTTGGGGGTTGACAAACCCTCTACATTAGTAAAGATTACGGTTAGTTTTGGCCCTAACAAGAGGCCTTTTGTTTATGGTAACTGTGGTGAAAAGGGTAAAACAAGTATGAATATTCATGACTCTGTTTGGAATAGCCAATCACAAGTATGAATATTCATGACTCTGTTTGGAATAGCCAATCACCAAGCAGGTGGGAGTGGTTAAGAATAGAGATGGGCACAACTTGAAAAAAAAATTTTTCGAGTTCTCGTTAGTCGGGCCGGTTCCGTTTCGGGTTGTTTCCGTTTTTCGCAAAAATTCGCAAAAATTAGTTGGTTTGTTTTTTTCATTTTTTCGTTTTTGTTAGTACTTGTTTTTTTGGGGGGTAGCGGGCTGCTGGAGGCACCTCTGTGGGGTGGGTGCCTCCTCTGGCCCGCTATAAAGGGAAAGCGGGCTCCTGGAGGCACCCGTGGGTGCCTCCTATCCTCACCCACTAGGAAGGGGAAGCAGGCTCCAAGAGACCCCTCAACATGGGGGTCTCCCCTCCTCACCTGCTGCTGCAAAATGGCATGCATAGCCATATGGATATGCATACCAGTTGCAGACAGTGAGACCAGTGAACCCGCCAGAGCCATAGGGTGATGCCTAAGGCTCTCGCACCGCCATGTCTCACAAAGAAGGGAATCGTACTTGCGTGTAGTGCAATGCAAGTAGATCTGGCTTAGGGTTAAGGTGGGTTAGTGCAAGGGCTAGGGTTAGGCTAGTGACGGGTAAGGTTACGGTGGGCTAGTGGGTTGCACCTCTGGGTGCCTCTCTGACCCACTAAGAAGACAGTCTGTGACGTATGGGTAAGTAAGGAGTCAAGGATTAGGGTTAGGGTTAGGGGGCTAGGGCAGGTTTTAGGGGGCTTTTTGGCACATCCCAGAAGTCTCCATGGCCAAGTGGCCATGCAATTGGTGGGATGGCTCCAAAAATTTGCATGGTCGTCCACTCCCACATGGCTGGCCACTCGGCCAGCCCATCATTGCGCAGGTGTAAATAAAATAAAATAAAATAAAATCAGTGGAGGACAGAGGAGGAGAGGAGAGACATTTTGTTGCAAGAAAAAACCCACTGCTACTGTGAAAAATCTGGCAGTTTATAAATTTTCGCGTGTTCCTGTTGTACTTGTGTGTTTTTGGACCACGATTTCAAAAACAATATTGCGTTCGCCGCCCCATTTTGGATCCCCCGCCCGCACCGCATGGCATGGCGAGTCGGGCTGCCCAGGACGGGGGGGAGGTGGGACCCCCCCTCCAGAAACCACCCCTCCAGTAGGTGCCCTGCGCCCTTAGTCAAGCAGGCATTTTTCCGCCTGCTTTTTTGGCCCGGGAATGGGTGGGGGGAGAGTTTAAAAGTTTTTTCCTGTGCCGTCCGTGCCGCTTGCTTGCGCTTTAATTGCGGCGGCCGGCGGCGAGACTGGGCTTTTTGCTGGCTGCGAGCCTGCGGCGAGTCCCACCAGAGCAGCCCAGGATGGGGGATGGGGGGGAGGCCGGGGACCTCCAGAAACAACCCCTCTGGTAGGTGCCCTGAGGCACGGCAGGCATTTTTCCGCCTGCTTTTTGGCCGGGAACCGGGTTTTTTTAACTTTTAAAAACTTTTTTTCTGTGCCGCATGGCATCGCGCGATGCAAGGAACGAGCACGACAAATCAGACCAAAATTATTCGTTCGTCGGTTCGAGCTCGAAGTCTGGCGGAGTAATTCCCGTTACCGTTTCCGTAGAGTAACGGAACCGAGTAACGGAAATGGAAACGGGAATACCGCTAAGTCGTGCCCATCTCTAGTTAAGAATGTTATATATGGGAACCTAATGAGTGATGGGCAGTTCAGTTTAAGTTCAGTTCAGTTAGGTTCATTTTGTGTTAGAGCTGAGAGGAGTTCAGTTAAAAGAGCTGAGAGTCAGTTAGATTGTCAGTTGGTCAGGTGGGAGATCCTGCCACTGAAAAGGGTCTGGTTTATAAAGGAAACACATCATTATAAGAATTCATGTATGCAATACAACAACGTTGGCTAAAGCTATCAAAATACTGATCATCTATAATTGTAAACCAATAAACGTTTCATGTTTGTTTTAAAACTATATTACTTGGTGTGACTCCCTCTCTCAAATACTTACAAGTGTCCAGTAAATCTGGTGGTGGCAGCAAGTGAAAACCCAGTGTGTATAAGGGGCATGTCACAGTAACCACTAGCAGACTAATGTCAAAAGTATATAGTCATTCATCCAGTGGTGTTTCCAGACTGGAAAGAATATCCAACTGGTGCTTTAGTTGTCCAGTAGTCACCCAAATAAAGTGGTGCCTCTGATAACGAATTTAATTCGTTCTCAGGGGCAATATGTTATCTGAAAAATTTGTTATCCAAAATGTGGTTTCCCACTGAAATGAATAGGAAACCTATTAATCCGTTCCGGAGGTCCGAAAGAAGGCAAAAAATCTGGGTGGGTGTGTCCCAGACCTCTTTATAAAATACACTTTAAAGGCTTTCAGTGCTGGAACACCCTCCAGAACATCCCCCCTGCAGTGCAATGCAAACATGGACAAGAGAAACCAGCAAGACTACCCCAGCCTTTTCTCACCCAAAGTGCAATGGGGGAAAATGCAAACAAACAAACATAAGCAGGAAGAAAAATTCAGCCCATTTTTGCCTGCAGAGCAATGAAAAAAGACTGGAAACATGGAGAAATCAAAACAACAAGACTACCCCAGCCTCTTCCAGTCAAAAATGCAATAAAAAGTCAATAAAAGCAGTGCAAAGATTAATAAAACCTGGCTCCCTATCTTACCAAGTTTGAAAGGTCCAAATCCTTCAGCAAAACATGTCCAGAATGGCTCCAAAACACCATGGAAAAAACCACTCTAACTCCTCCCACCCCTCCACAAACTATGCATCCTGCAATGTATGCAGGGTACACATTTTTGCTAGGCATTATGAAACAATTGTTATCTGAGTCAGCCCATAGGGAACATTTGTTATCAGAGGCAGCCCTATAACTGGAAATTTCCATTTGTTATGCAAAAAAATTGTTATCTGAGGCATTCTTTATCCAAGGTATTACTGTATGTTCACATTACTCCATGTCCCCCACATTAGCTTAATAATGCCTTTGTGTGGTATCAAGTCACTGGTATTCACAACAACACAGATAGAATTTTTTTTTAGGTATGTGAGATTTCACTCCCCCAGGACAATTGGAGATCTAAGCCCAAATCACCCTTTATACATGAACACCCTATCCACTAGGCCACACTGCCTCTTGCTTTTATTAAGTAAATATAGTGCTTATTCCCAAACTGATGTAAAAGTTTTGAAGCATGTTATTTATTTTGAAATAAACTTTGAGCAACCCACATGATGACAAAGATTCTTGGCTAATTTATTTTCCTGACTCCAACTAAAGTGCCTACATTCATTTCTAAACGTCTCTGGGTCTCCAGGCCAGATTATCTTGAGGATTGTTTCTATCAATATAAATCTAAACTCTAAAATCAAATTCAGATATCACAATTTCTTGCCCAGTTATGTATCTTCCTTAAAGTTGACATTGGCTAAAATTTCTAAAGGCTTACACAACTGTGTTGGCCTTAAAGCGCTGCAAGATTCTTCAGTGTTTATGTATTTGAGGTTAAAAGTGAGTGACATTAACGGTAAGGTTAAAGTGATGTACCTTTGTGAAATGCATTAAAGATGACCTGGTTAAGTGCCCTCAGCTTTTCCGTTTGTACGGTTTATTGCTTTCTTTGTGACGGGAATCAGCTCAAGCAATCTTGTGATGGCATTCTTGACGTCTCACCTCCTTCACTCCTCAAGCCGCTCTTTTGAACCACACAAAGGGCGGCCAAGAAAGAGTTCCAAGGACTGACACAGACTGTGAGTATCCTCACCCATAATTCATTGCACCACCGCTCCTTGTAATTACTGTCTGCCATTTGTGGCAGTTCTAACTCTCTCCACCTATGCAATGGCATTTGCCCCTTGCCTTTCATGTGCTGACACGTCGCTGCAACACAAAGCTACCAGCAGTCACCTGGAATGAAGAGGCTACCTGAGTTACCTGAAATCAGGTTTGCCAAATCAGATGAATAGGCTGCTTGGTCCAGCGTTCCGCTTTAGGTAATTAAGCACCCTTAATTTGTTTTTTCAAATGAAACATCCAATACTGTACTAGGGTTGCTTCTAATCTTCTTGGCAGAATTTCGCTCTTTGGGTGAGTTTGTTTTCTTTCAGCACTTTGTGCATCGACAAAAGTACACAAAAAGCAAGCAATGTGATTGTATATGTAATGGTGCCAAGATTCCTTTGATGCAGTGTTTTTCAAAGATGGGGGAAATTACTCTTGTTTTGGTCTGCATTTTAGAGAACACCTATAGCAGCAACACCAAATTTGCTTGGATATTTTGCAGTTGTACTCCCTGAAGTGTATTTG
This sequence comes from Phrynocephalus forsythii, assembly GCA_029282475.1. NCBI lineage: Eukaryota > Metazoa > Chordata > Lepidosauria > Squamata > Agamidae > Phrynocephalus > Phrynocephalus forsythii. The sequence goes on from JAPFRF010000013.1 coordinate 19,550,313, forward strand.
TTATGTGGACTTCTTTCTGGACAAGAATCACTATAGGCAGAATTCTGCAGTGTACCTTTTATTATCCCAGTACCTCATACCCAATAATATCCATGAGCTGCGTGCAATAGTTTTCGATCTTTCATACTTCTGTGTCTTTCCCTTGCTAATGCTCACTAGATTCGAGCATATACCCATCTTACAAGTGAACTACAGGCAAGTTACAGCAATGATACTGATATCAATGTTAAAAAATCAAAAGTAATAGAATAATCTTCTATTATTAGAATAATACTTAATTAATAGAATAATTCTTCCCAGCACATTGGAGTCTTGTGTGCATTGATTAGACATGCATAAGAACATAAGGACATAAGAAGAGCCATGCTGGATCAGAAAAAGGCCCATCTAGTCCCGCTTCCTGGATCTCACAGTGGCCCCACCAGATGCCTCTGGGAGCACACGAGACTAGATATCTGTCTCCTGATACCACTCCCCTGCATCTGGCCCTTGAAGGACCTTGGTTTTAAGCCTGGAGAGTACACATCTCCATCATAGTTTGTAAACTGGGATGGACTTTGCCTCCAACGATCTGTCCAATCCCCTTTTGAAGGCATCCAGGCCAGATGCCATCACCACATCCTGTGGCAGGGAGTTCCACAGACTAACAACACGCTAGGTAAATAAATATTTTCTTTTGTCTGTTCTCACTTTCCCAGCCCTCAATTTTGAGTGGATGTCCCCTAGTTCTGGCATTTTGTGAGAGGGAGAAGAGTGTCCCTCTATCTACTTGACTCACACATACACAGTATGGTTGAGCATACAGTATGGTCAAGATTCTTTTTTGGTGCTTGTTTTACCAAAAATGGGGAAAGTTGCTTTTAAAAAAAACAATACAGTTTGCCCATGTGCTGGGACAGCTCAGTGGCTAAAGCATCTGGCTGTGGAGCTACGTGGAAGCATGTCCAAACTTTGCCCCCCCAGATGTTTTGGACCGCAACTCCCACAGTCCTTTGCCATTGGCAATCTAAGCTTAGAATTCTGGGAGTTGTGGTCCAAAATATCAGGAGGGCTGATGTTTGGACATGCCTGCAAGATTCGGAATCTGATTCCCTGCTGCACTTCCTTGACAGAGGTTGCTCTTAATGATCCATAAGCTCCCTTCCTGCTCTGCAGTTCAATTATGATGATAGGGATGATATTTTGGGAGACAAAGACCCCAGAAAAGCAGGATATCTCAGCGGTTTGGGTACCTCGCTGTAAAACCAGAGGTGGACAGTTTGATTGTGCCTCCTGGGAGAAGAGCCAGCTTTTATGTCCATGGTCAAGCTATGTAATCCCAGGGTGCCCCCAAGCGAGAGAAAAAAAAACCAATGGGAAACCAATTCTGAGTATTCTGCATGTGAAAAATTCATTTGACCATCCATCCATCCATCCATCCATCCGTCCGTCCGTCCATTTTCATTTTTATACTGCCCATCTATCCAAGGACCATTCTGGATGGTTTACTACAAAAACAGCTGCATAATTAAAATATCAATTTAACAGAAAAGAAAATAAGAATCATAAAATACAAATAAAAAATACAATCTGGAGCTGGAAGTTGAGTCATGACAACTGGACTTCTTTTCTTGAGAGATTGAAATGTTTCACTACTCATCCAAGCAGCTTCGTCAGTCTGAGCAAAGTTAGTGGTGAGTCCTCCATTTTATAGTTCACCTTGATTTCACACAAACCCTGATCTGAATAGGCTCATACATTGGACAATGGCCTGAATAGGCTCATTAGATGGACAATAGTCTGAATAGGTTCCTAGGTGGACCATGATCTGAATAGGCTTGTTAGGTAGACAAAGCCTAGGGTGTGTGAAAGTCCACCTATGCAATGTTTCCCAACACCCTTTAAATCTCAATCTCTCAAGAAAAGAAGTCCAGTTGCCATGACTCAACTTCCAGATAAACTCACCTGGATGACCGAGAACATTAGTACTGGCAGAAATCAGCCAAAGGATGGATTGAAATAACTCCTGGTGAAGGTGAAAACTGTGGAAGCAGGGCTGCCATTGAGCCTCGGGGGAAAAGGTGATGACTACAGAAGAACTATGATGTCAATGAAGAAATTGAAATAGTTAAAACATTTTGTGTACCTTGACTCATTCATTAGTCCAAGTGGAGACAGCAGCCAAGAAATCAGAATAAGACTTGAGACTTGGAAGTGCAGAAATGAACAAATTAGAAAAGACCAACAAGTGTAAGGATGTGCCATTGGACACAATGACAATATTCCCAATTACTGTACATGTGTATGAAAGCTTGTCAGTGAAGAATCTTCACAGGCACTCAGGTGCATTAAAATAAATTTACATAAATAAACATTTAAAATGGCAGACTTGAAATCTGTGAAAAGGGTCACAGTAAGTCAGAATTCACTTAAGAACATAAGAACATAAGAAGAGCCATGCTGGATCAGGCCAAAGGCCCATCTAGTCCAGCTTCCTGTATCTCACAGTGGCCCCACCAGATGCCTCTGGGAGCACACGAGACTAGATATCTGTCTCCTGATACCACTCCCCTACATCTGGTCCTTGAAGTACCCCAGTTTTAAGCCAGGAGATGATACATCTCTATCATGGTTTGTAACCTATGATGGACTTTTCCTCCAGGAATCTGTCCGATCCCCTTTTGAAGGCATCCAGGCCAGATGCCATCACCACATTCTGTGGAAGGGAGTTTCACAGACTAACAACACGCTGGGTGAAAAAATGTTCTTTTGTCTGTTCTCACTCTCCCAACCCTCAATTTGACTGGATGCCCCCTAGTTGGAGGGAGAAGAGTGCCCTGCCCCTCTATCCACTTGACTCATGCCCTGCATTATTTTGTATGTGCCAATCTTATCTCATCTGAGGCCCCTTTTTTCCAGACTAAAGAGCCCCAAATGTTTTAGCCTTTCCTCATAAGGGAGGTCCCCCAGCCCAGTAAGCACATTGCAGTAGTAGTAGTAGTAGTAGTAGTAGTAGTAGTAGTAGTAGTAGTAGTAGTAGTAGTAGTAGTAGTAGTAGTTGTTGTTGTTGTTGATGATGATGATGATGATGATGATGATGATGATGATGATGATGATGATGATGATGCACCCCAAAAACAATTTTCACAAGCTCCATGTTCTACCATTGCACAGGGCTGCACTTGTACAGAAGTACCATAGTGCAGTATGAACTTCCTCAAGGCCACATGCATGAATACTAGTGGGCTTCTTCCCCACCCCCACCCGTGCTTTTATCTTTGCACATCTGTGCATCAGTGATATGAGGGGGAAGAGTCAAAAGAATTGGAAGCTGCTGGAAATTATTCATTTTGCAGTCTTGGTATTCATTTTATAAATTCTCATGACTAAAAAGGTATTCAGGATGAGCCAAATGCCGGGCAGAGTGAATTCGTGAGATAATAAAGGAACAGAATGGAGGAAATTCTGTAATTCATGACGATACGGAGCCAGGGTTTACAGGGTGGATATGCCAGCACCAGAAAAAGGGTTGGCAGAATAAATGGTGACACCATCTGCCCCCTCCTTCCAGGCACCCCTGAGCTCAGCTGCAATGGGCACAAAGGCTGAAAGAGAATTGATTTCCCAGCCTCATTACACTGCTATGATCAACAACACAGAGAAATAGAGCATTCAGGGTTTTCATGTCCCTACATGAATCTTACCTTCAGCATGAGAGCAACACACCAGGGGGCATTTGTTTTGTTTTTGTTGTATTTGGCTGTGCTTTGAACAATTTGCCTACCACAGCTGTAGCTCTTCCCGGCCTTTGTCAAACTAGACACCAACATAAACAAATCAAGAAAGGACAAAAGGACTAGCACCTTGTTCCCTAAAGGATACAAACAACCCATCAGAGGCCTCAGTGTTTAACAGCCTCTGCAAGGCTGCAGTTGTAGCTGCATTGGGAGCCAATGGAAATGTACAAAATCAGTCTCACAATCCACAAATCTCCTTCTGTTATTGTTGTAATAAAACTTTTCATGTTTCATGGTCCAATATACACTGATGAATTAGGTCACATTTATATAGAGGGTCATGTGAAGAAGATATTGCTCAATATTCCACTCCATCTAGCTAGCTCATAAGCTACTCCAGGCAGTGTACAGAAAAATTTAAAAAATACAAAATACAATACGTTTTATATACAAGTAATAAATACATAAGATAATACATGACTTAAACAATACAATAATATAGTTTTATGTGAATCAACAGCATCATCATAATCAATGGAAACAAGGTAACAAAAAATGAAAAATGAAAATTTTATTTATTTATTTATTTATTTTATATAGCTTGTATGCCGCCCACTACCCAAAGGTCTCCGGGCGGCTCACAATCAAAACAATTAAAACATCAAAATACAATAAAATTAGAACAATAAAAACCAGTAAATACAATAAATACAGTACATTAAAAGCACACCACTAAAAATTGCCATCAGGTCCCACAATCATTAGTTAAAAAACTTTTGGAATAGGAAGGTTTTTACCTGGCACCGAAATGATATCAACGTCGGTGCCAGGCGAGTCTCATTTGGGAGGGCATTCCAAAGTCTGGGGGCAGTTGCTGAAAAAGCCCTATTCCTGCAAGCCATCCCCTTCACCTTCTTAAGGGATGGCTCTTTCAGGAGGGCTCCCTGACTAGATCTTAATTGCCGGGTAGGTTCATATGGAAGGAAGCGGTCCTTCAGGTATTTAGGTCCTAAGCCGTTTAGGGCTTTATATGTCAAAACAAGCACTTTGAATTGGGCTCAACTGGTAACCAGTGAAGGTTATACAGAATCGGCGTGATGTGTTCCTTGGTGGCCCTACCACTCACCAGCCGTGCAGCACGATTCTGAACCAGCTGCAATCGCCGAACCATCTTCAAAGGCAGCCCCACGTAAAGCGCATTACAGTAATCAATACGGGATGTTACGAGTGCATGCGTAACTGTCATATGAAAACAAAGACATCACAACATAAGGAGAGATCAAAAGCAGAGATGGCTAAATGCAGTGTTATCAGGCATCACAATTGCAATGTTCAAAAGTCAGGGAAACTTGTTTGAACTGCCAAGTTTTTAATAGACATTTAAATGTTTGCAATGATGATTCCAGGCAGGTTTCTGGGGGCAGCTGGTTCCAAAGCCGAGGGGCAACTAACAAGAAGGGCCAGGTCCTTGTTACGTATTTCCAGGCCCCCTTCAGAGTCGGTGCTCTTAAATGCCCAACCTGCAATGAACGAATTATTTGGGCAGGTCTTCACATACCTCTATCAGAAATAGTTGTCTGGATCTTCCCCTCTGCCACACATTGGGTAAAGACAAATTTGACCTAAAAGGTAAACAGTTTTTCCCCTTCTACAATCCCCAGAAGTATTCCTTGTAATAGTCAACATCAACAGAACAGCGGTCTCCTGGCTTCTATGGCTTCCATGGCTTCAGAGACTAGGTCTCGGGGCAATGGTTTCAAATTACATGAAAAGAGATTCCATTTGAACATGAGGAAGAACTTCATGACAGTTAGAGCTGTTCGGCAGTGGAATAAGCTGCCAGAGAGAGTGGTGGAGTCTCCTCCTTTGGAGGTTTTTAAGCAGAGGCTGGATGGCCATCTGTTGGGGGTACTTTGATGGGGGGTTCCTGCATGGCAGAGGGTTGGACTGGATGGCCCTGGAGGTCTCTTCCAAGTCTATGATTCTGTGTTTCTATGTACAAAGCATACCTACTCATTTGCCATTCATAAACAAGAAATGTTGGCAGTTCCCCCATTACGATCCTTGATTTCTTACCACATTTATTCTGACAACGTAGAGCACCGATTTCCCCTCCTATAAAACTAGCTGCAAGGAAACCATGCCAACTGTGCATTCTGAACATGAGTTTTGATTTCAAGAAAAAAAAATTAGTCAGTGAAAATAACATTAACGTGTTTTCATGCATCATCCTGTCACTTTTGATTCATGGTGACCCCTTTTCAGGGTTTTCCAGGTAGAGAAGACTCAGAGAAGTGCTTTCCCATTCCCTTCTTCTGGAGGCAGGTCAGGGATGGTGCAGCTTGCCCAAGGCCACCCAGGCTGGCTCTCCTCACAGGAAGCACAGCAGGGCATTAGCCTCCCAACCACTGGCTCAGCAGCCAAATACCTAAACCACTGAGCTATTGAGGGTTACACTCAACCCTTTTTAAAAATTCAAGCAGGCTTTTCACCAGTGACAGGGTTGCTGAGGAAGGAGCTTTTAATGGCAGGTGCTGTATTTTTCCTCCCTCGCATGCATGTAATTTGGTGGTTGTATTAAAAACTATTATCTGTTTATTTGCAATTTAATAAAATGTAAATAGTGTAAACTATGATGGGTTCCCGTTACAGCTTTTTTTTTAAACTATGTTGTGAGCAACCTTTGGAGAACTGGGAGAAAATAAATAAATAAATAAATAAATAAATAAATAAATAAATAAATAAATAGATTCTCCATTCATTGAGCTATAAGTTCGTGTTGCAATGGAGAAATCAATGCAGATTTCTAAAATGCATTCTGGATGGGAAAGGAATATCTGGGAATACAATAAAATGGAGCTGCCCACTCTGCAATTTTTGTGAAGTATATTTATACAAGTTAAGGTTTTGATCAAATGGACTCCCTATATGTGCTACAGTTGAGCTGTACAGAGGCCCAGATTGCATAGGAACTGCCTAAGTTGGACCCCATGCCTTTGCACAGAATCCCTGATTTATACATTACCTTCTGTAGGCAAAAAGGTGGAGAATAGAAGGGAAGTTTCTGATTGGATTATCACATAATTTACAACACAGATCAAACCAGATCTGGGTGTTCTGCTCTGCTACCTGGCACTAGAGATGGGCACCAAATGAAACATGAAATGCTGTTTCACTGTTTCGTTATGCAACAAATTGTTTTCTTACGTAACAAAACAATAGAAACCGTTTCATGATTAAACAAACTGAACTGCCTTTTGTTTTGTTCAGGAAATGAAACGGGGGAGCGTCTGCAAGCCCTTCCCTGTAAGCCTCCCAAATTTGGAGAGATTTGGGGATCAGGTGCCCCAGCAGTAATTGGAAAAGCTATGCATGTGCTGTGCTGGCAAGAGATTAAATTTATTACTCCTCTTACTCCCGAAAAATCACTATACAATGGTACTTCTACTTAACGAGTTTGTTGTTGTTGTTCAGTCGTTCAGTCGTGTCCGACTCTTCGTGACCCCATGGACCAGAGCTCGCCAGGCCTTCCTATCCTCCACTGCCTCCCGGAGTTTTGTCAAATTCATTTGGGTTGCATCGATGACACCGTCCAACCATCTCATTCTCTGTCGTCCTCTTTTCCTTTTGCCTTCGATTTTTCCCAGCATCGGGGCCTTTTCCAGGGAGTCCTCTCTTCTCATGAGGTGGCCAAAGTACTGTTTAATCCGTTCCAAATGTATGCTTGTAAGTCAAACAACTCGTAAGTAGAGCATCCATATCTAATAATAAATAAATAAGAAATTGAAAAAAATGGAAAAAAATGTAAGTAGAGCAGACCACATCTTAAATTTGTAAGGTAGCAGTTAAAATGTCAACGGTTTTCCACTCTTAAGTTGAATTGCTCGTAAGTAGAGCTGCCCATAAGTAGAGATACCATTGTATTTAGTATATTACTTCCCTCGTTATTCTGAACCCCCAAAGTGTCATCAAATATGTTCAAGTCCTTCATGTTATTTAAGGGATTTTCCAACTGGTCATTTGTACCTTTCACTTTCTGAACATGCATCACAACAGAAAATCTTGGGAGGCAGTTTAGCACTAAATTCTGTCCCCAGAATGAAAGAGAACCAGAAACGATGAAGAATGGGCAAGGCAGAAAAAGTATGGGAACACAGAGGAAAAAACTAATACAAAACAAGTTGGCAGAAATATTATTTGGACATCAATCCTAAGAACATCAGTTCAGTACCTACAACACAAAGCAGCATTATTACCCTGAATGAAAGAATCTCAACCCATATTTTTCCCCCATTGCAGTTGTGTAGAACATATTTTAAGTTTTTAAACATATACCCAATTCCTTTAATTTTAGGGGAAATTTTAATTTCATTTTTAAAAAAGCAAAACCACTTCTCATTCTAATTTTCCTTAATACAACATTTTGTCCTTCTCTGTTATGTATACGTTCCCCCAATTTGTTGTTTCCCTAAGAAAGAAGGTGGGAAGAAAGCCAACCTACCAAAGTTTTCTAAGAAGGTAACTAAAGAACTTAAAAATCTGAAAAGCGTATTGATTTACAAAAGCACCACTCAACTTGAGCCAGCAGTCCTTTGGTTGACTTAAGAGGAATCAGAGAAAGCATGATCGTATCACCAAATGTGAACAAAAGAGAGCAACAGATATTGAACACACCTGCAAATTCTATTTCGGCGAAAGAAGTAAAAGTCGTTATATAAAGCCACTGTTCCCATCCTTTTCTGAGTTACGACTCCCTTTCATAACAGCCAAGTAACCTGGGCCCCACCCATGTTTTCATTAAATGACATTTTTAAGGGGACAAAGTCCTTCCTCCTCAGAAAGCAGAGGCCTCTTTCTCCACAAATGGTCTGTTTCTCATATACATCCATACACGCTAGTTCAAATATCTGGCTTCAAAAGGTCAAGGAAGAAATTATTTAACAAGGGCAACCACACATACAAGGTGACCCACAACCAACAGGAATGCACTTCACTCCCCCCTTACTTGGGAAATGCTGATATGAAGCCATGCTGCTGGCTCCATGCCTGGCTGTTATCTCACCTGGGGAAGATCCTGATCTTCTGAAGGCCCAGCTTTTCCTCTTCCTCTGATCATGTGTGGGATAGCAGTTCCCACAAAGAACGAAGCAAAACAAAAACACTAGCTGAGCAGCGCTGGGAGGGTTAAAAAGAAAGAAGAAAAAAAAAAAGCACCAGATCAGCAGGAGGACCAGCTGACTGGTGCTGGGGGCAGGGAAAGTTTTAAAAAAGTAAAGCACCAGACCAGCAGGAGGACCAGCTGACTGGTGCTGGGGGCAGGGAAAGTTTTAAAAAAGTAAAGCACCAGACCAGCAGGAGGACCAGCTGACTGGTGCTGGGGGCAGGGAAAGTTTTAAAAAAGCACCAGACCAGCAGGAGGACCAGCTGACTGCTAGCACTGGGGGGGTGATAATAATAATAATAATAATAATAATAATAATAATAATAATAATAATAATAATAATAATAATAATAATAATAATAATAATAATAATAATAATAATAATAATAATAATAATAATAATAATAAAGTGCCAGACCAGCTGGAGGACCAGCTGGCTGGTGCTGGGGGGAGTTAAAACAAAAAATAGGGCTGACTGGCCAGCTGGCTGGCACTGGGGGGGGTTAAAAAGCACCAGACCAGCTGGAGGACCAGCTGGCTGGCATTGGGGGTGAGAAGCAAAAAAAAAAAACAAAAAAACAGCACCGACCAGCCAGCTGGCTGGCGCTAGGGGGGTGGGAGAAAATTTACAAAAAAAGCACCAGACCAGCTGGAGGACCAGCTGGCTGGTGCTGGGAGGGGAGTAAACAAAAAGTGCTGACCGGCCACAGGAACAGCTGGTTGGCGCTATGAGAGAGAAAAAGAAAAAGAAAAGAAAAGAAACCTGGATCATCTATGTGCTCCCACAACATCTGCTTCTTTAAGAGGTGGATTTTTAAGTGAGGCAAAAAAATTCCTACTTCTCCGGTAGGTCTTGGAAACCTCACTTAAGGGGGCATTACCGGGGTTTCTTTTTCTGTTTTTCCCCAAAAAGCCCGGTGGCCGTGGGGATGACATTTTTGGACATGGTTTTTCTTCACATTTGATCTGCATTTAAAGAGACATGGGATACAGCCCTTAGAGAGAGGGGAAGGGATATGTAGATGGGAGAGAACAGAAATACAGTTAAGTTTCCAGCCCTCCAGATGTTGGTGAATGGGCAACCTGTGGCCTTCCAGATGTTGCTGGGAAGCAACTCCCATAGCTTTTTACCTTTACCTAGGCTAGATAGGCCAAAGGAGGTTGCTGTCTATCAGCATCTGTTGAGCTAAACAGCGTCCACTCCTGGAACAGAGCAAGAAAAGAAAAGAAAAAGCCACAACCATCTCTTCCAAGAAGAACAGAGAAGAGAGTATGAGAAGTGGAAAATGATGACTTCTTGAAGTTCTTGAATGGAAAACAACATGAACATAGTTCAAATATAAAAGAAAGAGCATGCATGAAAAAGGAGCCAATTCTCTTTTAACTGTATGGCAGGATGGGATGTTCCATTTTCATAACAATTTCTCATTTTGTAAATCCTCTTCTCTTTCCATTTCACCTGCCCATTTTGGCTCCCAAGTTTGTCTTTTTGAAAGGTTTCTGTTAGAGGTGGGCACGAAACAGAAAACCAATGGTATGGTTTAAAAAAAATCTTACAAACCCGAACTGAGTCAAACTGGTTCAAGTCTGACTTACCAGTGGCAGCGGCGACAGTGGTGGCAGTGGCGGCAGCGGCAGCGGCAGTGGTGGCGGTGGTGATCCTGGCAGCAGTGGCAGCAGGGGCTTTTTGAGCTAGCTTTGGAGGGCTAGCTTTAGAGTTCCAGGAGGACTTTCCAGCACGGCAGCAACAAGGTAGGTGGGAGGATAACAAAAATGAAGCGAATGAAACAGAAATTTCTGTTTCATTTTGTTTCATTTTTCTTTGATGGATTGGTTCGTTATTCGTTTTGTAAGCTAACAAAATGAATAACGAATAACAAAATGAATTAAAAGTCCATTTCGTGCCCGTCTCTAGTTTCTGTGGCTACTTCTGTTTGTTTTGGTTACATTTCAGTGTTTGATTAATTTAATAAAATGCCTAAACAAACTTTGCACCGTGCAAGCACAAAAAGGGGAAAGCAGGGTAAGGTGGGAATGAATACACGGAAAATCCTCCTGGGCCCTTCTCAAAAGTGTACACAAACCAAACACCTCAATTCGCATGGCAGGTTTGACATATATGGTCAGTTACCCAAGGGAGGGCTTTCTGGATGGGATCAAAAAGAAGAGTGCACTTACTGATTGGTTGGTTGCATGCGGAGGTCTCCATCTTCTGGCAGGACTTTGAGAATAAACAAATATGCTTCCATACGAAATCTCTGGATGGCTGATCACCAACGGGGGTGGGGGTGGGGGTGGGGAGTTAGTTTGGAAACTATGGGAAATGTGGGATACTTCTGCTTCAGCTATCTGATATTTTCAGTAGTTAAGGGATTCCCCCTTCTAAACCCAGTGGAATGTGAAGCCCTCACCCTATGCCAGAATCCCCAGATCCACCATTTGCACATGGGTATTCCATGCTGCCTGTGCTATGAAGTCAGAGTTCCCACTGATGGCTTCAACTCTACTCCTTCACCACTGCCGGCTTCACTCCCACTCCTAGTGTGTTGTCACCAACAGTTGGGCCATTAGAGAACACAGCCCTAAACAGAAAAGCAACTGATCCCTGGTTTTTGCCGATGTGGTCAGCTCAGACTCTCTGCGATTTCAGGCAGATCCAAAGAGCCAAAGTGTGAACTCTTTTTTTAAAGAAAAAAATTATTTATACAGTATAGGTAAAGAGTAGAAAGAGAATGGTAAATTGGGATATAGGGGGGAAAGAAAAAATACTCTGTTTTCTCTTCAGATCTTATAAATATTTAGCCCTTAACTCTTCAGGCACATGTACTCTACTACAGAAATATATCTCCCCCCACCCCGATGATTTCAGAATGTGGGTTGTCCCTTAAAAGGCTTTTTGACTTGACCACTTTCGCTTCTCAAGTGTCAAAATATGAAGTTCCACGCATGTGGGGGGGGGGGGACCCTGATGCAAATAATAGAAAATCTTACAGTTTTGCAATGCTTATTCTTACATAAGGGAGCATCTTCAAAGAAAGATGTTTTGCTCCTGTTTTTACTCATCTCCTGGTGATAATCAAGTGACAACTTTGAGTTACCATTGTTTGTTCCAGTGAGACAGATCAAGAACTAACTCTGAAATTGCATTTCCCTCCCCTTAACAAGTTTTCTGTTTGTGCTCTGCAAGTCGTGCACAGATGAAGACTGCTGTAGGAGAGCTGGAAGGAAATTCCAGACCTATGCTCCTACAGCCCATCTTCCTCCCCAGAATAAATGTGAGCAGTCAAGAGCTGCGATGCTTTACTATCTCTGCCACTCTTGTGGAGAACCTTCTCTGATCTGTTCCTTCCATAAACAAGCTCCCACCTGGAAGCGAAAAATTCTGCTCCAGAAATTCTAATTTCCTGGTCTCAGATAACAGTGAGATACAGGTCAGATAAGACTAAACTGAAAGGAGGGAGCAGTCAGTTCCATGCTCATGTCGGTTTCGCATGCGTTCATTCAAAATCTGCATCCCAGCGTGAATTCAAAGCATATTTTTTTTAAAAAAACTTTGAATGATTTCTCCCTCTCCATTCATTTTAAACATATTGTCACCTGCCTGACCTACAAGATCATCCCAGTCAAAACTCTTCCAGGTGGACAACACGAGGGAGGTCCATATATCCTCTATAAGAGGTAGGACCTCCTTTGTTGTGGCTCCTACCCTGTGGAACCAGAGGAGCTCTGTGTAACCCCTCCCTCCTTGCTGACATTCAGGAGGCAGTTAAAGTCCTGGCTTTTCAGGGAGGCATTCCACATGGACCTTGTCCATCTCCCTTATTGTTATTTTTTAAGTGGCTTTAATTGTTTTATTTTTATTTATTTCATTTCATTTTCATTTTATTCATTTACAATTGTTGTAACTGCCACAGGTAGTGCCTCTGACATTAATGGGATTGGGATAGAAATTGAATGAATGAATGAATGAATGAATGAATGAATGAATGAATGAATGAATATTTCATCACCAAAAATACATTTCTCAATGAGTTTTAGCCTAACATTTCAGTTGAAAACTATGTCACAAAGTTCAAAGACATGCAAATTCTGAAGGAATTCAGAGGAGTAAAAAATCCTGTATTTGGATCCACAGACTGATGCAGAGATTTCAGACCAGGTTAGGTTTTTCGGGTTTAATGAGCTCTTCACATTTCTGGTACCTAAGATTTTGGGACATATAGGGCTATGTACCTACTCCACTTCTGCTTCTTACATTCTGCCCTGCTGCCAATACCCCTTAACATTGTTATGATGTACAAAATGACAAAGATGTTCCAACTCTATAATGTATTCCGTTTGAATAAAAACATGGAAGGATTTAACAGAATACAAAGCAACAGAAGTTAAAGTTCATATATATTCCCAGATTATTAATTCAAGCATGCAAAAACCATAAAAGTTTTAGGAGACCCAACTTCCCACCTGTACTGATAAAGTGGAATCAGTGGATGAATGTCACAGTGCAATGACCCGAGTTCATATCTACACTCAGTCAGAACAGCTTCTATATGGGTATGTCTCATCCAAACCCAGCTCACTGGATTATTGTCAAGATATAATTGGAGGGATAGGGGAAAGACAAACTAGGATGATTTCTGTGTCTCCAGACCAACTGGTGCAGTAATTTCCAATCTCAAGTAAACCTGGTGTTCTTGGACTGCAGCTTCCAGAAACCCTGGCCAGCATAACTAGTGGTGAAGACTCCTGGGATTTTTAGTCCAAAAACAATTGGGTTACCTGAGCTTAGGAACTGCTGAACTATGGGGTAAAACAAAGAGCCACAGGTCATCAGCAAGGTGAAGCAACACCTTCACAGAACCCTTATGTTCAATTAGGGATGTCTGTGAAGATTCTCAGTCATCCAGGTGAGTTTATCTGGAAGTTGAGTCATGGCAAATGGATTTATTTTCTTGAGAGATTGAAACGTTTCGCTGCTCATCCAAGCAGCTTCATCAGTCTGAGGAAGCATGGTTGTGCTATGGGTTCCCCAGTGTCACCCATTGTTGCTAATCTATACATGGAAGAAGAGGAGAAGAAGGCACTCAATACATTCCCAGGGATGACACCATCCCACTGGTTCAGGTATGTAGATGACACCTGGGTGAAAATCAAGACTTAGGAAGTACAGGCCTTTACAGACCACATCAATGCAGGGGACCCTAATATTTAAGTTCACTAGGGAGGACAACCAAGACAACAGGCTGGCTTTCCTGGATTGTGCAGTCATCATCAGACCCGACCATGATCTAGGAGTAGAAGTTTACAGGAAACCCACGCACACAGATCAGTACTTACTATTTGACTCCCTTCATCCATTACAGCACAAACTAGGACTCATCAGTCCCTAAACCACAGAGCAGAGAGCATCCCCACCTCCACAGAAGCCAAGGAGGAAGGAAGACAGCCAACTGAAGACAGCGCTCAAGGCCTGTGGCTATCCAAAGTGGGCCTTGAAAAAGCAGTGTGCTGGAACCAAAAGAACAATGAACCAGCCTGAGACCCAGAGCCAATGGAAGAACGTGACCATTCCTTACACATCTGAAGTGTCTGAAAAGCTTAAAAGGATTTTTGGCAAACATCCTGGTTTACCTCAAACCCACAAATACACTAAGGACCTGACACTATAACACAAGAGGAGGAATATAATATATGCTGTCCAATGCAGTGAGGAGTGCACAGACCTCTACATTGGAGAAACTAAACAGCCATTAAACAGAAGGATGGCCAAACATAGGAGGGTAACAGCTCAGCACTAGAATCAGCAGTGTACCTCCCTTTGAAGAACAAGGGGCAGTCATTCAAAGATGGGGATGTACACATATTAGACAGAGAACATAGGTGATTTGAGAGAAGGGTCAGGGAAGTCATTCATGGGTGTATTGAAAACCTCTCTTTGAAAAGAGTTGGGGGACTGACGCAATCTGTCTGCTAATTATCAAGTAGTCCTTTCATCATTCCCACAACAAATCAGAAGCACTTCACACCTCCATCAGCATTGGAGAAACTAAACAGCCATTACACAGGAGGATGGCCCAACATAGGAGGGGCAACAGCTCAGGACCAGAATCAGCAATATACAGTGGACCCTTGTATAACAAACAGCTTATATAACATAAAATTTGTACAACATAAAACATTCCAGAGATGGGGGAAATTTGCTTAACATAATCACCTGTGGGGAGAATCCTACAACATAAAAATGGGATTACTCCGTTTTCAATGCATTCCTATGGGAATTTGTATAAAGGAAAATTTGCTTAACATAATTTCATTTGGAACGAATTAATTCCTTTATACAAGGTACCACTGTACATCCATTTGAAGGACAGAGCGCACTCATTCAAAGATGAGGATGTTTCTATCCTGCCTGGACTAGTAAATCTATGACATGACTTCATGGAGATCCAGAAGTATGCAGATAACATCATGGGCTTGCACAAAGATTAGGATGGGGTATCATTAAAAGAGCACAGGAATAGGTTGACCTAATGTCTGTAGCCATTATTTGACACAGAATGAGTCAGGGACACAGTAGATCTCCAGCACAATCTTATTATTATCAGTAATTGTTATAATAAGCACACTATTGGGTAACTCCTTTAATGGAATGAACAGAAATAGCAGAACAGTATGTAACATGTCAAGTTCTCCAGAAGCCACATGGATGAACACATGGATGGGAGAGAGGGATACAGAAATTTCCATTTCCATTTTTTTCTGCATCCTAGTTTACCTGTGAAAGTTTTTCTTTAAACACACCCTTGTAAAAATGTTCAGATCCAAAATGTTTTAAAAATTAGGGTGAACATATTCCCATTCAAATTGATCAAATGCATTTTGGTGATGAGCCTCAGAGGCATTTTGGTATACAGATGGGGAACTTAATAGACTGAAGAGTATTAATGTCATACATGTTGCTTAAGTTGTTCTGGAGCTCAGTGAGATAAAAATTACATTTTAACACAATCAACCATAAAATCAAAGCAATTACTTGTCTTCAATTACATTATTTTAGAGAGAAATGTAACCTCTTTCATTCTAAGCCTTTAATCTCTTTGAAAATATACCATGCACAAAACAACATTGTGAATGAATGGGCAATACTATGTTTCATAAAAATTTCACATCCAAAACTCCTGTTCTGGGTTGCTTAGATTAGTCTTCTTGCAGTTTCTTGTGTGAATGGCCTTGGAATTAAAAAAAAATTATATTTGTCATCCATGCTCAGAGTCTTATACCTGTACTTATAATGTATTTTCCTGGGAGTTTTCTCCATATCCTTTGCCTTTTGGATGTATGAAGAATGTTTTCACGGCAATGGAGGTTCCATCAGTATGACTGTCCTAAAAGTTTACCTAATCTCAATCACTGGTTCTTGTTTTTCCATTTATAATTATTTTATTTTATTCTTTATTAAAATGTTTTTACCCAGCCTTTATTCTTGAAAAGGACACAAGGTGGCTTACAAAATTGAAGGACAATATTTAAAGTTGAAGACAGTGATTATACAGTGCAACAGTTGTTCATATAATTAAAGGCATTATCTAAAGCTAAGAACAATGAGAATAAATAGGCATCTTACATCATTTACAAGGCATTATTATAGCTATGGAGGGGCTGTCATCCATTTGAAGGGCCATTTAATCCATGTAAGACTTAAGAATAAAGAACAATCAGGAGGGAGATCAAAGGCTTTAGATTAACTCATCCACTGTTAACATCCGGACAGTAAACCAGTCACCTGTTTGCTGTGATCTGCATCATAATTCTGCTTCAATTAAAGTTATTTCTAGATTTGCATCTGTAGATATAAATTAGAGTATGTGATTTCATGCAAATTATTATTATTATTATTATTATTATTATTATTATTATTATTATTATTATTATTATTATTATTATTATTATGTCCTCTTTTCTGGTGATGCAGAAGTAGCCGTTCTTCATGGAATGATGGTTTCACCACCTCTAAGGCAGGAACCAAACCTAAGGGCCCAGGAGAGATTCTGTGGTATACATGGCTTGGCCTCAAAAAATGAGGAATAGCCAAAGGTTCAGAAGGAACAACTAAGAGGTTGATGCCATCCCCCTTCCCTCAAGTAACTGCTCCCTGAGGCCTCTTCATTTGGATGAACCACTAGGGATGGTTTTTTTAAATTATTATTATTTCTTAGACTATAAATACAATTGCTCGACAGCTGAAGGCATCTAACACAAATTGGGTGTGCAATTCCCCAATGTGCCTTCTTTATAGGGACTGGACTCAATGATACTGATAGGGTGTCTTCCAGGGATGATGACAACGACGACAATGATGATGATGATCTATTCTGGAAATTCAACCTCACAGACATCAAAATGGTCTCACCTGGAAGAAAGGCCTCAACAGGGAGTTTTTGAGGGTTATCTAGGCCTAGCTCCGCCAAAACGTCTTGTTCCTCCTCTAGCGATAGCTGGGGGCTTTATTTCTGAACTAGGTTTTAAGTGGAGCCAGGTCTAGTTCACCCTCAAAGTCCAGATGAGTTTTTTTCTCCTCAGAAATCCAGACAATGTGTCTGGAACATGTCTGATCTACTGGCAAAGGTAACTGAGATTTCCCATAGAGTCAAAGAGAGGTCTGTGAGGACGGATGTCCCTCTACTCCTGTGCAACTCCCCTTCAGAGATCCCTCTGTGGCCCATCCTGTGATCTTATCGCTCCCTCCCCATAGCCACAGAGAAGTGCACTTAGGCTCCTTTAACATGGTATCTGTTGTATTTAAAATATTTTATTTGCTTTTTACTTCTGTTACATTGCCTTGAAATCTGATATGTTGGGATCATTTCCTAAAAATAAATAATTAAAAGGACAATAGTGCTTTTTTTAATGTTTCCTCTAACAACTTAATTACAAAAGAGGAAAATTGCTCTTTAAATTTTAGTTTAAATTTTATGAGGTTAACTGGAATTTGGCTTGCTTTTTTAAATCATTAATTGATCTATTTACCCTACCCATGTAGTGGCCAGGCCCCTGCTATGGGCAGCTTACAATGTTAAGATATAGAGATAAAATGAAAGCACAATAATAATCAAATTAAACCATCAAACAGGAAAAACTAGCTCTCTCAATACAAAAGATACAAAAGATGTCAAAAGTCAAAAACAATTAGTCTAAAAGTAACAGACTCTCAGTAATGGGAGATCTGTGCAAACTGCGAAGTCTTTAACATTTTCTAAAGCCAAGGAGAGAAAATGCTTATTGCAATTTTGTTGGAAGGGAATTCCATAACAAGGGGGCCACCACCAGGAAGGCCTGGTTCTGAATTAATAATTTCCAGGACTCCCTTAAGATAGTCATCCATAACATACTGACCTTGACCTACAAAGCACTGTACAACCTGGGCCCTAGCTACTTCAAAATCAAATCTCACAGTATGAACTGACTCAGGTGTTAAGATCACCTGGAGAGGCCCTTCTCTCCATCCCACCACCCTCACAGGTATGTCTCGTGGAAACCCATGAAAGGGCCTTTTCAAATGCTGCTCCCAGACTCTGGAACTCCCTCCCACTAGAGGCCAGGACTGCCCCATCTCTGTTGTCCTTCTGGAAACAGGCAAAGACCTTTCTTTTCAGGCAAGCTTTCCCTGAATGATGGACTACCATTATGTGTCTTTTATATGAATCTATAGTTTCTCATAGACTTTGTGTTTATAACTACTTAAAACCTTGTAGCTTTAATGTAATCCTGTCCATTAATGCTGTAAGATGTCCCTCAATTCCTTGTTCTCAATACGTGAACATGTCTTTAATTGTATTATACTGTATATTATCCCTCATTACTGTAAGCCGCCTTGGGTCCTTTTCCAAGGAGAAAGGCGGGGTAATAATACTCTAAAATAAATAAATAAATAAATAAATAAATAAATAAATAAATAAATAAATAAAATTGTATGAGGTGCAGATGGGGTGGGTGGTTATTCTGAGGGAGAGGTGCTCAGATAAGTAGCAAGGTCCTAAACAGAATCCCTAACATCTGTCATCTGGACCACTTGAAGCTGCATTAGAAATTCAAATTTAAGATCCCAGTAAGTTCAAGGATGTGGCACCAAGATGCCAATGGAAAACCGCTACAGTTCTAATTCAGGTAATCTTGAGCCAAAGCGTTGCACAGAACTGTCGTGGCAAAGCTGCTCTCTTCAGGTTTTAAAAGCCTGAAGATCTATAGGTGAGTTTTATGAGGAATAAAATAGAGCAGAGCTTAAAATGAGGATTTTGTTAATGTGTGCTGGCAGTGTACAACCATATCATTTATCTTTTTATTGCAGTCTGTTTTCCTGTTCTTGGGTATGATTTAAATGTGAAAAATAAAGGGTGGGGGAGCAAAGTATATGTTGAATGAAAGCCACCGGGTTTGATTTCCTACTCAAACACATCCTAGCACATTTCCAAATATATCTTTTTCCCATATGTGTGTAGGATTAACTGATTAGATTCTGGTTCTGCCATCAGAAAAAAAAACAAAATAGTTCTTGAGCTGTCATTTTGTGATTACAAAGCATACTGCAGGAGGAACACGCAACATAAATTAAAGGTGTTTACTCAGTGCTTAGCAATAAAGCAACTTTAATACAGGAGGCTGAATAAATTCTGTTTTTCTCATAGGCACCACAGTTTGGGGGGAATTATTGCATTTGAAGAAAAATAGTTCTCCCCTTTCTTTTGTACTATATTAATGAGAGTATCAGCATTAGAGATGATTTAAGAAATTATACAATTCATGAAGATCAAAATAATGTTTTTGTAGGCACAAAGCTTGTGGAATTCACACCAAGGTAGAAGTCAGCAGTTCTGCAGGTGTAGTTTTGCAATTAGTTGTACAATTCATTGCAGAACTAGATGTGCAATCAGACACACAGGCTGCATGCATGCAACCCTCCATCACAGGAGTAACTTTTAGACTGTGCCAAGTGCAAGATGATTTCTGCCAAGATCAGTGGTGGCCAACCTTCGGCACTCCAGATGTTTTGGGCCACAACACCCACAGCCCTTTGTCGTTGGCAATGAAGGCTTGGATTTCTGGGAGTTGAGGTCCAAAACATCTGGAGTGCCAGAGGTTTGCCACTACTGTCCTATATAAAAAAACTGATCAAAATATGAACAGCTGACACCACATATAAAACACGCCTTTAAACAAAGCATCAGCATTTTATTTCACATGAGAAAACTCTCAGAGGGCATGAAAAACATACAAATCTCACTGCCATTTCAGGGGCAAGATGGTCCACCCAGCTAGGGCAGATTCTGTCATTACTCAGAAACGTCTCATTCCACCCAGTTATGCCAGGAAACATGCTTCTTGTTTTTTATCTTATGGAACAAATGAGTTAGCATGAAAGTGGGTAAACCGCTCCCTGACACACACACACACACACACACACACACACACACACACACACACAGAGAGAGAGAGAGAGAGAGAGAGAGAGAGAGAGAGAGAGAGAGAGAGATGTTTTGAACCAAACCAACCAGGCTTTTAAAGGCATTTTCACCCTTTTATCAGAAAAAAAGTCAACACCCAAAGTTGGCTAAAATCCAACATTAAGTTGCCACTAACATAGGCCCACTGGATAAGTGGAACTTATGCTGTTGCTGACTTACCTGTTCCCCAATAATTAAGCAGGCCTTAGTCTAGTTGTAAGCTACTACTAGATTTTAGCCACTGTGTTCTAATTTTGTACACTGAGCTTACTTGCTTTTTTGGGATTTTTATACATGTTAAAACTGTAACTTGTTTATAAATATTTGCAGATCAACACATAAAAAACTGAAATGATTTAGCATCTATGATGCTTTATTTAGCTTTGTTATTCTTCAAACAGAGGAGGCTAGGTCCTGAAAGATAGTTCAACAAACTTGATTGACGCCTGTTATGAGTAAGCGTAGTATTTAGTATTAGAAAATGTGGTGGAGCAGACCCAAATTCCTAAAGGACATATAGATGCATACTCCTTTAGTACAGTGTGGCATTAATGCCACACAGGCATGCAGCAATATTATGCATCAGAGCATTCTACAAGGCAATTGTAAAAACAGAGACAACCCAATCAAGCTTTTTTGACATTGCCACCTGGATTCTGATCAGCTCCACATTTAGTTGGCACAGGCGAGGCAGACAAAATTGTCCCATTCCCAAACTGTTTTTGCTTGGCAATTATTTTACAATTAGAATGCGTTCTTCAAACCAGCAGCAAAATATTGAAAACTAGATTTTTCTCCACTGGTGTCATTTCTTTTTCCTTACCTGTAGGTGCTCGGCGATCCATCTTTTTAATTATTAAAATTAAAAGTAACCATATGAAGAATCAGGGTTCTCAAACTGAGTTTAAAGTCATATGATAATAGTTTTCCA
Organism: Phrynocephalus forsythii; assembly: GCA_029282475.1. Lineage (NCBI taxonomy): Eukaryota > Metazoa > Chordata > Lepidosauria > Squamata > Agamidae > Phrynocephalus > Phrynocephalus forsythii. The sequence goes on from JAPFRF010000013.1 coordinate 19,571,619, forward strand.
GTTGGTGTAGTGTATCCACTTGGGCACATGTTTAATCTGTTTTTAAACTGTGCTGTGTATCGGCTGAGCAGTCTACAAGGGCTTTTAGAATAGTTGCATTGAAGGCTTTGCCCTGCACCCATCTGCCCTCATGCTGACTGCCCCACAAAACCACTAGAAACTACTGTTGTGGTATTTTAAATATTTTTTTAAAATCTTGCAAACTGAAATTGTGGTACCGTGTTTCCCCGAAAATAAGACACTGTCTTATATTTTTTTTTTTTTCTCAAGAAGACACACTAGGGCTTGTTTTCAGGGGAGGTCTTACTTTTATTAAGTATAATATGCTTGAATGTCAGCCCTGCACACAACCATAGCCACGCCCATCACTAGGTTTTATTATCAGGGTAGGGCTTATATTTAACAAACGCATAGAAATCCTGCTAGGGCTTATTTTGGGGGGGAGGTCTTATTTTCAGGGGAACAGGGTAGAACAGAATGAGAGATAGGAGAGAAATGGGGCTGAAAAACTAACTAGGCTGGTGAAGCAGGGAGATGCTGAGTTGAAACTGATCTAGCTTTCTAAGAAGAGAAACACTAAGACCAGCTGAAACTGGCTAGCCTTGGGAAGGGGAGAGACACCACACTGGTGCTGAAATTGACTGGATATTTGGACTCAGTAGGCACTTTTGTTTTTGCAAAGGAGAGACACACAGACACAGGGGTGCAGAAAGAGAGACAGCAGGTAATACATGCCTGTGAATGGCAAACCCCAGAGATTTATACTGACAAAGGTGTTTGTGCATGCCAAAACAATTCAAGATCAATTGATTTGACATCAGTTAAAATAAACAACCCTCTGAGGTAAGAATAAAATTATTCGCTTTCCAATCAAAATCCACTCTTCCCAGGGGGTGAAAAAACATGTGCTTCCATGTGCATCATGTAGTCAACAAAAAACTAATATAAAACATGCCAAACCCACTTCAAATACTGGTTTTCTTCCTAGTTTGGTTTCACTTTCCCTACTTCAGCTCTAAGGGCAGAAAACTTTTGAGAAAACACAGAGTGGAAGGTCACTTATACAACCATCCTCATCACTTGTGGGGATTCTCATTGGCATGCCTGGTGTTGCACTGGTTGCAAGATCAGTTGCACAACAGAGATCAGCTGTAAGGGGAAACACCATGTAATTGAACTTATAGCTGCTGTTTTTCTGAATAAGATATGGCCTAAAGAAAGCAGATTTAAAGAACCTTATTTTTTTAAAGATCTGTGCAGATTTCACAGATCCTACAAAAGTGCTGATGTGCCTCACTCTCTCCATCAAGGACAGCCTTTATTGGTGATTTAGGGGAGCTTGCCGGCGGACTGGCTGATGATCCGGTTGAAGCCCAGGTGGAAAGGTGGTATTTGGGTGCCTCTGGGGCTATTGACCGGATTGCCCCCAAGCGCCTCCTACGATGTGGAGCCCGCCACTTGCTGTGGTTCATGGCTGAGCTGCGGGTGATGATACAAGAACGTAGGCGGCTTGAGTGTGTATGGAGAAAGGATCGGACGGAGGTGAAGAAGGCTGAGGTTAAGCGGCTGACCGGCCGTTATGTACACGCGATCAGGGATGCTAGAACAGCTCATGCCTCCCTGAGAATTGGTGAAGCCTCGAACCGCCAAGTGGAATTGTTCCGGGTGGTTCGAGACCTCTCCATCCTGGTCAGCCTGGACTCCAGCTGCACTGATCCCTCCTCGTGTATCCCGGAGGCCTCACCCCCTCGGTCCTGTCGCCTGGTTGAGTTTGGGCCTGTGTCCCAAGCGGAGGCCTCCAGGGTGTTGGCTTATTGCCAGCCAGCCGCTTCTCCTTCGACCCTTTCCCAGCATGGCTTATCAAATCTGCCGGAGGGAACATGCTGGAGTGGGCTTCCTCAGTAGCCATAGCCTCCTTCCGGGGGGGGGGGATTTTTCCCCTCCCGCCTGAAGGAGTCTGTGGTGAAACCCACATTGAAAAAGCCCGGCTTGGCCTTGGACGATCTTACCAGCAATCGTCCAATTGCCATAGTTCCCTTCCTCAGCAAGGTTATTGAGAGGGTGGCTGCCATACGGCTTCAGTCATACCTGGAGGATAATCATATCCTTGATCCTTTCCAGTCCAGCTTCAGACCATTTCACGGAACCAAAACTGCCCTGGTCACTCTGCAGGATGACCTCCTCAGGGAGGCTGACAGGGGGTGTTCCTCCCTGCTGGTCCTCCTTGACCTGTCAGCTGCCTTTGATACTGTCGACCATGGTAACCTACTGAACCGGCTAGCCAAGGCGGGAATCGGAGGTTCAGCGCTCAGCTGGCTCCGATCCTTCCTTGATGGCCGGCCCCAGCAAGTACAGTTGGGGGATGACTTGTCGGCTCCTTGGATGCTCCCTTGTGGTGTGCCCCAGGGTCAGCAATCTCCCCTATACTGTTCAATGTTTATATGAGGCCACTGGCGGAGGTTGTCAAGCCCCGCACACAGAACACACACACAAACAGGGTTCAGTTCTTTGCCAAGATCTTTAGTGGAAAGCCAGATAGATAACAGAATCCAACTCCCAGCAATTAACAGTCCAAGTCAAAGCCAGAATATCTCACGGAAACCAGATGCCAAACCCAAGGGAACAGATAAAGCCGTTGTCCAAAATCAGGAAACAGAGCCAAGGTCACAGACAGGAACGTGGTTGCAAGTTCAAATGACGCGTTGCTCCCACAGAGAGCTCAAGGTGAGCTTACCAGCTTTATCTCAAAACAGGGAACACACCCTTACCTCTGGAAAGGCTCCTGCTAGTACTCAGGGCTTCCAGACCTGATTCCCCATTTAGCATCCAAGACCCTTTCCCTAGCTCTCCTGGTAGCATGTCTTTTCAGAATCCTGCTCATGGCCCTTCTAGGAGGAGGAGATATGCTTTCAGCTGAGTCATCAGACCCAGCTGCCTGCTGAGTTGAGCTGCAAGGCTCCTCCAGCAGCTCTTCACCATTTAACCCCTCAGATTCAGGTTCTGTGACAGGCAGGGTCATGGCAGAGGTCATCAGGAGATTTAGAATTTGCTGTCATCAGTACGCTGATGACACGCAGCTCTATCTCTCCTTTTCTTCTGCAGTGGAGGCAGTTCGCTCCCTCGATCTGTGTCTGGAGGCAGTATTGGAGTGGACAAGGACGAACAGGCTCAAACTTAACCCGGAGAAGACCGAGGTTCTCTTCTTCAGGGCGCCCACGTCTAGGTACAATGGCCCCCTCCATAGGCTGGGGGGAGTTTCCCTCCAGCCTACAGACAGGGCCAGGAATGTGGGCATGGTCCTGGACTCAGCCCTCTCCCTGGAAGCCCAGGTGATGGCTGCCTCCAGGGCTGCTTTTTTCCAACTCCGCAAGATCACCCAGATCTACCCGTACCTCAATGAGTCCTCCCTGAGAACAGTCGTGCAGGCCCTTGTGATATCGAGGATTGACTACTGCAACACACTCTACGTGGGGTTGCCTCTGGCTCTTTTCCAGAGGTTGCAGTGGGTACAGAATGTGGTGGCCAGACTGGTGGTGGGTGCTCATAAGTATGATCACATCACCCCAGTTCTGGCCCGCCTGCATTGGTTGCCCGTTGCCCTCTAGATTAGGTTCAAGGTCCTGGTTTTGGTATTCAAAACCCTCCACGGCTTGGGACCTGATTACCTGGTGGAGCGTATCTCTCAGAGATCCTGACCCCAGTGCTGCCCCTGTCACCCCCACCCTGCTGCCAACATCACCCCCACCATCCTTGCCTTCACCCTCACCCTCACCCCTGACCATGACATCACTGCCACCGTCCCTGCTGCTGCCCCTGTCCCCCACCCCTGCCCCAACACCATCTTCCCCCACTTCCCTGCCGCCACCCTACCACCACCACTGCTCCCGACCCCACTGCCGACCCCGATCCTGACACGATGCCAACATAGCCCCCACCTCTGCCACCATGACCTCAAGTCAACCATAGGGGGGCCTTCGGGAGCAGCAGGTAGGGCACGAGCTGTTAAAAGTTGGACAGCCCTGTTCTAGATTAGTGGTTCCCCAAATTGGGCTCGCAGATGTTCCTGGAAGCCATGGAAAACAAACCAGTCCCTTCTTCAATTTGACATCTTTTCAATTTCTTAAACATAGCTATCATATCCCCTCTCAGACTTCTTTTTGTAAGGCTAAATATTCCCAGCTCCCTAAGCTGCTCCTTGTAAGTCATTTCTTCCAGACACTCAATCATCTTGATTGCCCTCCTCTGGACCCATTCAAGATTGTCAACATCCTTTTTAAATTGAGGTGCACAGAACTGGACATGGTACACTAGGTGGGATCTAACCAGAGCAGAATAGTGGTACTATCACTGCCCTTGATCTAGACACTATGCATCTGTTGATGCAACCAAGGATTGTGTTGGCTTTCTTGGCCACCGCATCACACTGCTGACTCACCTTCAATTTGTGGTCCACCAAGACTCCCAGATCCCTTCACGGGTACTATTTTCCAGCCAGGTGTCTCCAATCCTATATATGTGCAATTCATTCTTTTTACCTAGATGCAGCACCCTACATTTCTCTCTGTTGAACCCCATTCTGTTAGCTTTGTCATGGTCCTTTTGGATTTTCATCCTATTAGCAAACCCACCCAATTTGGTATCATCTGCAAATTTCATCAGCCTACTCTCTATGTCAAGTTTTTATACTTGAACAAAGTTATAAAAACATAAATAAAATATTGAACGTACCTTTTTCACAGAGGAGTGTAACTACTCAGAGTTTGTGTGTGAGTCAAACACAGAGAAATGTTAAGATTCTAAGGAAAAACTCTGAGGCTGGCAGCAGCCACAGGCAGGTGCAAGTGATTGTGGCTGCAATTTGTATAAAGGTAGCACAGAGGGATCACAAGTTATTGGTCTTTGCTTAAAGCCAGTCACACTGTTCCTGTGCAAGGTTAGTTGCTCTGTTTTTATTTTATGAAGGAGTTTTTGCTGGTCAAGGTACTCTAAGTTGAATGTTTAAATATAAAATTTTTTTCTGAGATAAGCTGTCTGCAAAGATTTGTGGTATTCTGAAAAGCACTGGGTTCTGCTGGGTCTCAGGTTTTCTTTCCAGTATACAATGCTTTATTTTATTAAGACTATGTTATAGTCTATCCGGGTTTTGTGGTGGGAACACTGCACATGTAATTTTTTTTCACACAACATTTTTGACAGCCCCACCCCACCCTGATTTATGTTAACTGTAAGTTTGTTGTATAAGACTGGATAGCAGGGGGAAAGCCATTTTTAAAGTGCTAGGAGATTTTTTTCAGAACTGAATTAAGCTGTGCTTTGTTACATATAGAAGAGTACTTAAAGCATTTTTGAGCAGACATCAAGGAGAAGAAGAGAGATGAAGAGAAGCCTGGTGACTGGAATACACCTGCTACAGCTGTAGACATGGCAGAGGGAAGTACTCTGGTTATTCCTATGTTTCAATCCAGTATGCCAAACACTCCACATTAAACCAGTAATCATTATCTCTCCTGGTCTATCAAGATGGAGATGTATCTTAAATTGTTAATGAGCCACCATGTGTTTTCTCAGAGGAGGACTTGTACAGAGACCATAGAGCACTGGCTATCATAATTCTCTTGATGGACAATTCTCTGTTGGTTCATGTGAGATATATTGAGAGAGGCCATGAGTACTGGAAGGTTGTGAAGGATGTGTTTATATGTACTACAGCTGCAACCAAGATGGTGCTGACAAGGCCTTTGTCAGAACCAGGTTGGAGCATGGGCAATTAGTTGCAAACCATTTAAACAAATAGATTTGGGGTTTTTTTCCAGCTTCAACTTGCTGGTGAGGAGTATTCACAGGAAAGACAGTGTTACACCATTCTATCAAGGACCCTTCCTGGGATGTGAAGCCATGGACCCAAACTGTCTCACAACATCTTTCTTGTCTGCACATTTGCTAGAGGAAGCAGAGAGATGGAAGGAGAAAGAGCATGAGGCAGAGGAGCAGTGAGTTCCCAGTCACCAGATGGATCATGTTTCCAGGAGGGGAGTGTCAGACACAAAAGGAGATATCCAGGACAATGTTTTGTCTGTAAGAAAATGTTTCCAGTGTGGGAAGACTGGACACTTAAAGAAAAACTGTTCTTTTTCTTCTGAGGAAGAGTTAAAGAAAAAGAAGGGAATAAGGTCAAGTGTATCCATTGTTTGTACAGATAGACAAAAAGAAGACTTTTGGGTTTTGGACAGTGGAGCTTCAGATCATTTCTGTGCCAACAAGGAAAGGCTCCAGACATTTGGAAAGTGTGAGAGGTCAGGTGTAAGTTTAGCTAATGGACAAATAACCAATTTAAACAATTAAGGGAAGATTTTTGTTAATTGTTTTGGGGTTACTTTAAATAATGTCTTATGTGTTCCTGAGTTACATCATAATTTGCTAAGTGTTGCAAAACTAGATAAGGCAGGATATCAGATTAATTTTTCCAGTGGTGAATGTTATGTTAGGCAAAAAGGCCAAGTTCTTGCAACTGAAAATTTAGAGAATAATTTGTATGTAATGACAGAAAGTCTATACAAAATATTTACAATAAGCCCCAACATAATGATTGCATACATCTCATGCATAGACGTTTAGGACATGCGAGTTTTGCAGTTGTTAACAAAACTTGCGCAAGTATATCTAATCTATGTCTAAAAACTTGTGAAACATATTTGGACTGTAGTGTATGTAAAAGGAATAAGTCAAAAACCTGTCCTACCATCAAGAAAAGTTTAAGAGTATTGACTCAACCCCTTCAGCTTGTCCATGCTGATATAGTTGAGCCAGAATAAATGTTTATTAGTTCTGGTTGATGATTTTTCAAGGTATAACTTTGTGCATCTCTTACAACACAAGAGTGAAGTCTTTAAAGTTTTCAAAGACTGGGTGGCTTGAGTAGAAATGTGATTTAACCACAAAGTTAGAACTTTACAATTAGACTGAGGAGGAAGTTTGTATCTAATGGGTTTAGGACATGGCTCAAGAAAAAAGGATTTTTCGTAGGACTACTAATCCCATGAGTCCCAATGAAAATGAAGTTGCTGAGCAACATGGAGGAATGTTGCAAACTATGATAGATTCCATGTTACATGATGCTAATCTACCCCAGCATTTTTGGGGTGAGGCAGTAAAATGCTCTTTTGTTTATTACGGTCATATGACCCAATTCAACAAAACAATAGGACAAAGAACAGGAACAACGATAGTACAAAACATAAACATCAGCACAGAAACTACAACCTCCCAAAAGGTACATATAGGTCAGCCTTCTGCCATCAACATGGTCCTTCTATGGATTGCAGCTAAGAAAAATTTGGCAACCTGAGTTGTTATGGGAGTTCTGGCCCGCTAGACAATATGCAACCAACCACTTATCTGAGTTCCCTTGAAGTCTATGGATCAAGGGATAATCAGATCCATCCTGATTTTCTTGTAAAAGTTGCAATGTAGGAGGACATGTGACAGGAACTCTGGGACCCCAGCTACACATGGACAAAGTCGTTCTTGTTGGGGAATTCCCTGGAACCTACCCTGAAGTAAGGCAGAGGGAGAACATTAAATCTTGTGAGGTTGAATGCTCTGCAAGCTTGGGGACTTCTAAGCATGGATAAATACAATGCAGGTGTTGGATACACTGGGATAATGCCATATGCCTGTGGTGAACAGGTTCTATTCGCCATCGAGGACAGTTCTTGTCTTTCTATGTCATGAAGTCGCTGACTAAGAGCGTGCAAGGCCTGTTGTTGTTCTAACAGTAAGATGGAATCAAGGGGCATTCCAGTAGATCTAATTTTACCTTAGATTATATGCATCCACTTACTAGTATACGAATCGGATAGCAAATAGTAAATATATCCCAGTTCTTCTGCCTGAAAGTGGATTCTCAACCAATATTTTAATGTTTGTATCCACGCCCTCGTCTCAACATACTCAAAGCCTATTTCTAGATATAAAGTTGCCAGGCCCACACAGCTGGGAACACCTAGGATTCGGTGTAAAAAGGTAGATTGTACCATTTCTATCCCTGAGTTAAGATCACTAATCCAAATAGGTATTCCATAAAGCAGTTGTGCCCTCATTTTTGCTTTAAAAACACGAGCAGCAGGGAGAATGTGATGGCCTCCATTGATATTAAAAAAAAAAGTGATGGCTGTCATACTACTAGTAGCCTTGTTCTGTGCATACTCTTGTTAGGCAGTCCAAGTGCAGTAATATGTGAAATTCAATCCTGGGTATTTAAATTCTCTTACCTGGTCCAAGGCATTGTTCTGAACTGACCAGCAGAATTTTTTCCAGACCTTGGAGAATACCATAATTTTTGATTTTTGTATATTTATATTTAGACTGTTGTTGTCACAATAATTTAAAAAGGCTGCCAAAAGTCTTTTTAAACCCAGTTGAGTTTGGGATAAGACTATGGCATCGTCTGCATATAATAATAGTGGAATCTGCTGATTACCAAGTTTAGGAAAATGGCCTTCTACCATCCTTAGGTGTGCTTCTAGATCATTGATGTAAAGATTAAAGAGATGAGGAGCCAGCACACAGTCTTGCCTGACTCCCCGATTAATCTGAATCTCATCTGTCAGTTCGCCTTGGTGGCCATAGCGAACATAACAACTAGTATGGGAGTATAAGTTTTGAATAAGAAGTAACAGTCTCCTGTTGAAGTATTTTTCAGTTTATCCCATAGTAGTTTTCTAGAAATTGAATCGAAGGCTCCCTTTAAGTAAAAAAAAAGCAGTTAACAGTCCACTCCCCCCTCCACTTCTATATTTTTCAGCCAGATGGGCCAGGGTCAGACAGTGATCTAGTGTGTTCCTATTTGCATGGAAACCATTTTGTTTTGGCCCTAGTATCTTTTGGGAGTCCATCCATTTTGTCAATGGCTTGCATACAGCTTTCCCGTGATGGATAACAGGCTGATAGGGTGATACTTTTCTGCTCTTGTTACATTCTAAATAGAATTTGGAGCTCTGCATTTGAGAATGTGCCATATACAGTGGAACCTTGACTTACATACTGCTTGACTTACAGCATATTTGACTTGCAGCAAGAAGAGGCCTGTTTGACTTGAGTCGCAGGCTTTGACTTACATCTTGGAGCCCTGGCGCAAGGCACCGGAACTGGGCGGCAGCCACGACCCAGCATCGCGGCTGCCACCTCCAAACTGCTCCTGCCTTCTTCCTCTCCTCTGGCAGCGGCAGCTTCGGTGAGGCCAGCTCAGAGCACCTGGAGCTGGTCCTCAGCCTCACCGAATCCGCCGCTGCTGCCGGAAGAGAAGAAGGGCCGGGAGCTTGGGGCTGGCCTCACTGGTTAGATAGTCGGCTCAGTCTTGTAAAAAATCTGGGTGCAGAAGTCTGGTCCACAATGGAAGCATTTTAGTTAGGGATCTGTACAGTTGTGGGACTCTAATGGTAAGCATAGGGTTGTTCAGGACTTGGAACGTCAGGTTAAAAATAAGTAAAACTTAAATGTTAGACATTGTTGCTATGAACATTAAAAAGTGGAGGTGTATAACTTGTGGACTATAATTCCACTGCCTCCCCCTCTCTTTGAAGAGACATTTCATTTACATCCCCGGAAGGAATCTCCTGTCTCAGTCAAATTTGTGTTAAATTGCTGTTTTCGAGAGTCTTTTTCATCATATGGAACGGATTAATCCACTTTCCCATTACTTTCTATGGGAAAAGTTCATTTGACTTAAGACATGTTTGACTTAAGTCTAGACCACTGGAACAGATTAATGACGTAAGTCAAGGTTCCACTGTACATTATTACATGGAAGGAAACCATCATTAAAACATATAAAAGTTTTTGGATCTTTTGCGTGGGTACATATTTCCAAGCAAAGGGGGAGAAAAGGAGATCTAAAGGCAAGGAAGCTGCAGTTTATGGGTTATCAAACTGGCAGTGAGTCTTATCGTTTCTATGATAAAAGCAGTGATAGGACTGTCTTTAGTAGATCAGGAAGTTTTATAGAACATGCAAACTGGTCCAAAATACATGAAAACCAGGAAGTACTGTTGCCAAATTTTTCAGGGTTTTATGTTCCTAACCTAGAAAGTAGAGCAGCTCTAGTAGGGGGTGATGGGACTTAGAGTACTGAAAATTTAACTGAGCAAAAATAAAAAAGGCAAGATGTGGAAATAATACCCAGACATTTCCATAGAATTAATAAAGGGATACCTCCAGAACATTTCCAAGTAGCCAGTATAAAATTTGTAATGGCTGAACCTCAGAGCTATGAGGAGGTTTTGCATCTTTCTCCCATGGAATGAAACAAGTGGGAAAGAGCTATGCAAACCGAGTTGAGTCTCTACAGGAACATAAAGCTTTTTCATATACAAAGCTACCAAGTGGTAAAAAACCTGTAGGTTGTCGTTGGGCGTATAAAATCAAACAAGGTGTAAATCAAGAGGTTAAATATAAAGCTCAACTTGTTGCTCAGGGATATAGTCAATAAAAATATATACATTATGATCAATTTTTTTCCTACAGTAAAGAGTGAAACTTTTAGAGTAGCTTTAACTGTAGCAAGTTTGAAAGCCTATAATGTTCATCATTTTGATGTTGAGACTGCGTATCTTCATGCAGACCTTACAGAAAATATCGATATGAAATAAATTCCAGGTTTTCAAATACCAACCCAAACATGGTGTTAAAGTTACATAAAGTGCTTTATGGTCTGAGAGAGTCATTGAGAAATTGGAACATGCTTCCAGACAAAAAATTAAAACAGTTGGGGTTTGTGAATAGCATTGCAGACTCATGTGTTTACTGTAAAAGGGAAGGGAAGCAAATCATTTATTTGCTGGTTTTTGTAGATGATTTATGCCTAATAGTTCAGAACATTTGGCAGCTGGAATGGTTTCAGGAAAATCTGAGCAAACATTTCAAGATTAAATATCTAGGTGAAATCAAAAGTTACTTAGGGGTAACTGTACCTAAAGATCAGGAAGAGAATTATCTATTAAGCAAAAAAGATAAAATTGTTGCTTTGCTCAAACAATACAACGTGTTAGAGGTTAATAAAGTAGCAACACCAATGGTAACAAACTTTTATAAAGATGATGATACAGGAGATTTTGAGAATATGACATTGTATTAGTCAATAATTGGGTCACTGTTATATTTGTCAATATGGACAAGACCAGATATAGCAGCAAGTGTTAATATACTTACTCAAAAATGTTCAACCCCAAAACTATAACCATTGGTCTGCAGTTAAAAGGTTGCTGAGGTATCTTAGGGGTACTTTGGATTTAAAGTTGAAATTAAAGGGATTAAGAAGTCTTGAGGTGAAGGCTTATTCGGATGTAGACTGGGTATCAGATCCTGTGGATAAAAGGTCGATTTCTGGGATGATTATCTGTCTGGACAATGCATGTGTGATGTGGAAGTCAAGAAAACAAGAAAATGTATCCACAAGTTCTACAGAGGCAGAGTTTTGGTCTTTACAGGAGGTATCTAAAGAGCTGGTATGCATAAAACAGCTGCTACAAGATTTATGTATTAATATAGTCAATATGTTTCTGTGTTTGTTGACAATACTGCATACATTAATCTGACTGATAACAACTGTGTTAAAGGTAAAAGTAAACACATTTGTATTAAGTATTTAGCTGTAAGACAAGCTGTTCAACAAGGGAACCTGAAAGCAGAGTTTTGTAACTTTTGTTATAACATTGCTGACCTCTTTACAAAGCCTCTACCAGTAGAAAAGCATGAAGTGTCTAAATGAAGAGGAATGCTCAATATTTGATTGAGGAGAGATGTCAAGTTTTTATACTTGAACAAAGTTATGAAAACAAATAAAATACTGAACATACCTTTTTCACAGAGGAGTGTAACTACTCAGAGTTTGTGTGTGGGTCAAACACACAGAGATGTTAAGATTCTAAGGAAAAGCTCTGAGGCTGCAGCAGCCATAGGTAGGTGCAAGTGATTGTGGCTGCAATTTGTATAAAGGTAGCGCAAAGGGATCACAAGTTACTGGTCTTTGCTTGAAGCTGAAGAAAAGCTCACTAAGTTGAATGTTTAAATATAAAATTATTTTTCTAAGACAAGTTGTCTGCAAAGTGTTTTGGTATCCTGAAAAGCACTGAGTTCTGCTGGGTCTCAAGTTTTCTTTCCAGTATACAATGTTTTATTTTATTAAGACTATATTATAGTCTATCAGGGTTTTGTGGGGGAAACACTGTGCATACACATTTTTTTCACACCACTTTTTTGACACTCTATTCCTTCCTCCAAGTCATTAATAAAGATATTGAACAGCACTGGACCCAGAACAGAATCCTGGGGCTCCCCAATGCTCACATCTCTCCAAGCTGAAGAGAAGCCATTAATGATCACCCTTTGGGTGTGATCAGTCAACCAATTACAACTCCATCTAAGAGCTGCACTATCTCACATTCTGCTAACTTTTTTGCAAGTATACCATGGGGACCCTTGTGGAAGGCCTTACTGCAATCTAGATAAGCAATATCCACAGTGTTCCCCTTATCCACTAAGCCTGTAATTCTATTAAAGAAAGAGATCAAATTGGTTTGGCATGACTTATTTTTAAGAAATCCATGTTGACTTCTCATAATGACAGCATTGCTAGTTAAATAATTACAGACTGTCTGCTTAATAATTTGTTCTAGGAATTTGACAAGAATTGAAGTCAAGCTGACTGGGAGGTAATTATTTGGGTCCTCTTTTTTCCCCTTTTTGAAGATAGGGACAACATTAGTCCTCCAATCTATGGGGACTTCCCCTGTTCTCCAGGACTTCTCAAATATTATTGCCAATGGTCCTGAAATTACTTCCACCAGGTCTTTTAATATCTTTGGATCCAATTCATCTGGCCCAGGAGACTTAAACTCATTTAATGTTTCCAGGTGTTCCTGTACTACCTCTCTCTAACTGACCTCTCTCTTCTTCAGTGCCTGTTTCCCTATCTAAGCCCTATCTGACTCTAACTACCTCTGGTGGTGTTATTTAAGCACCAAGGCCCCGCCTCCACTTTCCATATATTGACATAAGCATTAACCCTTCATTCCCCCTCCTGTATAGTCACATAAATAATACAAGGCTGAACACTACAGTCACAGTTGGTCAAGGTAGTCAATATTGAGTAAGAGGGAGCTGTTCAATGACTGGGTCTAAGGAGGCTTCCTGGATTCCCTGTTTTGGGATTTTGGAGATGCTCTTTCATAGGTTCTAGACTTGATGTTTTTCCAGTTGGACTACCTTGAAAGTCAACAGGTAGGGGACATGTCACCTTCCAGGCTGACCAACAGCCTGAGCTAATATGGAAGGTAAGAAGACATCCAGGTACTTGCCATTCAACAATATCCACAACTGATCCACTCTTGTCTAAAAACCTTGAAAGACCTAGAATGGAAAGGCTGAAAGACACCAAGTTCAGCTTAGAGATCTTGAAGGAAACAGACAAGGCTGGACTCTTGGAGGCCAATGGATGTGGGTGCAACAGATTTCAAAATGCCCAAAAAAAGTAACCCCAACATTGGGAGGTCTCTGTGAGTGTGAGTGTCCCTCAGGAACCCAAGGCAGCCTCCCACCTCCTTTTTACCCAAGCAGGTGATTTTATTTTTTAGGTCTTTGGCTATCTTGGGTGTTTCTATTAAAGGAAGAGGAAGGTACAAAAGAATCCGCACCCAAGCCTTATGGGTGGAGGATCTTGCCCTTGGCCGCTCAATGGGCCAACAGGGACCTCAGAGGTGGCTGTCCTTGGCGTGTGGAGGGCAAGAAGGGCCGGGACTGGGCTGGGCCACCAGGGCAGGCGGATGGTCTTGAGATGGGGAGGGATCGAGCCTCTTTTAATTCCGCCCCCGCTACCCTTGAGCCGCTTGGCTGTAGGGGGGGGAGAGAGAGAGAGAGAGAGAGAGAGAGAGAGAGAGAGAGGAGGTTCCCGAAGGCAGAGCCATACGCGCGCACGCACACACACACACACACACACACACCAGCACAGGGGGGGCGCATCCTCTCCTCCCTGGCGCCCGCCCAGCCCGCGCGGGGGGCTCTCCGAGGGCTGCTGGTGGCGGTGGTTACGACAGCCCGCCCGCCCGGCCGCCCGCCTGCCTGCCGAGCCGAGCCGAGCCAAGCCAAGCCAAGCCAGGCAGGTTCTCGCCGTCTCCCTTCGCCTCCGATTCTGCGCACACCGGCGGCCGCCCCGAAAAGCCTGTCATTCGGCACAGCACAGTTTTTTCGCTCCGATCGGAGCGGGCGAGCCAGGGGCGAAAACAGACACACACACACACGCGCACGCACACGCAGCGCGGAGGCGAGCGCGAGAGGAGCCCCAGCGCACGAGCGGCGCCCGGGAGCCCCAGCATGGCTTCGGGGGACCTTTACGAGGTACGCCGCCGCCGCCGCCACCGGATCTTGGCCGCCTTGGGCTCCCGGGCAGCTGGCGGGAGGGAGAGAGGGCAGGAAGGCAGGCTGGGCTGGGATTGGGGGGGGTGCGGAGGGGCGCCCGGCCGCGGGCTGCGTGGTGCCGATCGGGGTTGGGGAGGAAAAAAGGTGGAGAGAGAAAGGCGACTCGCTTGGCCGCGGCTCCTCTCCGGCGCAAAAGCGCAGGCACCTCGGCGCTCGCCTTTCGCTCTCGCTCTCTCTCTCTCTCTGCCTGGGGAGTTCCTGGAGGCACCGAGAGGAAATGGCCAAGGCGAGGGCTGGGAAGGCGGAGGCAGCCGGAGAGCAGGCGGGCGGAGAGCTGCCGGGGCTGGCGGGGAGGATGCCGCGCTGCCCTCCGCCCCGCGGACCTCTCCGGTCCCCCCGCGTTTCCAGGGAGGGCTGGAGCCCCCCCACTCGCATTGGGAGGGCGGAGAGGGGGCCCTGCGGCGGAGAGGGAGGGGGGGATCCCCCTAACCCCTCCCGGCTGGGGTTCCCCGGGGCAGAAAACTCCAGGTAAAGTGGTCCCGGAAACCCCAGCCCCATCGGGGAAGGGAGAGGGAGGGAGAGGCGGCAAGGAGGGCGCTGCGCCCCGGTTGCGCAAAGTCTGGGCGGAGGAAGGAGACCCTGCTCCCCCACACACACACACACTCACACATGCACACACCACGTCCCTTGGTGGGAGGGCTTCACCTGGGGGAGAGGAGGGGGATCCGAGGCAGGCGAGGGCGGGGTTTAACGAGGGGGAGGAGCTCTGGTGCCACACAGATGCATGCTGGGACAGGGCTTCCAGGGTGCTGAGGCTGGGAGACTTTGGCCAACCACATGGATGTTGGGTTGGTGGCTGGTCTAGGGGTGGAAGGGTAGGCTCCTTATAGGGCAGTGAGGGCGAACCTTTTAGAAACCCAATGCCCAACCTGCGATTCCAAACCCACTCATGTTTTGCAAAGTGCCAATACAGCCATTTAGCTTGAATACAGGTGGCTGTGAAGGGGCAATGTCAGGTGCCCACAGAAAGGGCTCTGAGTGCAACGTTTGGCACCCATGCCATAGGCTCACCAACACTGCTATACAGGAATGGGCCTTGGATCTCTCCTGGACACATGTCCTCCCCACTCCCCACTGGGCTGATAACCTCTGACTTGGGAAAGGCTATTTCTTTTGTCTGAGGGCTCAGATGCCAAGGGAGGTGAGGGTGCCATTTTGGACCGGACAGAATGACACAAGCGCCCACCCCCCACCCCCATGTGGTGTATGTTGCTGGTCTTAATGTTGTGCTTTGTCCAGCGTTGTCTTTTGGACTGGTATCAATGGGAGTCGGCATGGGGCGCAAGGTAGATACTGTTGGTTTGAGGTGCCAAAATGGGTGGGTGTGCAGTCATGGGTGTTTTGGAGAGAGCATGGAGAGCATATTGGGTTCGAGTGGACCTTGTAAATCATTAGAATTTTACTGGACTGGCTACACTTTCTATCCAAGGCATTAAAGGTCATTCAGAGGATTTGGAGCGCCTGGGGACAAAGTTTGTTTTTTACGTCCTTCCTGCCCCCCTCCCATCACACTCACCCAGCAATGGGGGCTGAACCCTGCAGGTGTGGGGTGGGTGCGCGCGTGCACATGGGTGGATGAGCGGATGTGTTTATGTGTGTACCACCACACTCCTGCTTGCCTGTATCACCACTCGCCTGGCACTTGGCAGAAGGGGTTCCATCGCCAAACCTTAGGGAAAGGAGGCCTGCTGGGCAGTGGGAGGGTACATGGCTTCCTACTCCTGCTCCCCCTCCAGGCGACCCAATTGCTGTGTCTGGGGCAGATGTACCCTTCTGCCCCCCCCAGATATGCCCCTGAGGTGATTGCCAGCTGTGAAATGCCTGTCAACAACTTGTGCCCAAAATGAGGAGCATGTATAAATGTATAAATATTTTCTGTGTAGTCCCACTCTTGGGTCTGAGAAAATTTGACTGGCCCATCATGCAAGCTTACTTTAAAATACAAAACAAATTTAATTCGTTCTACAGGTCAATTTGTTTTATGAAATTTTTGTCTTATGAAATGCAGTTTCCCATAGGAATGCATTGGGAACGGATTAATCAGTTCCAGAGGCTAGAATAAAGACAAATCTTTTTTCTCCTGGGTACATGAGGAACAGTTTTTCATCTTGCAAAGCATCCCATAGGGAATTTTTTTGTCGTGCAAAGCATGCCGATTCCCAGAAGTTGTTTTCTTCCTACAAGTTTTTTTGTCTTACAAGGCATGTGTCTTAAGAGGTGTCATTAAATAGCAGTTGTTCTTGAAGGTGCCCCAGTTTTGTCTTTATTTTTTGCTTTTCTTTTGCTTTTGGACTGATCGAGCAAGGCTAAATGAGTCTTATCATCTGAGGCCTTCCCAGACCTCCTTCCCCTGTTCCTCTAAGTGGGTATGTCTGCTTGACCGACAATAACGATAATAACCCCAACTACTAGATGCCCTAAGCACATCCGATGTCGCCTGATTTTGGAAGCTAAGCAGGGTCGGCCCTGATTAGTACTTGGATGGGAGACCACCAGGGAATACCAGGTGCGGTATGTTCCTGGATTAAGAACTGGCAAACCACTCCAGTATTCCTGCCAAGAAAACTCCATGGACATGGACTCACGAAGAGTCGGTCACGACTGTAATGACACAACACACACCATCATCCTCTTAGAACTGCAGAGCTAGAAGAGACTAAGGCCGTTACTTCACGAGCCGCGCTTGGATAGGTCCAGACCACCAAAACCGAATACCAGGTGCTCCCAATGTGATGTGTGGTTCCTGGATTTCAAGTTTTTAAAAAAATATTCAAACAGGGAACTGCATCGCAAACCACTCCAGTATTCCTGCCAAGAAAGGACTCCATGCCCAGCCAGACATGGACCCGGGGCAGGCAGCGTGCAAGCGGCGGAGGGCAGGCGGCTGTGCCATGGGGGCTCCCCCGAGTAGTGGCGGCGGCGGGGGCTGCCAATGATGCCAGGAAACAGTTGAATGACCATTGCAACACACACCATCATCCTCTTAGAACTGCAGAGCTAGAAGAGACTAAGAATCATCAAGACCAGCCCCTGTCAAGGAGGAGGAGGAGTAGGCCTCGTGAATTGAACATCCCAGCCCCTGTCAAGGAGGAGGAGGAGTAGGGAATTGAACTCCCAGCTTCTGTATCTCCACTTCTAAGCTATCAAGTAGTTAGTTTACTTAGTTGAGTTCATTGATGGACATCTAAAACATGGACTGGGCAAAAGAGAGACTTTTAATGAACAAACTTTAATTTCTTATGGTACTGTTGTTCTGCACTTGATGTTATAAATTTCTGAATGGCAACCTACAAAAAAATTCTAACTAATATAAAACCCATAGTTCTTGACCTATTAGTGGTAGGTCATCAGATTCAGGTTAGCTGATATAGACTCATGAGTGTATTGCCTTAAACATGTTCTGAAGCCTGTTTTAGACAAAGCTAAGTGGAACCAGTGCTCCAGGTTAGTGGCTTTGTAGACATGAAGTAGCCCGCCACCTAAAAAAAAAAATTCTTCTTTAGCTGTGCTTGCCATCCCTGTAAAGATTTTGCAGTCAATTAACAGCCTTGTCTGTAGCCAATTATATGATTAATTAACTGATTCAAGTTACTGTTAATGTCTTAATGGTGATTAATCCTGGATGGAAGGTTGGGGTATGTTTTCCTACATGGCAGATAAGGTATTACTAATGTATTTACAATAATACTATATATCTAAAGAGTATATCAGCACAAATGTCTTTTTAAATTTCATAATGATTACCCTTTGTTTTTAGTCCATGAAATAAACAAACAATACTTTCCTTGAAAAATAATCTGTGACAAAGTTGATGATCAATATATAAAACACAAATGGCAGCCGTCCAACAAACTTGTATGCAGCAGGACTCAGCCAAAGAGGTCAAAGAGTCATTTGCACAAACCACACACTAGTTGACTGGAGGGGGGTATCTAATAAGTGTTCTAGTGGTCATTCACACCTATTATTTGAAGAGTGAACTTATGATAATGATCAGTGTTAGTGAAAATGGATTTGTACCCCAAGTTTTTATGCAGTGATTACTTAGCCCAAATAATTTGCACCAGTGAACATGGGTGCGTTTGGGACAGGGTGAAATTCTGTACATGGACTACATTATTTGACCTGTGAAGGTTATTGTGAGGAACTCTCTGAGCTTTCCGAAAGAAATGGCCTGTTAAATGTAGAAGAATCTAATAGATGGAATTTTGTTTCTGCTTGTTAGGTTTGTTTTCTCAAATGGAATAAGTGTGGCTAGGAGTCCTTATATGGATGATTAACCTGTGGGTGGTTTGAAGACAAAAAAAAGTTACATTGTGGAAAGAACACTGTGTATGCAATCCTGATAGCCACAAGTATAATTAAAACCTTGGTGTGCAGTTATAAAGCAAAAGCAAAAGTGTTCTGCTTATATACTGCCCCATAGTGCTTCAAGCACTCTCTGGGCAGTTCCCAATTTAATTATGCAGGCTACACATTGCCCCCTGAGCAAGCTGGGTACTCATTTTACCGACCTCGGAAGTTATGGTTTTGAATGCTTGTTTATAGGATACTGTTTTATTTATAGTATTCTGGAGAAAATGGAATTCTCTCAAGGTCACCCTAGTTGCCCTGAAGGTCATTGTTATCTCCTTTGGTACTTTAAGTTTCACTTGCAATTGGAGGGTGAACTGGCTGATGCAGGTTTATGTTTATGATTAGCCGTGGATCAGCTTGGTCCCTCCTGTAACACAACTATTGTCAATGTCATCCTTCTCAATGTATTCCTTTGGTGTCTAGTAACAAATCAGTTGCTTGGATTGTCTACTAACAGAAGGTGCTGTGTTATATAAATATGAACAATGATACTATTTACCTTGTTCTTATCTTTATGAGATGTCTTGGGGAAATTTTATACTCTGTAAATTTGCCTAAAATATTTTCACCAGCTCACTCATTTATTAATTAAATATTGGTTACCGCCACACAATGTCACACTCTGGGCACATCACAGGATGCCTACCGCTGTTTATTTGTGTATTTTCAAATTTTTCATTTATTTTTCCATTTCTGTTTTTCCATTTCATTTGGCTGAGCTTGTTTCAGCTGCACTTTTTATTCAATTTTACTGTGACTCACTTCAAGTGCAATTGGGTGGGTGGGTGGGGCACAATTAAATAGATAAAATGCCTCCTAGAATAATACATGGAAATGGAAATGGTGAAGTGGCCACTTCAGGTTTTCTTTGTAACAAATGTGTGCCTGTTTGTGCTTCATGATTGTACCCAAGAAGTTGGGTGAGTTTCTGGTGGACCACTGTGGGATGAGTTTGCATCTCAAGGATATCATCTATGGGTAACCATACCATTACCAAACACTGAGGAAGCAGTGTGTTTTTAGATGTGGTAATACCTAACTTTTGTATGGATGATGCTGAACACTTGCATATTTTTAGCTTGAAATTGCCTTTTATCTTAATGGCTGCTTTTACTTTAATTGATATGGAAATTTGCATATGCTTGCATCCATTGGTTTGAAGTAGGTGAAAATCTCTCTCATTCCAATCTGTTTGTAAGCCTGGCTAAAGCTTAGTTTCTGGGCTGTTACATTATATTTGGTCATCGCTTGTGTGCCATATACTGGGCAGTGAGCACAGATCTGGGTTAGTTGAAAGTTGTGATTAAATTGTGTAAATATGGGGAAAAGATTCTTGTTACGATTTTGAATTATGTAGATATGGGACTTTGATTCAACAAATGATTCAACCATCTGGATAACTACACATGAACATGCGCGCGCGCACGCACACACACACACACACACACACACACACACACACACACACACACACACACACACACACACACACACACACACACACACACACACACACACACACACACCTCTAACTCTGAATTGTTCTTGGATTCTGGCTTGGATTATATCTGATTTATCTGACTCTTTAGTAGCCCTCTGTTCGTAAGTTCCCTGGAATGAGGACAGTGGGGAGAGGTAATTGCTGACCATAGAGTGTTTAGCTCAGGCAGTAATGACACAGCAAACTTATGGAGTTGCAGCTGTGATACGAAAAGACACTTTCAACTGTAACAAAGGCATTATAAATCACAAAAAAACCCTAGATTGTATAATGGAGGACACCAATGACAAGATAAAGAAGCTAGCAGAAACCTTGTTGGAAAATACATACCAGAGACATAAAATAAATGTGAATGACTAGTTGTTGTTGTTGTTGTTGATGATGATGATGATGATGATGATGATTGCCTTGTATACCAGAATGCATTCCAGTAAAACCAATAATGTACAAATATGCAACACACGTATATAAATATATATTATTACGTCAACAGAAATTTCTTCAAAATATGCAATGATTGAAAAGAGCTTAAAAACAGCTTAAAACTAGCTAAAAATTCAAATAAATTACATTGGTCACTCACTTCTTCCTACATCCAACATCTGTGACTCCCAGTTGAACAGATAAGATTTTCGGACCTCATCTAAATAAAAAACATGCAAGTGCCAACATAACATTCAAACTAACACCAAAGAGGCTTCCATAGTTTTTGTAGTTTTAGAAGTAGTAGATGATGTTTTGGACTCTTTTTTAATTTTTGTTTTCTTTTGGCTGGATATACCAAATATTTCCAGAATGGCAGAAACAACAAGACAACCAGGAACCAAAGAAATTGCATTTTCCTTAATCAGAGGTATTTTAAAAATGTATTGAAAATGTATCCTGGATCTAAAGTAAATTCACATCTTTTGATTCCTGCTGTTCACTTCAAATTAAATCAACTTTCAAATTGGACAACCGTCTGCCAGACAGGCTTTGATTTGGATTCCTGCACTTAGCAAGAGCTTAGCAAGGGTTCTATTAAATAAAACACTTAAAATAAAGGAAAGAAATAAGTCAAGTTCTGATCTAGCTGTATGTAATGCAAAGGAAGGTATTCATAAATACATAAATAAATTCGACTTACGAATTTAATCCGTTCCAAATGCATGCTCTTAAGTTGAACTACTCTTAAGTTGGGGTACCTATCTAATTTTTTAAAAAAATAAGTTAAAAAATAAAAATATATATTTGTAAGTCGAGCAGACCATATCTAAAATTTGTAAGGCAGCAGTTAAAATGTCAACAGTTTTCTGCTCTTAAGTCGAATTGCTTTTAAGTTGAGCTGCTCTGAAGTCGGGGTACCACTGTACATCAGTAAGTTCCACACGGATAGCTGAGGTATGGATGCTGTTTGCTCTAAACCAATGGTACCCCACCTTGGGTCTCTAGATACTCTTTGACCCAGAAATCCTGGCTGGCAGAGTGGGTGGCAAAGGCTTCTGGGAGTTTGACTTCACAAACATCTGGGTCCCTATTTAGGGAAGCCACTGCTCTAAACCCAGAGTTATTAGTAAATATGACCAACACCAGACTTCAAAGTAGAAATATAACTTTTAAAAAGTGAAATGGCTGCAAGGAGAAATATTAGTGTTAATGCAAGCATGATGAAACTAGAACAATAAAGAGAACATACAGATAATATCGAGCATTAGACAAGGATATCTGAAATAGAATTAGGAGGCCAGAGGAAAAAAGGTGGCTTGAAGAAAGAAGTAGAAAGAGAAGATCTGTGTATTAAGGGTATATTGAGATCAAAGGCAGGCTCATTTAAAGAACACCAAGATCCATTACTGATGAATGTTAATAATTCTCTGTTTCTTGAGCTCAAGAGTAAAATCATAGCATGAAGTGAGTACATTAAGCAGCTGTTCAAAGAAAACAAACCTGTATCATTTTTCTGTACGAGATCACAATACCAGACTGGAAATACAGAATTCCACGAAGCGACACCGCTAGCAAATAATGTCAACACTCTGGGATATAGTTTTATAGAATTATTAAAGCTAGTAACTCTTTTCAATTGCAGCTAAGGAACAGAAACTATTCCTGAAGTTTGGCTAAGAATGACCAGCCTTCATGACTCAGCAAAGCTTGTAGAGACTACAGAATAATTGCTTTTAATATGCCATTTGCTTCAAGGTTTTGTAAAAATAATTCAGGGAAGAATTTATAAGAAGTACGAAGACAGGTCAGCAGACCTGCAATTTGGATTCAGAAGAGAATATGGAATGAAGGAAGGACTGATCATACATGAATTTGGGGAAAGATGCTTTGACATGAATGCAGATATGCTTGTTTTCCTGAGTATAAGAAACTTTTTGACTGGCCAACGTAGCAAACTGAGGGAGTTGTTGATAAATGAAAGCCTTGCGCTGCACATATTTGTGCAATTGGCAACCTCGATGGGCATTAAAAAGCTGCAATGAAAGTCAAAGATCGGATCACAGAAGACATAAAGGTGTGAAGATTAAAGAAAGATGTTTATTGCCGTTCAACTTATTCTCAGTGGAAACCTTTAGAGAAGCAGTTGTTAATTCAAATGGTGGCATTATTGTCAATGGAGCGAATATCAACACCACCCGATATGCGGGCAATGTAGTATTGTTGGTTATCAATTTATGCAGTCTGCAGAGATAACTCAGTAAAGTCAATTAAGTAATGAACAGAGGTCTAAAATGAATGTCAAGAAAACCGAGTTCATGGTGATCGATAAAATACACAAAGCAATCAGCCTAAGAAACACTGTTAAAGATCCCGAATGCTACTGTGGAGTGTGCTGACAAATATAAGTTCCTGGAACAGTGGGTGATAATCATGAAATAAAAGATGGAGTTAGAGATGGCCAAGAGCATCTTCTTTAAGATAATGAACATAATATGCAACAAAATGCTGAAATTGGCTTTTGAGACGACACATTGCATGGTGCTCTATAACCTAGTGTCTACTTTATGGGTTATTAAAGTCCATGGGAATCATGGACAGGCTATTATAAAAGAAAGATAGAAGATTTGAAATGTAGATTTAGGGCCTTTTTCCACGATCCCTAAGATCCGCTGGCCACTTAAATTCGGACCAGAGATCTTAGGGGTTCATCGCTCTTCCTCTGTCTTCCTCTGTCCCCACCCCCCTCCGCACTTCCTGGTTGCTGGCTGCCTGAGGGAGGGAGAAAAAGGAAAGAAAAGACTGCCGGTTTGCCTCTGTTTTGTTCCCGGCAGCATTCAGATCTCTTAAAGGGGCGGGGCGCAAAAAAAGAACAAACGGAAGCCAGGAGAGCCCCGCACTCACTATCCTTACACCGGATCAAATATTTGTCACCATCAAAGACCAGGTACAAGAAAACTGCTGTTTGGTCGCGCTAAAGTGGGCGGGGTCGCACTTAATTGTCTGCAAAGTCCGGAGCTGGTGGGTAAACATTTTTACCCACCAGCTTGCAGCCATTTGCGGCGGAGCATAGGGGTTGTGTATAAACGCCCTTAGTGCTCAATTTCTGGGGCATGCAATGAAAAAGTACTAAAGCAGATATTTTTTTTTAAAAAACACCAAAATCATAACACAAGTAAAATCTTGAGTGCTAGAATGTTGCATTGACAAAATAAGAAACAAAACATAGAGGTTGTTACAATTGATCAAGGTAAAATCAACATGAAAGAGGGATTGATTCTAAATAGCAAAATAAGCATGAAGAATACTGGGGGCCTTTTCTGAAGAAACTTAAAACCTGATTTCATTGCATCACAATATCATAGCAACTGCATCCAAAGTCAAATTAGCTGTGAGATCAAAAATAGGCAAATCTTAAACATGTTAGTTTGTTTCTAATTTTACCAATATTTCATGTATGTCCAAAATTTTAAATTATGCAGTAAAAATTTTTAAAAAATGAGATGGGATTTTTCAGGTTAAGCCAAATGGGAAGAAGCACAAAAGATTTTTTTTTCACTTTCAGAGTCTTCTATATGAAAAATTTAGGAATCCAAAAGAGATGCTAACACAATCTACTTATGGGGCTATCAAAATGAAAGAAACAAGAAGCTACTGAAGTGTTGTGTTCTTAGTGTAACCCGTGAACTGCCTGAGTTTGGAGTATATTAATAAATAGAAAGGAAGGCTCCAAACTTACCTTAGCTCCAGCCAAGCTCTAGCCCAGCTCCAGCCAGGCAGAGCCTGCTCAAGCCCCCAAGCCCAGGCAATGGGAGGCAGGTGTGGGATGTGGGGGCTGGAGGCTGGAGAATGAATGAAGGGCAGGATTCTGGCTTGTCCAATTGGAGGGCCAGCAGGCTGTTTAAACCACCCAATGGCCTGCCACGGGGTGTGTATATAAACTGGCCCTTGGGCCTTTTTAGTGTGCTTTTTTATCCCTTTGCAACGTGTGCTTCTGCTATGAATAAAGAGCTGAATTTCACTTGGGCGTCGCCTTTCTCCTTAAAGGGGCCCAATATGGCTTACATCAGTGTTTTTCAACCACTGTTCCGTTATCCCTTTGCCTGGTGTGCGTTGGAAAAGCTGAAGAATATCAGCTTTGTGTTCAAAACAGGCCCAGGTTGCGCACTGAATAAAGTATTTTATAATTTTTCATATTTCTGTTTACTTACTATTTCATAATAAAGTAATTATAAAATACTTTCTTTGTGTTTATTTGATTCCTATTCAAGAGAATTACTTTATATATAGTCAATATAGGCACAGAGTTAATTTTTTTAACATTTTCTAATGGTGGTGTGCCTTGTGATTTTTTTCATGAAACAAGTGTGCCTTTGCCCAAAAAAGGTTGAAAAACACTGGCTTACATAATTAAAAAGGCAATGTTTAAAAGTTAAAAACAGTAAATATAGAAGTAATATAGAAATAATAAAAATAATTAAGTATTACATTAAAAATGGTAAATAAAACCGGTGCTAAAAGCACATTTAAAAGAGACAGAGCACAACAATCCATTTAAAAAAAAAACATGCTCAGACTGCTAGTCCTGAAGGGAAGTCTTGCCTGAAAATAAAGATCTTTGCCTTTTTGTGGAAGGGCAGCAAAGATGGGGCCAGCCTGGCTTCCTCTGGAAGGGAGTTCCAAAGTATGGGGGCAGTGACAAAGAAGGCCATCTGCCAAGCATGCCTATGAGGGTGGTGGGACTGAATGAAAGACCTTCAATGATGATCTTAATGCCTGGGCAGCGCTCATAGAAGATGATGCGGTGTTTCAGATTTGTATGTGGTGTACCTGACTTCACAAGCCGAGTGTCATTTTGCTTCTTTACTCTTGCCTCCTAGTAAAGGTAACCATCTCTAGTTCAGTTGTGTAAGATAGCTGTGTCATCCCACTGGCCACCTGATTCCAAGGTGATGTCAGTTTTTTATATGACCAGAAGCCATTGCTGTACATGCCAGGGTGGGAGCAGATAATTTAGTACTTGCCGTAATTCCGGAGGGAGCCAGTAAACATGGGAAGGCAGGGGGATGGCACCAAACTAGTAATGGCATTGTCAGTCTTTTATATCACATTTTCCACATTGCTTTGTACTAGAAAATATTTACAAAAACCAATGGATGAACTAACCATAATAATGGTTATAATACTATAGATTATAATACTTAATAACATGAACTTGTGTAAAGGTGACTCAGCATTGGAGCAGTCTAAATAAAAATGTCACATACCAAAGAGTCAGTTGAGTAAATCACAAATCAACATTATACAGTATTGGCATAATACATCATTCATAATAAGAGCCCTTTAAAAGGCAGCAGTCAAATTAAAGAAGGTTGAATGATTCATAATTTTAGTTTTGCTTTTGTTAGTTATGCCAAATTACAAATTATGTTTTGTGGACAGTACATTTATTTATTTATTATAATTATATAATCTGTTTTTCCAGGTAATATATAATTAATAGAATAGTTCTAGAAAAGTCCATCGGTTCTTAACTACCTGGTTTCATGTTCAGATGCTGGTGGACTCCATCCCTAAGTATCTGATGATGGGTATCCATAATATCATTATAGTATCATGGACTTCTATTCCTCTAGGACAGTTATTCTCAACCTTGGGTTCCCAGATATTCCTGGACTACAACTCCCAGAAATCTTGGCCAGCTCAGCTAGTGATGAAGACTTCTGGGAGTTGCAGTCCAGGAACAACTGGGGATCCATGTTTGGGAACCTTTGCTCTAGGATGAGATGAAGTGACAGAGATTAATTGGGAATTTACCCAATTTGTGAACCAAAGAATGAAAAAATCCAGTTGATTTTTGTACCAATACATATCAACTACCCTCGTTCACATTTTAAAATTTCTTTTTAACTTTCATATATTGTCCATTGTTTCTTCTTGCTTCATATAAAGTTTGAAACCCAGTTTTATTTTGTGAGGTTTTGTTTTGAAGAAGAAGAAGAAGAAGAAGAAGAAGAAGAAGAAGAAGAAGAAGAAGAAGAAGAAGAAGAAGAAGAAGAAGAAGAAGAAGAAGAAGAAGAAGCTGATTGTGGAGGGTTTTTAAGGGTTATTTCATGACTACTTACAATTTAAATTGGGAAGACAAATTAAGAAAACCAAACTAAAACCAGACTCTATTTACTACAGCATTTTCAAATGAAACTAAAAATGATGTTTCTGCACCATGAAGAACATTACAAAGGCTTTGCTGGATATAAGGCGTAGCTCAAGAGTTACTAAACTTGTTTGACTCATGGCTCTGTTGACTTACTGGCCACCAGATGTGGCTTCCCCAGTATGAGACTCTGGGTGAGAGAGGAAGTCCAGCCTAACTAGTACCTCCATGGATTCTTCGGCATCCTGGTTGGGTTGAGTTTCGCCCCAGGGGGTTGCTGTGCAGAGTTTGGGAACCATTGGCCTACTTAGTCCCTCACCCTCTTCCTACAGTGGACAGTCTTTTGCTCGCCACAAGCTGAAATACAGGCTATGTGTGCAAAAGAAGGCCTACACACTCCTGTCCTGATGCTCCCCCATTAATACATCTGAAGAGGCCTATTTACTCTAGTGGCCACTCATAGCCTTGTCAGCTTTTAAAACTGTCCAGATTGGCAGTTGCAATAACTTCTTGAAGTAGCAGCCCTAAGTTTGGCTTATCCCTTGGCTCTTGGGCCTTGCTTCATCCTTGATTTCACATGGAAAAATCCACTGCCTTTTTCAGTTTGATTTTCATGGCCTCTATCACACACACACTAAATGCACATGTTGGTTTGATGAGTACTTTCTCCAAGACTGGTCACGTGACATTTGATGCACACTTTCCGTCCCCACGGTAGCAATTTTTGATGCTCTATTCGTGCATCCCCATGGGCCAAAAGCACATCAAATTGCTGTTTTGAAAAGCTGTTTCTCCATCACTGTTATTGTATTATTATTATTATTATTATTATTATTATTATTATTATTATTATTATTATTATTATTATTATTATTATTATTATTTATTTATTTATTTATTTATTTATTTATTTATTTATTTATTTATTTATTTAACCACACAGCTATCTACGCTGGATTTTATATTACCAATCACTAGTCCTGGTTTCTGTGGCTGCATTTAGGACTCAGTGATGTATCAGCGAATTATGCAAGTAGATCCCAGTAAGGTGGCTTTCTGCATCTGACTGATGGTGACTTTGTCAACTCCAATTTCTTCTAAATACTTGCTTAGCTCTTTGGGCACTGCACCCAGCGTGCCAATTACCACTGGGACCACCTGTACCAGTTTATGCCAGAGTCTCTGAAGTTCAATTTTCAGATCCTGATATCGGGTAATTTTTTCGCCCAGTGACTCTACTATCTCCTGGTATAGCAACATCAATGATCCACACTTTTTTCTTCTCCACAATCACAATATCTGGGGTATTATGCTCCAAAACCCTGTCTGTCTGTATTCGTAAGTCCCCAAGTAATTTTGCATGCTCATTTTCAGTCACTTTTTCAGGCTTATAGTCCCACCAGTTCTTTGCTATGGGCAGATGATAGTTCTGACACAAATTCCAGTGGACCATTTGAGCAACGACATTATGACGCTGTTTGTAATCGGTCTGAGCAATTTTCTTGCAACAACTCAATATACAGTATGGTCAATAGTTTAATCTGCCTCTTTGCAGAGTCTACATGTGGGGGGACTCAGCTGATTTTTCTATTCTAGCCTTAACTGCATTTGTTCTGATAGCTTGTTCTTGAGCTGCAAAAATCAGGGCCTCTGTCTCTTTTTTCAGTGTTCCATTGGTGAGCCATAACCAGGTCTTTTCCTCATCTACTTTTCCTTTGACTTTTTCGAGGAACTGCCCATGCAGCGCTTTATTACCAGCTATCAGCTCGTATTTGCATTGTTGTTTTCCTGTATTGACCCTTTGTTTGATTTACTTTAAACACCTCCCTGTTCTTAACCTCCAATAATGCTGGCCCTGTAGTATTTTTTACATAATCTGCCAACACATGCTTCTCTTCTTCAACTGTCTGCTTCACTTGCAGAAGACCTCTACCACCTAATTTTCTAGGTAAATACAGCCTGGCAACATCACTGCGTGGATGTAATGCATAGTGAATGGTCATAAGTTTTCTTGTTTTCCTATCTAGAATATCTAGCTCCGTCTGAGTCCAGTTTATAATGCCAGCGGTATATCTGATGACCAGTATGGCCCATCTATTAATGGCCTTGATGGTGTTACCACCATTCAGCTTACTTTTTAATCCTTTTCTGACCCTTTGGATATATTCTTTACTGACCACATTTTTCCTTGCCCATTCTTTTTCAAATATTATCTAATTCCAGTATGCCCAGATATTTATACAGTTTGAGACTGATGATACTTAATAGCTTGTCCATTTGGCATTTCAACCCTTCACTCTCAATTATTTTTCCTTTTCTTTCTGGTTTAGTCCAAACTCAATACTTGATCTGAACATTTGCATCACAGTGAGTGATTTCAGTTTCTGATTTTCCATACAACTTTAAGTCATCCATATACAATAGAAGACAATTTTCCCTGAATTTTTAGCAGTTTGGTACCCTAAATTTGTCTTCTGCAAAATTATTGAGGGGAATAAGGGCAATAGTAAATAGCAGAGGTGACAAATAGTCACCTTGAAAAATCCCAATGCTAACCAATCCTAGTTTCATCCCTGACAAACAATTCTGTTTTCCAGTTCTTCATCGAATTTTCAATTAGGGCATGTATTTTACATATTCTAATGGCATCCAGGCACTTAATAATCCAACTATGCGTACTGAGTCAAAGGCTTTTTTAGTTCAAGTCATATTTTAGTTGACTTTAGGTCTAGGATCATTTTATCAATGAGTAACTGAAAATTCCCCATTTGTTTTTCTGAGAATGTTATTTGTATGGATTCTATCAGCTATGATGCCTGTTAGCAGTTTATACATAGTTGGTAAACAAGTTATTGGCCTTTTTTCAGGTGTTGCTTTTTGTTGGATCTTCTGAATCAAATAGGTTTTGCTTTTGTTAACCACTCATTAATGTTGTCCTTAACATTTCATTCATTGTTGAGCCATTTTTCCATGCAGACTCAGGTGTTTGATAACCCATCAGTTGATCATTGCCAGGTGATGTCCCGTTTTTGATCATTGCCAGGTGATGTCCCGTTTTTGAAATGCCTTGAATCAACACCCGTAAACCTTGGGCATTCTTTGGTGTTTAGGGTTTATTCAAGAATGATATGAGGCTATTAAAGTAATGCACAGCATATCTTTTTCCAAATACAGTTGTTCATTTGAAGTGGAGTCTGGGAAATCCAAATTAACCCCATCCCAAAAATCTTCAAAATGTTGGGATATATTTAATCTTTGACCAGTGTATCAGAATAAATACTTATGCTACAACATCTGTTTTAAAACCCCTACAGTCTTGGGTCATTATGCTAATATAAGTGAAGTCATAATCTGTGCAGCTTGTGACTTGCCATGAATAAACAATTAGTTAATGCTCCAACATGCTCTACACACTCAACAATTGTTAAACTAAAATGTGAGGGAATTTTTTTTGTCATCAAAGGAGTGATTGTGATGATGGACTGCAGTGGAAAAACTGTTCTTTTCTTCATTCATTTGCTTTTTAAACACTATAGCATACTCTTGGCTGTGTGTAAGCCTGTCTCTTCTTATCCAGTGAGGGGGTGGAGAAACTTTTCATATTTTATGACATCATGTCTTGGTAGTATCAACCTTTTCTCTAGTGGGTTTTTTTGTTGTTGGGGGAGTTACTTGTATCAGAAAGCACAAAACTGATCAGAAGTTAATATCTAGTCATGTCAACACACACAAAAATTAGGGGTCAATAAAAATAAAATGGTCCATATCCACATTTATTTCACTTGGATTTGAGTAAGATCCTACTTCAATTTTGCAGAGGAACTCTGTGACTAAAGAACAATTTGAACAAAAAAGAGAGGGGGAGGGAATATTTTATAACTGAATGCTGCCATCCACAATGTCACAATCTGTGAAGATTTCCCTTATCTTTTCATCAAACAAAACATACATGAGACGTTGTGGAATGACACAATCCTGAGGTCATTTGATACATGAAAAGATACTTGATTGACTCATATTTCTATATTTTGCTATTTAAATGCTTGCTTATTGCTATAAACTTCGCAGAGTAGCCTTAGAGCTAGAAGGGTAGTATAGAAATCCAATTAATTAATTAAATAAATAATTAAATGCAACATATTTGCATTTGCTTCTACACTACCATTGTGTTTTATGATCTAGAATGAAGACCATGTTCACATAATAAGCATGCTGATGCACATTGTCATATTGATTTTTATTCTTTCAGTAGGATTAGTTTCAAGAACCCGAAACTTTCCAGTGAAATGAAATTTACCATTGCTACCACTCCTACCTCCTGACCCCGAACAAGTCAAGAACTGCAAAGCAAATGTAAACACAGCTTTCAGTCTGTGGCTGGTTAAGGCAGTAACAAGCCAGCAGTTTGGGTCATATGTGTGTGCACATGTACAATTCTGATCACCACATCTCAAAAAAGACAAAGTAGAACTGGACAAGGTGCAAAAGAAAGCGACTAAAATGATTACTGGGATGGGGCACCTCCCTTATGAGGAAAAGCTAAAATATTTGGGGCTCTTTAGTCTGGAAAAAAAGTGCCCGAGGGAGGATATGACTGAGATGTACAAAATAATGCAGGGCATGAGTAAAGTGGGTAGAGGGATGCTCTTCTCCCTCTCACGAAATACCAGAACTAGGGAACATCCACTCAAATTGAGGCTGGGAGAATGAGAACAGACAAAAGAAAATATTTTTACCCAGTGTGTTAGTCTGTGGAACACCCTGCCACTGGATGTGGTGATGACTTCTGGACTGGATGCCTTCAAAAGGGGATTGGACAGATTCTTGTAGGGAAACTCCATCACAGGTTACAAACCATGATGGAGATGTGTAATCTTTGGGCTTAAAACCAGGTTACTTCAAGGACCAGATGCAGGGGAGTGGTATCAGGAGAGAGATAGCTAGTCTCATGTGCTCCCAAACACATTTGATGGGGCCACTGTGAGATACAGGAAGCTGGACTAGACGGGCCTTTGGCCTGATCCAGCATGGCTCTTCTTATGTTCTTATGTATTTATTTTTTCTTTTCCTTTGTGGAATTTCCCCACAACTTGCCTAAGATGAAAAGTCACCCATCGGAGTTTCTGAGTGACTGTGGGAATCAAGTTCTAAACAAAAAGCAAGAAGTAGGTACAGATAACGCCCTCTGTCCTTTTCAGCATTCTGCAAAAAAAATTTTAAAAATGGGAGTGGTAAATATCCCAAACAATAACTACTTAGTAAATATTCTTCCTCCCTAAAATGTCAAGGACACTAAATATTGCAAAAGAGGAAGTGTGAGTAATGTAGAGTGTTTCAAGCTGGTAACAATTCAAGTGGAAGCAAAGAGCAAACGATGGATTATATTTCTTTGAGGTAGAGGGAGGTCCTTTCATGGATATGTCAGATTGTTGACTGATTTAATAATCCTCTTTTGAGGCTTGACTCTTCCAGGGTCAATTCAGTAGCATGTAAGCTTGGTGGCTCAAGAAGAAGCTTTAATCCTTCACAGTAAAGTCCTCTGTGTGACCAGGATACAATGGTGGTGTTCCGGTGGTAGAATGGTAGAGTTCAGCAGAATTTGGAAGAAGCCTGGATGCCTTCAAAAGAGGATTGGACAGATTCCTGGAGGAGAAGTCCATCACGGGTTACAAACAATGATGGAGATGTGTAATCTCCAGGTTTACAACCAGGGTACTTCAAAGGCCAGATGCAGGGGAGTGGTTGCAGGAGACAGATATCTAGTCTCGTGTGCTCCCAGACACATATGGTGGGGCCACTGTGAGATCCAGGAAGCTGGACTAGATGGGCCTTTGGCCTAATCCATCATGGCTCTTCTTATGTTCTTATGTAAGCCAAGAAACCTTTCAGAACTCAATTTTGGCTCGTGTGGAGGATTTCGGATATGAGAAGTCTTGAGAGTTCTGAGTGTTCCACCAGCAAAGTATCAGGTTTAGTCACATCTGTCTGCCAAGAAGGAAACCCAAAAGAAATCCACCATGAACACCCTGATCTCATCTTGTTTTCAGAGTTAAGCAGGGACTGGCCTGGTTAGTCCCTGGGCGGGAGACTGCCAAGGTTAGAAACTTGCAAATTTTGGTTAATTCTTCAAAAACCGAATGGAACAATTTCAACAAAAGTTGCCCAACACAAACAATTCTCTCCAAACAGAATATTCTCACCACCAAGGTTGACCACTGGCTTCTTCCTGCTTCACCCTTAAGAACTAGCAAGGGTCCCAATCAGGCACCAAGACGTTGTTTTGGCAAAGACAGGCATCGTCTGGGGCTGAACCCTAAATCCATCGCACTTTGAGGTTTAGCAGTGGCAATGAGTGTACCTGAAGAGAATTAATGACTTGGTTGAAAACCAGTTCGCACATATCTCTGGCTGAAATCCTGTTGCTTAGCGCAGGATGCCATGCTAGAGTAGGTTCAAATGAGGATTTGGGAGTCAACTCTTCTGTTGCAGTAGCTCAGACTACTCTCTTGCCCTCAAAATATTTGCAGGACCTTTTGCAGGACATAAGGTATTTTTACAAAGTACGGTAATTGGCCCCGGTTTTGCAACACTAAAATTGGCCATTCCAAACCAAACCCAAAATGTACCTTTGTGATGATGCCCCTCGATCAGGCATGTCCAAACTTTGGCCCTCCGGATGTTTTGAACCACAACTCTCACAGTCCTTTGCCATTGGCAGTCTAAGCTTAGAATTCTGGGAGTTGTGGTCCAAAACATCTGGAGGGCTGAAGTTTGGACATGCCTGCCCTAGATTGAAGATGCTGGGACCTTTAATTTTACTTAATTCATACTTATTCCCCAATCCAGATATTCCCACTATAACACTATTCCACTGCCACCTTTCAATTGGATCACTAAATGTCCCCACCAAACTAATAGTGTTGCATTATGGACTCTTATTATGAAAAAGGGACTTCACATGAGGATTTTTGTTTGAAAATAAAATATATAACTTTTATTGGTTCACAATTGGTTATTGAGTGTTGATGTTATAGTTTAGCCGATATAATAATGCTTTGTTCACTTGTTGGTGTTACAGTTAATAATTGTTTCACAGAACCAGACTACAGTGGTACCTTGTATAAAGGAATTAATTCATTCCAAATGAAATTCTGTTAAGCAAATTTCCATTTGTACAAATTTTCCATAGGAATGTATTGAACACAGATTAATCCCTAATTGTGACCATTTTTCTGTTGTCAGATTTGCTCCATAGGCAATTCTTTTAAGCAATTTCCCCCTATCTCCAGTTTTTTTTCTTTAAGCGAATTTTCTGTTAAACAAATCACTTGTTATACGAGGGTCCATTGTATTTGGTAGTTCAGACTATCACGCCTGATAACTGTCACGCCAGGTATGTACACAGATACTCTGATGCCTAGACCTAAATAATACAGTAGAGCACTATGGACTCTTTAGTCACCTAGGAGAGAAATTCACCTAAACTGTAACATACAAATATCACACTTGAGAGACCTGTTTAACTGTTAAGTTACATAGGAGAGAACTACATATCTCCTAACTCACACAGGAGAGAATGTCAACTGCCACTGACTCCCCTTTTTTACATGTACAGTAATACCTTGGATAATGAATGCCCCTGATAACAAATTTTTCGGATAATGAATCGCAATTTCCAGGTATAGGGATGCCTCGGATAATGAATTTTCTCTATGGGCTGCCTTGGGTAACAAATCACAATTTCTAGCTATAGGTCTGCCTCGGATAATGTATTTTCTCTATGGGCTGCCTCGGATAATGATTTTTCATATGGGCTGCCTCGAATAACGAATTTTCCCTACGGGCTGCCTTGAATAACAAATTTCCAGCATGCATCAGTAAAAAAGAGTTATCCTGGGCTGCATCATATCTGTACCTTTAAAGTGCCCTTTATAAAGAGTTTTGAGCAAAAAACCAGGTGTCTGTGTCATTTTCCTAGGCTCCAGAACGGATTAATTGGTTTCCCATTCATATGGGAAACTGTGTTTCAGATAATGGATTTTTTTTTGATAACGAATTGCCTCAGAGAACAAATTAAATTCATTATCCGAGGTACCACTGTACTAGTCACACCTACCAGCTCATGGATTGGCTATGTATAATTGTATATTGAAAATTCATAGTTACAGATACATATTCATAAATACACTTACATATTACTAAATAACCTCCTGTTCATCACAACCATGCCTTGCAAAATTGACAAGAAAGCACAGGAAGGCTGCAGTCGTGTTACAGAGCATAATAAGTCACACTGGAATAGGCCGTTGAATCAATAGAGCCAGTTCCTGCATAGGTTCCTTTGATTCAAGTGGCTGTATCCTAGCAGTGGCATACTATGCTAAATTGCAGTGGACCCTTGCAAGATGAATGCCCCGTAAGACGAAAAAATTTCTG
Source organism: Phrynocephalus forsythii (assembly GCA_029282475.1). Classification (NCBI taxonomy): domain Eukaryota; kingdom Metazoa; phylum Chordata; class Lepidosauria; order Squamata; family Agamidae; genus Phrynocephalus; species Phrynocephalus forsythii. The sequence continues at coordinate 19,606,958 of JAPFRF010000013.1, forward strand.
GGAGGAGGCATTCTTTACAAGACAAAAATTCCCTATGGGAAGATTCACAAGACAAAGATCAGTTCTGCATTTTGAAACAAGTTACCCAGGATGCATTGCACCCCTCTAGTTTGTGGAGGGGTGGGAGGAGTTTTTCCATCCAAGGTTTTGAGCCATTCTGGACATTGTTTTGCAGCAGTTTTTGGACTATTAGAACTTGGAAAGGTAGGGAGCTGAGGTTTCCTTGCTTTCTTTTGTTTTCTTTTTTTTTGCATTGCTTTTCATTGCACTTTTAGCAGGAACGACCTGGGGTTTAGCTTGGAGTTTTTCTTTTGCATTATACTACATGGCGGAGGTTCTGGGGGAGGGGTGGGTTTCCGGCTCTACATGCCTTTTGCGTGCACTTTATAAAGCGGTCTGAACAAAAAAGCTTTTAAAACCTTTTTTAAGGACCTCTGGAATGGATTAATTGGTTTCCCATTCATTCCTATGGGAAAATGCGTTTCGTAGGTTGAATTTTTCATAAAACGAATTGACCCATAAAACAAATTATATACATCTTGCAAGGTACTACTGTACATTGTAACTAAGGTAGGTGCACACAAAATGGAATTTATGGAGGAACAATGGAACTCATCAGATCTCTACTCAAGTATGACTTAGTATATGAAGCAATAGGATTTCAGAGTTTTTGGGGGTGAGGTAGAACTTAGTGAAGGTGGGGAAAATATTGAGGACTATAGTGAGATAGTTTAAAGATATTTAAATAAGATATTTTAAAGATATTTTTAAGTTTATTTTTATTTTGACCTGTTAAATGCCAGTTGGCTTGTTTAGAGAGTGAGGAGGTCAGCTGATTCCTTCAGAGACTGTAGCTTTTGAATTTCTCCATGGAAATGCTTTGGGACCTTTTTCCAAGGAGAAAGGCAGGGTAAAAATACTCTAAAATAAATAAATAAATGTCTTAATTGAGACGCTGCCTGTAAGTGATTTAAAACAAAAGCAACCCTAAAACATCCAATCTTTTCATTTTCTTTACTCAGTTTTCCTGTCTTTATATTTGTAAGTGTATAATAAATTGACAATTATGGGAAATGGAGCAAGACTGTAAAAGGTACATAAGCCATGCATTCATATCCAGGAGGGCTTTCTTCTCTGTGTTCTTACATGCTACGGATTGCTAAAAAGTGACCTTGCAGCTTCAGGGATTTTCTAGCTGATTCTGTGCAATGATGAAATGACTCACAAAGTGCTAAATGGTTGAGGAACGGCAGAAGTCTTTGACTTCTAGTGAGGAAGTGCCCCCCCCCCAAATTCTGACGGAGCGTTCAGGTTTGAAAATCAGAAACACACTGATCAAATCTTTCTTGGATGCATCCCAGGTGTCCCTCTTGAAAGGATGCATTCAATAATATCAGAAAATAATTATGGAGTAAATTCATGTGACGTATGTCATAAATATGAAGAAACAAATTCATAAACCTAAAGAAACACTTCATTATATCATAGGTTGGTGTCCTAAGATGTCATCAATGAGTAGGCATCACCAAGGTTCAAGGAAAGGCTTTCAGCATAGACTAACTCCAACAATTCACTCACATCTTTTCCTCTATATTATACAGTAGGATCCTCATATCATACAAAATTTGGAGTTCTATCAACAAGCAATGTCAAAATTAAAGAAAGTTCAAAAATAGCAAAGTACTGAACATAAAGGCAAGAAATCTACTCCGCATACTAATTTCATCAAGTGGAGTCATTCGAAAATATTTGGCTACCAATTCAAAACAATGCCAATAGTTGCTAACTTACCTCCAAAAATTCAAAAGTCACTGACTTCATATTTTTACCACTTGTTTTAATGATGTTTTATATGTTGAATGTTGTTTGGTATTTATGGTGGTATCGTTATTTATGTCATGAACCGCCCAGAGTAGTTTAGCTAGATGGTTGGTATAAAAATCAAATCAAGATCTAAATAAATAAATACCATATTTTTCCATCCACAAGATGCCCCATGTATAAGACGACCCCCACTTTTCCCACCCAAAATTACATTTCTCTCCTCAGCTTATTTCCATGCATAAGATGAACCTTAATTTTTAGTCTAACATCTTTAGACAAAAATACTGTAATTCTCACCTACAGATTACTTGAGTTCTAATGAATTACAAAAATACTGTAATTCTCGCCTACAGACTACTTGAGTTCTAATGTTTATGCTTGACCCTTTGATCTGATTGCATATTGCACCAGCTATGCTGAGAAATAAAAATTACTTTACAAAGGCTACCTGAAAGACTCATCAGAGGAGGTCCTCCTCTCAGTCTCATTGCCATGACAGGAAAGCTTGATGGGAACATGAGGCGGGGCCTTCTCTGTGACTACCCCCAGATTGTACAATGCTCTCCCTCAGAAAGTTAGGTTGGCCCCTTCCCTTTTGTATTACCACCTACAGTTGAAGAGCAACTTCTTCAGACAGTCTTTTAAACATCATAACAGAGTCCTTTACATGATGCTTTTTGCCGAGTAAGTAGTTGGAAAAGTTTTCATTGTTTTAAATCATTCAATGTATTCTAATTACCATTAGCAAAGCAAAGTGTCTTGCTTATATACTGCGCCATAATGCTTTAAGCACTCTCCAGGAAGTTTACAAATTATTTATGCAGGCTACACATTGCCACCCCACAAGCAAGCTGGGTACTCATTTTACCAACCCTGGAAGGGTAGAAGGCTGAATCAACCATGAGGCGGCTACCTGGGACCGAACTCCAGATCGCAAGCACAGTTTTAGCGGCAGTACAGCCATTTAACTACTGCACCAGAAGGCTATCCTTATAGTTCAATTGTTTAAATGAACAATTTAAATGCATGGTTAGCATACGTTTCCCCTGCCCTACCTCTTCTGGGCACTGCTCCCAAACGCATCTGGTGGGGCCGCTGTGAGATACAGGAAGCTGGACTAGATGGGCCTTTGGCCTGATCCAGCATGGCTCTTCTTATGTTCTTATGTTCTTATGGGTGCCTGCCAGATGGTACATCTGTGAGTGTTTTGTGGTTTGACACCCAACTGCCAAAATGTTGGTTAGTGCTCCTCTCTAATGGGGAGTTAGAAGGCTTTGCTTTATTTATTTAGTATAAATTCGGCATATTTAGTTTTACTATGCAGTATTCATATTATTTAGCATACTGTGTATTTATTATCAGTATAAATACTATGTTAACAGTACTACAGTGGGAACTCAGATAACAAATTTAATTCATTCTCCGAGGCAATGCGTTATCCGGGGGGGGGGGGAATGTTATCTGAAATGCAGTTTCCTGTTGAAATGAATGGAAAACTTATTAATCCATTCTGGAGGTCTGGGGGAAAAAAGCAAAAGCTGGGGTTCAGACCTCTTTATAAAGTGGGCTCAAAATGCTGCAGTGAGATTGCTGGAGCTGTTTACAGGGATCCAATAAATAAATAAATAAATAAATAAATAAATAAATAAATAACTGCCCGTCATTTTGTTGTTCCCTCAGGCCAGGATGTCCAAAGTCAGGCCCGGGGGCCAAATGCGGCCCATTTTCAAATTTTGAGTGGCCCGCAGCCTCTTCTCCCCACCAGCTCAGCCTGTCAGGCATCCCCACCAGCTGGCTCCTCCCCATACAGGATGGGGACGTCAGCTTGCAGTTTTACAGTTTGCCTGCCCTCCCTGCCTCTGTACATCACCCCAACCACTCAGACAGCCTATGCACCACCCCCCTGGCCACATTGTTGCCGTGTCCTCCCTGCCTCCTTGCATGTCCTCTAGAGGCTTGACCAAAGTCCGGCCCGTGGACCAAATCCGGCTGAATGGTCGGTCCCTACACATTTTCACCTCACCAAATCTGGCCCTCCTTGCAAAAAGTTTGGACACCCCTGCCTTAGGCAATAAAATGTCTTGGGCCAGCCATGTCCCAAGTTGTGCCAGTTGTGAAGTGCCCTGGGCAGGTGTTAAAAAGCAATGGCGTCACAAGCATGGCGACATTTAAAGTTGGGCATCATTGGTGGTCACGCAATGCAGCCTTTAGATGACAACACTCTCCCTCCTGCGGGAGCTTTGCCTAAAGCCTTCAGGTTTTTCTCCCTTGGAAAGAATGAAAGAGAAGACAGGACTTCCCAGCATGTTCTGAAGGTCAGCATGCCGTGTCAAGATGGGGGAGGAAGGAGGTTTCAGATTGTCTTAAGGGAAATTCCCTGCCAGCAGCTTCCTCCTTCAAGGTCATGGGGGGAAAAGACACCCTTCTGCCACATTCTCCTTGTCATGGAAAACTGAAGGCAGGGGGAGACTTCCTTCAAATTGCCACCACTCGGGACAAGTAATGGAAATGCTTTAGACCAAGGTTAGGCACTTGTTTGGCCCGGAAGGAAGCAGGATTTACACACAAGTAAGTCCCACTGTGTTCAATGGGGTTTACTTCCTGGTGAGGAAGCCTGAGGCTTACGGGGGAAGCAAAGAATGAGATAATTTGTATGCTTCACCACCAGATGATGAATGCAGTTGCTGTATTTTTCAATTTTAGTATATTTCTTTTTCTCTGTATTTTATTTCTGCAGTACCCACTATATCTGGTGAGCATTCCCCTATTTGCCACCGGGGGGGCACCGATGGGAGACTCAGCGATTCCATACAGGACGAGTTACAGGACCCAAAGCATATTAATAATACCCATGATTAAAAGACAGATCACGTAAAAGTAAAATAGATTACAGTACAGTGGTGCCCCTACTTATGAATTTAATCTGTTCCAAATGCATGCTCTTAAGTCAAACAACTCTTAAGTAGAAGTGCACTGTCTATAAATAAATAAATAAATAAATAAAAAAAAATTTAAAAAATGTAAGTGGAGCAGACTGCATCTAAAATTTGTAAGGCAGCCGTTAAAATGCCAACTGTTTTCTGCTCTTAAGTCGAGCCACTCTTAAGTAGAGGTGCCACTGTGTATTTACAAGGCATGTGTACACATGCTACAGTTAGGCAAAAACCACAGCTCCGGTGGTTTGGCATAGTTCATTTTCCCAGCCAAACAGCTGATCCATGGTTCAGCATCCTGCTCCCTCCAGTGGGTGCCCACTTGGAAGCAGAAGGTGGAAAAGCTGGTCCGGGGCACTGCCACTGAGTGTGCACCTGCTGGAGTGGGGGCGGGGCATCATGGATCAGCTGTTTAGCAGGGAAACGAACTGTGCCAAACCAGCGGGTTTTGCCCATTTCTAGTATTGTATTGTATTGTACTAGTATTGTATGTATGCATGCATACAACTTCAGCAATAAAATTAAAAGATGCCTGCTTCTTGGGAGGAAAGCAATGGCAAACCTAGGCAACATCTTAAAGAGCACAGACATCACTTTGCCGACAAAGGTCTGGATAGTCAAAGGTATGGTTTTTCCAGTAGTGATGTATGGAAGTCCAAATTGACTTGATAGCATATTATTAGTAAAAGCAGTTGTATGTATGTATGTATGCATGCATGTATTAAAATAATGAGCTGTTAAAAAACCTGCCTAAATAGTATGAAACTCACCTATCACTGGAAAGAGAGGAAGGAGGAGGCCAATCTAGTATCCCATTTTTACAATCTGGGAGATGCCACAAAGATGGTGCACTCTCACCTTCCCACCAGACATATTTGCCAGACTGCAGGATGAAGGGTCTCCCACAAAGATCTTAAGAGATGAGAAGGCTTAAAAAGGAGGTCCATTCCTTCAGCTACTCTGAACCCAAGCCATATAGATGTCTGTTTGTCTACAGTCGGAAGTACATGTTGGTTCATTCTAATAATGAGGAGAACAGGACTATGTGCTTATTGCTAAAAGTCAAGAAAGATAAAACACCAACCCTTCATTACCCTTTATTCATGTTCACTGTGGCTAGTTAATGGCTTTTCTCCTCAAAATCAAGGGGAAAGGGATCAAAACAACAGGTCAGGTATAGAACATGTCTGTTCACACTCAAGCTGGCTACTTATATGGTCACCCAGCGTGTAACTCCGGCCTAATTAGGATTTGTGACATTTTGAATTCATGGGCGGAAGCAACTTGTATTTTTTTTAAAAAAGTAGTTGCTTCTATGGACAATTAAGTTGCTTAATTAGTCCTTGATATAGTGATCAGCTAAAAGGTTTTCGCTAGATTGTTCAAAGAGTAAGGGAAATCTAAAGGTCAAAAATGAAACTTAAAGGATGAGATTGTAAGGAGGAAATAATAAATACACCCTAAACAGTTCTTTTCTCTTTGCCTCTCCCAAAAAGTTATAAAGGACTTAAGTAGAGGGATAGACCACAGGTGAAAAAGGATTTGAGCAATAGGCAGAGTCAAATATTTGAGTTCATGATTCCTTCTTATCTCCCAGGAAAGAACAATATTGTTCAACAAGTCATATACCTGAAGAAAGGAAAGGCTATATTTTATTCATCCTTTCTTATTTGTTTCATCCATCCATTCAACCATCCATCCATCCATCCATCCATCCATCCATCCATTCATTCCATTTCTATCACACACTTCAAGTGCCGAAGCATTAATCTGGGTGACCAACAACAGTAGAAATACTACAACCCCATACCGCCCACAAAACATAAAGAGAAAACCAAAAGTCATTGAGTCCCAAGATATTCCAAAAATGACGGAAATCTGGACAGTGAATTGAAATCAGCATCATGATTTATGATGGATAATGCCACACAACGGAAAAATAAAAATACACAAAACCCTCCAACAAAACAAAAGTTTAACAATAAAAATAATAACACTTGTCTTTGAAACAGATGGATATTTTGTTTTTACAGCTGATGAGCCCAATCTCTACAGTAGGACGTAACATGCTGAGATATCCAAACGGATTGTTGGAAGTTCCTCTGTGAAAATCGGGAATAGTTCCCGAAACATGAATGGTTAGAGTATTCTGTTTTTGCTGATGCTTCTTTTTCCTACACGTCACAATTTCTAATCAATATGTCAAAACGAGAGGACTTTGGGAGATGCCAAGAACTGGGAAAAAAAGAGCTGAAATGTTTTCACGAACGTGCTGTATCGATGGCCTGTGTTTAAGCAGTGCATGTGTGGCACCGGGGGGGGGTACCTGTCAGCTGCAACCCATGCGTTCATTTTACTAAATACCACTGTTTAAACAGATATATTTTTACAACCATTTTTATCATCAGCTTTTAGCCATCAGAGAGCTATAGAGGGAGCATATTACAGTGAAGAACAACAAAATACTGTATGGCTTATTTAAAAGTTGTCTTGAATATATCATCAAAAAAAAGAAAAAGTGTACCAAAAACATTTATCAGGTGATGGAGAATAATATTGAACTTGAATTTGAGAATAATATAATAATGTATATTTCAGAAACACATTCCAAGTTATCAGTCTTCTGAAACACAGAATCCAGGCGTGGACTATATTGCATCTGAAATTAAACTCTGGTGCTTTGAGAGGCTCTTTGTTTTAGAAGATTCCACTAGAGCAGGAAAAAGCTAGTGGAATCTAGTGGAAAAAGCAGCCCAAACTTTTTGCAAGGAGGGCCAGATTTGGTGAGGTGAAAATGTGCGGGGGCCGACCATTCAGCCGCATTTGACCCCCAGGCCAGACTTTGGACAAGTCTCTATAACATGTCAGGATGCGGGGAGGATGCTGCAGCAAGGGAGCCATGGGTGGGTAGGCTGGGCAAATGGCTGGGGGGATGGGCAGAGGCAGGGAGGGCAGGCAAACTGTAAAACTGCAAGCTGATGTCTCCATTTGGTATGGGGAGGGGCCAGCTGGCAGGAATGTGTGACAGGCTGAACCGATGGGGAGAAGAGGTTGCGGGCTGCTCGAAATTTGAAAACGGACCGCATTTGGCCCCCCGGGCCTGACTTTGGACATGCCTGCACTAGAGATGTAAACCAAAACATTGATTCAGGAATCTGATACGTGAAAAAGTGCAATGTTTTTAATTCTTTATGCAATAGCAACCGCCAGTACTTTTGATGCTATGTCCTTTATGGAACTAAGCAGGGTGGATTTCTTTTAAATTGAATCCATTGTTTAATTTAAAAAAAATCAGATTTGCATGATGATTTAATTATAAAACATCTTTTATTTAAATTGTAATGTTAATCACTTGAATCAAGCAGGATCCATCCAAGTATGTAAGGAAACTTTATGATTGAGCAAGAGACCTTTGGGTAGTGGGAGGCATATAATTTGTAAAAATAAATAAATAAATAAATAAATAAATAAATAAATAAATAAATAAATAAATAAAGTTGCATGGGTGGCAGAAAGGGAGATGCACAAGTCGTAATTTAACAAGAGGTTCAGAGTAATGTTCCACAAATCAACTACACTAATAGCTACATTACACTTGTGTCTACACTAATAGCTACATTACACTTGTGTCTATATCTAGCTGTTTTAAAAGCGGCAGGCAATAGAAACAAATCAAGCAGTATTTTCACCAATGTGCTTTGTATGTTTTTTGATCATAACAAGTGGATTTTGTTAACGGAGATCAAAGCCTGTTTTACCTTCTGGAACATTGTTGGCAGAAGTTATCAAAACTAGTCATGATATATATATATTTTAAAAAAATCATTTAAATCATTTCTGATTGTTTAAAAATTAACATTCTAGAATTCTGTGTGCATCATCTTGTCTAGTGTTCTTGGTGAAATTTCTTGAGTTTCCGGAAACTGACAATAAAATCTTATAAACTCACAAAATAGAACAGAGGGGCTATGTAACACTTATATATTTAGCAGTGGAAACATTTTAGGTTACTGTTAACAAGAAGCTAAAAACTGTAGGTGCTCAACAGAAAGAAGAAAATCAACCCCCCTCCAAAAAGTAGAGATGCATTAATCTGAAAGAGTATGATTTAACAGAAGATATGGATTAGAAAGCTGAAATCGAAAAAGAACATACAGTAATATATTGAAGTAATCAATTTATTTATTTATTTATTTATTTATTGTTATATTTATATCCTGCTTATCTTCTAAAAAATAGAACTCTAAGCGGTTGACAAAAGCGACAAAGCACCAAACAACAACAATGGAAGTACAACAACATAAAAGCAGAATCAATGTACAACAATGTAAAACTGGTATAAATATAAAATCCCCCTGCATCCCAGCATGCCAAAAGGCGAAGTCCTAACAATTAGAGTTGGACACACCGGAAGGTCAACAATCCAAAAATCTTTAAGGTCGGCGGCGATGGCGGGGAAAAAAATTAAATTTAAAAATTGAAATTAAAACTTAAATTAAAACTTGCCAAAGGCCTCTCGGAATAGAAAAGTTTTTAAAGCTTTCCGAAAGGCCTGCAGGGACTCTGCAGAGCGCACTTCTCTGGGGATGGCATTCCATAAGGAAGGGGCTGCCACAGAGAAGGCCCGGTTCCGAGTGATCGTCTTCCGGGCCTCTCAAGGGGTGGCAACCCGCAGCGAGTGCACTCGCACCTGCCGAATAGGACAGGCCGAGATGGATCGCTGGACGATACGCTCTGCCAGGTAGTCCGGTCCCAAGCCATGGAGGGTTTTATAAACTAAAACCATGACCTTGAATCTAATCCGGGCTGCAACGGGCAACCAGTGCAAGCGAGCCAGGACTGGGGTGATGTGGTCATAACGACGCGCACCAACCACCAGCCTGGCCGCCGCGTTCTGTACCCGCTGCAGACGCCGGAGAAGAGTCAAGGGCAACCCCATGTAGAGGGCGTTGCAGTAGTCCAGCCTCGAGACCACCAGTGCTTGGACCACTTCATTGAAAATAATAGGATATTTCCTGATGATGAAATGATCACTGCAGTTTTATCTATTGAAGAGTCAAAATTTGGGCAAATAAATCCATTTAGCTTCTTAGAAAACATACACCTGATGAGTTTTATCAGCAAAGGTCTTTCAAGGTCCATGTGAACTTTTGGCTGCAAAGACTTTCTCAGTTCCCCATAGTGAGTTACTGTTTTCGGTTTTAACATAAATTGGTCAGCCACAGGAAATTTCAGTGATTTCCAAACCTGAGCAAATTTTGGTTTCATCTCAAATTTGAAAAAGAAAGGCAAGCAAAATTGTAATTTTAATAACTCTTTAACATTACCTTAATTCTAGGAAAAAAACCCAACTGCAAATATTTCTGAAGTACATTTTTGGATGCTATGCAAAAAAAAAAAACCCTCTCTGAAAAGGTGCATTTAAGGACTCATTCTCATTGTGTGCATAATGTTATCAGCACTGCTGTCCTCAAATTCTTTAGGTATTTGAGGATAGTTACACTGACAAGTTACACCGTGATATTTCCTTCCTCTGTATCTAACCCTGTTTTGTTGCATTGGTGTTGTCATTTGGCTTTAAGATTCATTTGAAAGATTGATTTGGTTAAAAACCGTAAATAAAGATTCATTCATTCATTCATTTGGAACAACAAATTCTATGGTAGGTTATAAACACTTGGTAGGATGGAATACTTTGTTTCACACTTGTGGGTTTTCCCATGTTCACTCTATTCTTGACATTATTTTTTTTAAATGTTAATTCAGGGATAGACCAGTAATTTAATTCTTAATGTCCGTGCTAAATTTCCCAGTGACTTGCCCTTTACTCAGACCATTATGTAAAGTAACACACTCTGTTTGTGTATCAGAAGTGAAGGGAAAGGCCACTGTGGTTTCACTCCCTTGGCTTGGCCCTTATATCATCTCCACCCAGGGGAGAGAGGGGGGATTGGCTTGCACTCTGACCCCCCCCTCCAAAATGTCCCATCTTTAAATAGGGTTGCCCTTCTTGAAGGGCTGCTTTGAATGATAAATGCAACTTTTTGTAACAAAACAAAAAGACAAAAAAATTGATGATGTCCTCATGTGGATTTGCTGAAAATTGTAGCTGATGTCCTGTTGCTTAGCATAGTCAGAAGCACTAGAGTATACCCAATGAAATAGTAGGGATTTGATGAGTCAACCTGTGCATATGTTCCATTGATTCAAATGGATGTATTTGAGCCTATTTGAATCAATGGAATATATGGAGTTGACTTCCAAATCCCCATTGATCCATTGGGTGTACTCTACTAAGCTAGGTAACAGAATTTTAGCCACTGAATGATAAAACATGCCTGTGAAAAGCTTAAAGCAAGCATTCAAAGAACAGTGAGTTGGAGTTACAGTATAATAAACCTTGCAATAAACCCATTCCTATTTATTTATTTATATTCATTTATTTATACAACTTATATGCCGCCCACTACCCAAAGGTCTCTGTATTAACAACCCATTTAAAGTTTGTGGGTAGGAAAGGTTAACTATCAAAATCTTAATCTATTTTCAGTCTCTTCCACTTCAGCAGTCCAGGAAGTATATATTTAGATACTCTGTTTGAATTTTAGAGGAGGGATTTCCATCATTCAACAATTTATCATTATATGGATGTTTAAAACATTTCAGTTTAAACCTAGTTTACTGTAAAGACCATTACTTTGCTAAACTAAATTAAACTAAGGTATATGCAAAAGTGAGGAAAAACAGATAATAGAAATGACCTTCTACCAGCTTCACCTCACAAATCCAAAATCTTTTATTCTACGAAATACCCAAGCAACTTTACTGTTTAAAAAAAAGTTACAAAGATGACTTTTGTCTGGAACCTAAAAAGCAATTCCAAAGGAGAAATACACTACATGCTACTATGTTTCTTTACAGTTATTACTAAAATTCTAAACCTGCCCTTTGAAAGGTGGAATGTAGATAAGTTACATAAGAATCATCTGTCTGTGCAAATAAGGCTGACACTAAGACTGTTGCAAATCATGGCAAAGGGAGATAGAAGATATATTATGGTTTCTCTCTCTGTAGCAGAGTAAATGCTGCATAGACTACTAACCCACAGGAAAGCAGGAGATGCTGTTAAAAGCAAACAACTAACCTTTAGTAAGAAAGTTACATTCCCAGTAAAAATGCCTAAACCCAATTACATGGCCACGTGGCCAAGAATGTACACACAGGGGAGCAATGGGATGTCTGCTCCTTAGAAGAAATGGGGAATGAATTGAGATTGATGAGCCCCTAAGAGTGTCAGTCTGACAGGCATGGAGGAGGAAATAGGTCAAAGAATAAAAAAGACAGACTGGGTTTTTTTTTCACTCATAAATCCCCTTTTGGGACTAGATTGATGCTAAGCAAGAATGCTTGGAAGGCTCCAGGCTAACAGGCTACTCTGAAAACAACCAAACAAATATGTGTGTGCAGTGGTACCTATCTTTTTTGAGATGTTGATGTATTGCACTTCCACCCAGGGTGGCCATCCATCACCCTGGGTGGAAGTGTGGGATTGTGGGATTGTGCCATCTCCCAGGCTGTGTTAGATATTGTCGAAGTGAGTTTGGAAACCAGTCACATGGAACTGGGGTCACAAATATATTTGCATTGTCTGTAATTGAAATCTAACATTTCCCATTCACCTCAACAACATCTCGATTAAGACTCAAAAGTAGAGTGTATGAGGCCCAGAAGGGTGGGAGAACAGAAATTAATTTTAGGGTTTAGGGACTGGGTTATTTTAGTTTTTATTATAGGTGGTGTCTGTTTTATTAGTTGCACTGTGGGACCACACCAGATGGACATAAGAAATAAATCATGGGAAAATTTATAAAATTAGCGACATAGAACGTGAAAGGCCTGGGTTCAGTTCTGAAGAGAAAGAGAATACAGTGGACCCTTGTATAACAAACAACTTGTATAACATAAAATTTGTACAACATAAATAATTCCAGAGATAGGGGAAATTTGCTTAACATAATTGCCTATGGGGAGAATCCGTACAACATAAAAATGGCATCACTCCGTTTTCAATGCATTCCTATGGGAATCTGTATAAAGGAAAAATTTGCTTAACATAATTTCATTTGGAATGAATTAATTCCTTTAGACAAGGTACCACTGTAGAATTATCAATCAAGAGGAATAAACTGGACATTGTGTTCCTTCAAGAAACACATCAAATAAAAGATGGATTTAATGAACTGAAAATACCGAATATTGACATCTACGAGAAAAGCTTTTGATCATCTAAAGCAAGGGGGGGTGGCCATTTTAATTTCAAAGCATTGTGATTGTATTGTTGAAAAAACTGTGAAAGATATGGAAGGCAGATACATAATTCTGCAGGTTACAATTGGTACAGAACAATATACACTGATATATGTTTATGCACCAAATGCTAATCAAAACTTGTTTTATAAAGAAGTTTGGGAACAGATAGAAATGGTAAAGAAGGGACATGTAGTTATGGCTGGAGATTTAAATATGGTCATGGATAAAATTAAAGACAAAACAGTCTATAAGAACGAGGACTGGAGGGCTAGATATACAATTTTAACAAAATTTATCAAAAATACAGGTTTAAAGGATGTTTGGAGAGGATTGAAGGGAGATGGATATACATTTTACTCTGGAGTTCATAAAAGTTATTCTAGGATAGACTTTATATTTGTTTCACAAAGTTACAAACACTAACATTGAGGTGATAAAAATTACCGACCATGCATTAATGACAGTTGAAATAGAAACAAAGAAGAATTATAGAGAAGCTAGAAGGTGGAGAATGAACTCCAGAATTTTCCAATTCCCAGAAGCAGTAGAAAGAATGCAAAAGGATTGGGTAGAAACATGGAATATCAATGAAGAAGGTGGAGGACAAACAGGAGTTATATGGGACACTTTGAAAGCTGTGGCCAGAGGCTACATGATAAGAGAAAATTGTATATTAAAAAAACTAGACGAGACGAACAGAAGAAATTTGGACATTTTAATAGCAGACCTTGAATCTCAATTGTTTCTAAACAAAGATAAAAAGACACTAATCCAGATTGAAGCTAGAAGAAGAGAATTAGAAGATCTAGAACTACAACAAGCTCAAAGAAATTTACTAGATTTAAAAAGCAATTTTTTTTTATAGTAATAAACATTTGAAGTTGTTAGCCAGGATAGTGCAGAAAAGGAAAGATAAAAGTAGGATAGGAAGGATAAAAGACTCAAGAGGTAATAATTGCACACAAATGAAAGAAAAATTAAAAGCTATACAAGAATTTTATCAAACTTTATATACATCCAAGAATAATAGAAAAGATATAGAACAATACATTAGTAAAACCCTAAAGATTAGTTTAGCAAAGGGAGATATGTTAGAAATTCAGAAACCCATTAAAGATGAGGAGATAGAGGATGCTAAAACTCCAGGAGCTGATGGAGTGGGACCTGAATTTTACAAGATTTTTAAACTAATGTTAATATCCAAGTTAAAGAAGCTTTATAATGAGATAATGGAAGGAGATCAAGCTCCAAACTCGTGGAAACACTCGTTAACTATTTTAATTCCTAAGCCTAATAAAGATCCAACAGATATTGGATCTTACAGACCAATATCCCTTATAAACCAAGATGCAAAGATCTTCACAGCAATTCTAGCCAAAAGAATGAATACCTTTATAGCTAAATATATTAAAGAAGATCAAACTGGTTTTATTAAGGGTAGACAAATGTCACACACTTTAAGAAGAACTTTGAATGTTCTTTATGAGATGGGAAGATTGGAAGATAAAGCATGTATCCTATCCTTAGATTTATTTAAAGCTTTTGATTGTGTTCAATGGTCTGCTTTAAAACTTGTGTTAGAGAAATGGGGATTTGGAAAAAAATTCTTAGGAGTAATAAATCAGCTTTATTCAGATAGCACTTCTACAGTTATAGTCAATGACGGGATGACAGAACAGATTTCTTTAGGCCGAGGAACGAGACAAGGTTGTCCTTTATCCTCAGTACTGTTTTGTTTAGTCATAGAGTTATTTGCAAATGTAATAAGAGATGATGATTTAATTAAAGGCATGGTGAAAGAGGGGAAATTTAAAATTAGTCTATTTGCAGATGATGCTTTATTAACAATAAAAAACCCATTCGAAAATATACCAAGAATAAAATCACATCTAGAAGAATTTGGCGAAATAACTGGATTATGGGTAAATTGGCAAAAATCAGAAATTATGTTGTTTAATCATGATAAACAAGAAATCGAGACAATCTCCAATCATGGGTTGAAAAGCCGTAAATACATCAAATACTTAGGGATAGATTTAGCCAAGGATATTCTTAAAACTAAGGAATGGAATTTTATTAAATTAAAGGAAGAGATAAGAAATAAATTACAAAATTACTCTAAATTAAATCTATCATGGTTTGGCAGTATTGTATTGGTAAAAATGAAGATACTTCCCAAAATTAATTTCCTTTTTAGAATGTTACCTATTCAGTGTACAGAAGCTGAACTTAAAGCTTTTTAAGAACTGATAAATAGATATTGTAATGGTGGTAAAAAAGCAAGATTAAACAAAAGTTTTTGGTATAGATCTCAAAAGGAAGGAGGCATAGGTATACCCAACCTTAGAAATTATTATATAGCTAATCAGCTTAGTTGTGTGGGGGAAATACTATATAAGATGGAAAAGTTAATATGGTGGGAAGTTGAATCAGCTGAGTTAAAAGGAGACATAAATAAATACTTGTTTAGATTCCCCCAAAAAGATATCAGATTAAAAAACCCCTCTTGAGTTCCTTAATAACTACTTGGACAAAGTATGGGAGGAAATTGGCACCGGAAGTATCCCCTCTCTGTTTAGTGATAGATCAGGAAAACTTCCCTACAAATATGAAGAAATATGGAGAATTATTTAAAATAATGAAAGTGGCAAGATTAAAAGAATGGATTAGCAAGATGAGAACAAAGCAAGAAATTAAACACATACTACAAGCTAAGGATTTAACATGGATGAATTATGCTCAGTTAGAAAGTTAGACGAAAGATTGGATCAGGAGAAATACGCAACCTAGAGAATATACAAAGTTTGAACAGTTTTTGTTAACATATGAACCTGAGAAAGAAAATCCAGGGAAAGGAGCGGTAGGTAAAATATATAAAATAATCAAGGACTCTCTAGAGCAGTGATGGTGAACCTATGGCACGGGTGCCAAAGGTGGCACTCGGAGCCCTTTTTGGGGGCACCCAATATCGCCCCTTCATAGCCACTTGTATACAGGTTAAATTGCTATAGTGGCACTTTGCAAAAAAAAAAAGTGGGTTTTGAATTGCAGTTTGGGCACTTGGTCTCTAAAAGGTTCGCCATCACTGCTCTAGAGGAAAGGGGGCAAGAAACAGTAAGAGAGGTGTGGAAGCAAGATATTGATAAAGAAATAAAAAAAGGATGAATGGAAAAAAATTGGAACATTTTACGATCATTATCAGTCAGAATAAAGGAAAATTACTTTAATTTTAACATGGTATATGACACCAGTCAAACTGAACAGAATAAATCCAAGATATTCTAAGCTTTGCTGGAAATGTGAAAAAAAGATAGGCACCTATATTCATCTTTGGTGGGAATGTGAAATAGTTCAAAAGTTTTGGCAACAGATCTTTACTGAGATAAAAGAAATACTCGAAGTCGATATTGAATGTAAGCCAGAAATTGCATTGTTATCATTACCACTTACTAATGAACATGATATAAATCCAAAAGAATTAATTGCAAATCTTATGACAGCAGCAAGATTGATTATAGCTAAAAACTGGAAACTGAAGCTAGATTTTAAGATTGATGACTGGTATAATGAAGTGTGGGATATAGCTTTAAATGATAAATTGTCTTGCAGTTTAAAAGTTTTGCGAGGGGAAATGAGGAAGGATATTTTTTATGATATTTGGGGGAAATTTATAGACTATGTATTACTAAAAGGGAAAGGGAAACAACCAACTTACAACTCAACACAGTTCTGGAGAAAATGACTCTAAGAAGCCAGTTAGAAAAAGAGAAGATGAAGAAGAAAAATAAGCTAAAGGAACAACTGGATGGTCCCAGGGGGATTGGGGGGTGCACATTTATTGTTTGTATTGTTCGTTAGTTAGTTAGTTTTATTATAAAATAATAAAATAATAAAAAGTAGAGATGGGCACGAAATGAATTTTTAATTTTTAAAATTCGTTTCATTATTCGTTATTCATTTTGTTAACAAACAAAATTAATAACGAACCAACTCATCAAAGAAAAACAAAACAAAATGGAAATTTCTGTTTCGTTCATTTTGTTTTTCATTTGGGGGACACCTGCGGAGTAGACTCCCGACGGGTCCTGGAAATAAAAAGAAATAAAAATGGCGCCTGCAGCCTCCCAGGGAAGCAAGTGCCTCTCAGCTGTGGGGGGGGGGACAAGCTCTGGCATCAGGGCTGTTAAAAAAAATTAAAAAGTGCCGACCCGGCTCGGGAACCCCATGGTCGGCACTCTAAAATGTTTTTTAAAAATAAAATTAAAAAAAGCCCCAACCTGTGGGCTGTGGGCTACGTGGTCAGCACTGTAAATTTAGAATAAAAAAATTAAAAAATTAAAATGGTGTGCCCCGGCTGCGGGGAAGCAAGCTTGAGAGGCCCTGGCACCAAGCCAGTGCCTCTCAGCTGTGAAGAAAAAAAAACAGGCTGTAAAATATATATATATATATAAATAAAACTGCTGACCCGGCTGGGGAGCCGGATGGTCCACACTGTAAATTGTTTTTTAAAAATAAAGAAAATTTAAAAAGTGCTGACCCAGCCTCTGGGGCCACATGGTCGATGCTGGGGGGGGGGGGAGCAGCAGCAGGATGGTCTACCGCTGCCTGACTGTCTGAGTTTGGCTCAGTTTGGGTTCCTATGATTTTTTTAAAAAAATTGTACGAACCCAAACTGAACCAAAGGTGGGCCCGAAACAGAACCAACCGAACCTTAGGTTTTCTGTTTCGTGTCCACCTCTACTCAAAAGTGTAAACTTCTTAAACAGCATCAAGTTGATGGACAAATAAGGCACCATTTCTGTAGCTCCCTTTTGCTTCATTCTGTGGAAGAAACGTACTAGGTCAGGTAACACCATCAAATATTTAATGCAGTTTTTAATATTATAATATTCTAATTTCCCTTCATTTCATATAAATATTGTATTTTCCCTCCCCCCCCCAAAAAAGCAAGACTGTCAGCTAACTAGAACACAATGAAAATACACATACTTAAAGCCAAATGGGAACATATTTGTTATAGAGAGATTTTGTCTCATTTGCAATTTGATTGCTATTCACATTTGACTGTATTTCAACATTGTAAATACATTGCATATTGGGACATCATCTGCCTACTTTCTCAACGGGCCATCTCAAAACAAAGATAGGAATATGTGTACATCATTAGAGGAAGACCATTTCTTGTCTGGGTGTCTATATGGTGAATTTTCCATAACTGGTTCTGCAACATCAATCAGACCACTGTTATCTCTGATTGAGCTGTTTTTGTCCACTCTTCCAGAACTTGGAGAATTGCACTCCCCCTTGACAATCCTTCACCAATTTTCTAGGCACCCAAATTTTAAATCCCCCAGAAGCATTCTGAGGTGTTAAATTCCTTACTCCCCCTCTTTAATGGCTTATCACTCCCTGGTTCTGAAAAGAGCCTTTTTGAAAACCTTGTGGGAACGAAATTGTGTGGGTTACCCAAATTACATTCACCGGAGACATCTGAGTGTGCAATTTGCAAATTTGGGGCAAAATTCAGGGATTCACAAGGCATTAGAGTTATAATTGGAATGCTGAGAGGTATAATTTGCCATAGATGCAGTTGGTCCACTAATGGCCTAGCTTAATAGTATTAATGCTGCACAGGTCTGCAGAAATGAACTTCTGCTGGCTGAGCAATTTAACATTCTATAAGGCAATTTTTAAAACGGGGGCAGCCCAAACAAACAAAAATGTAACTTTTAAACTGCACCAAATTTGGCACTGTTGTGGCAGACACTCGGCTTATGCTCTGTGCCAAAATTAAGGAATTTTGGGCAATGGGTCTGTGCTGTCTGGAAATCTCCCCACTAACATCGTGTTTCAAATGAGCTGATTTTTCCACTGTCTTGTTTTCTTGTCCTTTTACAAACTGTGGATGACTTTGATCCTGGGTTTCAAGTGACAATCTTTCCTAAACCCCCCTTTTTTTTATTATGATTTCAAAATATGAAGGGACATCTTTTAGAAAACCTGTTTGAAGAACAAGGGCTTGGAAACTGGAACGTAGCTTTCTAGTCTGCAGAGCAGTTGCAGCAATAATAGTTTGCTTAAAAAGTATGTATACCTTTCCACTGTCACTTAGACTTTTATTTCACCATTTCATTAAGACCAAAACAACTCTTCACAATCTTTTGGCACAGAGGGATTGCTACCTCTTCCCATTTGTTCTTGGTTCTGCCCTCCCCCAGTGGCCATATGACAGATCGTGTGATCATCTTCTAGTATCCTTGAGCACCGGGTCCTGCTACATAAGGGAAGTTGCTATGGGAATTTGTTTATAGTACTCTGTGCTTCCTCATTTTGTCTGATTTGGACTAGCTGGGTAGCTATCCCGTCTTTTTCGCTCTCATAGTTCAATCGTGTTAAACTCAATCAGCAAATGTGTTTGGATAGTTTTAGATGTATCAAATTAGTATCAGCTCCACCATCTTGAAACAATTTTTACAATCCAAATTAATCCCCAGGCAGAGGCAGAAATAAATAAATCAAGTATTTAGAATGTTACACCCTAACCTTGTAAGCCTTAGTGGCTTCTTTTCAACAAGGACTCAAAACAAGCTTTGTAAATGAAAGCCTCATTAATAAATTAAGTCTCCACATCCCCAAAAGGTGAGCAAAAAGTAAATAAGAAGACTTTTTGGAATATTAATTATTTCCAAATAGTTCAGCATAATCTTAGTGCGGTTTTTCCTTTTTAAATGCTGTACAAACATGTTTGCTTGAAAACTGAAATGCATGCTATTCAATAAGGATGCATGAAGAATTTGGTTAAGTCCTGGTGCCAATGAAGATTCACCTGATCTGATCCACACTTGAAAGACAAAGATGTAGCTCAGTTGTGTACAAAGTCTGCAAAGGAAAAGAAATGAACAAATTTATCAGGAAGATGAGGACATGAGCCATGCAGGCTCAACCCAAAATGCACATTTGGTCCAGTATTCCAGACAAAATACCCCACCATATATATGTGGGAAGGTACCCAAAGGATATTATTGTGACGGTTCTTTCTCATGTTCCATAGCGCCTGGTAGAACTATGCATTCAGTGGCATAGCCTGGGTTTCCAGCATCCCAGTGCAGGGATTGTGGGGCATGAGCCATGTGCCCCAATGCATGGGTATGCGTAGTGGGGTGCATGGGTGTGGTGAGAGAATCCCCTGGGATGGCACCACAAAGCAGCCATAAAGCCAATCAAAGTCTGTGCTGGTGCCGGTGGCAGCAACAGAGCAGGCCGGGCACCCTCATGGCTTGGACCCGGACTGCTATGAGGGGAGAGGTTAGTGCAAGGGGCAAGTGCAGGAGTGGGCAGGGCAGGGCAGCACATGCTCCCCTAAGAAGTTTGCAGCCAGAACAACTGCCCCTCTAGCTCACCCTATGCTGCCTCTGATAGTGAGGGGGATTGTTGTTGTTGTTGTTCAGTCATTCAGTCGTATCCCACTCTTCGTGACCCCATGGACCAGAGCTTGCCAGGCCTTCCTGTCTTCCACTGCCTCCCAGAGTTTGGTCAAATCCATGTTGGTTGCATCGACCACACGTCCAACCATCTCATTCTCTTCCGTCCCCTTTTCCTTTTCCTTTCAATCTCTCCCAACATCAGGGACTTTTCCAAGGAGTCCTCTCTCCTCATGAGGTGGCCAAAGTACTGGAGCCTCAGCTTCAAAATCTGTCCTTCCAGTGAACATTTGGGATTGATTTCTTTCAGCATGGATAGGTTTGATCTCCTTGCAGTCCAGGGGACTCTCAAGACTCTCCTCCAGCACCACAGCTCAAAAGCATCAATTCTGCAGTGACCAGCCTTCTTTATACATCACCCTAATGACCCAGTAGCCACTGGTAACTTTGAGCTGTGAGAAAAGTCACAAAGCATGTGGAATGGACATGAAAAAGATTAATTACATTTTTTTTCATTACAGTAAAAGTCTTGTTCATTCATTAAGTATGTGAAACCTCTACACGTTGAAGAGAGCTTGCCATCTGTTACCAGGTGAAACCTGAAAGCATGGCAGCCTGAAGAGAGGCAGGCATTGTACTTGACTTGCAATCTCCGCATGAGCCAAAAATAAATAAATCCAAAACTGGGATTCTGGTTTATGGAGAAAAGCCATCCAGACAGAACAGCTTCCTCCTCCAATTCTCACATTTCCATATTCCGTGGCAGTGGTGGAGTGAAGAGAGGCATTCCTGCAGTGTGTGAGCTCCATATGCTTGTTTAATAACCCAACACGGTGGTGGTGGGGAATGCCTTGAATGGAGGTTATGGTGGAGGATTTCACCGTCTCCTCTCTATACTTGGCCTGATATTTCAGCTTTGGAAAATTGAGAGCCAATAATCAGGGGCGGGCAGAGGAATGAACAGGAAAGAAAATAAAAATCACCAAGATAATAGGTGACAGATAGATAGATGAATCTTTATTGTCATTGTCCTGTGCAGAACAACGAGATTGAAAGAATCTACATCAGCTTTTACAGGACCTAACAGTACAGCCATACATAAATATCTGTCGCCCAACCCACATACACACATTTAACCCACTAACAACACACTTAAAAACTCTAAAAACTCTAAAAAAATTACAGAAGCTCCCTCAGAAACTGCATTTCGCTGCATTCAAAGCCAAAACCGTTCTTGGATAGAAACTATTCCTCAAGCAGCTAGTCCTGGTCTTAATGACCCTGTATCATGGACATGATGCTTGCGGGGTCAATGTTCATTATCATGGGATGATTTTCTAAATTGTGTTACTCACAGTGATTGCTTTTGAACATGAGCAGAATTATGTTGGGTGACGTGCAAAAGGGTCTCCAAAAATGTTTGGATGTTCTTGGTGCAGCATAGACTGTACGAAAGAGGGTGAAGGCCTTTTGTTCAGAGGTCTCAAAACTAAAGATAGGTACAAATCAAACTGGAACAAAACACAAATGCTGGTGGGTGGTGGTGGGCTGGTGGGTGGTTTGGTTTGTTCAGCCGAAACAAAAAAAAAGTGCCAAACTTTTTAAACCACTCAGCACTTCTCCTCCACCACCCCTCTTCCCATTGGCCCCGTTGCCTCCCTACTTAGTCCTGCCACTGCATCCTCCCCTGAGACCATCTTTAGAGACAGTTGGTGAGGCTTGCTTTCCAGGAGCCAGGCCTGCTGTCTTTGAGCAAGTGACTACCTATCCAGCTCATCAGGGTGGCAGTGGTGGGAATTAGGTTCATGTGCACAGGCAGCGTGCAAGCTCCTGTAAGGGAATTCGATTGCTGCCTTCGGCGCATGTGCGTAAGGTGATATGCTGGGTGCCTTCACATGGGCACTGCCTGGGCTCCTGGAAAGCCATACCACCATATTGCTGCTACCAGCACAATACTAACAGGCAATGGCAACATGACAGGAAAAGGTGGTCACCCAATGTTGGGAGAGAAAACTGAACCACAAAGTAGTCCAGTTTTTTAGGTGAGTTCATGGTGGTTCATGGTTCATGGCAAACCATAACCCACCATTTTTTCAGGTGTGTGCCTATCTCTCTTCAAGACCTCTGGGTGTGGTGTCTCAGTGGGCTAGAGCTCAGAAACTATCAGCTGCACAGTCGGCACCTTGGCGGTTCGAATCCCGGGTGCCATGCTGGCGAAGTGAATGCCCGCTGTTAACCCCAACTCCTGACAACCTTGCAGTTCAAAAGCATGTAAATGCAAGTAGATCAGTAAGTACCGCCATAAAAAGTGGGAAAGTACACAGTGTTCGGTGTGCAGAAATGTGTTCAGCCATGCCGGCCACATGGCCCTGGACTTGCACAACACTGGCTCTTTGGCTTGGAAACGGAAATGAGCACCGCCCCTAGAGTCAGACACCACTAGCACATATGTGTGCAGGAGGAACCTTTACTACTCAAGACATTGACATGGGTTTTCAGCATAAGGAAAGACCATGTACTGGGTTTCCCAGTGGCCACAGCATGACTACAGGACAGTAATGTCCTTATTGACATGGAATCCAATATTATAATGCATCTACAGTGCACCATTATAGCTGCTGGATGACACTTAACTTGCCAGGTCTTGTTCTACAAAATCTGTCAATCTGCATTTTGCTCTGGAACGTTGACTTCTCTCTTGTAAATCTGGCTCTCTTCATTTGTCAGTGGAGAAAAAACAATAATAAACAAACTGTCATTGAGCAGCAGAAGCTACTGCCCAGTTCCAAAAATAGACTTTATGCTCCAGCTCCATTGTATGTCATGAACCAAGCATTAAGTCTTTCCTGTGATTGAGTCATAGACTCATTCTGCATAATCCCGCCTACAAGCTGAAAGGTAAACCAGAAATTGTATTAACAGCAAGAGTGCAACTAGTAATTTTTGGAGTCGGAGAAAAACTTAAAGCCAGCACAGGCAGAGGTCCTCAAGGAGGGGGATTAACTCATTTTCTTCCCCCACCCACACCCCACCCCGTCCCCAGACATTGCTATTCTTTCTTTGGTGGAGATGTTTTGGCCAAAGAGGTAGCTTTTTTCACCAGGGTAGATAAGAAGGGAAATACATTTCTGTTTCTCCCATGTTGTTTCAAAGCAAAACACAACCTTTTCCCATACCGCAGCTGGCATCATCTGATACTAGAAGCTAAACATTCAAGTGTTTAGCATTTGGTTGGGAGACCAGTAGAGAATAACATTAGTCTCTAGGTAATGGTAAGAAAGGCTTCTCTGTGAAACCTTGTGAAGAGCTTAAAGCTATTGCTTAGAGTTGACAGGATTGATGAACTGAGGCTCAGACTCATTACAGGATCACTTTTCTGGCTTGGTACCCTTCTTAGATGCCCTAAGCACATCCGATCTCTCCTGATTTCAGAAGCTAAGCAGGGTCGGCCCTGGTTAATACTTGGATGGGTAACCACCATGGAATACCAGGTGCTGTAGGCGCCTGGAGTAGGAACTGGCAAACCACTCCAGTATTCCTGCCAAGAAAACTCTGTGGACATGGGGTCACAAAGAGTTGGTCATGACTGTAACAACACAACCCCCCCCCCACACACACACCCTCTTCCATTGCCTTGGACAACATCTTCTTGGAACAAAGAAGGACATGAAGTAACCACCTTTGCCTATTCTTGAGGAGTATTATATTGATGTACAGACAGAAAGAGAGAAACATAATATTTAGGCTGTTAAATATTATGGGGCATGATTGTACATCATTGATTTTATTAGAATGTGCTGTGGTAGAGAGTACAATATAAATTACTATTATTCCAGAAATATCAGACACAGTCAAACAAAATTATAAAAACACTGACCAGTACACTCTGCCACTGGTATCATGTCTAATTTGCAATCTGTTTGTGTAATCATGATGATGATGATGACGACAACAATGATGAACTGCAGTGGGACTTGGGAGAGCCCAGTTTCTGCTTCCCACAGAATGATAAAACTCATGGGCAACTTTAAATCAATCACTTCCTCTAATCCTGGCCTGCCTCACAATAAAATGATAGGGAGCTTCATGTGACATTGATGGAGGGGTAGAAGAAAGTGTAGCTTGGATATTTTTTTAAAAATAGAATTGATTGTTATCAGATAATATCTGAGTTTGGGTATTGTGATCATCCCGGTACTAGATGTTTTGAGTTTCCTTCCAGTCCACTTTCTGGCACAGTTTCTGAGACCGAGATTTTCCCTTTGTGGTTTAAGACGAGAAAGACCTCCTTGTCTCTTTGGCCACTCACTGCTTCCAAGGAGGTGCTCCCTTTGATGATTACAAAGCTACAGACACCACCCAAAACAACAAATATTCCATATAAAACAAGGAGTACGCATTTCTGCAAATGTCACGTGGAATTCTGTAGCCTGTGCTTAAAAGATTCCGTGCAAGTCTTTTACTAGAAAATATTTTTTACAACCATCGTAGGCCCATCACCAGCCTTATATTAACACCCAGCACTGATAGCTCTCAAAGAAACGTGAAATGTTATTCTACCTGCAGATGGATACCATATGGAGCAGAGATCAGTGTCAGAAACACAGATGTGAGCATGGCCCTAGCTGCGTGTTTGCTTTATGAAATATCTGTTTTGTTTATTGCATGCATTCACCCTGTGCTACATAGAATGTCAATGTCGTTATTCAGGTTAACTTGTTCCTTGAACTAGTTTTCTTCATAGTGGCCAAAAGCGAGGCAATTCAGAGTAATATGGGACTACTTGCATAGACTTCTGTATGTCTTCTAGACCAGTGTTTTTCAACCACTGTTCCGCGGCACACTAGTGTGCCGCAAGATGTTGCCTGGTGTGCCGTGGGAAAAATTGAAAAATTACTTTTTATATAGTCAATATAGGCACAGAGTTAAATTTTTTAACATTTTCTAATGGTGGTGTGCCTCGTGATTTTTTTCATGAAACAAGTGTGCCTTTGCCCAAAAAAGGTTGAAAAACACTGTTCTAGACACAGAGAGCTAAAATCTCAAGCCTGCTTCAAGGCTAACATATTTCTCTTGGTGGAATTCAACCTGCATCTTGAGAAACATCAGGAAGTATTATAACGAGTTTGGTTCCGTACATGACAGCTCATGCCAGACAGAACCTATTAGTCCTAGAAATTTGAGCCAGCTAGCTCACAGCACAGCTGGTGGCGAAGGTTTCTGGAATTTGCAGTCTAAGGACACTTGGGTTATCCAAGGCTGGGAACCACTGCCATAGATGGTTCCAAGTTGTGTATTGTTTGGGAACCATCTGTCTTGGTGATGTATCCCTCTATGATCATGCATGTTTTTAGGAGAGAGGTGTTCTGCTTCATCAGCTTTGCACAGGCCACTAGTGAATTTACACTTAGGTATTACAGACCTCCCAAGGTCTTTGGGATTTTGAAGGATCTGTATTGAGGCTTATGCTGGTGTCTGAAGTGCAACTGTGACTTCTGGAAACTATCCATGAAAATGTACATGTCAGCTCTGAAGGAAGCCCTACTAAGCTTTCTTCTAGGTCACTGTGACTAGCAGAGATGTACAGAATTCTGGGAATTGCGGTCCAGAACCATAGCTGGGCCAACTGCTAGTATTTTGGTGTCCAACCTGAAACGTTTCTTCTCATGGCCGGTTAACAGCTTTTGTTTCCATTTTCTCCGCTTAGGTCGAAAGGATTGTCGATAAAAGGAAGAACAAGAAAGGTAAATGGGAATATCTTATCCGATGGAAAGGTTATGGCAGTAACGAAGACACATGGGAACCGGAACACCACCTCTTGCACTGTGAGGAGTTTATCGATGAATTTAATGGACTGCATGTGACGAGAGACAAGCGGGCGAAGCACGGGAAGCAAACCAGCACGCCCAAATTTTTACGAGAGAGCAGAGGATCGTCTCTCGACAAACTCCCACATAGACCCACTGACTCTGGAAAGAGCAAAGGGTTGTCCCACAAAAGGAAGCGCATGGCCCCAACATTTCAAAAGCCAAAAAAGGGCTACAGTGCCAAACCGTCTTCTTCAGGAGACCGAGCAGCTAAGACAGTCTCTTACCGGACTACGCCCAGTGGTTTACAGATTATGCCCCTCAAAAAGCCACACAATGGTCTGCCGAATGGAGATGCCAGTTATGAGAAAGACACAAGACCTTTTGGGGTTGACTCCCAAAAGGCAAACATGGATTTAAATGAACACAAAGGGGAGCCCAATTTGCCTGGAGTATTGGATGTTAATAACGAATCTCGCATCATGAATGGAATCGGTATGTGATGTTTAACATTTTATTTTGGAATGCATTTTTTTAAAAAGTTGGTTGTGTTTAAATAGTTATCCAACAATATTGATTTATTGTATGAAATGTGGGCCATAATATTCATATGTTAATCTAAAGAATCCAAACTGACTTGGGCCTATCTAAGGAGGAAAGAATTTAAAAGTGAATGAATGAATGAATGAATGAATGAATGAATGAATGAATGAATGAATGAAGTACACACCTATGCATGCCTACTTACTTACTCCCTGCTAAGAATGTACAGGATTGCTTCTAAATATAAAATACATCAAATGTTCATCTATTCACTTACAGCAGGCATGCCCAAACTTTGGCCCTCCAGATGTTTTGGACAGCAACTCCCACAGTCCTTTGCCATTAGCAATCTAAGTTTAGAATTCTGGGAGTTGTGGTTCAAATCATCAGGAGGGCTGAAGTTTGGACATGCCCAACTTACAGTGATGTGGGTTTTCTTTAAAAAAATAGTTTGATTGATTGATTGATTGATTGACTGGCTGACTGACTGACTGGGTTGGTTGGTTGATTTTTTTTGTACCACCCATCTGGCTGAAGACCACTTTGGGTAGTTTACAACAAATTAAACGAACATAACTAAAATGCAATGAAAAGAAGAAAGAGTAAAAATAATCAAGTGCAAATAACATCTAATTAATGGTCTAGCACAGAGATGGTGAACCTTTTGGAGACTGAGTACCCAAACTGCGATTCAAAATCCACTATTTTTTTCACAAAGTGCCTGTGTAGCAATTTAACCTGAATACAGGTGGCTGTGAAGGAGCAATGTTGGGTGCCCACAGAAAGGGCTCCGAGTTCCACCTTTGACATCCGTTCCATAGGCTCACCAACATTGGTCTAGCATTATCCAAGCTAGCCTTCATGGGCCACAATACCCTGTTGTTGTTTTTG
Organism: Phrynocephalus forsythii; assembly: GCA_029282475.1. NCBI lineage: Eukaryota > Metazoa > Chordata > Lepidosauria > Squamata > Agamidae > Phrynocephalus > Phrynocephalus forsythii. The sequence continues at coordinate 19,634,687 of JAPFRF010000013.1, forward strand.
GTTGGTGTTGAGTCTTCTTTCCTCTTCCAAATCTCACCATATTAGACTTGTTGACCCTGATGATCTTTGCAATATCCAGACTTTATGTGGAAATCATTTTTATTGGATTATTTGCAATAATGTAAAGAGATATCATACAGTCACCCCCCGCCGATTGCGGGGGTTAGGGACCCACCCCACCTGCGATGCATGAAAGGCTTCGCGGAGGAGGGTGGGGGTGGCGCGGAGCGACCCGATCGCCCCCCCCCCGTGCAGCTCCGAGGCTTCTCGGAGGAGCACGGGAGCAGTGCGGAGCAACCCAATCGCCCCTCGCCACCACCCGCGTGGCTCTAAGGCTTCTCAGAGGAGCGCAGGGGGGGCGCGGAGTGACCGGATCGCCCGCCACCCACCCACCCACCCCGCACGGCTCCGAGGTGCAGGTACTCTGATCCCGCGATGTAGTGGGACCGCAGTACCTGAACCGCGAAATGGTGGGGGGTGACTGTATATGACAAAATATGACTGCATCTGGAAGAGCACTGTTGTTGTTTTTAAGGACACCCATCTAAAGAGAGCCTTGCCTGACAGATCAATGACGTTTCTTTTGTTGAAGTAGAACTGTAGCACTGTCAGCGTCGCTCATTCATGCTCTGTGTTACTTTTCATTTCCAATTCACATTGAGAAAAATCCAATTTAGTATAACGAGTTGAATATTCAATTTCCATAAGTGATTATTGAGTCTGTGGGCACATGCAAGACACGGCATTTTTTTTCTTGGCTGCTTGTCCTTACAACGGATTGAGAAGCTTGAGGTTTTTCAAATAGAAACAAGCTGGGTGGGGTGTTCATTTTTCAGGGTTTTCCTCTTTATCTCCATTGCACTGAAAACATTCCAGTTCCTTTCACATGAAGCTGCTCTTGGTGGAATGCTTAGATTCCTTTGGGCAGTTCTGAGCAACAGTCATCGTATGAGGCAAAAATACAGTATATGAATTGGAAAATTCTCCACAGAAAAATGCAACAGTGCAACATTTTCCACCTCACACCTCTGCTCTCTTATGTTCTTCATGTTAAATGATGGCATTTTCAACCGAAAAGTAAGTAGGAGATTTGTACCCCCGATAATGTTCTTGTCACATCTGAAATCATCTGAGACCCTCTACTGGAAAATGATTTGCTGAAGAAAGGAGAAATTCCACCAGTTTTTGGTTTTGTTGTATATATCTGTGGAACATCTGGAACAGTGGTTTTCAACCTTGGGTCCCCAGATGTTCTAGAACTAAAACCTCCAGAAGTCTTTATGCTGTCCAGAATTTCTAGAAGTCGTAGACCAAGAATATCTGGGACCCAAGGCTGGAAACCACTGATCTTGAAAAAATAAACCCAGCAGACAATCCTCTCATGTTGATTCTGGGTTTCTTTTGCTGCTCTGTCTTTCTGTCCTGAGGCAGGGTGTGCAAATAGTAATGCAACAGGAAAGGACAGGATTTTATCTTTTTCTGTCACATTTTGCAGTCATCCTCTCACCAGTAAAGGGTGATATGGTGGATCTCTTGTCTAAGGCGCTCTCACTTCAGGTGCCCATGCCCAAGGAGGCTCGGAAATTGGTAACCTGCAACTGAGCCTTCTCTGTGGCTGGCCCCTCGCTTTGGAACCAACTTCCAAGTGAGCTGTGCCTAGCACAGTCCCTGCCCGCCTTCAAAACAGCACTCAACACTCTGCTTTTCCGAGAGGCATTGGGCGACCTTTAGTTCTCCCCCCCCCAAACTCTGTGCTGCCATCTGCCGATTATTTTGTTTGGCCTCTGCCCCCTCCCCACCCACTTTGTGCTCATGAGCTGACCAAAAGTGCCCACTAAAATCCAGACAAGGACCCATCCTGAAACTCACTCATCAGGCTTCTTAGAAAATGTTGCTTCTTATCTTCTCCCATGCCTCTCTCTCTCTCTCTCTCTCTCTCTCTCTCTCTCTCTCTCTCTCTCTCTCTCTCCTCTGCCTCCTGTGTTTGGGTTGGGTTGCCCTATTGCTGAGCCCATGGCATGAGGAGGAGTAGCAGAAAAGCTTCGGACTCTGTAGCCGCAGGTGTCTCTTCCGTCCTCCCTTCCTTCCTTCCTTCCTTGCGCCGCTCCCGAGGATGGTACAGGCCGCGCAGAGGCTGGCCAAGGCTGTGACCACCCAGGGCCCGTGGCTCGTCTCCGCTGCCATCACTTACTCAAAGCCTCATCTAGCCACTTCCTGGTACTATGCCAAAGTTGAGCTGCCCCCCCCAACTCCTGCTGAAATTCCCAAGGCCATTGACAGTATAAAAGGGTTGGTGAAAAGCTTTCAGTCTGGACATCTGGCACAACTCACAGTCAAGGAAGCACTGAGGAATGGCTTGGTGGCTACAGAGGTGCTGATGTGGTTTTACATTGGTGAGATCATAGGCAAACATGGCCTTATTGGATATAATGTCTGAAAGCTCTTCGGACTCTGCTTCTCACAAGCTTTGAAAAGGGACAGAGGTCTGCTCCCTGGATGGCAGTTTCTGTCTTTCCATCCTTATCCATCCCTGCCTCCTCCATGACCCGCAGTTGTGGTGAAGTTGTAATTTCAAGCGGGTGAATGTAGATGCAGGTGTGTTCGGGAAGAACAATGTCTATGTGAGAGTGTGTGTCTTGAGGAGAGACCCTGTACTTCTGGATTTGTAATGACATTATGGTCCCCAATAGTCAGTCTTTCAATGCCTGCAACTTGGGGGAGGCAAGGGGAGACAAGGGGGATCTGAGGTGACAGAATGTGTACTTTGTACTATTCCACACACACTCTGCTTTAGGGGTGGGGTGGGGGCAGATTCCATGCTTGCCCTGGCAACGTCCCCTAGTTGTGGGCCTGAGTCTGTCAACATTCCGTGACCACTAGGCATGTAGAGTCTCTGCTGGGCTGTTTTGATGTTTAACCTCCCTTCATGTTTAACTTTTTGGGAGTTATAGTTCTGAGTTATAGTTGGCTTTCCCCAAATCCTGTGTGGGTAGGTGGCACGGCTTTGCACCATGACCTCTACCACGAAAAGGGAAATAGGCTATGCTGTTTCATAAATGAAAGACATTGAGGGGAATGTGATAGGAAAATGGAGGAGCTGGAGGGGGATGATTGGCTAGTTAATTTGATTATTTAAATTTTATCCTGTCTTCCCTCCATTAATCTCAAGGTGATCTAGATTTCTCTGATTCCCCTTGCTTTATCTGCACAACAACCACCCTGTGAGGTCGTCCAGGCTGAGATTGGACTAGTGACTGGCCTGAAGTCACCCTGAGATGCCTCTGTGTATTTTGTGTGTGTGTGCGTGTGCGTGTGTGAACGAGAGACCAAAGCATTGAGCCTGAAGGGCTCTGTTTTGTATCCGAGATGCCTCTTGCATGGATCCAAGGGATGGTTTGTGTCCTCGGAAACTACTGCATGACACCGAGCTATGGTTTCCAACCCTGCAAGCTGGCCTGCCTAGAAACTCAACTGTGTTTTGTATGCCTCAAGTTTGCTACTGGGAGCCCATTTGATAAGACGTGCATCTAACATTGCCCAGCTTACTTTTCCCTCACTCGCATCCTGAACTCTGCCCGCTGTCAGAATGGAGTCCCTTAAGACCTTTCCTCAGTTTGAACTCAATGCCCCAGCTGGAAAAGGTGGCCAGCCTCTGGTGAGCAGTAGCTGTTGGCCGACCCTGTTGAATTGGAGCTGGGAACTCCAGTTCATGTTGGAAACTTGTATTTCACTATCACTCAACAGATGTCAATGTTTTCTTGGGTGCTGCCTAGCCCATGTTGGCCCAGGCCCTGATAACTGTAAAATATCTGTTGAAGTTTCTTTGACTTGCAGCTGCATTCAGTTGTCATTCCCTGGCATTTGCTGTCTTCTGTTATCACGTTGCTGTCTGGTGCTTTGTTGATACCATAATTGAGAGTGATTATTTTGTCAGGTTCCTTAACAGCATAAAAAGGAGGGGGAGTTCACTTAACATGTCCTGTCTTTCTGTCTTTCCCTGTTGATCTAATTCTCCACAGTGTTAGCGAAATTCTAAAAAGCAAATAGAGAAATTATATATCATTATATTATTTGATGTTCATGCAACCTCATAGTTCAGAAATAATCTGAAATGACAGCTTTCATGTTCCTCCCTGGAACCTCCCTGTGTGTTCCTTTTGCCTTGAGAGATGCTGATAATAAAAATGTTTTTGCTACATTTGTTTTTTTGCAAGGGACCGCAAATTGTTGTGGTTTGTAAGCATGCTGAGGAGGATGAGGGCCACAATGTGCATGGAAGATTTCATTTCAATTTGCTTTTATTAAATCTGGTTTTCTTATGTCTTTGGGGGAAGTTCAGGGGAGCCTTTGACGTAACAGGTAACCTTCTCTGCAAACAAACAAACAAACAAACAAACAAACAAAGATAGATAGATAGATAGATAGATAGATAGATAGATAGATAGATAGATAGATAGATAGATAGATAGATAGATAGATAGATAGATAGATAGATAGATAGATAGATAGATACTACCACCAAATTAGAGAACCCTCAGGGTTCACTTAGTATCCATTTCAGAGGACCAGGTTTCATGATTTCCAAGGTGATGAAGATGTATCGATATACTCACTGTTGCATCTACATTTTCTTTTCCAAATGCAGGCTTATTTCTTGACTTATCTGTTTTTAATGGGCTTACAGTATGGAATTTTAAAATGAAAACAGAGGGGTGTGTCAGAGGTTTTCAGAACCAGAAAAGGGATTGGAGCGTATCCCTCAGAGGTCATCTGAGGCCAGACCCACTCAGGATGTCGCAGGCGCGCTCACTCAGGGTGCCCCCACCCAGGGAGGCGCGGAGGTCGGCCACGCACAACCGCGCCTTCTCTGTTGTGGGCCCCTTACATTGGAACCACCTTCCGAGTTTGCTGCGCCTTGCACCATCCCTGCCCGCCTTCTGTATGTAAGTCATTGGAAACTTTGCTATTCAGGGATGCATAGGGTGACCTAATTTGATTTGATTTGATTTAATTTAATTTAATTTAATTTAATTTAATTTAATTTATTCAACCTATTTGATTTGATTTGATTTAGTTTACTTTGTGCCCCTCTTTTGTTGTTGTTGTTGTTGTTGTTGTTGTTGTTGTTGTCTACTGCCCATTGATCCATCTTGTTGTATTGCCTTGTTCTGCTTTTTAATCTTGTAAACCACCCAGAGTTCCATATTGGAAGACGGGCGGTATAAAAATGAAATAAATAAATAAATAAATCGGGGTTGTGCTAAATTTGCATAAAATTGCCAGATGTTGATTTAGAAAAACAAAGTTGAAATAAGTGACTGTGATGGAAAGAGAAATGCATTCCAATGCATAGAGGGAGGCCAAGGTGATTGTCTGCTCACTCTGCTATCCAGATGATGTAGCTGATGGCCATCTTCAAGACTCCTGCTCTCTCTTGCTGGTTTTTAAAAAAACAAAAACCTTTCAAGGTGGACTTGAACTCGGTAGCCTTTCAAATACACCACTGTCCTTCTGATAACCCTAAAGCAATGTTGGCAAATCTATGGCACGGGTGTCATAGGTGGCACTCGGAGTCCTTTCTGTGGGCACCCAACATCACCCCTTTCCCACCTGTATTCAGGTTAAATTGCTTTATTTGCACTTTGCAGAAAATTAATGGGATTTGAATCGCAGTTTGGGCACTCGGTCTCTAAAAGGTTTGCCATCACTGCCCTAAAGCATTGTCCTATCTAAAGTAAGGCACATGACCACCCATAAGTAGACCATCACTAAAGCAAAGCAGAAGCAAAGTGGTCTTCTTATATACCGCCCTATAGTATTTCAAGTAGTCTCTGGGCAGTTTGGAGTTTTCAATTACAGTGTGCAGGCTACACATTGCCCCCCACCCCAGCAAGCTGTGTACTCATTTTACCAACCTCGGAAGGATGGAAGGCTGAGTCAACCATGAGCCTGCTACCTGGGATTGAACCCCAGGTCGTGAGCACAGTTTAACCTGCAGGACAGGCATTTAACCACTGCACCACAAGGCTCTTTCTAAAGCTTTCTCCCCTGTGGATGTCTTTGTTCTGACAGAAAAATAAAGCTGCTGCTGTTAGGTGGGAAGAAGGTTCCACCGCCCTTGGTGCCTGCTAGAGATGGGCACGAACTGCCGGTTTGGCAGTTCATCCTGGTTTGGTTTTCATCTGAGCAGATGTTCAGCACTTCTCAGCCCTGTTGCCTCTGATAGACCTCAACTCAGATGCAGCACCAGACAGGGCACTGCCTCTGAGTGGGACCCTACTGGAAAAGACGGGGCTGGGAACCTCTGAACATGTATTTGAATAAAAAAACGAACCAGCACAAAGCACTGCTTCAGTGGTTCATGTCCATCTCTAGTGTTTATACCTTCTGCTGAAATGGTGGTGGATTTTAGGACTCATTCTATTCAGCCACCTCTTATGATATCAAATAACTTAGTGTCAATAGTGGAGTCCTTTAAATTTTTAAGTACTGTTATATTTCAAGATTTAAAATGGTCATCTAATATTGAAATTATTATTTAGAAAGCACAACAAAGAATGTTTTTATCTGCGTCAACTTAGGAAGTTCAGACTGCCAAAAGAACTGTGGATTCAATTCTATAGAGGTCTTATTCAAAGAGGTGTTATTGAATCTATTATCTGTTCCTTTGTAACTGTCTGGTTTAGTTCTGCAACTAAGCATGACAGATATAGTCTTCAAAGGATAATTGGAACTGCAGAAAAAAATATTGCTACTAATTTGCCATCTATTGTGGAATTGTATACCACATGAGCTAAAAAGAGGGTGATGAAAATATATACAGATTCCACACATCCTGGACATAATCTGTTTCAATTGTTCCCCTCAGGGCGACGTTTCAGGGCATTGCACACTAGGACAACTAGATATAAAGATAGTTTCTTTCCAAGTGCTATCAAACTGTTGAATAATTAATTTTTACTTCTCTTCTTCCTTTTTAAATAATAGTTTATATTGTATTGTTGTACTCTGTTTTTATTGCTGACTATATGATTCTTATATTTCCTTTTATATTTGGAGAGCATATTTTACCAAAACAAGTTCTGGGTGTGCCCAACCACACTTGGCCAATAAAAGTATTCTGATTCTGATTCATATTACTCTGTCCCTAGATGGGCAGCTGGGAGGATACTTCCATGGACTGACTGCACCAGTGGTTCTCAACCTGTGGGTTCCAAGATGTTCCTGGACTGCAATTCCCAGAAGCCTCCACCACTTGCTGTGCTGGAAGGGGTTTCTGGGAGTAGCAGTCCAGGAACATCTGGGGACCCACAGGTTGAGAACCACTGGACTACGCTGTTCTATTTGCCATTCCTAATACTTCCCAAAGCGCCTAGGCTGCTCCATCCTCTGTGCAGTTCACAATCCTCTTAGCCTGCACTGCAGCCTCCACCAATCCTGATATTTTGGACTCCCACTCCAAGGCTGGCTGGCCATTGACCATGCCAGCTGTGACTGTGTCCAGGGTTGGAGAAGGATGTCCCCATGGGTGGCCCTTTTCCTGTCCCTCCTTCTTGATGAAGGTTTTGTGTCTTTAGCAGCTGCTTTGTGTTAGGAAAAGGTGACCCTGTTGAGTTTTCCATCTTCTGCACAGCTGTTACAATATGTTCTCAGGTTGCTCTGAATTACTTTCCCTGCATCTGAGACCTAAACACTGGCATTCTGTCTATAAATAACCTGATGCATTTTATCTCTGTGCTGTTGGTCATTTCAGGAGGTTGACATGTTCCACAGATTGCAGCCTGTCATGAGATTAGGTAGATTAGATTTTAATGCATGAAATAGCAACACACGTGCTGTATAATATCCGATTAGGTGCCAGCTCCTGTCAGCTGTATCATCTCCTTTTTAGTTGCCACAAACGCTGCAGTAGACCTCCTGTGGACCAGCCATTGGTTGAATTCCCCACCCTCTTGCACAATTCACTTTGCTTTGTTTTGCTTTGGTTTCCTTTCCTTGGAGGATGCTGTGAGGTTAACAGGCTTCTTTTGTCACCTCTTCAACTGGCTCACTAGGTGCTCTCTTTGAGCAAACTAGGAAACAACAAATAATGATAATATCTTGATTGATGAGCGTGGTTCTGCTGTATTTGATTTCCCTGAAGGATTAACCCCCTGCCTGCTTCCCTTACTGGCTCTGTCTTCACCAGCTGTTTCTGATTCCTCAGTAGCGTATATATTACCAACTTAAGAAACCCTAGTCTACCTTCATCTGTTACCCAATCTTTTGTAGACATTGTTTTTTCTCCTCTAAGAACCTTCCAATTTGCTGTGTTGGAAGTGGGATTGGGAAGTTTAGATTGGGCTTCCCAGATACAAGAGTGAGGTGCAGGCAGCTCATGGCAACCCTAAGTGTTACTTACTACAGCTGTCACTTGATACTGTAAAAGAAAAGGTTAGCCAAATAAATGTATGCATTTTAGTCAATTAATAAAGGAGCTAAATTTGCATTTGTGGGGGGGAAATAGTGACAAGTTTGGGACAACAATCCTTCATTTATGTCGCAGCTGGGGTTGTCTTTGACAATGCATTCCATGGCCTTTCATGAATAAGAACAAACTGTGGGGTTTCCCCCTCCCCTAAATGTTTTTGTATTTCTGCAAATCTTGGTTGCCACCTCCTTTCTGTTGTTATTTTTCCTGGCTCTATGTCATATAATCTCACGGGCACTCGCCACCTGCTTTTGGTTTAAGAGAAAGTGATTATGGCTTGAACATTTGCCCACTGCATTTTGAGCCTGGAAGGGATATTCCCAAAGAGACTTCTCTTGGCTGGTGCAGCCGAGTCAAGTCTGTAAAGACCCTTTGCCCCAAGGAGGCTGTTGTCAAAACATGTTTGAACAACCTTCCGGCGGTATTAAATTGCTGTTTTCAAGCACCAGTCTGGGACTCTCTGTGGTCTCGGCTCCTGGGTGATGCCTTGTCTTCCACTTAGGCCAGGCATGTCTCCTGATGTTTTGGACCACAACTCCCAGAATTCCAAGCCTGTATTTCCAATGGCAAAAGACTGTGGGAGTTGTGGTCCAAAACATCTGGAGGGCTGAAGTTTGGACATGCCTGACTTAGGCCCTTCCTTCTATGTGCCTCTTCTTTGAGAGTTTTTTTTTATATGCTGCTATGCTGGACCCACCATCATACCTGCATCACACTTGTGGTCATCATGCGCAGGGTCATTTAAGTAATCAGATATTGCCAGAGCTCAAGCAATGCCCTTCCAAAAACAACTGGGCTCACATTTGGCTTTAAACGTATTTGAAATTTGCGGGAAACACCACATTAAAAGTAGTGTTTAACTTTTGAGCAGGATTTCGGTTGTAACTTCCATGCACATCAAGTGATGTGTCCATCTCAGAAACCGCCTTCCCATACAAGTATTGTTTAAAAGCTGGCAGAACGTTTTGTATATGAGTTCTGCTTAAGTGGAAAGAAACCTAGTGTGAAAGAGAAAGTATGCATCTGTTTTTACCATTTATGCACTCCTGGACTCTGATGAAAAAAATGAGTGCTACCCTAGAAATAAAATCAGGCAGGTTGAACCACTCATGACTAGAGATGGGCACAAATCAGAAAAATGGTGATTCGTTACAATTTGTGATTTATCAACTTTGATGAATCATGAAGCACGAATGTTCAATGTTTTTCTTACAAATCAACAAATCAATTTGTTGATTTGTTTTTTGTAAAAAAATTATACAATATACAAAAAATTACAAATTACAAAGAAAAGAAAGCATCAACAACAGTGTGCCAGGACCCTGCCTGTCACAGAACCTGACTCTGAGGGGTTAAATGGTGAAGAGCTGCTGGAGGAGCCTTGCAGCTCAAGCCAGCAGGCAGCTGCATCTGATGACTCAGCTGAAAACATATCTTCTCCCCCTAGAAGGGCTATGAGCAGGATTCTGCAAAGACGTGCTACCAGGAGAGCTAGGGAAAGGGTCTTTGATGCTAGACGGGGAATCAGGTCGGGAAGCCCTGAGTACTAGCAGGAGCCTTTCCAGTAGTAAGGGTGTGTTCTCTGTTTTGAGATAAAGCTGGTAAGCTCACCTTGAGCTCTCTGTGGGAGCAACATGTCATTTGAACTTGCAACCACGTTCCTGTCTGTGACCTTGGCTCTGTTTCCTGATTTTGGACTGACTTCCTGGACAACGGCTTAATCTGTTCCCTTGGGTTTGGCATCTGGTTTCCGTGAGACATTCTGGTTTTGACTTGGGCTGTTAATTGCTGGGAGTTGGATTCTGTTATTTATCTGGCACTTGATTGTTGCAAAGGACTTGAACTTGCCTGGCTTTCCACTAAAGATCTTGGCAAAGAACTGAACCCTGTTTGTGTGTGTGCTCTGTGTGCGGGGCTTGACACAGTGCACCTCTTCACCATCGGGACCATTCTTATTTTCTTTCCTTATCCTCCCCTCCAGAATAGAATTGATTGTTGTGCGGAAGCTTTACCCTTATCTCTTACAAGCACATATTTAATACATTTTATAAATCATAAAATATCTCTTTTTAACTCTACTTTTTAACCTTTAAAGTGCATTTCAATTTATCATTTAAAGCAGTATTCCATATTTCATTATACGATTCATCTACATATAGTTCATGCCTGGATTTCCAATTTCTAGCTATTATTAATCTAGCCGCTATCAATAAATTTGAAATCAAATCTCTAGTTTTAAAACCATCATTATTATCAGCATATATTGACAAAAAAGCAATTTCAGAATTGGGCTCTATATTCCTTTTTAATATATCACTTAATTCTTTTTCTGTAAGTTTCCAGGCAGGAGCTGTTCCTCCCGTCATACCTGCAGACTTTCAGTACACAAAGCTGCTGTTCTGTCATTGAGTTTTGATTCCCTACCATGAAGATGCAAGCCCAAATGATATTACTTGCACCAATAATTTACATACAACCATGGCTTGGTGATACCTTTGTTGGAAAACCATACAGTCTGCAAGCTTTCAAGGATCAAATTCCACTGATCATGCAGGCACAGATGTTGTGTTGTTAGAGGAGAGAGTTTGGAGTCCCCAATGTTCATGGCAAATGGTGGTGCCAGGCCTGCTTCTTAGATGCAAGTTAGAGAGAGGGTGCAGGCTTAATTAGGTCCCAATTGGGTTTACTACATTTTCACCCCAATGCTTAGATGGCGTGGGTTTACTAAATTTTCACCCCAACGCTTAGATGGAGGACTTCCAAGTTCTCTGTGTTGCTCAGATGATGCAGGAGGGTGTAGGGATAATGCTGGAGCTTCTTTGTGTGTGTGTGTGTGTGTGTGTGTGTGTGTGTGTGTGTGTGTGTGTGTGTGTGTGTGTGTGTGTGTGTGTGTGTGTGTGTGTGTGTGTGTGTGTGTGTGAGAGAGAGAGAGAGAGAGAGAGAGAGAGAGCCAATAAACAGCTTCCTCAGCTGTATTTTTAAAACCACAACTGCAATACTGCCTGCACCCTCTCTAGCTGACATCTCAGAAGCAACCGTCTGCCATGAAACATTGGGCTCTAAATTTTCTGCACTAACAACAAGACAAGACATCAGTGCATGCCAGAAGGAAATTACAGGTTATTTTTCTTACTTGTTCGAAACCCGGGTTGCAAAGAAAATAATGAAATCTCATTAAGAACTTCAGAAGTACTGTTATAAACCGAATATGTAATTTTAGGGTTTTTCTGTATGATTGATAATCACCATCTATAATCGTTATTTCACAGATGATCTCCAGTAGGAGACCATTAAACTTCTTGCATATTTAACTCATGGTAAAAATTAATTAAAGACTGCTTGCAGGGGGGGACATAATAAAGTACTCCAAATAAATAAAAGTTATCTGCCCCAACATTATTAAATATTTAAAACAATTTCTTAATGTGGTAATAAACATACGCATGGGGAAGGTTATGGGTGTGATAAATAAGGTGAATGAGTAGGATCTAGACTTCATACACACAGGGTGGATTTCAGCAGCTACACGGCAAGATTCTGCTGTTGAAAGTATCAGGGTTTTAGGTTTGTGTACTATATAAGTATTTATTTAATAGATGCCTTCTTGCACAGAGTCAGAAAAATGCACTTGTGTAAGGGATTGTAAGGGATTGATACGACCACATCACCCCAGTTCTGGCTCGCCTGCATTGGCTACCCATTGCTCTCCGGATAAGGTTCAAGGTCCTGGTTTTGGTTTTCAAAACCCTCCACGGCTTGGGTCCTGAATACCTGTTGGAGCGTATCTCCCAGAGGTCAACTGAGGCCAGACCCACACGGATGTCACAGGCGTGCTCACTTAGGGTGACCACTCCCAGGGAGGCATGGAGGTTGGTCCCGCACGGCCACACCTTCTCAGTTGTGGGCCCCACTTTCTGGAACCATCTACCTAGTGAGCTGTGCCTTGCACAGTCCCTGCCAGCCTTCAAAAAGGCTTTAAAAACTATGCTTTTTAAGGAGGCATATGGCGACCTTTAATTTAATTTCTTTCTTTCTTTCACTTTTCTCCCCCACACACACACACACGTCGTTGCCCCATCCTGCTGATTTCTCCACTTTTGATTATACTGTTTTTCTCCACTTTTGATTATACTGTTCTTTAACTTGTGTTCTTATCTTGTGAACCACCTAGAGTTCCTGTAGGAAAATAGCACAGTGTATAAATGAAGCAAATAAATAATAATAATAACAACAAGAGGAATGGATGGGGAAGATAATAGCCAATGGGATTAACACAAACATGGCTGACTTGGATTGGTTTCAATCCCATTCATGCCTCCTACTATCAGAATGGTTCAATGTAAATTCATTATGACTACTGTAGAGTATTTACAGAAGCCTTAACCTGTGGCAGGATTATCTTTCTCATCATAAATTATATTGACATTTACCTTCCTAGAGCCTCAAAAGCAAATAATCCAACAACCCCCATGATGTTAACTGAAATACTTTCTATTGCCTTTGGTTACTCCCACAGAGACCAATTTACCATAATTTCCCACGATATTCCACCCGTGCTTCATTTAAGGTGTAAGCAAATATGACCCCCAACCCAGGAACCATCTGTAGATCTGTTGAATCTGAATGGTATTATGCTGGGCCATCCAGAGATAAGAAGTGACTTTGCTCAATACCGTTGAAAAATAAACACAAATGCATTAATTTGTTTAATACATTTAGTTCTTCCACTTTTCAGGTTAAATACTCACTGTGCTGCTCCGCTGCCATTAGTATAGAGGATTTAGACAGCCAGTGGCTTAATGGTAGAGCCTCTGCTTTGTGTAAAAAGGGTTCTAGGTTCGACCACAGCACCACTAGGAAAGGTCTGTAAACACTCCTGCACAAAACACTAGGAAATCAGTGACCATTCAAAGCCGAGGCTACTGAACTAAACATTAAGAACATAAGAACAGGCCTTGCTGGAACAGGCCACCCATCCAGTCCAGCATTCGGTCTCACACAGCGGCTCACCATTTGCTTCAGGGTATTCCCAAGCAGATGTCTTCACCTGCTTATGATTCCCTGCAAATGGCATTGAGAGATCTCCCGCCTATCTCTCCAACCTGGAGGCTATCCATAGGCATCCATCAATGATAGTCATTGATACCTTTGTTCTCCATGAACTTGTCCAATCCTTTCTTAAAGCTGTCAAGGCTGACATCTGTCACCACTTCTTCTGGCAGGGAGTTCCACAGACCAGTGATCCTCTGGGTGAAAAATTACTTTCTCTTATTTGTTTGAGATCTAGCACCCAAAGGTTTCATGGAGTGCCCTCCACTTCTAGTGTTGTGCAATAGGGAAAACAGTTTTTCCTTATCTACTTTGTCCACACCTTGTATGATCACCTCTTAGATGCTGTTGTTCAAGAGTGAAGAGGCCCAGCCGTTGCAGCCTGAGATGGTAAGGAAGGTGTTCCAGTCCCGTAATCTTTCTGTTTGCCCTCCTCTGCACTTTTTTCATTTCCATAATATCCTTCTGGAGGTATGGGGACCAGAACTGTACACAATACTCAAGATGGGGCCTCACCATAGATTTATAAAGAGGTAAAATGACACTTGCTGACTTATTTTCTATACCCTTCCTAATGATCCTTAGCATTGAGTTTGCTTTTTCCCTGCTGCGGCACACTGGGTTGACATCTTCATTGAGCTGTCCACCAAGATACCAAGGTCCCTTTCCTGGTTTGTTGCAGAGAGTTCATACCCCATCAATGTATAAATGTAATTGGGGTTTTTTACCCCAACGTTCAACACTCTGCACTTACTAATGTTGAAGCTCATTTGCCAGTGGTTTGCCCACTCTCCCAGTGTCAAGAGATCCCTCTGTTGCTCCTCACAATCTCTCTCAGTTTTTACTCCCCTGTACAATTTAGTGTTGTTGGCAAATTTGGCTACCTTGCTATTTACTCCTACTTCTAGGTCACTGTGGGTATGGTGAACCCTCCAATGCTGGAGGCATTTGGGGGGAAATTAAGCATCTCACCATCTATCAGATATCCTTTGATTTGATTTCCTGCATTGAGCAGAAGGTTGCATTCAGTGGCCTTATAGGCCCCTCCCAGCTCCATTATTCAATGATTCTATGCTCCAGGGTGACTCTGATTCTGTGCTCCAGGGTGGGCGAGAGTGGGATCCATACCAGGATTCAACCTGAACTTTTTCTGGAGCTATCCAAGGTGCTGATTGTTACCCTCCAAAGAGGTCCAACAACCTTGATTAGTCTCTCCAAAGTTCCAACTAAATTCTGGCGAAGATTTTCGAGCATCACCAGATGAAATCAGTCATTTGTCTCAACTGAGCAGAAAGTAACTTCTTGTGATAAGAACAGGTCACCATCATTAACAAGTAGGTCCTTTTTTTTTTTAAGTACATCCTACTTTCAACCATTGTAGGCTAGGGAAGACCTGTCTGGAAAACTCCAAATCTCTTGTGCTAGCAATGCTAAATCAGGTGGACCCGTGATCTGTTTCATTTTAATGCTTGTCTGTCTGTAAATGAAGGGCCGTAGATCAGTGGCAAAGCACATGCTTTCCATGCAAAAGGTTGGAGGTTTAATCTCTGCTATGTGCCAGTAAGGATGAGAAAGACCCTGGCCTGCAAACTCCAGAGAGCTGCTGTCGGCCACTGTCCATAATATAGGGCTGGAGGGACCAATGGTTCACCTCTCTGTAAAGCTGCTTATTATTCTGTGTGAATTAAATATAATCTATCGAAGAATGCAAACGTTTAGGTTGGAACCAGTATATTCACAATGAGTCCAGGTGCAACCTAGTTGTCACAGCCAAACAAAGTCATCCATACAACACTCATAAGAACAAAAACCATTTTAAAAAAATAGCAACAAGAGAGCCACCATGTGTAGGGATGTGAGATCACCGTTAAAAAAATAAAAATACCTAATTATAGAATCATAGATGGAAGAGACCTCAAGGGCCATCTAGTCCAACCCCCTGCCATGCAGGAACCCCCATCACAATATTTCCGACAGATGGCCATCCAGCCTGTGCTGAAAAACCTCCAAAGAAGGAGACTCAACCAGCCTCCGCGGCAGCATATTCCGCTGCTGAATAGCTCTAACTGTCATGAAGTTCTTCCTAATGTTCAAATGGAATCTCTTTTCCTGTAGTTTGAAACCATTGCCCCGAGTCCTAGTCTCTGAAGCCATGGAAAACAAACCTGTTCCCTCTTCAATATGACATCCTTTCAAATATTTAAACATAGCTATCATATCCCCTCTCAGTCTTCTTTTAGAGAGGCTAAACATTCCCAGTTCCCTAAGCCGTTCCTCATAAGACATTTCCTCCAGACCTTCAACCATCCTGGTAGCCCTCCTCTGCACCTGCTCGAGGTTGTCAACATCCTTTTTAAATTGAGGCGCACAGAACTGGACACAGCACTCCAGGTGGGGTCTGACAAGAGCAGAACAGAGTGGTACTATCACTTCCCTTGATCTAGACACTATGGTTCTGTTGATACAACCAAGAATCAAATTGGCTTTCCTGGCCGCCGCATCACACTACTGACTCATGTTCAATTTGTTGTCCACCAAGACTCCTAGATCCCTTTCACAGGTACTATCCTCCAGCCAAGTATCCCCCATCTTATATTTGTGCAATTCATTTTTTTTACCTAAATGTAGTACCCTACATTTCCCTCTGTTGAAATCCATTTCGTTAGCTTTGGCCCAGCACTCTAGTCTGTCAAGGTCTTTTTGGATTTTAATCCTATCCTCTAGGAAATTTGCAGCCCCTCCCAATTTGGTATCATCTGCAAATTTAATTAGCATACTCTCTATTCCTTCCTCCAAGTCATTAATAAAGATATTGAACAGCACTGGACCTGATAGGATAGTGTGACTGACCCAAAGTCATTGACCTGAACCCACTCTGAAATCCCAACTCAAGTGCAGCCATGGAATCATTGGGATTGAAGCACCATTCAGCTTGTTGACCTAGTGGTTCTGCTCCTACTAGGACCAGCAGTTGGCTTTTAGTCATTGACTTTCACTATTCACTGGAGACTGCAGCCTCGATCTGTCGCATCCTGGGCCAACATTCCAAGCAGTGCATATCTTTCCAGATCTCTGATGGCTCCAGCTCTCATCAGCTCTATCTAGTAGAGCTAGTGAGGGGGGAATTACGGGAACCACGATCAAAAATGTCAGGAGAATCATATGCACTGCACTGTATATTGCACACAATATTTCTTTAGTGCTTCTTTAGCTCTTACAATATTGCTTTTCTCAAAGGAAGAAAACATACCAAAATGTACATCTTTAAAAATGCGTACAAATACAAACGTGGACATTAAGAATATAAAGTGATGGAGTTTGGGTGATGGGTACCCCAGTCTGGACTGTTTTCTTCTATTGCTCTCGAAAGCTCAGCAATTTTTATTTTTATTTTTCTAGCACCCTATGAAGGGATCACCTTGATTTTGTTGTTTTATGGTTGCACAGCTCCAAACTTGTGGGTGTTTTAAATTCTATTGGAATATAATTTTTACTATGTTTTTTTACATTTCTATCTGGCTTCTTCCTCTAAGGAGCTCAGGGTGGCATCCGTGGTTTTCACAACAGTCCTGCGAGGAAGGCTAATATATCTTAATTGTACTGGACTGCATAGGAGATCAAAATCCAATACACATACAAGTCAGAATGATTTTGACAGTAATAATCATAGAACTGCAGGACTGGAAGGGACCGTAAAGATCATGGAGTCCACCCCTTCTCAAGGAGGCCCAGTGTGGAATTGAACTCCCAACTAGAGATGGGTACAAAATGAGCAATTTTTTGTTTTCGTTTTCATTTTTTCATTACGTTACATAACGAAACGAAAAATGAATTTTGTCTCCAAAATGAAATGAAACTAAACGAAACAACAAAAAGTTTGTCGTGCGTTTCATTTTCATTGCGGCAAATACATTGAACTGTAATGATGCTAACGAAACAGCAATTTTTCATTTTCGTTTTCGTTTTTCCGTTTTGTTACGTAACAAAACAAAAATGAAATTTTTTGCAAAAAAATCACAAAAAACAAAAACGAACCGAAACGGACCCCCTAAACAACAAACAAAACACCATTTTTTGAGTCGTGCCCGTCCCAACTTAAGAACATAAGAAGAGCCATGCTCGATCAGGCCAAAGGCCCATCTAGTCCAGCTTCCTGTATCTCACAGTGGCCCCACCAAATGTATCTGGGAGTACACAAGACTAGATATCTGTCTCCTGATACCACTCCCCTGCATCTGGCCCTTGAAGGACCCCGGTTTTAACTTCTGGCTCTGCAGCCAAATAATGAAACCACTGAGCTATCTAGCAGTTATGCCTGTGTAAATCACATCTGAGCCCCAGAAATAGTACAGTGGTACCCCGACTTAAGAGCAGCTCAACTTAAGAGCAATTCTACTTAAGAGTGGAAAACTGTCGGCGTTTTAACTGCCACCTTACAAATTTTAGATATGTGGTCTGCTCAACTTACAATTTTTTTCATTTTTTGATTTTTTTTAATTTCTTTTTTCAATTTTTTAGATAGCTACCCCAACTTAAGAGTAGTTTGACTTAAGAGCATGCATTCGGAACGGATTAAATTCGTAGGTTGAGGTACCACTGTACATTTAAACAAATTTAAGCAATTCAAAGCTTCCTATCCCCCTCCGTCCCTAGTGCTCCATTTTGAGAAGACCAGAAGCTTCTGGTTGTAGGAGATATTTAAAAAACAGTTGCCAAATCACTAGATAAATAAAAGCAGAACTAAAGGGAATGATCTGGCTTCAATGAAATAAGAGCACACTCAGGAATTAGTTCTAGTGACTACAGAGGTCATTTCTCCCCAGTAAGTGGTTCGGTGACTGCACCCTCAAGTCCCATTACAAAGACTTTTAAGGAAACGTGTCCAGTTTGCTGACATCAGAGGATTATAATGATGCTTTACTTTCTCTAGGGTGTACTTAAAATTAGTATTTATTTTTATTTTTATTTTTAACTAAAGATGCCAGCCAGAACGAGAGACAAAATTTGTCTTCTCCCATACAAGGGAATTGTCTTCACGGACGTTAGTAAGAACTAGTACAGAGATTACTGTCCCTGCACCTCTCCAAACAATTTAATCTGGCTGAAAAGAGTAAGCACAACTCAACCAA
The DNA here is from genome assembly GCA_029282475.1 of Phrynocephalus forsythii. Taxonomy (NCBI): domain Eukaryota; kingdom Metazoa; phylum Chordata; class Lepidosauria; order Squamata; family Agamidae; genus Phrynocephalus; species Phrynocephalus forsythii. The sequence continues at coordinate 19,653,335 of JAPFRF010000013.1, forward strand.
ACCAAAGAGCATAAAACGAAGCTGAAGTTTATTTACTTTCTTTAACCTGGTGCTGTATAAATGTCATGGCATACTGTCTGTGGAGAGGGTAGCCAGCACGGGCAGTGGTAAGAGGTGACAGGGGCTGCTACCCAAAACAGCAGGAACAGCCCTGGGGGGGGGGGTTAAAATGTATTGGTTTTTATCTCACTGGAAGCACATAAAAAGTATTTTTTTTAAAAAAAGCATGCTTAGGTTTGTGATTGGAGCCAAGAACTGCTTACAAAACCTAGACAAGTGGGATGCACCGAAAAACGCTGATTCTGAAGGAGCATGCTGTGTTCGAAGCATGTGTGGAAATATGTTTCCCACCCTATTCCATTGCTTACACAATGTTTGGGGAAGTTCACGGCAATTAAAAATGATAACAAGATGCAATGATTTTATATATATATATATATATATATATATATATATATATATATATATATATATATATATATATATATATATATATATATATATATATATATATATATATATATATATATATATATATATATGCATGTTAGGTGGATTCGGGTTTCTTCCCGTGTAGAAATCTGGTTGTTTTGGCGGACGTTTCGACGAGGTCTCACTCGTCATCTTCAGGCTGGTGTTCTGGCTTCTTTCTTCTTGAAGCAAAGCGTGATCTCAGTTGAAGTCCTTCTATAAATACTGCTGGGGGTGTGGTTTGCTTGCTCTGTTGCTGATTGTAGGTTCCTTTGTTCCTTTGTTCTTTTGTGATCTGCTGTGTGGCTGAGGCGATCGTTAAGGGATTAACTGCTGGTGGCTGTTTAGATGGCTGTTTAGATGCTGGTGGGTTAGATGGCTGGTGGGTTCTGGCAGCATCCTGGGCTTTGGTGGAGTGGGGTCCTGTGTCTTGTGAATTCATTTTGGTCTGGCTACGTGTCTGTGGTCTCCCAATGTTTTTTTGGCGTGTGTGAGTGTGCTCCATGTGGTGACTGGAGTGGGGTGCCGCAGTAGATGGTGCAGTCGTGGTTTTGTTATTGGATGGTGGTTTCGTTTCATCTGTGGGAAGGGTCTGGGTTTGTGTTTGGTGTGGATGGAAGGTGGTGGCATCTTGTGTCCTTTTGGACCTGGTGTCAGTCTTTGTGACAGAGGCTCGTCTGTTGACCAGGGCTAGTTTCCAGATGTCAGGCAAGCGGGAGGTGTCATCACGTTTATTCATGTTGTTTGGGTGTTTCTCTATTTCAATGGCTTCCATGATTATTCGACTGTTGAAGTGTTCAGTTTTGGAGATGAGTTTGGTTCTTTCAAAGTCAATTTCATGACCTGTTGTTTTTATGTGCTGGAAGAGAGAGGAAGATTTTTCTTCTTTTTTGACTGCGTTCTTGTGTTCTGCGATGCATGCGCTTATTCTCCTGTTTGTCTGTCCGATGTATGTGGCTGGACAGACTTTGCATGGTATTTCGTAGACTCCTTGGTTTTCTAGCTCAATCTTGTCTTTGGGGTTTCTTAAAATGTTGGCTATTTTTTGGTCGGTGCAAAAGGCTGTCTTGATATTGTGTTTGTGGAGAATTTTGCTGATTTTGTCTGTGGTGCCTTTGATGTAAGGGAGGAGGGCGGTGCCGTTGTTCTCTTCTGTTTCTTGGTTCTTGGGGGGTGTTTCCTTTTGGATTAGTTTGGTGATGGTGTTTTTTTGGAATCCGTTCGCAATTAAAACATTCACAGGAACTACACAGGAAAAGATACCTACTAGATCAAACCAACAGAGACCTACTCACTCTCCACCTCAAACTCAGCAACAAAATCCACCCAACACTCTGGAACAAATCCAAGCAACTCGTGTTCAAAGGTATGTAAGCAGGGTCTTGTAGTAGGTTGGATAGTTTGGCTTGGTAGTCGGATGTGTTCATCACCACTGTGGCATTGCCTTTGTCTGCTGGGAGAATGATTATGTTGTTGTCTTTCCTCAGGTTGGTGAGGGCTTTTTGTTCTTCTTTGTGTAAATTGCTTCTGGGTGGTTTGCTGGAGCAGAGGACATTGGTGACTTCGAGTCTGATTTTGTTGGCTTCATCTGGGTTGATTTTGGTTAGGCTGGCTTCCACTCCGCATATGATGTTTTCGGTGGGGATGTGTCTGGGGGCGACTGCAAAGTTGAATCCTTTGGAAAGGACTTTGGTCTCTGCGATGGTGAGTGTCCTGTCTGATATGTTGTGAACTGTTTGTTTCATGGGCTGTTGTGGGGGCTTCTGGCGTTTTTCCAGTTTGTGGAGTTTGTTGGTGTGTGTGTCTGTCTTGTGGGAGGTCTCTGTTTCAGCTCTCCAGGCGGCGAGTTGCTTGGATTTGTTCCAGAGTGTTGGGTGGATTTTGTTGCTGAGTTTGAGGTGGAGAGTGAGTAGGTCTCTGTTGGTTTGATCTAGTAGGTATCTTTTCCTGTGTAATTCACAAAGAAGGAACACCTCTCAGACCCATAGTCAGCTCCATAGGCTCACCTCTACAAAACCTCACCAAATTTCTTGCCAAACAACTCCAGCCCTATGCAGAATCCATCACTTCATACGTACAAAACTCGTTCCACTTCATAGAAATTATAAAGAAACAAGACCTACAACCCAATGACCTAAGCTTCGATGTTGTTTCGCTCTTCACACAAGTGCCCATCCAAGAAGCCTTGACAGCTATCCACAACAAATACAACCCCCAAGCACATCCTAGATCTGACCAACCACTGCCTAACCAACACATACTTCATCCACAATGGACAAAGATACAAACAGATAGAAGGAGCACCCATGGGATCACCCCTCTCACCGGTCATCGCAAACCTATATATGGAACACTTTGAAACCAACGCGTTACAGAAGTCCGAACATAAACCCAAACTCTGGCTCAGATATGTTGATCACACCTTTGTTATCTGGCCACACGGGAAAGATAAACTGAACAACTTCCTCACACATCTCAACAGCCTACACCCCAAAATACAATTCACTATGGAAATAGAAGCCAACAACCAACTTCCCTTCCTGGACGTCCTAATCTACAAAAACCCGATGGCTCCTTAGGACATACCATCTACCAGAAAAAAACACATACAAACCGCTACTTAAATGCACAATCACACCACCACCCTGCACAGATCAACTCCGTAGCAAAACCCTCATCTCCAGAACCAAACGCCTCGCTGACAAAGACCACCTAAAAACTGAATTACACACTCTCTCGAATGTTTTAATTGCTCACCAAACTAATCCAAAAGGAAACACCCCCAAGAACCAAGAAACAGAAGAGAACAACGGCACCGCCCTCCTCCCTTACATCAAAGGCACCACAGACAAAATCAGCAAAATTCTCCACAAACACAATATCAAGACAGCCTTTTGCACCGACCAAAAATAGCCAACATTTTAAGAAACCCCAAAGACAAGATTGAGCTAGAAAACCAAGGAGTCTACGAAATACCATGCAAAGTCTGTCCAGCCACATACATCGGACAGACAAACAGGAGAATAAGCGCACGCATCGCAGAACACAAGAACGCAGTCAAAAAAGAAGAAAAATCTTCCTCTCTCTTCCAGCACATAAAAACAACAGGTCATGAAATTGACTTTGAAAGAACCAAACTCATCTCCAAAACTGAACACTTCAACAGTCGAATAATCATGGAAGCCATTGAAATAGAGAAACACCCAAACAACATGAATAAACGTGATGACACCTCCCGCTTGCCTGACATCTGAAACTAGCCCTGGTCAACAGACGAGCCTCTGTCACAAAGACTGACACCAGGCCCAAAAGGACACAAGATGCCACCACCTTCCATCCACACCAAACACAAACCCAGACCCTTCCCACAGATGAAACGAAACCACCATCCAATAACAAAACCACGACTGCACCATCTACTGCGGCACCCCACTCCAGTCACCACATGGAGCACACTCACACACGCCAAAAAAAACATTGGGAGACCACAGACACGTAGCCAGACCAAAATGAATTCACAAGACACAGGACCCCACTCCACCAAAGCCCAGGATGCTGCCAGAACCCACCAGCCATCTAACCCACCAGCATCTAAACAGCCATCTAAACAGCCACCAGCAGTTAATCCCTTAACGATCGCCTCAGCCACACAGCAGATCACAAAAGAACAAAGGAACAAAGGAACCTACAATCAGCAACAGAGCAAGCAAACCACACACACCCAGCAGTATTTATAGAAGGACTTCAACTGAGATCACGCTTTGCTTCAAGAAGAAAGAAGCCAGAACACCAGCCTGAAGATGACGAGTGAGACCTCGTCGAAACGTCGCCAAAACAACCAGATTTCTACACGGGAAGAAACCCGAATCCACCCTAACATGCATATATATATCTTTGCTAAATATAAGCCCTACCCTGATAATAAGACCTAGTGATGGGCGTGGCTATGGTTGTGTGCAGGGCTGACATTCAAGCATATTATACTTAATAAAATAAGACATCCCCTGAAAATAAGCCCTAGTGTGTCTTCTTGAAAAAACTGAGACAACAGGCCTAGGAAAGAAGAGAATCATTAGGAAATCTAGCAAAACAAAGGCATCCAGATCTCATTTTATCATCCAAAATACTAGAGTCAGAGAGGCAAGTCAACTGGGCCTACAATCAATTGCAACCACTGGGGATATTCTTTTTCTTATTTCCATTAAGCTGTGCTTATTTGCTGCCTAGGTGCCCTAAGTGCATCCGATCTCGTCTGATTTCGGAAGCTAAGCAGGGTCGGCCCTGGTTAGTACTTGGATGGGAGACCACCAGGGAGGTGCTGTAGGCGCCTGGAGTAGGAACTGGTAAACCACTCCAGTATTCCTGCCAAGAAAACTCCATGGACATGGGGTCACGAAGAGTCAGTCATGACTGTAATGACACAACACACACACATGTGCTTATTTAGTTGCTTAATTAGTTACACATATATCCGTTGCTTCCTCTGACGAACTCAAGGCAGTAAAAATGGCTCTGTTCCTCCTTCCATCTCACAATGCTCCGACAAGGTGGATCTAGCTGGTAGAAGAGTATACTGGTTAATTGTGTGGTTTAAAGTGGCCTAGAACCTGGATCTCTCCCCACCCTCATGTGCCCCATCCAGTACTCTGATCACCCATTCAAACGCTGGCTCTTATTTGATCAAAGATGCCCATGCGGTTCTCTTTTTGGGTTGACTTGCTTATTGATGTAATTCTCCTTTGACTCCTTGACTTCCGAAAGGTTCTCCTCTGGCCAACGGAGGCCTGAATCTTCATAGTACTGTGAAACGGAAGCTGGAGGGAGACAAGGATTACGTCTTTGACAAGAGGCTCAGGTACAGCGTGCGCCAGAATGAGAGCAACTGTCGCTTCAGGGACATCGTTGTACGCAAAGAAGATGGATTCACACACATCCTCCTGTCCAGTCAGACCTCAGATAACAATGCACTGACGCCAGAGGTATGTGGCCGAATGCCCATGTGTAGGGGAATGATCTTGAGAAGTGGGGAAGGGAGATCGTGGCCAGAAGTCCATCTTAACCTGAGTTTCTCAATTCTATCCCCTTCCTCAAGAAACAAACCTTCTTGATAGCCCAGCATAAATGGCCAGATCAATCTAGAATAGATTATTGAATCATTGACATCCACTTAATTATTGACAACCATTTAGCAGTTGATTGGAGAGCAAGGATGGTGGGGGGTTAAATTTCATGGACTACAGCTCCCATGAGTCTCCATTTTGAAAGTTCTGCCTGACAGACAGACAACTTACAGACATCTAAATGAGGCTCACCTCCCAGAAGGGCCTCCACTGGAAACTTGTGAGGCTGATAGTCTGACAAGAAGACCCCAAAAGCTTTTTCATTTCATCAACACTCGACTACCATTACTAATTTAATTGATTGTTTCGGTCATTCTTAGCAAGTCGCCATCTCCATTGGAAAGAACCACACCTCAGCCCTGAATCAATCAATTGAAACTGGGAAGAAAAGTTTGCATGCTGATTACACCAAACTCAGATAATTAAAATTCAGTTCTACAGAAACACAATAGCCTAGCTCATGCAGTAATCCCAGAACTAATGTTCCCTGGATTAAAACCCAAGAGGCACCCCAGTGGTAGACATTGGAGGAGGCGCGATGAGTAGGTGTGATCCAACCCACTTGGCACCATTTTTGAAAGTGTAGAAAGGGGACAAACCTCCGTCTTGTACTCACCCTCCACCAAAATGCATTTCCGTAATGTGGTAGCTGAAGGCCAAGCAGAAACAAATAAAAATGTTTTTTTTTTTCCAGAAAGAGAGGAGAGTGCTATTCCAGATGGAACCGTCATTAAGCCAGGGCAATTAGGACTTTGGCCCCAGGTGCCATAATTCAGTAGGTGTAAATATTGCCGTGTGCCTTAATCCACATTCTGTGCCTGCAACACCCTCAACTCAAAGACCACTTGGTAGTGGGGTGGCTTAAAATTTTGTAAATAAATAAATAAACACAAACAGCATGCGGCCATGGGGTTCTCTACAAAACTATGTGCTAGCTGGGACATCTCCATGCTAGCCAGCAGTGGCCCAGGCCCTCTCACTCTCCACCCATGTTGTGCCTCATTTATTTATTTATTTATTTATTTATTTATTTATTTATTTATTTATTTATTTATTTATTTATGCCACCCATCTGGCAGCGAGGTCACTCTGGGCAGTTTGCGTCTTGACTTCACATCTTGACTGCACACAACTGCCCTGTTCCTCTGGAGAGGGTACGATCCCTGCCATCCCTTGTGATTTTGGATATGCCTCCTCTCTGTATTCTGCCACAAGAGCGGGTGCCCTTGATGTGGGGAAATGACTTATTTAAAAACTAGGACGGGAAGTATATTGGAAAATTGTGCCGTTTTGAGAATTCCTGAACATGGGTTCACGCCTACTGGTTTCCCCCAATCCGCCTGGATTGTCTTCCTCGCCATTTCTCAAAATGGCAACAATTGTCTTAGTTATGAATGTCACAGGACTACCTTCTTGCACTTTTCAACAGATCATGAAGGAGGTGCGGAGAGCGCTGTGCAATGCCTCGGCCGATGACAGTAAACTCCTGCTCCTCAGCGCAGTGGGAAGCGTCTTCTGCAGCGGCCTTGATTACTCCTACTTAATTGGCAGGCTCTCCAGTGACCGAAGAAAAGAAAGCACTAGAATCGCAGAAGCTATAAGGTGATTTGGGTCTTGCAGCAGTCAATCAAGAAATGCAGTGTGCAGAAGGGAATTACAGAGATGGGATTTAAAAAAACAATTGGGAGGGGCTTCAAATCCCATAATGCTCCATTACGGGAGTTCTACTCGACACCTTGCAGACTCCGAAATGTGACTCACTAGCATTACCTACAAAGCTCTGAGGCTTAACTAGGTTTTGGTCCCTCTTAGCTTCCTGTTCATGCCCTGGGCCTAACAGGAAGCTTTACTTTTGGACAGGAACCTAGAAAAACAGCTAGGCCTAAATAAACCTCAAAGCCGTCCAAATAAGGCCTTTCTCTCCGGTGAGCCACCCTTGGTGTTTGTAAGATGTCTGACAGGTGGAACTCCCAGAAAGAAAACATTTGGGACTTGTCCAAAAAAAAAACTTTGAAAATCCTCTCCCTAAGGGATTGTTACCATTTTGTGTTTTCTTCTATTTATTTGGTTGGGGCCAAGCCAAAAACAAACAAACAGTGCATGTTTAAATGTGGTTGCTTGGTTGACAGTATTTCATGTCCCGTACGCTCAGATCCATCCAATGACTTTATAGTTTTGGTTGCTTAAAAATAAAGATTAAAGTTGGTTACATACCTGCCACCATAATGTGAACTTGCAAATGGAATGATGATGTTGCGCGATGGATACACATTTTTAATCTAAGATGCAATCTTAGCTGGAAATAAACTCCTTTTTTCCAAATAAACATAGTTAGGATTGGATAATCAGTGCTGGCATGCAATAACTTAAGCTTGCGACTTGGAATATACTGTACTCAAAATACATCCCTATTAAAGAGGTGAAGACAGTCTAGCTGCCTACTATTCCGACCTTATAATGTGATATCTATATGTCAAGTTAACAAATACTGCCCTTATGTCTTTCAACTCGTTAGCATTTGGAAGCAACATCTGAAGGAGTTACAAGATTGTAAGTTAGGAAGGAGAGTGTTACCAAATCAGGCACAAGTTAACACAAAGACGGTGTTTGGGAGGTGAAGCTGACTTACTACAGATCGGTACTTCTCCACCTTAGGTCCTCAGATGTTCTTGGACTCCCAGAAGACTTCACCACTAGCTGTGCTCTCCAGGGTTTCTGGGAGTTGTAGTCCAAGAACTTTTCAAGACCCACAGCTGAGACTCACTGCTCTAGAACGTTGGAAAGCCACTAGTTCAGACTACAGAATATTGGAAGTGGTGACTAAAACCAAAATAAACTCTTGAACCCAGCTGGAATGGGACATGCCCACTTAGAGTGAGATATACGGTGGACCCTTGTATAACAAGCAGTTTGTATAACATAAAATTCCGGAGATAGGGGAAAATTGCTTAACAGAATTGCCTATGGGGCAAATCCGTACAACATAAGAATGGTCGCGATTAGGGATTACTCTGTTTTCAATACATTCCTATGGGAAATTTGTATAAAGGAAAATTCGCTTAACACAATTTCATTTGGAACGAATTAATTCCTTTATACAAGGTACCACTGTACCACCTTAGAATTTTGCTAGACAGTTACAGCTGCTTGATCCACTTGGAACAGTCATCACTCCATCCTATGAATTCCTAAGATTTACCATTAGTCCCTTAGACCTCTCAGCTGGAATAACGGGAGAGCATTTCCCAGCATTCTAAGAGAGCTGTAAATTTATTTATTTATTTATTTATTTATTTATTTATTTATTTATTTATTTATTTATTTAACTTATACGCTGCCCACTACCCAAAGATCTCTGGGCAGCTTACAATTCAAAAATTAAAGTGAACAATTAAAAGTAATTAAAAACATTGAAATACAATACATTAAAATTGCCTTCAGGATCCACAATCTATGTTATATCAATTTTAAAACTTCTGGAACAGGAAGGTTTTTATCTGGCGCCAAATGTCGGTGCCAGGTGGATCTCACTCAGGAAGGTGTTCCATAGCCTGGGGACAGCTGCCGAAAAGGCCCTATATCTTAAGGCCATCCCTCTCAGCTTCTTGAGGGATGGCTCTTTCAAAAGGGCCCTCTGGCTAGATCTTAATTACCAGGTAGGTTCATATGGAAGGAAGTGGTCCTTCAGGTATCCACAGCCACCATTAAGGTCTTTATCTATTAAAACTAGCACTTTGAATTGTGCTCGGGCAGCAACTGGGAACCAATGTAGCTTGTATAGAATCGGTGTGATGTGATCCCTGGTGGCCCCACCAGCCACACCACATGATTCTGAACCAGTTGCAATTGCCATAACATCTTCAATGGCTGCCCCATGTACAGCGCATTGCAGTAATCAATACAGGATGTTACCAGTGCATGCATAACTGTCATGAAGCTCCACTCATTCCGGTAGGGGCGCAACTGGTGTAATTTCCACAGCTGAAGAAAGGCATCCCAGCCACTGAGTCCGCCTGGGCTTCCAGAGTTAGACTGGGGCCCAAGAGCACCCCCAAAGTTGTGAACCCTGTCCCTTAGGGGGAGTGCAAACCCATCCAGGACAGGGAGATGGCCCTCTAATCTGTCCAGGAAAGCACCCAGTAACAGCACTTCCCTCTTGTCTGGATTGAGTTTTAATTTATTAACCCTCATCTAGTCCATTATCTGGTTCAGAACAAATTCCTCATCAGCAACAAACCCCTGGATGACATTGGGTGGAGCTGTGGCAGTTGAAGTGGTTTCTAACAGCTATAACACTGCAGACATAGATTTAGACTTCCCAGTATTATACAGGATAGGAGGGCATATTTCCAAACAGTCCCCAGTCCAATGGTTCCTTATTACGACAGATCCATGAGAGCATTCTCCTCTTGATGCTATAGACCAGTGGTTTTCAACCTGTGGGTCCCCAGATATTCCTAGACTGCAGCTCCCAGAAATCCCTTCCAGCATAGCGAGTGGTGGAGGCTTCTGGGAGTTGTAGTCCAGGAACATCTGGGGACACACAGGTTGAGAACCACTGCTATAGACGGTTGGTTCAGGTATTGTCTCAAGAGAAGGATGTGCAGATGATTGCCTCCTTCAGGTAGCATTCAAGCCTGGCTTATTGTATTTAGACCCTTGAAATAGAAAAGCATACAGTCCTCCACCTTGTGACCAAAATTGTAACAATGGAGAAAAGGGCAGAAACAGAGGGGAAAAGTAACAACTGTCGGCCCTTGCTTAGCTGGGGGATTTGGAATGTTGCAGTCCCAAAAATTAACTCCCTCACGATCTAATTACACGTGTGCCCCCATTTGTTCTCTGATGAAATGTTGAAAGACCCGGCTTGATTGCAGAAGAAAAGCAGAAAGATCACTTGCCAGTGAGAAATCAAAGCCCTGGAGGGTACTCAGAATACATTTTCCTCATTTGTTTCATTGTTTGTTTAACAGTATGAAAAGAAACAAAAGTTAGAAGCTAAATAATAAATTCCGACAATATTTTCAAAGTATTAAACAGATATCTCACTAAAACTCATTACAAGAACAGTATTAGAAACACAAGTAAAACAACAATACTGTCATACAGTGGACCCTTGTATAAGAAACAGCTTGTATAACATAAAATTTGTACAACATAAAAAATTCCGGAGATAGGGGAAATTTGCTTAACATAATCGCCTACGGGGAGAATCCGTACAATATAAAAATGGGATCACTCCATTTTCAATGCATTCCTGTGGGAATTTGTATAAAGGAAAAATTGCTTAACATAATTTCATTTGGAACGAATTAATTCCTTTAGACAAGGTACCACTGTACCTTGGTTTACGAGCATAATCCATTCCGGAAACATGCTTATAAGCCAAAACACTTGTATATCAAAGCAAATTTCCCCATAAGAAATAATGGAAACTCAGATTATTTGTCCTGGAGTCCAATAGACCACATGCTGTACACACAAAATGCCAAAACTCACAAAAGAAGTTGGCTAGAAGTCCAAATCCACAGCTTGGTTTTGGTACCTGGCAGCGGAATCTGCTCTGTGTGGGACTAACAACTGGATTTTACTCTGTGTTTTTAATGTGACAGTAATAAAATGCAATTTGTAGCCCTATACGCACTTGACTAGCTAGCCCATGACTAGAAATGATTTAAAAAATAAGAAAGGATGTTGAAAACAAGTTAAAGAAAAATATAATGAAATATAAAAGAAACCGCTCATTTGCACTCCCCCTTGAAAAGGTTCCTGGCTGGTGCAAGAGAAACCTCTCTTCCTCTCCTCCCTCTGCTTTGGAGGCTGCCAGAGAGGGAACTTTCCAGACCATCACCCACAATCCAGCAGATTGTGGAGTGGGGGGAGAGCCACCATTGGCTCACTTGTGATCATGTGACCTACTCCAGTTACTTGTATTGCAAGACATTGCTTGTTGATCAAGGCAAAAATTAGAAGAAATGTTTGCTTGTCTTGCAAAGCACTCTTAAACCAAGGTATTACTGTAAATATTTCTTAGATGCCAGACACTGGGACGAGGTAGACGTCAGGAGGCAGGTGCATTCCCTGTGTTTACTCTGCCTTCTCTCTCCCAAAAGGTAGTTCCTCAGTGATAAATGCTTCAGTAGCCCAACTTCCAAATGAAGTCCCTGTTTATCCACCACTAACCAATCACAAAACAAAGCAGACATAGAGCCCTACCGCACATAGGTTTTGAATCCGCTTTTGCTTAAAGTCAAATCGCCTTAAAAATCACCTACCGTATTTCCAATAGCTTTTTCCGTGGAGCCCCCTTGGCCATGCCCCTTTTTGGCCACTGTGTCGGGTTTTCTTGCAACGGCCACCAGGGGTAGTGTTTTTTAAAACCGATTTCTAGACCGCTTTTTGAAGCGATTTGGCTGAAACTGCGGACACCATGCACCGTTTTTTTCCAGGTTTCTTTCCCCCTCTGTATGCCTTATTCTGCTGTCGGAAAAGCAGAAAATTAGCTACATTACTTAGAATGGAAGAACAACAGCATGACGTTACCCTAAAAAAAAAAATCCAAAATAGAAGCATATGATTGGAAAATGACGGACAAAATTACAACGAAAAGTGGTTTAGCAAAGTGCGCACAGGGAAACCAGTTCACGAGAAAGCGCCAAGTGTGGAATGCTGAATCGCTTCAGTGACCACGTGACCGGGGAGAGCAGAAGGCGATTCAAAACAAAAAGTGGTTGCTGTTTGAAGTGCAGTAGCAGCCATAGACACCGAAAGAATTCTGTGGGCGGAAGCAAAGAAATTAAAGCCCCTGCCTGAGTTAAATGCAGACAGAGAGTGAAGGCTCTGGCAGCCATTGCCTGCATCTGAGGAAGAAAGGGGAAATTGCTGCTAGATTTTGTGGGAGCTGCAAGGAATTGGGGGGCTAGCCTTTCTTTGAGAGGCAGCCTGTGCAAAGACTAATGGACAGAAAGACTACAAAATACCTCCTCCTCTTGAGGGGTCCGAATAATGCATTTCGCAGCTCCTCATCCTTGCATTTACATCAAGGGCATGACTGTATATGTGCCCCTCTAGCACGTCACAAAAATGTTTCCTGCCCTTTAGAATGGTTTTTATGATGTGCATCGTGATGATGTTGACTGGTTTTTGTCTTATCTTTTTTAAATGATTGAAGATGTGGTTGTTGTTGTTGTCCATGGTATTTTCTAAATAGACAGAGGTGGAGTAAGAATTCCATGAACGTTAAGCAAAGAATAATCCTTGCTTTCTCTCCTAGGGACTTTGTGAAAGCATTTATTCAGTTTAAGAAGCCTATTGTGGTGGCGATCAATGGTCCTGCACTAGGCTTGGGTGCTTCCATTTTACCACTCTGTGACATTGTCTGGGCAAGCGAAAAAGCCTGGTTCCAGACCCCCTATGCAACAATTCGGCTTACTCCGGCTGGCTGCTCATCGTACACATTTCCTCAGATACTGGGAGTTGCACTGGTAAGCCTCCTTCCCTTGCAATTTCTTTGGTCCAAATCCAGACCAATGGTTTACATTCTAGATGGCTCTTCTGAATATGAAAAAAAAACTTCATCTGTTCCAAAACACTACATGTTTGACCTGGGAAAAGCTATGTGTGGGAGCTGCAAGAGATTAGGCGACTGGTAGTCTCTCTGAGCAACTAACATCCAGAACTGTTCTTCTCTTTGTGTGAGCCCTTGCTGAACCATCCCTGTTTCGTTCCACTAGGTTTTGTGTGTCCCTGATTTGAAATTTCTTGTGTGACACCGGGGTCATGGCTAGGGCATTTGCTTTTCCTTATAGGAAAGCACCTGAAACAGCCACTTAGAATCGTAGAGTTGGGAGAGACCTCAAGGGCCATCCAGTCCAACCCTCTGCCATGCAAGAACCCCCATCAAGGTACCCCCAACAGATGGCCATCCAGACTCTGCTTACAAACCTCCAAAGAAGGAGACCCCCACCACCCTCCGTGGCAGCCTAATACCTAAAAATTGTAATGTGGCTTATTATAAACCAGAAATCATTGTCATCTTATAACTGCAGAGTTGGAAAGGACCTTACGTATCAAGGCCCAGTGAGGAACTGAACTCGCAACCTCTGGTTCTACAGCCAGATGCCTCAACCATGGAGCGGTCTAGCAATTCTGGATAGCTCAGAGCTACTGCTAATAATGGTAGCAGTGAGACTATCAGAGAATTTGAGAGAGGCTTTAGAATCATCCTCTCTGTCATTTCTTTTAGCTGCCCTGTTATATTCATTGTGTTTTTCAACCTTTTTTTTTGGGCAAAGGCACACTCTGGCCTTAGAAAATGAAAAAAATGTGCCTATATTGACTATATATAAAGCAATTTTTCCCACCTAACAATAGTGTTACATCTCATAGAATCATAGAGTTAGAAGAGACCTTGAGGGCCATCCAGTCCAACCCCCTGCCATGCAGGAACTCCCATCACAGTATTTCCGACAGGTGGCCATCCAGCCTCTGCTTAAAAACCTCCAAAGAAAGAGACTCCACCACCCTCCTTTGTGGCAGCACATTCCACTGCCGAACAGCTCTAACCATCAGGAAATTCTTCTTAAGGTTTAAATGGAATCTCTTTTCCTGTCATTTGAAACCATTGCCCTGAGTCCAAACCAATGCCTCAACTTCCTGACTTCAAACTCAGAACAGGACCTAAAATACGCATGTTGCTTACCAACAGAAGCCAAATTTGCTTTTCATGGGGGTTTAGGAACGTAAAATAAGTCAGGGCATCTATACCAGCTATTAGGACACACCTCTTTTTATATAACTTGTGCTGCGAATTTAATGAATGTTTGCAAATTTTCTCATCCTCAACAAAAAAAAAACACTCCATTGGAAATAATTATCAACCGCTATCAGTTTTTTCCCTGCTTCTGAGTTTTGTTGCTTCTGCACAATAGCAAAAAAATACATGTTTTTCATTAAAAGCAGGCTTAACAAAAGGAAACTTGGAAAGCATTATTTTACCATTCTTGTGTAAGCATTCGCCTTCTCCTATTGTGTTTTGTTGGTGCAGGCAAACGAAATGCTGTTTTGTGGAAGGAAGCTGACGGCACAAGAAGCCTGTAGCCGAGGACTCGTCTCTCAGGTCTTCTGGCCTACGACGTTCGGGCAAGAGGTGATGCTGAGGGTGAAAGAAATGGCATCCTGCAGCGCGGTGGTAAGGCATCAATCTCTAGATTTCAGCTTCTGCGAAATCACAAATATCATAAATAAAATAAAAAACCAGGACCCAAAAGTACAGGTATCCTCTTTTAAAAAAGTAAACAAACAGGGGTGGGAGAACCATCCAGAGCATCCTTGCTTATCAGAATCCCTGACATTAATGGAAAAAAATATTTAGTAAATATGGATATATGAAAATAATTTTGTTTAAGATGAGAAGAGAATTATGAAACAACTAGGCCAATTTATTGGGGAAAACGTCTGATTATATGTAACACGGCAGGAGATAAGCACTGTCTCTGTTTTTACTTTTTTAGTTTTAAAAATAAAAAATATTGTTTTCAAAAAAAGAACCCCTGGACAATCAGGCTCCAGTTCCAAAATAGTATTTCCTGCAGGCAGGACCATGGAAAAAAATCTTCAAGAGGCTGTTCCCGTCCTTGTGTGAACGTTCTGCTACACCTCTCTGACCGAGATATTGTAGCTTCCCATTTCGCTGTGAAGGGCTGTGGATCCAAGGAGTTTAATTAAATGCATTGCAGATGATATCTTCTTTTCCAAGAGACTTGGCGTGAGACACAGGAGAGAAGCACCCACTGAAAAGACTTTGTAATTCCCTCATGATGATAAGCATCTAACAAGGCCTCAGGCCTCGTCCTGCATGTCTCATGTCCTGTCATTGTCTCCTAGGCTCTCATTTCATTGCTTGTTTTTTTTTTTAATGATGCTACAATAATGCCATACAAGACGGAAAACTTATAAAAGGGAATTTTAGAAAGACATTCAAAAGTGAACACAATGGTGTTTTCTCTCCTCCCAAAATATTTTTCTTTATATTTCCAGGTGTCTTTCAAGTGGTTAAGAAATCTTCCATAATTAAAGAGATATCATTTTAAAAAGCCATACCTTGTAGCAACAAAGCAAAGATTTTTTTTTAAAAAGCCAACTGGGTAGTTTTCACTATTTAAACTTCTTAGCAAATTAAAGCCAATTCTGGTAGACAACTTACCTGTTCAAGTCCTTGTTGAGACTAGTGTCAGGATGCAAGTTCACACAAGTCCTTGTCCTCACACTCTTTTCATGGGAACAAAGAAAGCAAGGAATTTGTGGGAAGCCCCAAACCTTCTCATTCAACAGTATGTCGGATGTTTTGCACAAATTCCCCTGTTTTTGGACAATATCATTTTTTCGTAAATTGCACAACTTGTATAGAACTGATTGAAAACATGTAGGTGAGGTAAATCAGATGCTAATTAATATGAAATCACATGCACACATAGAGGTATTCCCTCTAATGCAATGTTTGGGGTGTTGTTTGATCTTGAAAGGGGAATTAAGAGCCATTAGATTTACAAAAAAACTGCTCTGGGCAGGGGGACTTATTAGGACTGTCATGAAGTATACTTTCAAGTATATACTCAAATTTACCACATCGTTGCTTTCCTCCAGTAGGGAGGAATGATGTTTCAATGATGAAATATGATGGTACAGTGGACCCTCGTATAACAAAGGGTTTGTATAACAAAATCTGTACAACTTAAAAAATTCCAGAGATAGGAGAAATTTGCTTAACAGAATCATCTATGGGGCAAATCCATACAACATAAAAATGGTTGTTATTAGGGATTACTCCATTGTCAATGCATTCCTATGGAAAATTTGTATAAAGGAAAATTTGCATAACATAATTTCATTTGGAACAAATTAATTCCTTTAGACAAGGTACCACTGTATTTTATTTTTGTTTTTGTTTTTAATTTCTAGGTGTTAGAAGAATCTAAATGCCTCGTGCGAAGTTTCTTAAAAGCAGGTCTCGAAGATGTGAACGAAAAGGAGTGCCAGATGTTGAAACAGCTGTGGAGTTCTTCCAAAGGGTTGGATTCATTATTCAGTTATCTCCAAGACAAAATTTATGATGTCTGACATGGCTAAGCGGTACGGAATGAGGGGAAAAATATGGAGGAAAATGACATTTCAGGAGTCAGAGAAGTTTGAGAAATCACATCCTGGTCCAATCAAGATCCAAGATCTAACATACCTATGGTTGTGTCAGTTTTCTTGTTAGTTAAATTTGGCAGCTTTTCCTAGCAAACTTCTTCCTTAAGGAAAAGAGGGAGGTCACCGCTTGCACCACCTTTGCTGAGAGCTGCATCTTATGATACTTCTGGCTGGAAAGAACAACACATTCCGTGTGCTTAAAAGCGCTTGGTTAGCCCCTAGAAGGGGCACCACGAATATCAATTTATTTTGTCCTCAGTTTGTTTTCAGTGAGTTGATTCTTATAAGCAACTTCCCTTTGCAGTGATCTGAGGATTCAGTCTCAACTGCAGGCCAGGATCAGGCCCAACTTCAGAAATATTTGAATCCTTTTTTTTTTTTTTTTTTTTGGTTCGTTAGAAGGTTAACAATGGAGCGAATGGCAATGGAGGGGGAGGGGATATAATTTATATGTATACAAAATAATAATTTTGCAACAACAACAAAAACCTAATAGAATACTTCCTGTGCCCCTCCCAGTTAAATTTATTTAATTAATTTATTTGTGTGGTTGTGTACCTTAGTATATTTATATGTATGTATTTATATATATATATATATATACATGGGCATGTGTGCATATGCATTGGTATGTGTGTATATGTGATTGTGAACATATACACACGTGCCCACACACTTGACTATTGATGGGGGTTCCTGCATGGCAGGGGGTTGGACCAGATGGCCCTTGAGGTCTCTTCCAACTCTAGGATTCTATGATTTTATGATCTCGTTAAGATGCTATATTTAGCATTATTTGCCCCCTTATTGTTATCATCCTTCCCATGATTGGAGATGTTTTGCACAGTTTGAATGGTCCAGGTTTACTTTAAACAGATTGAGCTGTGTGGGCATGAAAAAGAGTGAAAAGCAAAGAGGCTTAAAATTCAGAGGAATATTAAAGATAACCACTAGAGCGGTGTTCCCATATGCAGAAATTAGTACGGAAAAGGTGAAAAGGACAGATATAATTTCTTAACACTCACTGAGAAAGCCAAGTGGAAGGCTGAAGCTGTGTGTGTTACATGAATCCTCTTCTTCCTGATAACTTGAGGCATAGTGTCGGCTGTGTGTTGTTTTTTAAATCAAAAAATGCTGATTTGTTTACTATTTTTCTTACTAGCTGGACATTAAAAACAGGGTGAATGGTACCTAAGCTGGGGTGCAAACAAAGGTTTAAACACCCCCTTTATGGAACTGTACAGCCAGTTCTCATGGCCAAGTGGACTCTTTTCTCAGAGGTAGTATATATTCTATGCGGTGAGTTTTGAGAGATGCCAGCCAGAAGCTGCTACCACCATGAATTAGATAACAAAAGCATCCCTGGATCTGTTCTTTCTCTAGCATGTGGCAGTTGGCTTTCCCACCAGCAAACTGTGTGAAGATATTGGTTTGCCTCAGAACGATCTATATTCTTTCACTGAAGGTGACCCTACCCCTAATATATCTAGAACATTATTTTCCCCCACATTGCATCAGTTTAATGCCTTACGTGTGTGTGTGTGTGTGTGTGTGTGTGTGTGTGTGTGTGTGTGTGTGTGTGTGTGTGTGTGTGTGTGTGTGTGTGTGTGTGTGTGTGAAGTCCTTGGAGGAAAAGAATAATATAAGGGATGCATCCTACGAATAAAGCCGTGATAATGGCTAGCCATTGTGTGCAGTGTGTGTTCCTCCAGGTGGGAGGATCTGTGTCTGGGCTAATCAAAATGGCACCGGCTTTTAACTTTCAACCTTCTACAATCAAATGCCAATTGTTTTAACACTGTAAGTGTGAACACCGAGGGTAAACACTCTCTTGTAGTTTGATTTGTTCCATAGAACAGAGAGAGTGGCTCCCGGCAGTTTCTTAAACATGACTATTACCATCTTCATCATCTTTTTATTTTATTTTTTTGCTTTGATTTCCTTTCACTGCCTGCCCAGTGTTAACGTAGAAGACCCTTTATATTTAAATTCCATCTCTGTTTCTGTTTCTGAGCTTCCAAAATAGACTGTTAGATGGGAGGGTGGGAGGAATCGTTTCGATTTTTGCTTTCCATTCGGCAGATTTCCAACCTATTTGAAGGCATCCATGGGGAACACTGTACAAACAAAGATACAGAGCTTCTAGTTAATGTACGGAACCAAGTCTAGTTAAAAATTGTATATATATATATTTATATATTTTGAAAGCAATATTCACTGCGGCTTGCATATCTCGTCTTGTTTCCTTGCCATGGGAGGAAAGATGAAAAGGGTCAATGCTGGTGTTAGTCTCTAACAAGGGCTAGGAATGATCGCTAGCAGCAACCCTTCTACCATTTTACTACTGGAGCCCTTAAATTACTGTATGAACCTTGCCTATGCATGGGCAGGACAGTCCTCATAGTGTATTTGGGGGAATAATCAAAATTTGCCCCTCTCAACACATAGTACTCCCTCCAGAGGATGTATGTTGCTCACACACCAATGAACTAGCAATGATTGCTCCCACATTAAGACTTGCCAAAAGATACAAATCTTGAAATATTGCTCTCTGAACAAAAGAGGCTCATAATACACCTGATTTTTCACTATGGAGACTTTCTTCAAGAGTATTTTCAAAATATCTATATTGTCACATTACTTTGATAAATGAGTGCTGAAATACACTGAACTACAATCTCTCTCTCTCTTTTTTTTTTTAAAGACTAAAGCTTTTAAGCATTTTTTAAAAACTGCATGGTTTATCCAGTTTCCATGTAGTCCTTTTTTTAAGGACAGTATTTTTTTAAAAATCTCATCCAGATCTATCTGTCATCACTGGGTATTCAGTTTGGTAGGTGTACTGTATATACTAGATGAAATACCTTTAATGAATATTCACAGTATTTAATAAAAATTTAAAAATGCAGATTTGTTGTTAAGTATGTTATATTATTTCATGTAAATGGTTTTGTACAAATCTTTAAAGATCTGCAGTTTTTTTGCATTTGTAAATAAAGTAAGCAACTTCATTTGTGCATTTGTCTTGCATGTATATTTTTGCTGTACATAATGCAGCTTAGTATGCTACCCTTCTGTTTCAATAAATAAGCTTTCAGACTTTAATACAGTATATATTTTCAAATATATAAACTTTTATATTTCCGTGGTAGATTAGGGTAAGCGTTTTAGGCAATCTTTTTTCCACTTTGGCTGACCATTCTTTTAATTCCTTGCATTCCAGGGCTGGTGCCAATTATTTTTCACTTGGAATAATTTTCTCTTTTATTCTTCTAAATATATGCAGCAGGGTTTTGTTTGTTTGTTTTCATTGCAGCCTTGAAAGAAATGATGTTGAGCTACCAATCTGTAAATTTACTGCATTTGTGAATAAGCCTTACCACTAGTTTGAATCAAACGTTGTTAACTGCGGTCGGGAAGATGGATGGTTGAACGAGTTGTGATGGCACTAAACCAGGGTTTGGGATCAGGGAAGGGAACCGCAACTTAGGAGCCTCAATTTGACCCACAGAGGGAGTGGGCCTCCTCCTTCCTGAGGCCGTGGCTCCTTTTGAACCCCTCTGCTCTGGCCACCACTTCTGTTGAGAACCTGGTACAGTCAAGGGTGTGCCTACATCCTGGTATGACTCAGGCTACAGAGGGCTGCTGGGGAAAAGACTTCTACCTCCCACCCTTTTTTACTTCCCAACCCTTGGTTGAGATGGTGGATCATCATCCTTGAGATACAAACCAAAGGGCAGCGGCGACTTCATAATTAACATTTACGGTGCATCCGTTTTTCCTCCAACCTGAACACTCTTCTCCATGAATGTTGTTCTAGAATAGGGATGGGCATTTCGTTTCGGAACCAGTAGGTTACGAAACCAACCACGCGAGCCTGGGTAGCGTTCGGAACTGGCTGATACACGCAGATCCAATTCCTTTACCTTTCTCTCTGCCGGCACAGAGCTGAGCTGCAATGAGGACGCACGCTGCAACGTCATCTTTCCTGCTTCATGCTGCTGGCCAATCAGAGAGGGATCCCTGCACATATCCTGATTGGCCAGCATCACAGATCAAGCAGATAGGACATTGCAGCATGCTTCCTCGTTGGATTTTAACCCTGCGCAAGATAGAGAAAGGTAAAGCAATTGGATCGGTGTGTATCAGCCGGTTCCGAGGACCACCTGGGCTCGCGTGGTTCACCTACTGGTTCCAAAACGAGATGGCCATCCCTATTCTAGAGCAGTGGTGGCAAACCTTTGGCATTCCAAATGTTTGGACCATAACTCCCATAGTCCTTTGTCATTGCCAATAGAGGTTTGGAATTCTGGGAATTGTGGTCCAAAACATCTGGAGTGCCAAAGGTCCACTGGTCTAGAGGCTGAAAGACAGGGATGGAGAAAGTTTTTCAGGACAGCCACTATTCAAAGAACCAAGGAGGGGGGGACTGCCATCACTTCTAATTAAACCCTAAGAAATTCAGCCTCCTAAACAGCTGCATTCAGATAACTGGAAAATGTAAAATGCAAGGCCTTAATTTTGTTTTCTTGTGAAATGGACAATACGGGTTGTTTCTTTTAAACAACATTAACTAGGCTCGTGGGCATGGGCTCCGTTCCCTATAAACTGTGCATACTGTTGTCCACCCCATTGTGTTAATCTATCTCAGGCTCTTTTGTGGGTGACTGCATCTATAAAAGTCAAATCTGGCTGAGGCCAACTCTTAAGGAGACACAAAAGTTTACATAGGAGACTTATAGACAATCTTAATTGTAATGCATTTAAGTACTCCGATTCCTGGATGTGTTATCTCTGTCCACCCAATTAAACTGTAAGTTTTAAGCCATACTGAATCTTTTTAAATACTACATGGTAAAGTCATCCACTAACTCATTGACATTGTCAAAGAATTTCTGGGAAATAATCTCTATAAATAAATATATATAAATATATAATGTATCTTCCATTAAAATAAAATAAGGACCAAAGAGTACAATTTTCCTAAATAAGCATTAGCTTGAAAATGAACCAGTTTCATCTATATAGCAAATAAAGGCTCCCTTTCAACCTTCATTTGTAACATTTTTCATTCATGTTGTGACATTTTTCATTCATTTCAGGGAGATATGGAAATTAAAGCAGGGTAACCAGAAATGGTCTGTCTGCTACAAATGTTGAGAAATGAATTATAGCCGATGAATGATGGAGTGTCTATTGGTAAGGCTTATTACCAAACCTCTGAGATAAAGCAGATAACCAAAAAAAGAAAAGAAAAAAATAGGATGAAATTTAACATAATTTGGTCATGAAGACCTATTTGATTTCTAATGAATATCTTGCACAAAGGAATGAAAATGTAGACTTTTTCCAATTAGGCCCATGGATTATTTTGTTGTCTGGTTGTCATAGAATGAGAAAGAATCCATTTCCAATATTTGTAATGATGGTGAGTGCACAGTATAATGTATAGTATATGATGGCATGAGGCACCCATTAACCGCAGTGTTGTAAATAATATTTCAAAATGTTGTTCAGTACTGACGGACATGTATCTTCTGATATATCGGATATTTGGCTGTCTAGATTGAATTGTACACAATATATTTGTCAATGGTCTTGTAAACTAGTGTATGAACACATTTTTCTGGGTGCCTTAGGAGTTGTTATTTTTCATGTGTGTTAATATGCAGTATTTATACATTGTGAGAAGCTGCTTTGAATAAAAACATTGAAACTCTTGTTTAGTGACTCGGGAGCATTACGTAGAGCCAAGATGAAAACTGTTGGAGCGTGCTGAAATGTCAAAGCTAAACTGAGGGTGAAGTTGAGAGCCTTCAAGATGGCCGCTGTGGGTTCTTCACAGCCTAGCTTCACAACGGATGTTCGAAATGGACCGTCCCATCATCAGCTCTTAGGATCCTGGGTACTTGGTGAGCCCCCCCCACTGGTGGTGCCCCCCCCGCCTAAGGCCTTGTACCTCCACAGTGGGCAAGCTGGCTAAACAAATATGTTTTAATTTTCCCCATTTTCTGTCTAGAATAAGCATTTCAGAGCACTGCTGGAAATCAAAATGGCAGCTCCCCTGGAAGAGGTTTGTCAAATTACCACATTGAGCTTCTTGGAATTAAAACAAAAAAGAATGATAGCTGTGTTGACCTGTTTGAAAGAAGGGGAAAAAACCCACAGTTAGGCAATACAAGGGTTCAGGAGCCAATTTCATTTTCCCCACCCCCACCTCAATGCTAACAGCTGCCATTCTACTGCATAGCGACCTAATGCAATATATATGTATATATATTGGAGCATGTCATGCAACAAAGAGGAACAGACAGCCAGAAAAGCCATTGAAACAAAATTCTTGTGTTAAGGGCTTTCTGCCACATTTCAGCAGTGTGGTTTTACGGGAAGTGAGTCCCAAAACAATGTTATTCAGCCCACATGTGGCTTCATGCAGCATGTATTATCTGCTTTATTAGTAGCAATCCAAATGCCACCAAATTGCACCAGCTATGGAATTTGCTGCAACACTTTGTTGAGCTTGATGATCCTAGAATTGAATAAAGGAAGGAAGGGAATCCTGGAAGTTTTGCCTGGTGTTGTAATCACACAATATGCACATATATGTATTTCCAATAGGGGGACTGGAGGCTAGAGGAGTTACTAGGGGGGTTGGTTGTTGTACAGGTGCCTTCCAAATGCACCCCCTCGCCAAAACCCAAGGAGCAATTCTCAAGTCTCTGTTTCTGAAAACAAGGCTAGAGGCCACTCAAAGCTGTCTCTCTTAGCTTGGCTGGATCAACCACATGTAGACTAATTTCTAGCACATCCTGCTTCCCTGTCATCTCCTCTTCATACTTCCTCACCTGAGATAGAGCTCTGGTGAACATAAAGGCTTCCACCATTTTATGACATTTTGGTGGATACTAACAATGGTTTCTGTGGATTTACAGAGCCAGTTTAGAGTAGAGCCATTGAACTCCCTGGGATTTGCTTCTGTATAGACATTTTTTAAAATATATTTGAGTGCAGATTGATGTGAGAGCTAATAGAGTATAGGGGACAGAGTGTTGGGTTAGAAACTCACTGGGGAGTGCCAATGATAAAGCATTTGTTGAGCATCTTAGAATCATAGAATCATGGAGTTGGAAGAGACCTCAAGGGCCATCCAGTCCAACCCCCTGCCATGCAGGAACCCCATCACAATATTTTCGACCGATGGCCATCCAGCCTCTGCTTAAAAACCTCCAAAGAAGGAGGCTCCACCACCCTTTGTGGCAGCATATTCCACTGCCGAACAGCTCTAACTGTCATGAATTACAAATCCACCTAACAGTAGCCCTAACACCTAACAGTAGCATCCTGCGAACAGGATATTGGAAATACTGGCTAGGGATGGCTTTTGAAGCAGGTCCAGCTAAAAGAAGACAGAATCTGGGTTGGGCCATAAAGAGGAAGGGCCCATTCATCGCCATGGTTTTGCCCGGTTGCTTGCACCAAGAAATGTTGCCTTACGTTGCATTGATGGCTCCAGGATCCCTCTTTGAGCTTCCCAGAGCAGTGGCTGTCAAACTGTGGTCCACATGCTACCATCTGGGGAACCCATAAGTAGTATTCATGTCATGGGCTTTGTTGGGACAGTCTGGTTTACTGTTTATTTTATCTTTGTAAATGACTTAGAGTATTGACCCACACTAAGTCAGCGACAGAAAAATAGATAGATCCCTTTGGGGGGGGGTCACTTTTAAGTTGGAAACAACAGCTCAGGACTTTACAACCACCACCTGTGGAACTCAAAACAGACCTGCTCCTTACCCTGCAGAGCACCAGATAATTAGCAATAACACTTTTCTTTTCCTTGTGGGACTGGGAGAACCAAGCAAGCCCACTTATGACAAGCTGAATAAAAGATTCCCGCAGGGTTTTCCCTTTTTGCTCCAGTCCCTACAAATCTTCAGCTGTGACTGATAAAGGAGCAAATAGCTTGTACGGGGGTAAGGAAATTAGGATCTGACTCATATTTCCTGCAGTCATGATGTATTTTACGTCACCGTACTGGTATAATAATACTTTACCTGTGTGCATTATTTCCTTTCTAGCTGCCACAACTTGGTTCTAATGGAACAGTTGTGGGAAGGTGTTCAAAGGTGTCTCAGCAGGTAAACAGCACCATTTTCCTGCTCAGTTACAGTAGTGTCAAAACAATATTTTTATACTGGTGCTGTTTTGAATTTCATTTGCCATTCTAAAGCCGAAGCAAAATTTAAAATGAAAGTGCCATAGAACATGTATGTGCTATCGTAAGGAAATACTTCATTTTAGAACCGTACAGTAGGAAGGAAGGAATAATATGAACACAAATGGTGTCGTTAAATTACCTGAGACCTGATCCAACCAGTTCCTCTGTAATTACAGCTCTTCTTGAAATGCTAGCTATTGCATGCTGACTCAGGCTGGAGTTACCTATTTTTATTCCACTGTAATACACCAAAGGGACCCACCTACTCTGTGGTGTATCATGGAGCGCCTCATAGACTGTAATCCCGTACTCAATGAACAAGGGCGAAGTCTCACTGCGTGATTAAGGCTGTGAACAACTAAGCTGCACAATCATCTATCCAAGGACATGGTTGTAACCAGAGCACCACAGCTCATACTTCCCATCCAAACAAAGTCTGTGGCAAAAAGAGTGAGTGATTTAGGAATGATGGGTGAAGAACAGCACATAAAAATGAAGAATTGTAGAGGTTTATGGATAGTGAACAAACTCCAAATGAGTTTGGATGGGTGCAAGGAAAGCAAATGAGCTGAGTCAGACTGACAACACTGCATCCTGGTGGAGAGAGATGAGGATGGACAGTAAAAAGTTTGACTGAAACCAGACAAGTGGAATGAGTGGGCAAGGAAGGCATTGTAGAGAATCAAAACTTATTCAGCATCTGAAAGGTGAACCTTAACATTTGCCCTTTATACTGTAGAAGTATAAAGGGGCAAGATAGACTTCTGTACCCTTGTACCTTCTTCCTCTTCAGCGCTGCTGCATCAAGATATCCTGCCTTTTGCAGAGATGTGATCAAACTCTGAGGAGAAGATTTGTGGTGAGCAGGCATGATGTACTGAAAGTGTGCCCTTTGGTATGTGTGTGAACTCTCTCTTGATGGCTATGTATAACCTCTATATGTCATCAGCTGCATAAAACTGAGTTGTATTAACAAGAGCATAAGAAGAGCCATGCTGGGTCAGGCCAAAGGCCCATCTAGTCCAGCTTCCTGTATCTCACAGTGGTCCCACCAGATGCGTCTGGGAGCGCATGAGACTAGATCTCGGTCTCCTGCTACCACTCCCCTGCATCTGGCCCTTGAAGTATCCTGGCTTTAAGACTGGAGATGACACATCTCCATCATGGTTTGTCACCTGTGATGGACTTTTCCTCCAGGAATCTGTCCAGTCCCCTTTTGAAGGCATCCAGGCCAGATGCCATCACCACATCCTGTGGTAGGGAGTTCCACAGACTAACAACGTGCTGGGTGAAAAACTATTTTGTTTTGTCTGTTCTTTTTCCAGCCCTCAATTTGAGTGTATGTCCCCTACATCTGGTATTTTGTGAGAAGAGAGTCCTTCTATCCACTTTACTCATGCCCTTCATAATTTTGTACATCTCAATCATATCCCCCCTCAGGTGCTCCCCCTCCCAATATTGATGTCCTGGCATCTTTTTGCAGGGGTTTCCTAAAATGCCCCTCTAGCTGGATCTAAATTAAGAACCAGAGTTTTGTTTTTATTTTATATGTGGGCTGGCAAGTGATGCTGAAGGTATTGTAACAAAGACGTTTACTTATACAGAGCAAGAAAAGCTCAACATTCCAACTCTTAATTCCAAAAAAGAAAAGAAAAGAAGGACTCAAGATCCTATTGCAAATATCTGCTGGCTAGTGGAGCATGCCAAAGAATTTCAGAAGAGGATCAGTCTGTGCTTTATAAACTACAGCAAAAGCTTTGACTGTTGTTGATCGTGAGAAGCTACGGATAGTTCTGAAATAAAGGGGGATGCCTCAGTTCTTGATTGTCCTGATGTGTGTTATAATCAAGAAATATACAGTGGTACCTCAACCTACAAATTTAATCTGTTCCGAATGCAAGCTCTTAAGTCAAACTACTCTTAAATCAGGGTACCTATCTAAAAAATTGAAAAAATAAGTTAAAAATTTTTAAAAATGAAAAACAATATTTGTAAGTTGAGTATACCATATCTAAAATTTGTAAGACAGCAGTTAAAACGCCAACAGTTTTCTGCTCTTAAGTTGAATTGCTGTTACATCGAGCTGCTCTTAAGTTGGGGTACTACTGTACTTGGGACAGAATATGGAGAGACAAAAAGGAGGTGTCAGACAAGGGTACATTTTATCTCCCTATCTGCTGGATAGAGATCAAGCAGATAGGGTATCATGCAGTAAGCGGCACTAGATTCAGAAGAAGTAGGAGAGAAAGTTGGTGGAAGAAACATCAGTAATTTAAGGCATGCAAATGACACAATTTTACTGGCAGAAAGCAACAATGACATGAAATGACTTCTGATGAAATTGAAAGAAGAAGAGATTAAAAAGAGATGTTTTTTATGATACATGGGGTAGATTTATTGATTATGTGCATGTAAGCAATAAGGATAAAGTTCCAGTGCAACAATCAGTTCAGCTCTGGAAGGGAGGATAATAAGTTTAATAAGGGATAATATTGATTAAAAGGTCCTTCTGGTGAAGGGGAGCACTGTTGTTTAGTCTTATGTTAATTTTATGTGTATTTTGTATTTTGTATAAAAACAAATAAATAAAATATTTTAAAAAACAAATAAATCAAATGTTATAATAACCAGCTGAAGGCTTCTTCATAAACTTACAAGAGAAAAAAAGAAGAAATTGAAAGAAGAAAAGTTTTAAATTGGGACGGCAGTTGAACATGTAAACATGTAAATTCGTAGGGTCTACTTAAGTCAGAGGTGTCTTGATGGCTTATAACAATGACAACATGAGATTGAGCCAAGCCAGGGTAGCTGGGCTGTCTAGTTGTTTTATGTGTGTGCAGAATGCTACATCTGCTGACTGAGAGATTTGGAGGGTTGTAACAAAAATGAAAGAAAAAAATCCCAGATGCTAATTTTTTTGACAAAAATAAAATAAAAGAAACATTAACAATATTTTTTTCACACAGGTTTTTGTTGATGGTGTCTTGGACTCCACTATTGTGAGATGGTGGCTGTTACATGCATGTGTTTATATTTAGTTGGCATGTTCTTCATTCTTGGTGCATTTTGTGTTGTTGTGAATTATTTTTTTGTACCCCACCCTGGGCTGCCTTGGCAGTAGAAGGAAGGAAGGAAGGAAGGAAGGAAGGAAGGAGTTGATAAGGCAGAAAGGCAGGCAGGAAGGAAGTTTATGGTGGAAGGAAGGAAGGAAGGAAGGAAGGAAGGAAGGAAGGAAGGAAGGAAGGAAGGAAGGAAGGAAGGAAGGAAGGGGTTGGATGAGAGAAGGCAGAAAGGCAGTCAGGAAGGAAGGAAGGAAGGAAGGAAGGAAGGAAGGAAGGAAGGAAGGAAGGAAGGAAGGAAGGACAATCCTGATTACTAGGGATGGGCACAAAATGGAATAGTAATGTTTTGTTGTGTTTCATTTCATGCTCACCCCATTTTGTTTCATCTCTTACAAAAAAATTAAATTTGTACAAAACAAAACAAAACAAAACGAAATGAACTGGTTCCCCTGGGTCCTAAAGGCACCAGATTTTTTTTTAAAGAGCTCCTGCTGAGCTCTTCTCAGCTGGACCCCTTTAAAACTGGCCCAGTCGGCACCAGGGAGATCCCCTGGTGCCAACTAGGCCAGGTTTAAAGGGTTCCAGACATTGACAGATTGGCAGGAGCCTGCATGAAATGGTATGGAGGGCAGTTCTGGCAATCACGCTGCCCTCCCCACCATTTTCTGAGGGCTCCTGCCATTCTGTCAATGGCTAGAGCCCTTTAAACCTGGCCCAGTCGGCAGGAGCCCTCAAAAATGGTGCAGAGGGCAGCACGATCACTGGCACTGCCCTCCGCATGATTTTCTGAAGCCTCTGCCAAGCTGTCTGGAGCCCTTTAAACCTGGCCCAGTCAGCACTGTGGGGTCCCCCTGGTACCAACTGAGCCAGGATTAAAGGGCTCCAGCCATTGACAACTGGGCAGGAGTCCTCTGAAAATGGTCAGGTAGGCAGTTCCATGGGATCGCGTTCCCTATCCGACTGTTTTTTGAGGGTTACCTGGTAGGCAGCATGAACTGCCTACCCAGTAACCCAACCCTTTTCTGAGGGCTCCTGCCGAGCTGTCAATGGATGGAGCCCTTTAAACCTGGGCCAGTCAGCATCGGGGGACCCCCTGGTACCGAACCTACTGGGCCAGGTTTAAAGGGCTCCAGCCATTGATAGCTCGGCAGGAGCCCAAAACGATGGAATGAAACAGTTCGTTTCAGTGGAAAAATGACCGTTTTGTTTCATCTATAACAAAATGCTACTTCCTCATTTTGTTTTTTTTTTTTTTTCATTACAAATGAAATGACAAAACAGCATTTCATTTTTCAGTTCCTCCCCATTCCTACTGAGGACTACTGCCAGATGGATACTCCATGGGAAGATACAATCCTGATAGCTGATCATTCCGTTAATATCCTTTATGTAACTGCTTTTTGATGAACACATGAGACATAGGAAGATGCAATAAAATAATAGATCAGTATATAAAAGTAAGACTTCAGCAAAACACTTATGAGCTGACCTTTTTAATTATTTTTCTATCAGCTGCTGGGGCAGGGGGATTAATTTTCTCTCCATCCCCACTCTCACTGTCCAAGGAGATTCCGGGTGTAATTATACTCCAGAGACCCAGAAGAAACAGTTGTTAGAAAAAGAAAGACCTTGCAAATAAAATTACTAGAGATAAGCATGAAACAAACGTTTGGCTTGTTTCATTATTTGTTATTTGTTTTGTTATGTAACAAAATGAATAACGAACTGCCCCCTCTAAGAGAAACAAAGGGCCTTTTTACACAACCCCTAAACTCCGCCGCAAATGGCTCCCAGCTCCGGAGCTTAAAATTGTTTACCCACCAGCTCCGGAGTTTACTGAAAATTAAGTGTGACCACGCCCACCTAAACGGGTCCCAGCACACTTTTCATGTACCTGCTCTCCAAGTGTGAAAAATCTTGATGCGGATGTGCCGGGCTCTCCTCACTTCTTTTTGTTGTTGTTTTTTGCCTCCCGTCCCTTTAAGAGAAGGAACCAGGAAGTGATGGGGCTCCCGGCAGCTTCCACCGGCACCGGGAGGTAAGCCTTTATTCTTTTGTCCCTTTTTTTTCTCCCTCCCCTCACGCAGCCAGCAGCCAGGAAGTGCGGAGGGGTGGGGACGCACGAAGAGCGACAAACCCCTAAGATCTCTGGTCCAAATTTAAGTGACCAGTGGATCTTAGGGGTCGGGTAAAAGCGCCCAAGATGAAATGAAACGGAAATTTCCATTTCATTTCGCTTCGTTTCATTTGCTGGTGTCTCCTACCTTGGTCCTAGAGTGGTCCTCTTCCTGGTCCAGCCCTCCCAGCTGGTAGGCAGCCATGGTCGGCATTAAAAAAATAATAAAATAATATAATATAGAAGATCTGGTGCGCGGGCCTCAGTACCGGCCTGCAAGCATCAGACCCAGCCTGCGCACTGGCAAAAGTTTTTTTAAAAAAGCCAGCTGGCCTGCGCTGGCCACGTGGTCAGCAGTAAAAAAATTTAAATTAAATTAAAATAAAATAAAATAAAATAAAAATTTTAAAAAGGAGTGCCGACCCAGCCCCAGTGGTTGCACAGTCAGTGCTTGGGGAAAAAATGAGGCTTGGGGTCAGTGCCTCAAAAAGCCCCCGCTAGGGACTTTTAAACCCCACAAAAACATTAAATAAAAAGGAGCACCGACCCAGCCCCAGGGGTGGCCAGGTTGGCACTCTAAAATAAAGGGAAAAAATTAAAAAATTAAAAGAAACACCGACTGGGCCCCAGGGGCTGCGCCATCAGTGCTTGAAGAAAAAAACCAAATAACAAATCAAAACAAACAACAAAATGAATATTTTTAAAAAATCATTAAAAATGAAACAAAATGAAACGAAGCAAAACGAATTGCCATTTTTTCAGTTTGTGCCAATCTCTAAAAATTACTTGTGGTCCGAATGATGAATATTGTCTTTTTAAACCATATCACATGCTAAATATGGCACATAATCTCTCTCATTCAGATTTTCCACTTAGTTCAAGTCAACTTATCTCTATCGTCTTTCCGGAAACAGGCAAAGACCTTTCTCTTCAGGCAAGCTTTCCCTGAAGGATGGTCTACCTCTTCTGATGCTTAAATGCAGAGTGGGGTGACAACTGCATTCATGTCCACTTCCCTGTCCCATGACCAGCTGTGCCACAGATGTTGTCATCAGTGCAGGAACAGGCATGTGGTAAAAAGCCACTCTCCGTGGTCATGATACTTACACCACTGCCCTTCTGATGTGCATGTAAGCCAAAAGGTGCTGGCCACAGACAGAAATACCTTTATGATGGGCCCGCCATCTTGATTTTACTCAATAATAGCAAGTAGGTGGCCTGTAATCTGCAGGCATGGTGTGCCCCTCCTGTCTACAGCCACTAGAGTTGTCACTGCCAGCTAGTTTGATGGCCCAACAACAAAATAGGGCACATTGGCCTGCTGAAACACAGCACATGGGAGCCACACACTGTGTTGATTGGAGAATTGTACTCCCAGAAGCTACAGGGAGTGCAGTGCTCTTTTAAAATAAAACATACACACCTTTTGTGCAATGTCTCAAAATCCAGAAACAAATTTTACAGTACAGTATCCCCTTTTGATTCTTATTATGCCCCTTAATTTTGATTGCACTTAATAAGGTGTGACCCACTGAAATACTCAGGGGGTGAAATTTGACTTCTGACCACCCAAACTGCCCACCTCTGCTGGACACAGGATGATGTCAATTAATTTTTTGTAATGAAAATTTCTTGGAACCCAGAACAGCATCTAGTTTTGCAGAAACGTGGCTGCTGGTCCAGGTGATCTGTGTGGTTTCCATGTCTGCTCTCCAAATTCTTTTATGTTTAAATGTGGACTCCACTGACCATTCCTTGGCCCCGGTCCCACGTCCCTTTAAAAGCAGTTTAAATTACCAGATAAACTGTGTCTAAAAATGCCGTCCCCATGGCCACCGGGCTTTTTGAAAAAAAAAAAAAAAAGAAAAAAGAAAACCCAGTAATGCTCCCTTAAGCAAGGTTTCTATGACTTGCCCAGGAGGTAGGGAATTTTTGCCTCGCTTTGAAAATCCAGCTTTTAAGGAGGCAGACGCCGTGGGACCACGCAGATGATCCGGGTTTCTTTTTCTTTCTTTTTTCATAGCACCGACCGGCTGTTCCTGGGGCCGATCAGCTATGTTTTTTTAATTGCTTTTCACCTTTGGAGAAACAGGAAGCTCTATCCGGTCCTACAAGTTTTAATTTCCCCCAGCCAAGTGGTCCGTTTTCTTCAAATGCTAGCGCCACCTGCTGGCAAAGGGGGCTGAACTGCACTTTAAAATAATAATTAAAAACAGCTTTTGATGTGAGAACTCTTGTCCCACATATTAAATCACATGATGGGACGAAGAGGAAAGATTCAGAAGATCAGGATCGAAACCCAGGTGTGACCACAGCCCTTAAAGGGGAATATTATCCTCTGGCTACCCTTTAAATCAGGGGTCCTCAAACTTTTTAAACGGAGCTGGTTCACTGTCCCTGAGACACTGTTGGGGGCCGGACCCTGCAGCTTCCTGGTATGGTCTGAGGGGGGAGAGGGAAGGCTCAACCTGCTTCACCCCGCCCCCAGCCCAGCGCCCGCCAGCCTGCATGGCAGCCCCACTTCTCCCGCGGCCCATCCTGCTCACCCCCTCAAACGCTATTGGCGATGGTGGGCTTTGTCCTTGCATTGGTGGCTGAGGCGACAGCTGCTGCTGCTGCTGCTGCATGGTAAGTTTTTGTCTCAAGTTGGGTGGGAGTGGGGCGGTTCTGCAATGGCTGGCGGGCTGGATTCAGGACCTTGGTGGGCCGCATCAGTCCCACGGGCCATAGTTTGAAGACCCCTGCTTTAAATTGTGGATGTTTTTCTTCCCTAAAAGAAGCATTTGGTCACCCTATAACAGTGATGGTGAACCTTTTAGAGACCAAGTGCCCAAACTGCAAATCAAAACCCAGTAATTTTTTTTTTTGCAAAGTGCCAATACAGTAATTTAACCTGTATACAGGTGGCTATGAAGGGACGATGTTGGGTGCCCACAGAAAGGGCTCTGAGTCCCACCTTTGGCACCCATGCCATAGGTTCGCCATCACTGCCCTATAATGTGAGCTGTGCTACTGCTGGGTCATTTGCCCTGGATCAGCCCTTCCCAAAACTGTAAAACTCTTACATTTTCCTTTTCTGCCATTCACACAAGAGGACCTGTATTTTTGCTGAGATCTGTAGTGGCAGCTTGACACTATTCACCCAAATGTGCATGTTTCCAGCATGCTTTGGTTGCCAGAACCAAATGCACATTTAGCATTAAGAAAAATACAGAAATACACCTCCGCAGTAACACAGCCCATTTGATTAAACCACCTCCTGGTCTTTTCCTAGAAACCCAGAATGTTGTAGGCTTAAAATCCTCATGGGTTTCTTTTCCTTTCTTTTCCTTGAGTGTTTAAAAATGAGGACAAAAACACACCAAAGCACATTGTCCCATTCCCATCTTAAATATTTATGACAGGGAGCTCTGAGCAAGAAGATGGTGGCTCTGTGCCAGTCGAACGATCAGTCGGCATTTGGGAGAGACGGGTAGGTAGGTGGAAGCAAGAATGAAAGCACCCAGTGTGACCTTGCATTTGAAGCCTTTGAATCGAAGCCCTCGCTGTAGAGGCAAACATTTTATAATAGGCAGAAGGGGGGAAGGCTCTATAGCAAAAGGAAATTAATGGTGCATCCATGGCTTCTTCTTTCATGCTGTTGGCCGTCAAGTTGCCTCTGAGTTATGGCAGCCCTATGAATGGACAATCTCTAAAATGTCCTGTCCTCAACAGCCCTGCTCTGCCCTTGCAGACTCAAAAGCCTGTGGGTTCTTTTAGGGAGTTGATGTCTCCCATATTTCATCTTCCTCTTTCCCTCCCGTCGTCCATTCTTCCTGGAAAAAACTAAATGAAGGGACTCGAAATGAGACAGAGAATGAAGCAAAACACTG
The DNA here is from genome assembly GCA_029282475.1 of Phrynocephalus forsythii. Classification (NCBI taxonomy): domain Eukaryota; kingdom Metazoa; phylum Chordata; class Lepidosauria; order Squamata; family Agamidae; genus Phrynocephalus; species Phrynocephalus forsythii. Next base: position 19,687,387 of record JAPFRF010000013.1, read on the forward strand.
AAAAATAAAGCTATCGGCCTTAGCGAATTAAGATAAACACTACTGCAGACTTTAAACTAGAGATGGCGACTTGTTGAGTTCCAGAGCTTGCTGGCGCACACCATCACGAATTCTTGAAGAATTATGGGAACAGTAGTCTAACAAGACCCAGAAGGCCACAGGTTCCCCATTCCTGAGCTATCATTTTTATTTTCAAGCAAACAGAACACACAACGCCCTCTCACACTCATCTTTTATTCTTGTCTCCTCACACTATGTCATCACATACTCCAACACTGGGACAGAATGCTTCTTCCCAGATTCCGGTGTAAAGGGGTAGAGGGTAGCCATCCCATCTCAGTAGCACGCTGCCATTTCCAAAAAACCACTGAACTGTTCATTTTCAAAAGCAGGGGCACAGCCTTAATTGCCCTCAACTGGTTGTAACTTGTGTGATTTTTTTTCAATGTATTATATTCTAGGTCATATGCTATATTTTGTTTTTATCAAGGCCAGCCCTTCTGTTAGGTACAGTGGAAAGGCCATTGCATAAGAACAGAAGAACAGCCTTGCTGGAACAGGCCACAGCCCATCCAGTCCAACATTCTGTCTCACACATTGGCTCACTGTTTTGCTTCAGGGTGTTCCCAAGCAGATGTCTTCACCTGCTTAAGATTCCCTGCAAATGGCATTGAGAGAGATCCTGCCTCTCTCTCCAACCTGGAGGTTGTCCTTAGGCATCCATAATGATAGCCACTGATAACCTTGTTCTCAATGAACTTATCTAATCCTTTCTTAAAACTGTCAAGGCTGACAGCTGTCACCTCTTCTTCTGGCAGGGGGTTCCACAGACCATCCTCTGGGTAACAAAGTCTCTCTTATTTGTTTGAGATCTAGGACCTGTAACCATTGATAATGGTTTCATGGAGTGCCCCCTAGTTCTAGTGTTGTGAGATAGGGAAAAAGTTTTTCCTTATCTACTTTGTCCACAGCATGTATTATTTTATAAACTTCAATCAGGTCACCTCTTAGGCGCCATCATTCAAGAGTAAATCATAGAATCACAGAATCATAGACTTGGAAGAGACTTCCAGGGCCATCCAGTCCAACCCTCTGCCATGCAGGAACCCCATCATAATTATTTCTGACAGATGGCCATCCAGCCTCTGCTTAAAAACCTCCAAAGAAGGAGACTCCACCACCCTCCGGGGCAGTATATTCCACTGCCAAACTGCTCTAACTGTCATGAAGTTCTTCCCAATGTTCAAATGGAATCTCTTTTCCTGTAGTTTGACAACATTGCCCCAAGTCCTAGTCTCTGAAGCCATGGAAAACAAACCTGTTCCCTCTTCAATATGACATCCTTTCAAATATTTAAACATAGCTATCATATTCCCCCTCAGCCTTCTTTTTGTAAGGCTAATCATTCACAGTTCCCTAAGCCGTTCCTCGTAAGACATTTCTTCGAGACCCTCAACCATCCTGTTCGACCTCCTCTGCACCCGCTTGAGGTTGTCAACATCCTTTTTAAACTGAGGTGCACAGAACTGGACACAGGACTCCAGGTGGGGTCTGACCACAGCAGAATAGAGTGGCACTATTACTTCCCTTGATCTAGACACTATGGTTCTGTTGATGCAACCAAGAATCGCATTGGCTTTCCTGGCTGCCGCATCACACTGCTGACTCATGTTCAATTTGTGGTCCACCAAGACTCCCAAATCCCTTTCACAGGTACTATTCTCTAGCCAAGTGTCCCCCATCCTATATCTGTGCAATTCATTCTTTTAACCTAGATGAAGCACCCTACATTTCCCTCTGTTGAAATCCTTTCCTTAGCTTTGGCCCAGCACTCTAATCTGTCGAGGTCTTTTTGGATTTTCATCCTATCCTCTAGGGCAGGGGTCCTCAAAGTTTTCAAACAGCGGGCCGGTTCACCACCACCCAGACACCACTGGGGGCCAGATCGCAGTCCAAAAGCAGCTGTGGAGGCTGGCTTGCTAACAAAACAGGGGGTAGGTGGGGGTTGCAATTGGTCCCAGGGGCCGGATTCAGGACCTGGGGGCCGCATTCGGCCCCGGGGCCTTAGGTTGAGGACCCCTGCTCTAGGGAATTAGCAACCCCTCCCAATTTGGTATCATCTGGAGGTTTTCCAAAGCTATCTGAAGTTAGCTTAACTTCTTTATCCTTGGGACCTTCACCTTTGTTTTATGCACATCCTCCCACATCTTGATGCCACCTACCTGTCTGCCACTTGTTTAAAGAAGTGCCAGGTGCCAAAAGTGGATGGGGCACATGTGGATCCAGAGATGGCAGGGCCATCGCTTTTTAGAAGAGTGGGAAGACTAGGCACATGGAAGGCAAGTGACTCAAAGAGGAGCAGATGTGGTCTGTGTAAAGGAACCTGTTCACACCTTTGTGGGTTCTTTTAAAATCTATTTACTTTGTTGCTCACTCTGATTCACCTTAATCAAAAACAGAGAGGCAATATTTAAAAATATAATGATGTCTTAAGTAAACAAAAATCTTAAAGAATTTAGAGAACTTAGATATACCAAGAAAAGTTACATTAAAATAACAAAGATTTATCCTATTCTAAGCAACTCTAAGAAACGGATGTCTGGAATCCATTTCTAAAATCTAATAAGCTACATAAAAGTGCATTGCTAGCTTAATCATGGCCTATCCACTTCTTTTGCAAAAAGCATTCTTCTTCACTCTCCCTCTAGCCAACTCCCACTTTCTCAATCCTCTGTATCACCCAATGAATGTCCATTAATCTGCCCATTCAAACATCTCTGTAGTTCTTGACATGCCTTCCTTTCTCACGGAGCTCTTCTGATCCTCACCTTGTTGTCTCCTCCTGAATTCTCTCTGCCGCCCTCATCTGATAAGCGATAAGTGAGTAGCAGCTGCCAGATTCCTGAAATACAACTCTCTGCTCTTTGACTACAAGACTACTACATATCCCATGTACCTCTAGTTTCCTTACAGTCTGTTTGCAAAGATGGTGGGCACCAAGTTGGGGCCATTCCAGTAAAAGTCGGGATACTGAAAAAATTAAATCAAATAAAGCAAATTAAATGGTGAAACCACAGCATCCCCAATGAACAACAGAACCATCTCAAACATTGCCCTAGAAAGTTCATAGCAAAACCTGGTAATGCCTCCTCAGAATTAAACCCTCTTATTTAAAACTCCAAGCTCTAATAACATAAATGTTTGTTGGATTGAACCCCTAGGGATGTTTCGCTTATACCAAAGAAATCCTATTTCTCACAGTGGCTTCCTCTCTGTGTTGAAACGCAAACCTAAGACACACATAATTAGAAGAATAGGGGTTGTTAAAGAAATAGGTAAAATATGCCTCTCTCCCCCCAAATTCAAATATTACAGGTGTTGGCTTCAAGAAGGAGATTATGTTTAGCCAAAGGCTGTACCATAAAACAGGAAGCAGCAGAAACCACCTTGCAACAGGAAATTTGAAAAAAAGAATGAGGAAGTGTGCAGTAAAAAAATGTAGGCATCATCTCAAAATGGGTTTGCCTAGAGCCTCTGCCCTAGGCACCAAAACTCAGAAAAGTTACTTCTGCAAAGTCTAAAGCCAGCTGTGTTAAACACTGACAAACTTAAGGAGGTTCATGGGAGTCAAAACTCATTGAAATTTCCATCTACTAACGCATACGCAGGTATGTGGATTTAGAAATACAGTAGGACCCCAGGATTCACTGGGGATTGGTTCCAGGCCTTCCCATGGATAATGAAAACCATGGATAAGAGAAAACACCCCAGAAACCCAAAACTGCTGTTTTGTCACAGTAGTTTGCTTTATGGCTGCTGTTTTGCAATAGTAGCTTGCTTTCTGGCTGATATTTTGTGACAGTAGCTTGCTTTACACTGCGGTTTTACCACAGTAGCTTGCGTTACAGCTGCTGTTTGTGACAGTAGCTTGCTTTGAGGCTGCTGAATTATTTAATTTTTCCTCTGCCAACTGTGGATAACTGAATCAGTGGATAATGAATCCGTGGATATTGGGGTCCAACTGCACTGATTTCCACCTGCTCAGCCATCAGACACAGAATGGAAAATCACAGTTTTCCAGAGCTGCATCTGCTTTATGAATTCCCACAGCTAGACCCACAATGGAAGCATTATTTGATGTCATGTAAAGAGTCCTCAACAATGTTCTTGAAGTTCAACTACTTACTATGTGTAAGTTGTTGTTTCAAGAAGAAAACCTACCAACCAACTGTGCCCCCAAAAAAAAATTGCCAGCAATGGCGTTCAGCTGCCCAATCCTTCACTTCTGGAAGGGTTCTGCTACAACCCTGCAGATCAGCACTTTTTTAGGACCATAAATGACTGTGATATCTAAAACCCCGGTCTCACTACCTTTATCTGCGCATCTTAATAGGATGCATACTATTTTGGGGGTGATGTTTGATGTGCAGTTAGCGCCCGACAACAGGGGAGTATTTTACTTCTCTGCATCCGCCCCAAATTGTTTACTGCACATCTTTTCCCTGCGATACAGCACGATGCCCCCTTGTGGCAAATACATGCGCTGCAGCCAGGTAGCAGTCTTTCTTTTTAAAATTGATTTTAATTGCTGGCGGAAAGCCAGCAAAAATTGTGCCGGCATGCCGGGATGCCACCAATTCAGTAGCATAAGCGATTACCAAGGCAGAACTACAGGAAGTGGAGGAAAAGGGGGTACGAATCTACTTAGTGCAAATTATCTGGGGTTGCACCTCGTTTGAGGTGTTAAAAGTGTGCATCAATAGCAGAAATATTTTTACACAACCATGCAGTGGTACAAAATGCTGTGGTTAAAGTGTGCTTCCGGGGCGTGGTCGGCTGGGGTACCAAAATACTGCTCTTCAGAGTGAAGGCACGATCTTTTGCTGTGCAATCTTTCGCAACAAAAAGAGCAGCAAAATTGTCATGAGACCAGGGCCCAAAATACAGTGGGGTCTCTCCTCATAAAGAGAAACCTTTGGCTTCACTTTGCTGCAAAGGGAAATGTGGTATCCCAGAAACTCATGGAGGAACTTACCAGCACCGAACAAAAGCTGAAAGAGAAAATCTCTTAAGTGATCATACAGTAAAAGCTGGGAGGAATTTGATCTTGATTATCCCATCATCAGGACCCAAACTACAGATGAATTCTGAAGATACCTTGGACAGCCAGAGTCACTAATGTGGCCGTATTGCAGCGCATGAATAAAAAGTTAGAAATTCTCAATACCATAAAGAGAAGAAAATTACAATAATGCACAATAACAAATCGCATCTGTTGCAGATTATCCTTCAAGGAAAAATAGATGGGAAGTGTGGCCCAGGGTGTAGAAGAACATTCTGGCTTAAGAATTTAAGCCAATGGTTCACAGTGGGAACAGCTTCTCTATTTATAATAGTTTTAGATAAAAAATAGGTTTTGCTACTGATTGCCAACGGTCTATGAAAACATGACACTTGTAGAAGAAACACCCAAATAAAATGTAGCTACCAATGGTGTTGGCACCTGTACGTGGAATGAGGGTCCATCTTGGTTGGTGGAGGTGGTGTGATTTTCCCCCCTTTACCTCAGGGAGCAAAATGAACACCTAAGAGGTGACCTGATTGAAGTTTATAAAATCATACACGGTGTGGACAAAGTAGATAAGGAAAAACAGTTTTCCCTATCACACAACATTAGAACTAGGAGGCACTCCATGAAACTTTTGAGTGCTAGATCTCAAACAAATAAGAGAAAGTACTTTTTCACCCAGAGGATCACTGGTCTGTGGAACTCCCTGCCAGAAGAAGCGGTGACAGCTGTCAGCCTTGACGGCTCTAAGAAAGGATTGGACAAGTTCATGGAGAACAAGGGTATCAATGGCTATCCTTATGGATGCCTAAGGACAACCTCTGGGTTGGAGAGAGAGGCAGGATATCTCTCAATGCCATTTGCAAGGAATCTTAAGCAGGCGAAGACATCTGCTTGGGAACCCCCTGAAGCAAATGTTAAGCCACTGTGTGAGACAGAATGTTGGACTGGATGGACTGTGGCTTGTTCCAGCAAGGCTGTTCTTATGTTCTTGTGTTCTTATGTCTTGGACGCACCTCCCCCTGAGCATACGCTTTTTGTTAATAGACAATATTATAAGATAATATCGATAATATAGATAATAAACTGAGTCTGAAGCTGTATCAACTCAGTTTTCCCCCGTGTTGTCATCACATCCCTTTCTATTTTATTTACTTCAGCTCTTTACAAATCACTGGGCTCTCGGGTCTGTTTCTAATAGAAAAACATTTAGCAAATGTATTTATTTTTTTCCCCCGGATTCATTTAAACAGAGGAGACAGATAGCTTTCAAAGTGTGCCTGCAGGGCTTGAGGTCAGATGATATCAAGTGAGTTTTACTTTCTTTAATTCATCTCGAAAGAAGATCCTTGTTTATTGGCTTGTGGGCAGGCGGCAGCTTCATTCCCAGCCCTGCTGCAGTTTTCATATGAATAATTGTATTCTCAGTTTTGCAGGCTAACATAATATCCTGTGAAAAAAGATAAGAGGCCAACTCCAGGAAATTGGGGGTGGGGTGGGGGAGAGAACCTGAGATTACCCGCAGAAAAGTAATGATGAAAGATCATTTATCGCAAAGTTAATTGATGTTTTCCAAATCATACTGCTTCTCCCTCCTTCTTGCAAACATAGAGGATGCCCCCCTCAAGCTGTGCTCATTTATTCCAGGTAAAACCAACGAGAAACCTTACAGAGCCCTAACAACTAATAGGTTTTATTTGGTCGATGCTTCCATTGCTGCAGGGTGTCGAATCAGGAGATGGATTGGAGGCGGGGATTGAAGTTGGTTTGAAGTCACATGGTAGTCATGTGGTTTTGTGATCCATTTTTAAAAGTTGTATATCAGCTGAGGAGGCCACACAGTCTTTTAGAATTGTTGCATTTGAGGCTTAGTCCTGCAGTTACCCAAGTGTGTTCACTCTGCTTGCCTCTCGCAGCCATTAGCTGCTGCTGTGGTGTTATTTTCAATATTTCCATTTATTTCGATGTGGCATAGCACTAATTCAGTAAAGCAGATAGAAAAACAATTAAAACAGACCCGATCACAAGCTTTCCTTGCAGCCTGACACATGTGCATAAGGGGGGAGAAAGAGATGTGTGCATGCACACGGGGTTGAGAAGAACAGGGAGTGAGGGAACCAGCAGCTGGCTCGGTGAAAAGGAAAGCGCACCGGTAAGTGGCATAAAGAAACTAACCAGATATTTTGACAGGGTTGGTTGCTTCTAGGCTTGCAAATGAGGGAGTGCTTCCCCCCCCCCCAAACTTACTCTCTCTGCTGGCTCTCTTTCCAGATCAGACTGCAGGGTTTTCTTGCGGACTGAAACCCACGATCCTGGCACCCATTACTTGACAAACCCCACAGACCAAATTTGCACCAACTGTGCAAGTCACCGATGCCCAAATGATTCAAAATAAATCAATTTCACAAGCAAAGTTCAGAAAGAAAGCTCCCAGCTAGCACTGAGGCAGAAGCCGAAAGCTTGGATGGAGTTAGACTTAACTGAATCTCAAAATGTTCGAGGGTTGGCCTTTTCGCACAGGCCAGCCATGGTTGCAAAGTATTATATCAGGCTTTACCAAGGATCAGGATCAGGCTGGGGCGCCATTGCTAGTAAGGCATGTGGTCACTGGGAAGAAGTCCACAATCCCCATCTGATCGTGGCCTAAATCTACCTCATAAAACACATCCTCTAATGCATTCCTGACAAATGTTGAAGGTAGAGATGGGCACGAATTGAAAAATGGTGTTCTGTTTCATTTTGTTTCGTTAAGGAGGTTAAGGAGGTCAGTTCGTTTCATTTCATTTTTTGCAAATTTTTACAAAAAAATCATTTTGTTGTTTCATTAATTTGTTATTCATTTTTAACCCATTTTTCCCCAGCACCCACTGCGTGGCCCCAGGGGCCCGGTCAGAGCGGCATGGGAGGAATAAAGAGGGGGAGCGGCGTCGGAGCCACGCTGCTCTGGCTGCCTAAGCGCGGCCTCCTTCTTACCACCCCTCCCGATCTGCCCCGCGATAATGGGCCGCGGGAGGGAGGTGCAAGGGGGGGCAGATTTGAAGCCGCACTGCTCTGGCCGCCTAAGTGCGACCTCCTTATCTCCCCTCCTGATCAGCTCCACGATAATGGGCCACGGGAGTGAGATGCAAGGGGCAGCGGCTTCAAAGCCACACTGTTCTGGCTGCCTAAGCGCAGCCTCCTTGTCTCCCCTCCCAATTGGCCCCGTGATAACGGGCTGCAGGAGGGAGGCGCAAGGGGGCGGCTTCGAAGGTGCGCTGCTCTTGCAGCCTAAATGCGGCCTGCTTCTTATCTCTCCTCCCGGGGCTGGGACGAGGCTTGAGCCCGCCTCGTCCCTCAATGGTCCTGACGAGGTGCGTGCTCCCTCCGTGCAGCTCGGCGTGAAAGGACCTCTAGACCAGCACCAGGTAGGAGACATCTCCACCACGCATTAATGAAACTAACCTAACCGCACCAATTTTTCTTGGTTCGTTTTGTTTTGTTTTAAATTTGCCCCTGGGGGGGGGGTCATTATTCATTTCGTTACATAATGAAATGAATAATGAATAACAAAACACCAAAAAATTCATTTCATGCCGATCTCTAATTGAAGGTCACCCACAGAAGCTCCCTGCTGGGTGCCACCAGACCCCGTGGTACAAAAAGTGGAACACCTTTCTCCAGAATTCTGTCCCATTTACGCAATTCCTTCCTGGGAGAGATCTGCGTCTCTGACTCATAGTACAGTGATGGGAATCCTGTTAGCTCCTATGTCCATTGCCATATATTTAATGAAGGAAGGAATGCCAGTTAGATGTAGCTAACCATGGGCCTCTGCTAGTGCATCCCAATCACATGTCTCGACATCAAATGTACCAGCCACCCTCTTAACATGTGGGGATTCGTGGATGAAGTGGGTACCAATGGAGCTGTGCCAGGGTAGACAGGTCATCAGAACCAAGTAATCGGTCACTGGCCTTTAAGACCTTTTTTAGACCAGCAGGCATTTCTCCTTTCATTTATTTTTCACTAGGATTATATGATTATCATGGTGACTTTTATTGCTGATTTTCAAATATTCCTAACATTAAATATGCCTGCCCCCCTCATTGGGAACATTGAAACGAATGTTTAAAACTTGACCATTTAAGCTAGCTTTCCCTGAATCCAGCAAAGAGCTCATAGAGTTGTACCTTAGTGCCAAGCTCTGCCTTTCACACTAATTGTTTATTTTATGTTTATGTTATTGACTGTTATGTATTGTGTTTATATCATTTGTGTTTTACAGTTGTAAACAGCCCGGAGTGGCCTTGCAGGTAGATAGGCAGAATCTGAATGATAGAATCATAGAATTATAGAATCACAGAATCATAGAGATGGAAGAGACCTCATGGGCCATCCAGTCCAACCCCCTGCCATGCAGGGACACCCATCAAAGTACCCCTTATCAAAGTACCCCTGATTGATGGCCATCCAGCATCTGCTTAAAAACCTCCAAAGAAGGAGACTCCACCACCCTTTGTGGCAGCATATTCCACTGCTGAACAGCTCTAACTGTCATGAAGTTCTTCCTGATATTCAAATGGAATCTCTTTTCCTGTAGTTTGAGACCATTGCCCCTAGTTCTAGTTTCTGAAGCCATGGAAAACAAACCTGTTCCCTCTTCAATATGACATCCTTTCAGATATTTAAACATAGCTATCATATCCCCCCTCAGCCTTCTTTTTGAAAGTCTAAAGGAAGGAAGGAAGGAAGGAAGGAAGGAAGGAAGGAAGGAAGGAAGGAAGGAAGGAAGGAAGGAAGGAAGGAAGGAAGGAAGGAAGGGACTGAGATGCTTTGGTTTTCTTCATGCTTGGGTTCTTGCCATTTGTTTTCTATGGCAAACAGTTTTGAAGTAGTTGGTTTGGTGTGTGTTTTTAATTAAAATACTCTAGCCAATCTCAGCCTCTTTTTCATTTCCTTCATTTTTGTCCATGACCATAGACACAATATGAAAGAAATATGAACTGTATACGTTCCATAACCAACCTTATAATAAGGTGGTGTGTAAAGAATTCTTTCCAATCTGTAGATCCCTTCAAATGTACCAAGACCACCACCACCACCCTTGAGAGTAAACAAACAAACAAACAAACAAACAGCTGCTTGAGCACTTGCCATTTGGGAAGTCCATGGAATCCATTCATCAATACAAGACCCCGTTTTGGGAGGTCACAGAGGAAACCGGTTCTTAATGAATGAAATTTAAGCCATTTTGCGGACCCGTTTATTTTTCAATCTGATTGCATCCTCAACCCAAACCATAATTAAGCTGTGAAATGTATTAATAAGAGAGATCCTAACACCTCTGTACCACTTCCTTGATTAGATGATGGCCTATTTTTGGCCAAGGGCAGGAGGGTCATAATTAAGCAGAGTTTGAAACCCTGCAAAATAACCTAATGTGATCAGCTACATTCACCCCTGACAGAGTCCGTTCATTTGCGTCAGGATGGTGGGAAATATGATGTCTCAGAAATATTAAGACTTATTTTTAATTTTAGAACCTGGAAGGGAAAGTGTTTCATTCTCCTTTTCCTAGCTCAAAAGCTGCTTCTGCTTTTTCTCAAAAGCTCATAAGGTTTTGTGATCTTTTTTAAAAAATGATTTTTGTCTCAGCTGCTTGGATTATATGCTGTTTTATGGCTGGCTGCTTCATTTAAAAATTATATTGGCTCTGATCGTAAGTAAGTCAGATAACTTTGCTAATGGGCGTCATAGAAAGAGTGGCCAGAATTGGTGAATTGCAACTAGGGAGGATCCATGGAATCAGTGGGGATTTGATGAAGCAAAGTGTTCTGCTTATATACCACCCCATAACTCTTCAAGCACTCTCTGGGCAGTTTACAATTTCTTTAATTTTGCAGGCTACACATTGTCCCCACCCCTCAGCAAGCTGTGTACTCATTTTTACCTGAAGGACGGAAGGCTAAATCAACCATGAACCGGCTACCTGGGATTGAACCCTAGGTCGTGAGCACAGTTTTAGCTGCAGTACAGGCATTTAACCACTGCACCATGAGTCATCATCTAGGTAAGTTCCACTGATTCAATGGACCTACTCTAGTTGAAACGTACTACTGGATTTCAGCCATAGATCTTCTTCTTTCTTCTATTTCATTAGCGTTTGTCCCACTTGGTGGTGGAGTCCACTAGACAGATCTATTGTTGTGATGCAATTTTTGGAGGGGGGTGGAGTTCAGCTGGCCTACAGCACCTGGTATCCAAGTACTAACGAGGCCCGAAGAGATTGGGCTTCATTGATAATAAAAATATTTTTTTAAAAAAATGGCATGAACTCAGAAAGAATCAGAGAATCATGGACTCATAGAGTTGGAAGAGACCTCAAGGGCCATCCAGTCCAACCCCCTGCCACGCAAGAATCCCCATCACAGGACTCCCAACAGATGGCCATCCAGACTTTGCTTAAAAACTTCCAAAGAAGAAGACTCCACCACCCTCCTTTGTGGCAGCATATTCCACTGCTGAACAGCTCTAACTGTCATGAAGTTCTTCCTATTGTTTAAATTGAATCTCTTTTCCTGTAGTTTTAAACCATTGCCCCGAGTCCTAGTCTCTGAAGCCATGGAAAACAAACCAGTCCCTTCTTCAATGTGACATCCTTTCAGATATTTAAATATAGATATCATATCCCCTCTCAGCCTTCTTTTTGTAAGGTTAAACATTCCCAGCTTCCTAAGCTGCTCCCCATAAGACATTTCTTCCAGAACCTCAGCCATCTTGGTTGCCCTCCATTCAAGATTGTCAACATCCTTTTTAAATTGAGGCGCACAGAACTGGACACAGGACTCCAGGTGGGGTCTGACCAGAGCAGAATAGAGTGGTACTATCACTTCCCTTGATCTAGACACTATGCTTCTATTGATGCAACCAAGAATCACATTGGCTTTATTTGCCAATTGGAAACCTTCGGACTTCCAGATGTTTTGCATTACAGCTTCCATAAACAATATGTCTCTGAACATTCTCAGTCATCCAGGTGAGTTTTGTCTGGAAGTTGAGTCATGGCAACTGGACTTCTTTTTGAGAGATTAAAACGTTTCGCTGCTCATCCAAACAGTTTTGCCAGTCTGAAGAAAGCTAGTTGCAAGTCCTCCATCTTATAGTTCACTTTGACCTCTTGTCACCCTGGTCTGAAATAGGCTCATAAGATGAACAATAACCTGAATAGGCTTGTTAGGTAGACAACAATCACAATAGCCTTAAGGTGAACAATGGCCTAATGTGCTGAAACCCATAAAATATGGACTGTTAGCTATGGCCTTGGTGGTGAAGGTCATGAAGTATTTTTTATTTGTCTGGATATTGTTGAAATCACAGCCTGATGAGTGGCAGATAGACTGTGCCTGAGCCCCCCACCTCTGAGCCAGCGTTTCTCATAAATCTGTCTTTCTAATGTTTATTTTTAAAGAAAATCCTCCTTACATAATTCTATTTTTGGTGAAATATGTTTTTATTTAGAAATCTGTGCCTTTTCTTCGCTGCTGGTGGTGGGTTTTCCATAAATGCCAGAAAGAGGAGTCTGGGCCAACAGAGAGCTTCACTCTGATCCCACAGGACCACCCTTATATTCACCCAGGGCCAGCACTAGGTTTTTTTGCACCCTAGGTGAGGGGCAGGGGTGTGGGGTGGGCGGAGGGGGTGGGGCGGGGGGTGGGGCGGGGCGGGGCAGGGTGATTCTGCGGAGGTGGGGCAGCAGGGGACGGGGCAGCAGGGATCGGCAGATGGTGGGGGATGGTGACGGGCACGGGGTGGTGGTGATGGGCGCGGGGGCAGCAGGCAGACAGCTACGGGCGGCGGGGGGGGGACAGGCGGCAGTGGCCAGCAGTGGCAGGGGGGGCAGCAGGCTGGCCAGCACCCCCTCTCCATTTTGGCGCCCTAGGCAACTGCCTAGTTCGCCTTAATGGACGCGCCGGCCCTGTATTCACCTCTAGCTCCATCTTTAAAAACATCATTTATACCACTGATACTAATTTGCACTTTCGGAGGCTCACACATGACTCCCGGTCTGCCAGTTTTTCCAAACCATTGGAGGATTGAGTGTTAGGATACAGTTTCAGGGAACAATAACTATGTGCCTTTACTCAGGACAGATTGGGTTTTCTCTGGAGTGCTTTCTCTTGCTACACAGCTTTCTGTTTATCTGCAGACAGTGAGACAGAATAAAATGCTTGATCCCCTACTTTAATCTCCCCTGGGTTCGATCCTAGGAGAAGACAAGTATATTCAAACTCTACAAGGCTTCCCCCTTCACACCCCCAAAGCTGATGGCTTGAGATCAGAGAGAGGACAAGAGCATTGCTAATTAGGCAAATATCAGTTATTTGCATGTCAGATTCAAAACCTTAATTTTTTTCCCATCCTCTTCTTTGATCTTCACAACAACCCCAGGAATTGCAGCAGGATCAGCAAGAGAAGCTAACCAAGGTCATCAGAGGAAAAGTGGCATGGGCCACTTCAGAGTGCAGGTCTGGGTGACAATTTTAGTATTATTATATTTGCTGCAACTTTGGGGGGGGGGATGCAAAGACATGCTGCATGACTTTAAGCCACAAGAATCAATTCAAATGGAAAGAGTAAGGTCGTCAAATGCATCCTTAGAAGGACATTAATCCTGACAGCTTTGTCCTTACTAGTATGGATCACCCAGAATTTTAGAGTATTTTTACCCCGCCTTTCTCCTTGGAAAAGGACCCAAGGCAGCTTACAGTAATGACGGATAATATACAGTCCAGTACAATTAAGACATGTTCAAGTATTTGAGAACAAGGAATTGAGGGACATCTTACAGCATTAATCGACAATATTACATTAAAGCTACAAGGTTATAAGTAGTTATAAACACAAAGTCTATGTGAACCTATAGATTCATATGAAATACACATGGTAGTCCATCATCCAGGGAAAGCTTGCCTGAAGAGAAAGGTCTTTGCCTGTTTCCAGAAGGACAACAGAGATGGGGCAGTCCTGACCTCTAGTGGGAGGGAGTTCCAGAGTCTGGGCGTAGCTGTTGAGAAGACCCTTTCATGGGTTCCCACGAGACGTAACTGTGAGGATGGCAGGATGGAGAGAAGGGCCTCTCCTAATGACCTTAACACCCGAGTCGGTTCATACTGTGAGATTCGATTTTGAGGTAGCTAGGGCCCAGGTCGTAGAGTGCTTTGTAGGTCAAGGTCAGAACCTCGAATTTTGCTCAATAGCTGATTGGCAGCTATGCCATGTTCCCGTTTCTCCTGGGATCTTGGCAAGTCTTTGCGTCCAAGGTTGAGTCCAAGTCTTTTGCACCAAGCCTCAAGGCCAAGTCCCTATTAAAAACAAGGCCCCCCTCTACTGAAAAAATGGAAGGGTGTGAACAGGTTCCAAGTCGTGCGTCAAGTCTGAATCACTGGGTGGAGGAAACCAAGTCAAGTCACAGGTATAACTTAAGTCTGACTTGACAGCGGGTCTCACAAAATCAAAACCCTGTCCCTGTTTTCCTCCCTGGACATGTAGCTCATGATGGCATTTTGCTGTCTGCAGATGGTAGGCTGATGTCACACCTGCCAGGCAGAGAGGGTCTTCCTGAGCAGTGGGAAGGACAGTAGGAATAAGATACCTGCAAACACATTGCAACTTAAAGCTGGAAGCAATGTGTCTTAGGCCGTGGTCACACCTGGGTTTCGATCCTCATCTTCTGAAGGTCCAGCTTTTCCTCTTCGTCCCATCACATGATTTAATATGTAGGACAAGAGTTCTCACATCAAAAGCTGTTTTTTTTTTTTTAATTTTAAAGTGCAGTTCAGCCCCCTTGGCCAGCAGGTGGCACTAGCATTTGAAAAAAAACAGACCACTTGGCTGGGGGAAATTAAAACTTGTAGGACCAGATAGAGCTTCCTGTTTCTCCGAAGGTGAAAATAATAATAATAATAAAAACCAGCGCCGATCGGCCCCAAGAACAGACAGTCGGTGCTATGAGTTAAAAAGAAGAAGAAACCCGGATCATCTGCGTGGTCCCATGACGTCTTCCTCCTTAAAAGCTGGATTTTCAAAACAAGGCAAAAAATTCCCTACTTCCTGGGTAAGTCATAGAAACCTTGCTTAAGGGAGCATTACCGGGTTTTCGTTTTCTTTCTTTTTTTTTTTTTTTTCAAAAAGCCCAGTGGCCATGGGGACGGCATTTTTAGACACAGTTTATCTGGTAATTTAAACTGCTTTTAAAGGGACGTGGGACCGGGGCCTACAGGGCAAATGTTAATGTTGCATATGCAAGGGTAAGGCAGCAATGAGGGAGCCTGCCAAAAGGAAAGCAGGCCCTGCTTCCAAGGGGGAAAAAACGGTAATACATCATCTTTCCTCTTCACATAGCACAGCCTCAGCCACCAGTTGCAAATTCCCTCCAGTGTTCCAACTCACCAGCTTCTTCCTGCACCCAAGGGCACACAAGCCTTTAAATGTTTCTCCAATCTCAAGGACCTGGCACAAAAATACACATTGACTCTCTCTCTCTCTCTCTCTCTCTCTCTCTCTCTCTCTCTCTCTCTCTCTCTCTCTCTCCTGTTTACTGAGAACTGCTCCTGGGGTTTCTTCCTCGGGAAGCAGAAAACATCATTGCATCTCACTTTCTTAAGAACTCCCTCTGTTTGTTCCCTCTCTTCCAAGAAAAAAAAAGCAATTCTTGAGAGAAGCTTGCAACAATTTAGAAAGATGAAACCAATAGCTAATTAAAACACATTAAGGGGAAAACAGCAACAACCCCAGAAAACCAACCAAACAAACACCTAAGATCTAGTGGATAACATTAAGGAACATTACAGCCAACACGTGTTTAAGGAGAAGTGCCTTCAATTACATTTAAAAGAGTTTATTCTGCAAGTTTCATCCTCCACTAACACTGAGCACCCAGAGTTTAACTCTTGACCTCCCCACGATGACACACAATATCCCCAACCTCCAACCCCACCCCGATAGTACAGCTGATTACAGTGGACCCTCGTATAACAAGCAGTTTGCTTGACAGAAAATCTGCTTAAAGGAAAAAAATTCTGGAGATAGGAAAAAACGCTTAACAGAATCGCCTATGGGGTGAATCTGTACAACAGAAAAACAGTTGTGATTAGAGATGGGCACGGAACGAACATTTTTTCGTTTCCGTTACCGTTTGTCGTTTCCGTTACGTAAAGAAACGACAAACGAAAATTGTGATGAAAATGCAACAAAATGAACAGAACCACGAAAATTGTGGTCATTACATTTCATTTCCATTAATGGCGATGCACAATTAAATGAGCTGTTTCAAATGTTAAAAAACGCCCTGGATATCCGTAAAAACACAGCGATAATTATTTATATTGTCTGATAATACCTACCAGGGGGGTTGGGGTCCTTAAAACGTTTGTTTTTGTCTTCTCCTATCGCGATGTATTTTTCTTTTCCCTTTAAAATGGATGTCACCAGCAGCCACAAAATGGAGGCAAGCCATGTGATGGGATCATGTTCAACCAATAGCATGCCCAGGTTACAGACAGGGCGGGCAGGTCTGGCAGCCACAGAGGGCATAAAAAGCTCTGGCAGCCCCCGTCCTCCTTGCAGTCTCTGGTGGGAGTTAGAGTGGGATTGCTGTCTCTGCGACTCTAGCTTCAGTCCTGCAGCCTCCCTGTGTGTGTGTGTGCTGCATACCTCTCGGTGAGTACCCTCCCTTGCCCCGCAGTGCAGTCCCTCTGTGGCTGCCTTGCACACTGGGCAATGCCCGCCGCTGCCTTTGCAGCCTCCCTGCATACCTAGTCTATACTGTGTCTCTGCCAGCATCCATTTTTTTAGTGTTTTCCCTTTGGTCTGGGGCGTTGGAGGATGCCTGCGCACGGAAATGCTTTAAAAATTGCACAAAAAGTGGGTAGAAATGACAAACAAAAACAAAAAACAGTAACGAAATTTTTCAAAAACTTCCCGACAAACGGAAATGAACCGAAACACCATTTTTCTGTTTCGTGCCCATCTCTAGTTGTGATTAGGGATTAATCCATTTTTCAATGCATTCCTATGGCAAATTTGTACAAAGGAAAATTTCATTTGGAACAAATTAATTCCTTTCTACAAGGTACCATTATAGTGGTAGTGCAAGGATGGAGAACCGATGGCACCAACTTGGGGGGGGGGAGTTCATGTGCCCTGTGTGATGGGGGGGGCGGGCGGAATAACAAATTAGTATTTGTACTCTGTACCATTCCGCAGCACTACCACTTCAGTGGGTGGGATGGAATTCATGTTTGTCCCAGAGGTCACAAATCATAGTTGTGGCTCTGGGGAAACCTTCAACCCTCCAGGTGTTTTGGGTTGCAATTCCAGGAACTCTGAACCAATGCTGCTAATGATAAACGACTGTGGGAGTTGTGGTCCAAAACAGCTGGAGGGAGGAAGGTTCCCCACCCCTGCTGTAGTGGTTTCATCCCCAGTTTGTAGGATGCTGATGGAGAATAGTGAGATTAAAGAGGAAGGAAGGCAGCAAGGCAGCAAGGAAGGAGGAAAAACAAATGAACAAACAAACGAATGAATGAATGAATGAATGAATGATGTTGAAATCATGGACCCAAGTCCCAAGTCCAAGTCTACTGTACGTCTTTGGTACCAAGTCCTGAGTCCCAAATCCCAAGGATGAATCTCTACAGTATTACAAATAAGCTTTATTCCCTGGATGAAAAGCAAATGGTGAGTGGGTTCCAGGTTGTGGGTTGACTCCAAGTCATTGAGGAAAACATACCCTAAGTTGAGTCCAACTCACATTGCTGGTATGACTTAAGTCCAATTTGAAAGCAAGTCCCATGACTCGAGTCTCCATCCCTGGTGAATAGTGTCCAGAGTCCTGCCCTCTGTCACTTGGGCATCCCAGAGTTGTACATGTGTGCACTTGACCATGGCCCAAATTGCCTGGGAAACTGCTCTTACACGTGTGGCATTTCTCAGTAGGCTTTTGGCCAATGTTTCATTCAGAGCCAAGTGTGAGTGCAGGCAAGTTCACACAAGACCCCATGCGGATAATGATGGGGGAAGGGAGAGGTTGCCCAGATGAGGGACTCAGTGATTTTTGGCCTCACAACTTTGCCAGATAGGCACCGGAATGCTGATACTTTCACAAGACTCTTGCATGAGTATTACATAGCAGACCTATAAATACCCATTTTATTTTTAATTCATAACTCTGCCAGCAATTGGCTGCCAGCCCAGGAATGACAAACTCAACACCAGGCTCCTGAACAACGCTGCAAAATGCACCAATCCAGGCCCAGTGTTTCTTTACCAACAGACACAACATGCAGTTTTATCAGGCCCATTTGCTCCAAATACTCTCAAGAGGTAACCTCACTTATCACGCTCATACTCTGCTGGGTGAGAGCTCAGAATTCAAAAGGTTAGTGTTTAGGCTACAACTCCCCAAATTATAGAAGTTTTCCAGAATGGCCCCTGGTCAAGGTGCTAGGTGATTCTAGATCCAAAGAATAGCTTTTTTTCAAACATCCAGCTTCCTCTACTTTACTCTGTAAAGAAAGCCATACAAAGAGGATACAGTTTGGCTAGGTGGCTTGCTTCAACCCTTGAGACAACACATTCATCACAAATAAGCAAGGACCATTGTTGATTTGTTAGGTCCAAGTTCTTTGAAGGATTGTATAACTTTTTTCCAAGCTTAAAGCTGAATATACTTTTTAAAAGCCTTTTCATCTTTAAGGATCTTTTCAGGAGGCTCTTTGCTCAGTTCCATCACATTCCCAAGCTCATACAGTGAGGTCACAAAAGAGGGTCTTCTCAGTGGTGGCTCCCACGGTTTGGAATCCACTACCCCGAGAAGCCAAGTTACCCTCCTCTCTCTTGCCTTTCCATCATTAGGCAAAGTTATCTCGGGAATGTGGCCTTTGAACTTACAAATGCTAAATTGTTTTCAAACTTAGAACTTGGGTTTTTAGAAAACTTAATAGGAGCTTGATTGTTTTTAAATGTGATATTTATACCATGTTTTTAGATCTGTTTTTATTTGCTGTGAACTGCCTTGGGTCCTCTTTTAGATAGATAGATAGATAGATAGATAGATAGATAGATAGATAGATAGATAGATAGATAGATAGATAGATAGATAGATAGATAGATAGATAGATAGATAGATAGATAGATAGATAGATAGATATAGAAAGAATATTAAAAGGAAAAGCGAATCATACAACAGAAGTTCCATGGAAATTCTCCTTCACTGAATAACTTATTTTCTTTAATGAAGTAAAGGAAGTGACAGACCAGCCAGCCAGCCAGCCAGGCAGTTCACCAACCATTGCTGGACTCATACTGCAAAGCAGGTTCAATGTTCAAGGGCATGGTCAGCAGAAGAAAGAAGACTTGCAAGGACTCTGAGGGCCTGCTTGTTGGGGGAAGCTCTTTTGATTTGGTGAACAGGTCGAAAAGCACCAACCAAACCAGAGCAGGAGCAAACCAAAGACATTGAATCAAGTTCTTGATGAAGCGGGTGGCAGTCCACAAAACCTTATATCATCATAAACTGCTTTCAGTTTTAAGGTACCACTAAAGCCTCCCTTGGCTGCATTGCAACACGTTAACTAACGCTGCTGTCTCACCTGGGGAAGATCCTGATCTTCAGAAAGTCCGGCTTTTCCTCTTCCTCCCATCACGTGACTGAAGATGTGGGATAGCAGTTCCCACGTACAAAGGGTTTTTTTAAGTGCAGTTCAGCCCCATGGCCAGCAGGTGTTGCTAGGATTAAAAAAGGACCAGCTGACTGGGGTGGGGGAAGTTTAAAAAATTAAAAAACAGTGCCAGACCAGCCAGAGGACCAGCTGACTGGTGCTAGGGCTGGGGGGAAGTGAAAAAAAAAAAGCACCCGATCAGCCCCAGAAACAGCCGGTCAGCGCTATCAAAAAAAAAGAAGAAACCTGGATCATCTACGCGGTCCGACAATGTCTGCCTCTTTAAAAGGTGGATTATTTAAGCAAGGCAAAAAATTCCCTACCTCTCCGTTACGTCTTGGAAACCTCGCTTAAGGGGGCGTTACTGGATTTTATTTTATTTTATTTTATTTTTTCAAAAAGCCCGGTGGCCATGGGGACAGCATTTCTGGACATGGTTTATTTACAAATTTAATCTGCATTTAAAGGGTTGTGGGATGGGGCCATAGTCCCTCTCCAGGGAAATAGCTGCAGCTTTGGTTTCCATGTGATTCAGCCCATCACTACCATTGGAATTAAGGTGGCCAAAGATAAATCTAGGGGTAAAGGGGTCTCCAAGTCTGTTCTCCTCTGTTGGGGAAAAGAAACTGGAAGAAATTGCATTTTCTCCTCCTTGAAAACTCCAAGATTGGCTGTCTTGCAAGAAAAGGGGGTGCAGTCCCCAAACACCAGGGGCAACCTCATCTCAAAAACATGAAATAGAGAATGCCCAGCTACATTTTTATTTATTTATTTATTTATTTATTTATTTATTTATTTATTTATTTATTATTTTGCTTACTCATTTCAGGTATCTGATGAGGCTTCCAGTGGATCCCAAGTATGGACAACTGGCCTCCAAGTTCTGCAAAAGTGGCCCATCCCTCTCTAGGAGTGGCATGAGGAATCCACCTCAGACCATTGCTGGTCATATGGTCAACAGTAGCAATATCCCTCCCTCCCTTCCCTTTGACAGAAGACAGAGTTTTATAGGCTCCTGTGCCCTGAAACCTAGCCTTGCCCTTAAGATGTGGTGGCGGCCACTATTCCATCATAACTGTTGGAATAAGTCTCAACTGCCTGTCCCTTTTGCGTCCATGGGTGGAAGGGGAAGAGAAGAAGGATCTCATCTCCTCGTTTACCTACAACGAGTGGAAGCAGGGGATCCATTCCAGGTTTCCGGTAAGATTAGCAATTAAAGCAGAAACACTCCCTCCCAAACCAGACATGATATTAATTGCGTCTTTGCATTTCATATGGAGAACTTAAAATACAGCAGAAGGCAAGGAGGTGATAATTAATAAGAGCCGGAGTAGAAGGGAAATTGAACCCAGTGGGGAAGGTACTCCCAACAGATTTGCTTCTTCTGACAGGAAGGTTTTCCTTTGGGATCGCAGCAAGAGAGGAAAGGTTCAGCCCCCCTCCATACAACTATCTGTTTGGATCCCCTAAATTATCACTCCAATCAGCTCATGCCACTACAAGTTTTTATGAACTGCACCATTTAATGCCAATATGCACTGAACCTCACATCTAGAGAAGGACACGCTACACCAGTTTATGGATTCGTGCCAGTGGTGCTTGGCAATTCCAGTGTCCCGTTTCCTCCAGCTAGCATCCACTTCCTGTTGGAAGAGGACGTTCCCTGGCTTCCATGCCCTGCCTCCTGTAGTCACTGCCTCTGAGTAGGTACCCACCTAGGGCATGGGCAGCTGGTGACCTGGAAGTCCTGGTAATGCGAAACCATTAAGTTCTTCCATTGAAGTTCTATTTAAGTAAACAGGTGTAGGTTAAAGACCTTTCATTGCTTGCTTATCTAATGTTCCGTGAGCTCAGGCATTTCTACAGGTACGTGTGGCTCCAACGGGATTATTTTTCGAGGCAACTTTGGGGTGGAAAACATATGTCATGCGGATTATTCGGAAGTTGAGTCATGGCAACTGGACTTCTTTTCTTGTGAGATTAAAATGCTCCACTGTTCATCTAAGCAGTTTTGTCAGTCTTCGTGAGTAGAGATGGGTACAAAATGCAAAAATACCATTTTGTTTCATTTCTCATTCAGTTTTGTAATTAATGAATTTTCTTTAAAAAAAAATCGTTACAAAATGACATGAGAAACGAAATGAATCCTACCCCGCAACAGTGAGAGCAGTGGTGCAGTGGGAGATTCAGAAAGCCTCCATCCCACCACCGAGGCGGTGGCATGGGAGCTATTTGTAATCTCCCGCCACAACAGCGCTCTCCCTGTTTCAGTGGGACATTTTAAAAAGCCTCTAGCCCACCCCCTGCTCTTTTCACCTGTGCCACCCCCTCCTCCCAGGGAGGAGTTTTGGACAGGGAGTGCTGTGGGCAGTGGGGGAGCCCCCATTGCCCACAGCACTCCCTATGCAAAACATACACCCCTGGGAGGAGGAGTGGCAGGGGAGAAAGGAGCAGTCAGGCAGCAAATTTACTGCTGCCAGGCTGCTCCATTCTGCCTAGCCGCCTGCCTCCCAGCTGGAATTTTTTGATAGCTCGAACTGTCAAAACCAGCTGGGAGGTGGGGGCTGCCAAGAACCAAGCAGGGAAACAGCAGGCAGATCTCACTGCTGAAGTGAGATCTGGTGGCTCCGCAGTTCAGTTCCTCCTGAACCGAAAACATCATTTTGGTTCAGTTCAGGATGACAAGCTATCTACCATTTTGTTTCATTACAAAACACTTTGAAACATTATGAAACGACAAAACAGTGTGTCGCTTTTTGTAAGGTGCCCATCCTTATTTGTGGGGTTGTGTGGATCATGAAATGGCCACAATTCTCTTGGAGCTCCCAATCCATCCATCCATCCATCCATCCATCCATCCACCCACCCACCCACCCACCCACCCACCAAAATCAGCTGTCTAACAGATTATTTTAGCCACTAGTATCTCCAGGTGCTTTTCATGAACATACTAGGGTGGTGGTGGACTAAAATCACCTCTTTTTTTCACAGAAATGACCAGACCTAAAATAGGAGGGCTTGGGACAACAGCAGCAGTCTCTTAGTTGTTCTCCTAACCCTCAGGATGTTCTCCTCTGTTGGATAAGAGGGGTGTGTTCCTCCATGCCATGTGCCACCTAAATTAGCTCCTTTGCCCCTAAATCCAGGTACTAGACTATCACCACGTTGAAACCAAGATTCCATTGATTGTCTGATCAACTCTTTTACATGGAATGAGCCTGAGATGTCATTTCATAGTTCCGCCTCCAGAAGCAAGTGATCTTAAACTGGACCCAGGCCAACTGGTGTAGGTGTCACTTCAGTGGCAGGAAAGCCTTGGCTTTAAGGATAGTGACTGAAATACACCCCAGCTCTTCTTGAATGCCATTTATAACTATTTGCCTCTTGCAGTGGTCTATTACAAGGCATTTTATTTTACGGTGGTGGATTTTCATTTCAGACTCGGTCACAAGCTGCAGTAACTCCAAATTGTAACCTCACCTGATAACTGTGTAGTGTGCCATAAATGTCAGCCCCTTGATGTAATGCAATTATCCAAGGAGCGTGATATTACAAACACTGTAACTTAGCTCACAGCTGATATATAAAACACCTTTATGGCAGAGGTTTTACTAGCAGTGATGTTCAAATTAGAAGCGAGAAATTGAAAGGTGCTAAAGGAATTATTAAGGCTTAAAAACCAAAAGAAATGTGAAAGGCAGTGACCAGTGATGTGAATGTCTGAAATCTAATTCTGAATCTAAGCAATGCCAGATGGGCTAAATCAATGGGAGCTTCTCAAGTCAAGACTTCTGTTAAATTTCATGGATTCAGAAAATCTACCCTTGTTGACACAAACAATTATATTTAGGCACAAGAGTAAGAAACACAGAGCAGCCAATAACCAATCAAATTGAAGAGTTAGATTTATTTGGAAGAAAGAACAGGGGAAAGTCAAATGATGCTTTGTAATATCTTAAGTTATAAATAGGGATGGTCACAAAATGAAAATATAGTGTTTCATTCATTCCATTTCTTTAGTAGTTTCATTTTGTTTTGTTACTAATGAATTTTAAATAATTTTCAGAACAAAATGAAATGAAATGATTTGTTAATGGCTTCCCTGGGTCCTAGAGGCACCAAAATCGCAGGGTAGCTTCTTTGGACTCTTCTCTAGAAGCCCCCCCCAAATTTGGAGAGGTTTGGGGTTCAGGGGGCTGAGTTATTAAACTCCAAAAGGGGTCCCCCTAGGAGAAAATCATTTTTAATTGAGTCAGGAAATTGCTAATTGCTCCCGCATGGGGGGAGGGGCTATCAGCAGCTTCCCAACTTAATTAGAAATGATTTTCTCCTTGGGGGACCTCCTTTGGACTTTAATAAATCAGTCCCCTAAACACCAAACATCTCTAAATTTGGGGGGGGGGCTAGAGAGAAAAGCTTGAGGAAGGTCCCCTGCGATCTTGGTTCCTCTAGGACAAATTGTTTCGTTCATAGAGGAAAAAATGGCATTTCATTTCATTTCATAATGAAATGCATCCTACAGTTTTGTTTCATAATGAAACAATTGGTTACATAACAAAATGATGACACAGAGTTTCATTTTTCATTTCCTGCCCATCTCTAATTATAAATAAACAGAGACCTAGAAGATGGCACACAAGTAAGGGGAACACGCAGGCCCATGGGAGAGAGTGTTCTTACTAATTTGTGATCCTCTAAAAATGAAGCAACACAAGAAACATTGGTTGAAGTCTTATTGCTTTGCAGAGTAAGTTGCATTAGAGCAGGCCAGTTGAATCAGTGAGGATTTGGTGAGTCAACCTCTCCCTACTTTCCAGTCACTCAACTGGGCCTACTCTGCTTGCAACTTTCCATGACATAACATTCAGATTGTACTGATTCAATATGACAAATCTTGGGGAGTATGTAATTGCAATTATTTTCCATCTATAAGATTATATTTTTGTCTAAACTTCTTAAAGTAAAAATTGAGATTCATCCTGTACTTGGAAGTAAGCTGAGGAGAGAACCGAATGTTTGCGAAACTGAAATTTTGGGTTGGAACAGTGGGGGTGGTTTCCTTATACATTTGGGCATCTTTAGAGATGGGAAAATATGGTATGTCCCACACATAAATTACACTATTACCTCACCCTGATATATATATAAATACTCTTAGATAGTTATGAGCTGGTTTTGTTTGATAACACACCCCTTGATTTGTCACTTGTGTTTGATGCACCTTCTGGCAAACACAAGGATTTTGGGGAGTTTTTAATTTTTTTTAATGGCTGAAATTCTGTTTAATGGAGTACGTTGCAATAGAATAAACCAATGTGTTGGTCAACGGTAGAGGAATTGGTGCTGAAAACTGCTTGATTGCCCATTAAAATATTTGTTTATTTATTCAGATAGATACTTTATTGTCATTTTACATAGTACAACGACAATCAAACAAAGAACCAAAGAACCAAGGCACAGCATAGTCCCAAAGTAAAATTGAACAAAGAGCATAAATAAACTACATGTCATCATAATAAACTTCAACATAATTCAACCTCATTAAAATACAGTAACATTAAACATATTAAGTACAACAATGTTTCCCTTTTTAGCATAATTTTTATTTATTTTCTACAGACAACAAAACAAAATACATACAGCACTATTTCCCTGATACAACCAACCTGAGAACTCCCAGCTTAGATATCAGGGCTACAATTTGTTCACTATGTTTAGCAGGATGATGAAATGTATATAGGGATAATGGTCACCATGCCCCAGTCCTCAAGTATCTGAGCTATCAGTTTTATCCAGCTCTAGTAGGGTCATATCTGACCTGCAGCCTACTCAAGTTTAAGATGGGCTGTCAACATTCTCAACTTTCTAATGTCTGAATTATAACAGGTATCCAGAACTTAACCTAAGAAGAGCCTTGCTGGATCAGGCCAAGGACCCATCTAGTCCTGCTTCTTGGATCTCCCAGGGGCCCCACAAGATACTTCCAGGAGCACAGGAGACAACAAGATCTCTCTCTCTCTCTCCTGATGCCACTCCCTCATGTCTGATATTTCAAAAATATTTTGTTCATTTTCTATAACAAATAAAATGTAATATTACACATCATGATACATAGGTTTCAGTCATTATTATGTTATAACCAGCTTTTCTCATAGTCTTTGTTTCTTTTTTCTAGCAATTGATAAAAGCAGATTCCATACTTGGTAATATTGTGCATCTCTCCACATTCTAAAGTTTTCTTAATAATCATTTCATCTGTTGGTGTTTCTTCGCTTTTCCAGTATTGTGCCCAAACTATCCTCACCGCTGTCAGAATGTGCAGTATTAGATAATTATTTGTTCGTCTAAATTTTCAGTAGCATGCCTAGTAAAAACAGTTCTGGGCTAAAATTGACATGTATTTTTGTCATCCTAATAAGCCATGTATGTATTTTAATCCTTTTTTTTTTTTTTTGCTTTATCACATGTCCACCATTTGTGATAGTAAGACTCTGCTTCTTGTACACATTTCTAACATTTACTACACAAATCTGGGAACATTTTATCTAAATTAGCAGCTGGAAAATGCCATCTATAAAACAATTTATACAGATTTTCTTTATCTGATGTTGTCATTGTTAGTTTGAGATTTCTCTTCCAAAGTTTTTACCATTTCTTCAACTCCACATTGTAACAAAAAAAAATGCCCATTGTATCATTGGTTCTTTCACATGTTCATCTTCCATTTTCCATTCTAACAAAAAAAAATATTTTCTTAATTAATTTATCATCTGAGGATAACAATATTTTTTCAAATCTATGTGTTCATTATAAAAGCCATACATTTTCAAATCTTTCTTATATCTAGTCTGTATCCGTATCAAGGGCCTCCATGAAGTCACCACCCCTTGACTCATCAAGTTTAAAAGGTTTAGGTTTGTAAATGCTTCCATAGGTGAAACATATCTTGGAATTCTCATATATATATATTCAGTTTCTCTCATGTTTTTAGCAGAGTGTCCCTAAAATAATGGTTTTGAAAATATCTTTGTATTTTGGCTTTTTCATACCATAGAAAGGCATGCCAACCCAGCTGTAGATCATGTCCTTCTAAACATAGTAATCTTTTGTTTCTTAGAACTATCCAGTCTTTCAGCCAAACTAGTGAGCATGACTGGTATAGCATCCAGTCCGGTGGCCCAAATCCTCCTTTTAAGATTTTTGCAGTAATTTCAGTTTAATTCTTGCTTTCTTGCTTTTTTCCAGACAAATTTTGATATCTCTTTAGTTCTTCAGAGTATTTTGCCTCTACTCTCACTAGTACTATCTGGAAAAGGAAGAGTAGCTTTGGTAGTACAACCATTTTGATAGTTGCAATTCTCCCTAATAGTGACAGTTGTGAGTGTCCCCATTTATCCAGGTCCGTTTTAATGTGGCTTGATGTTTTAACATCATTGTCTTCTTTTATGGATGTACAGCTTGCAGATAAAAATATTCCTAGATACTTCACTGGCCTTTCCCAATAAATGATTTTTGATCCGCTGTTGGGTTTTGACTAGTATTTTAATTTTTTCTTTATTTATTCTTAATCTTGCCACTCCTCCACATTTTTCAATCTTCTCCAGTAATTTCAGCATTGTTTCCAGTGAATCTTCTAGGAAAGCCTTCAGCAAAGACTTGTGTTTTGTATGTGAGCGACCCCCGCCGCCCCCTCCATAATGAGGCGTTCAAAAATCCACTGGAGTTCAGAACACACGAAAACACTTCAGCACAGGTCAGTGGTGGTCTGCCCCCTCTGGGACTTGAGAAGGCTTGTTCTTCCCTAGAGCCAGGCCTGCCTGAAGTCTGCCTAGCTGGTGGTAGTGTCTGGCTAGGGTGTCTTTATCCCCACAGCCCAAAGTCCATGTGGTTCACCCAAAGTCCCAGGCTACAGCCCATTAACCCAGTCTCTCACTTCTCAGTCTTCCTTACTCCGTGCCCATGCAATTCCAAAAGAGTAGGGCGTTACCTCACTCTCTCACTCCAGAAACCAGAGAATGTCCTCCCAGCTTGCCCCCGCCCACCTAAGAAACAACACAGTCTTAGTTCTTTTTGTTGTTTTTTTTTTGCCTCCCGCCCCTTTAAGAGGATAAGGCTGGCATTCTTTTCTCCCTTTTTTTCTCCCTCCCCTCATGCAGACAGAACTCAAGATCTCTGGTCCTTTATCTTTGGTCTCCAAATGCCAGGTCTCCAAATGCCAGGCTGCCTCCGGGAGGGGCTGAGCCCATGAGCTGACTTCTGTCTCTCTGCTCCTTGGCTGCACAGAAGAGGCTTTATCTTGTATACTCCTTAGCCCCGGCTTTCAGTCCTCACCTCCTCAATGCTTTTCAATGTGCCAGGCTTTCTCTTCCAGGCTTTCCACAGCGTCGTGCCAAACATCCATATCCATCTCTCCCTCCTCCCAGATGCTATTTCCTCCCCTTATCTCTAGGCCCGCCAGAGCTCCCTCCTCCTTCGAGACAGGTGTTACATCTCTCTGTAATTGCCTTGCTGCCTGGGAGGCTGACCACTCCCACAGCTGCCTTCAGCTGTCTCACATTGTGATCTTCATATTTTATTCTAGTTCCTTTAATTTGTGGATCTTGCCTCAATTCTCTATCTAGTAATTCCAATGTCAATATAAATAGTAGCAGTGAAAGTGGACATCTTTGTCTCATTCCTTTCTTAATAGACATTTTCTGTTAAGTCCCCACTGAGTATTATCTTTGCTGTTTGTTCCTTGTAAATTGTCTCAATTACTTTAATGAAGTTTGTGCCAAAATCCATTATTTTTAATTGCTGTATCAAGAATTTCCAATTCGCTTTATCAAATGCTTTCTGTGCATCCAGGAATATTAAAGCCATTTGTTTTTCTGAGTGTGTCTTATAGTATTCTAGGATATCCATTATTATTCTCAAGGTATATTTCAGCTGCCTTTTGGGTAGAAATCCATTTTGGTTTGGATAAATAAATTCCAATACATTTTTTTCAACCTTTCTTCCATAATTGGTGCAAAAAAAATAATCTACATTCATTAAGGATATCAGCCTATAATTTTTTATTTATGTCAAATCAGAATCTTCTTTTGGAATTAGTGTAATGTTTGCATGTAACCAAGTCCTAGGAATTTTAGCTTCCAGCAGTACTTCATTACAGACTTCCTTCACCCCAATACCTACTGTATAATATCTTGAAATGTCTTGTAAAATTCCCCAGGCAATCCATCCAGTCCTGGTGCTTTATCATTTTTATTTGTTTGTTTCTTAATTGCTTCTATTATTTCCATCATTGTAATTCTTTCATTTAATATAACTTTGACTTTCAATTGGACTTTGGGTAGATTTGCTTTTTCTATATACTCTATTTTTTTCTAGGGGAGTGTTTTGTTTATCATAGAGATTTTTATAGTATTCTGTAAAAATGGATTTTCTCATTTCGTTATTGTATATCTCCTTTCTCATCTTTCAATTTGTTGATCTGCTTATTTTCTTTCTCTTTTTTTCAATTTATATGATAGCCATCTTCCTGGTTTGTTAGCATTTTTTAAAAATTGTTTTGCTCTTTTAATTTGTTGAGCTATCTCTTCTGATTCCATTAAGTTTAGTTTGTGATATAAATTATGGCCAATCCCCTGGAAACAGCTTTAGCTGTGTCCCAGGTTGTTTGCAAAGAGGTTTCCCCATTTGTGTTTTCTTTAAAGTACAATTGCATTTCTTTTCTGCTAAAGTGTTCTGCTTATATACCACCACCTACCACTTCAAGTGGTCTCTGGGCGGTTTACAGTTTTAATTACAGTGTGCAGGCTACCCATTGCCCCCAGCAAGCTGGGTACTCATTTTACCAGCCTCGTAAGGATGGAAGGCTGAGTGATCCTTGAGTCAGCTACCTGGGATTGAACCCCAGGTCGTGAGCACGGTTTTACCTGCAGCACAGGCATTTAATCACCATGAGCTTTCTCCAAGAATTATCTTTCATTAAGGCTGGGTTCAAAGTCCATCTTTGTTTTCTTCCTATTCCTTTCCACTTCAAGGTTATCGTATTGTGGTCTGCCCATATATAGTTATCTCTCTCTGCTTCTTGCATCAGGATGCATTTAAAGCTTAAACATCACAGCATTCTGGAACACTGATGACTTGCAAGGTGCTGAGGCATCTTGTTTTCTTCCTGTGGGGGCTATGAGTGTTCCTGGATCAAAAAGAGGGTGACCACCGCCACCCCTGCGAGATCGACATGTATCACCCTTCTTTGCTACTCGTCCAGAATAGCTTTAACCCCTTGGGGGGGTTCCCTAACAGCAGAAATTCAATCTCGGGGGACCAGAGTTCCACTCACCCACGACTGTCCTGTCACTACATCACTTCCCAATCTGTCTGGCATTTTTTGAGGTACCCTCCTTTTAAGCCTGGACAGAACACAAATCTCCATCATGCTTGTCACCTGTGATGGACTTTTCCTCCGGAAATCTATCCTATCTCCTTTTCAAAGCATCTAGGCCAGGTGCCATTGCCACATCCTGCAGCAGCAGCAAGGAGTTCTGTAGACTAACTCAAGGATGGAATATTTCATAGATTTAACAGATTTGAGAGTCTCCTGCAGGGATGCATATAGTAATTAGAAACAAGGCTCTTATGAGTCATCTGGAATGGTGCATGTTATCCTTCTGGATTCCATTTGGAGCCTGTCTGGTACAATGTTGCAGAAAAGTGTAGACCTATTTGCTTTGGCTGCCTGGATTTAGTTGAGTCTGATCCACTTCTCTCTTTTTCCTCTCAATTAGAGTTTTGCATTTTTGCTTTGGTCTTAATGCACTGGTGTTAATCCTCCGGTGCTGTTTAAATTGAACCACTAAGTACAGTAATACCTCGGATAAAGAATGCCTCGGATAACAAATTTTTCAGATAACAAATGTAAATTTCCAGGTATAGGGCTGCCTAGGATAGCGAATATTCCCTATGGGCTGCCTTGGATAACAAATGTTTCATAATGCCTTGCAAAAAATGTGTAACCCTGCATGCACTACAGGATGCATAGTTTGTGGAGGGGTGGGAGGAGTTAGAGCGGGGTTTTTTCATGGTGTTTTGGAGCCATTCTGGACATGTTTTGCTGAAAGATTTGGACCTTTCAAACTTGGTAAGATAGGGAGCTAGCTTTTATTAATCTTTGCACTGCTTTTCTTTGCATTTTTGGCTGGAAGAGGCTGGGGTAGTTTTGCTGGTTTAATTTCTCTGTGTTTGTAGTCTTTGTTCATTGCTCTGCAGGCAAAAATGGGCTGGATTTTTCTTCCTCCTTATGTTTGTTTGTTTGCATTCCCCCCCATTGCACTTTGGGTGGGAACAGGCTGGGGTAGTCTTGCTGGTTTCTCTTGTCCATGTTTGCATTGCACTGCAGGGGAGATGTTCTAGAGGGTGTTCCAGCACTGCAAGCCTTTAAAGTGCATTTTATAAAGAGGTCTGGAAACCCACCCACCCCAGCTTTTTTGCCTTTTTTCGGACCTCCGAAACGGATTAATCGGTTTTCCATTCATTTCAATGGGAAACCACGTTTTGGATAACAAATTTTTCGGACAACAAATTGCCTCTGAGAACGAATTAAATTTGTTATCAGAGGTACCACTGTATCTCTTAACTGACTCACCTCCATAGTCAAACCAGGGTTTAAAATTTTGTCATTCCTGGGGAGAGGTTGCCATGGGAGAATTCTTCCCTAACATCTCTAGCCGCCCAGATGTTCTTTCCAGGTGATATCTGTTTCAGTGCCTACCTTAGGTGGTTTGGCTGATACCTCTTTGTTTTGGATTTTGGATGCTTTCATTGAACTAAAGAAGTCCACGCTCTAATTTTATATGTTGTGTATTGACTGTAAAAAGGTGAAGTTTTCACTCTGGTCCACCTCATTACATTCTGCCATTACATTCTCTCTCTCTCTCTCTCTCTCTCTCTCAATAGTCCAGGCCCACGCACTAGTCAGAAAATTTTGCCATAGGGTACTGATAAAGCAAGGGAGAACAGGAAGCAAAAATAAAACAAAGGAAATTCACGTTTCTGTTATGGTGAGAGTAGTATCACAAGTGATAATACAGTACAGTAAATCACTCTTAATATGCCATACAACATTCTCCCCCTGTTAATATCTGCCTGGTAGAGTGAAAGAAGACATCTGGGATTTAAAAAGAGGAGGAGGAAGAAGAGAAATTTATACTGAGTCACTTTTAGTTGGAAGGTCACTTTGGATTACTTAGTTAGCCTCCTTTTATAAAAGTCTTCTGCTGAATTTGGAATTGATTTTAGGTCCCAAAATCAACTCTGAGAGAGCCAAGGGAAGATGTTCAGTCCAAAACAAACCTCTTATTTCTTTGGCAGCATATGAATAGCGGGTAGTATTCGTCTGAAAGACATTCCAGTAGCTTTCAGTCACATAAGAAGCTGACTCAGTCCTGCCAGGTACAGATAACCAAGGTGCCCAGCCAAATAATCCTGCATCTTGGCACTGTTAATCCCCTTCAAATCCTCCCATCAGGAATGGAGTTTCTGAAAAGTGGACTTCCTTCCTCTTTCCAGAGGCTTTTTTTATTTTGACTACTTTGTGGCAAGCCTAGATTTCATAAACCCATGCCACTCATTAACACTGTGATGTTAATAGTTCCTTTCTGCTGCCACCATTTCCCAACACAATTATGCCTTAGCTAATAAATACACGGAGACTGACACCTGCTTTAACGTTTCAAAATAACAACGAAATTTATTTAAGTTACAAAATATAAGAATCATTAATGCATACTGTTCACCTGAGGCTTTTACTTTTCTTTAGCTTTAAACACAAAAAGTTATATGTTTGTTTTCTTATTCAGTTATTCCCTGAACAAACCTTAACCAGTCCTTAACCAGACTCTATCCAGACCCTATCCAGGCCCTATCTGGCATTCCAACAGTCATTTGCTTATATGTGTCACAACTCCACCCACAAGCTCAGTGATTGATCAAACACATAAAATATAATAAATATTCATGTCTCAGCTTTAGGTTCCGTTACATATTTGATTGATGGTTAGGAGCTGCTAAGGCACCAGAACTTCAATGCTCTGTTGCAGTGAAGAACTGCCTTGTTAAAGACAAGGTGGGAGCAGATGGCGGAGAAGGACATACTTCTGACTACACCCAAAAGGCTCACTCGACAAGAAGAGATATTTCTGCCTCTTGTTCAAGATGGGCCACCAAAAGCAGTCGCCCCACAGAAGGACCAAAAAAGTCCATCTTGGGTACGAATCAGGCTCAGGCTAGAACACAGTCCCCTGCATGCCATGTGATCACTGGGAATTGAATTGCCCTGGACCAATCCCCCAGCGGTCCAAGATGTGATCTGTTCCCCTGACTGATCACACCCTAAGTAGTAACATGCAAAATGGGGTCTCTCTTAACTGATTGTGGCTAAGTATTTTTTTTCATGTTTATAGGAATCAGCTTTAGCTTTAATTTAGGTAAAACATATACATTTGGGCTGCAGTATCCACAGGAGATCGATTGCAAGAACCCCCATGCCTGACAGATGCCATAAGGGTGGCTATAGAAACCTTGTACATACTATTCTCTCTGGTTCTATCTATTGGCCACGTCTGTTAATACATCTTAGGAACAAATATTTCTGGGTGTTTTCATTTAATATTTTCAGGCAGCAGATAACTGAAATAATGGGAAATGATCCAGTGGATATTATGTGGTAGGGATGGGCACCTTACAAAAATGACATGCTGTTTAATTGTTTTGTAAGCTTATGAAACCTTATGAAACAAAACAAAGCAGCAAACAGCGTGTTGTCAAGAAAGGAAATGAAACACATTTTTTATGTTTCAGAAATGAAACTATTTGTCCTAGCCTCTTGAGCCAGCTGTCTTGAGAACAGGAGGTTTATTTTTAAACTGATTGATATGTTTCCCTTCCTTCCCACCCTCAGCTGTTGAGATAGCTTATCTCTGATCTTGATCTGCCTGAAGCTAGCCAGGAGCTGATCTCTTCCCTTCCTTGGCTGTGTCTGCAAGTTGATTTAAACTGATTGTTTTCCTTTACTCCTGATTAAGTAGGACTGTGGAGGTTATTTATATATATATATTTTCCTTCCTTTGCCATGCCACTGATCAGCTGTTGAGCTCTCCGATAAGCTAATGGCAGCTAGCCATTAGGTTTCTAGCTTGTTTACAGAGGGTTCTTTGCTTGAAAGCAAATTGATTGGAAGGTTTGAGGGTCTTTGGTTTAGGGCAGTGGGCTCCCTGTTAAATTTTAAAAAAGGAAAGCTTCCCATTATTTATAGCCTTACGAAGCATTTCGTTTCATTTCATTTCGTGATAAAACTTCATTTAAAAGTTCATTAGTAACGTAATGAAATCAAGACTGAAATGAAATGAAATGAAATGCTACATTTTCATTTCGTGCCCATCTCTAATATGATGGTATTACCGTAAACCATCATTTTCTTTTAAAAAAATTAAGGCACAATTAAGCCACACTCAGTCTCAACAAATCCTTACTCTGTTGTCCAGGAGTCAAGCTTTAGCAACTGGATTTATTTTCTGGCGGGATAAAAAACATTTCACTACTCATCCAAGTAGCTTCTTCAGTCTGAGGAAGGTTGATAGGAGTCTTCCAATTTATTGTTCAACTCTATTGTATTCCATATGATCATGTTGCATAAATAAACATAAAATAGGTTCAGACATGCAACTCCTACTATGGTTCTTTCCTCTACTTGTCATTCCACCACATTCCCACTTTCAGTTATCCTTCATATGTGGGATAATCGCAGGTTATTTCTGTAATTTCTATGCAGGTTGTACACATGGCTCTAATTCAGCATTCTGCCCTTCAGAGTAACACATTCTTAGGCTATAGGAGGGAGAGAAAAGTCTGTGTGTAGAGTTTAGGGTGTTGCCATCTCTCCCCCCCCCTCTTTTTCCTTGTCCTATAAGCATTGCTTTTTTTCTTTAGGAATAGAACACAACATGAGAAAAAAGAATAGCCATGAAAATACACTGTTATTCTCATGCATAACACTTAGCGGAAAAAGCAGGGTTTGCATATTTCTTTATAAGCCTAACAGGAGATTAAAATCTTCTGGGGAGGCAAGATAAGAATAACAGCCAATTCGGAGTCCCACTTAACAGGCTTGTGGGAGTAACTTTTTTCTTCCGTGGTTCCTAGATTGTGGAATGCACTCCCTTCAAAAGTTATTAACGGTTTTTGGTTTTCATTCTGACTTATGTTTTTAGAGGGTGTAAAAACACTTTTTTGGGGGGGTGGGGGTGGCAGATAAGGTTTAACCTCCTCTTTTGTGCTCTATTTGCCATGTCGTTTTTAACTGTGCCCTTCATTGATTTGAATGGGTTTAATAAACTTACTTCAGGCATGTCCAAACTTTGGCCCTCCTGATGTTTTGGACCACAAATCCCAGAATTCTAAGCTTAGATTGCCAATGGCAAAGGACTGTGGGAGTTGCTGTCCAAAACATCTGGAGGGCTGAAGTTTGGGCATGCCTGATTTACTTGATCTTAGTGGTTCCTACCATGAGATGTCTAAAAAGGCATTCTATTATTTTATAGCTAGATTTTGTTTTGCTTGTTTCCCCTTCTCTCTTTTATGAAGATTGCACACTACCTTAAGTGCCCCTTTCTAACAGAACTTCAGGGAGTAAAGGTAATAAATAAAATGTCTAACATGTTTAAAAGGGCAGTAAGTAAGAACTACAGCCACTACCCCCTCTTGCTTACCTGTTTGTGGGCTATCCACTGCCGACAGGTTTTCTAGGCAGCAAATACAGTACCCAGAAGTGGCTTATTATACCCCTCTTGTGGGTGGCCAGCTGGAATTGTGGCATTGCCAATGGCTACACAGGGTGGCTCTTTGCCCAGGAGGCACACTGAGGAACCGAACCCCCAAACTTTGGCTCCACAGCATGGCATCTAAACCCCTAAGACATCCAATCTGAATAAGAACAATGAAACTCAGTTCTGAACAGGCCACACTACATACTCTATGATAGTCAGTTGCCTGATGTATGCTCCGAAATAAGTTTACAAGGATGATGTTTTCTCTGGCGGTTACTTCACAGCCATTTTGTCTCTGTTAGTGTTGCTCTTAGGAGCGGTACAAAAAAGTTACTTCACATCCGTCACGCAACTACTGAAATTTGTCTCGACCACTCCCCCGGAACGGGAACTAAGCGCGACAATCCTGTACCTGGTGCTGGGGTAGGGTTTTCCCTAGTCACTCTTTGTTCCAGCTTTCTGTTCTGGGACAAGACACCATGTAGTCACGCAAAAAGTCTTCGTTTCTCTCACAAAACTGTGTCCAGTTTGTTTGTTTGTTTGACATTTCAGAAGGAAATATCGAAAAAGAATTTTTAAGCAAAAAAAAAGGGGGGAAAGGAAGCTAGACAAATTCAGTGTTTGTCACGGTACAAGACCGTGAGGTAACACTTGTCACAAGACAAGTTATCACAACCATGGGAACACTGAAACAGGGACAAAACCATGTGATTGCAACTAATGCTATCAGGGTACAAAACTAGTCGCAGAACAAAGAAGGATGTGAAATAACCGCCTCTGTGTGTGCGCATCTCTCTCTCTCTCTCTCTCTCTTCTGTGTGTGTGTGTGTGTGTGTGTGTGTGTGTGTGTGTGTGTGTGTGTGTGTGTGTGTGTGTGTGTGTGTGTGTGTGTGTGAGAGAGAGAGAGAGAGAGAGAGAGAGAGAGAGAGAGAGAGCAACGCATCAAAAGAAAGATAATCTTTGAAGCAGGATGTGTGTGTGTGTGTGTGTGTGTGTGTGTGTTGTGTCGTTACAGTCGTGACCGACTCTTCGCAGGATAGACATCAATAAAGCATTGGGAAATACAGTTAATGTCTGCAGATTACAGGGGTTTGGGAGGTACATGACAGACATATTCCATGAATTTGAGATGTGCTATGAAATCTCTTATTCTACAACCTCTTCCCCTCTTGCCACTCAGTTCTAATTTGCTCTTTTCACTCCAAAGCAGCCATTTACTGTTGACTACACTTAACGATAAAATCCTTCAGGAGCACAGGTATGAGCTGAACACTACAATCTCTGGGGTGTTTTTGGAACAGCATCCAATGTACGTGCTTGCACCCCATCATGCTTCCTAGACGTCTTTTCTTATAATCTCAATTTCCCAAAATATATATTTCCAAAGAAAGAAAGAAAGAAAGAAAGAAAGAAAGAAAGAAAGAAAGAAAGAAAGAAAGAAAGAAAGAAGAAGGAAGGAAGGAAGGAAGGAAGGAAGGAAGGAAGGAAGGAAGGAAGGAAAAGAAAGAAAGAAAATCAGCTGTCCTAAAAATGATCTAGGACACAGTTATTTTTAAAGCTGTGGCTAGAGAGAAAAGAACTTTATTTTAAGGCACCTGGGCCACAAATACAGATACATTTCAGAAACTCTTTTCGAACACATCACTCTTGCTTGGGAAATGTTCCACTCACACAGTGGCAACGTGGATGCATCATCTGTGT
Organism: Phrynocephalus forsythii; assembly: GCA_029282475.1. Classification (NCBI taxonomy): domain Eukaryota; kingdom Metazoa; phylum Chordata; class Lepidosauria; order Squamata; family Agamidae; genus Phrynocephalus; species Phrynocephalus forsythii. The sequence goes on from JAPFRF010000013.1 coordinate 19,724,664, forward strand.
GGTTCTGCCAAAGATAGGGTTATTTCTCGTGATCATATCTCTTTTTCTTTGTTTCTTCTCACAAAGGCCATGCTTCCATTTTTGTTTGTACGACAATCGCACAGTTTTCAAGTAGAACTGATATAATCCGTATCTCGCTAATGTATAATTTTGTTTAATGTCTCACCTACCCTCCTGACATCTGAAAGGAACAGGGCTCTTCATGAATATTCATTTACCGAAGGTTTCCCTGGCAGCTTAAAAAGAGGCAGGAAAGTTTGTGCAGATGAATTCCACCAAGCAAAAGGAAGTGGCTCTTAATTATCTATTATAATATAGAACGAACTTCTCACCGCTCAAAAAGACCAACTGCAATCAGCAAGGCATACGGGACCCATTTGCAAACGGCCTCCCCAGCATGAACTGCATGAGAATTGTGTTGAGGTGTCAAGCCATGAATCTTTCGACAAATGCTTAGCAACTTTGGCGCACTCAAGGCTGTGAGGATAACAAAACCCACGATAGGCTTGGGGTGTAGAAATGCTCCAAAGTAACATGATCCTAATCTCCCCCACACCCGCACTCAAGGGTGAACAGGTACATTTTGGACAATAGGGGCATGGCTGTGGAGGAGGCTTTTCCTGGGATTGTCCAAGATCCAAATCACCCCCCTCCATAACTTTCTGAAATAACAATTGAGGGGCAATGTCAAAAAAGAACAGTCCTGCTGAGTTCCAGATCCTTTCCCCTTAATTCAACCATCCATTGCTCAAAAATGGTCCTTCAGATCTTTCCAAATTTCTGACATTAGGTGCCTTTCTGCTTTGGCCCAGAATCGGACCTGATGACATTTGCAGGCCCTCCCAGCTTGACAGTTCCCTGCGTCAACAAGTCTTTCAAGGTGGCTGGAGAGCTTAGTGAGGGTGCAATCAGGCAGTGATAGAAGCTTGCCTTGGAGAAGCTCGCTGGCATGGGTGCAGTCTTTAAAGAGGCCCTTTCAAGCAGTGATTCTCAACCTTTTTTGAGCTGTGATCCCCTTTTACAATAGCCAAGTGGCCAGTGGAAACCCCAACACCCTAAACAGGTATTGTCATTGTTGTCATTGTTCACTGGTATGGTGGCATCATCAATTCTGCTGCCCATTAAGAATGTAAAAACATAAGAAGAGCCATGCTGGATCAGGCCAAAGGCCCATCTAGTCCAGCTTCCTGCATCTCACAGTGGCCCCATCAAATGTGTTTGGGAGCACATGAGACTAGCTATCTGTCTCCTGATACCAATCCCCTGCATCTGGCCCTTGAAGTAACCTGATTTTAAGCCTGAAGATTACACATCTCCATCATGGTTTGTAACCTGTGATGGACTTTTCCTCCAGGAATCTGTCCAATCCCCTTTTGAAGGCATCCAGGCCAGATGCCATCACCACATCCTGTGGCAGGGAGTTCCACAGACTAACAATGCGCTGGGTGAATAAATATTTTCTTTTGTCTGTTCTCACTCTCCCAACTCTCATTTGGAGTGGATGTCTATTGTCCCCCATTGCCCTCCAACCACCGACTCCTCCGCCACCTCTTCAAAACAGGGGAGGGAACAGGCTGCAGGAGGTTAACAGTAGAGAGAAGGCAAATGACTTGAGAGATAATCAGGGGGTGCAGAAGGACTTCACAGTACCCAGGGAGGGGGCAAAGCCTTCATGCAAAGAGCATTCTCCCCATCTCAGAAACCCCACTTTTCCAAGCCAAAATTATGGTTTTGCAACTGTGTGGTTCTCTCCTTGGCTTGCTTCTGTGTATAGGACACCCCTTAATTTTTAGTCAAACAATTTTACACCAAAAAAATTAGACAAAATTTTAGACAAATTTTAGTCTTATATATTGGAAGAATACTGTATTTATGCAGTCATTTATTTCTTTGTCAAAAATAGTTGCGCTCCAGAGGTCCCCTTGGGGCGGAGGACAGTACCCCAGCTGGCTGCATGGGTTGAGGCCTTTGGGAATCATTAAACCTCTCCATCTGAGCAGGGAAGCCCCGGATGGAAGGAAATGAATTCCATAGCCCATATACTCAGGAAGCCAGCCTGGTCTGTATCTCTCCCCCAAGTTCAGCCAGGAAGCCTGTGAGAGGGGATTGCAGGGCACAGCTGCCTGTGGTTCACTCAGATAAGGTTTGCCTACCCCAACTTCGTGACTAAAAGCCATCCTTCCTCTGTCTTCCTCTGTCCTATTGTCAATGATTATCCACCCTTCCCATGTGTGTAATGTAACCAATAAAGAGCCTTGAGTCCCAAGCGCAGCCAGAGACCCTCTCACACTCTCACAGACACACTCACACAGAGAGACACCCACACAGAGAGAGACCACACCTGGAACCAAGAGATGATTGTACCCCAAATCCTGCGTATGTGTAGTCAATAATCCTTCAGCTGATCCCTTCTCAGAAAATAGAGGTTTCTTTCTCCCACCCCCTACCACCTGCAAAGGGTTTGTTTATTATCTCACTCCAAAAGGTCAAGGAAAAATTATTTGACAAGGGCTACAACAGATATATTAAGAACATAAGAAAAGAAGTCTGGTTGCCATGACTCAAATTCCAGACAATAACAAAGATGGAAGCCGGGGGATGGCGGATGGCGAGGGATGGCGATGGGCACAGGGGGCGGCAATGGGCACGGGGGGCAGCGGGTGGGTGGCAGTGGACAGCAATGGGCGGAGAGCGATGGGCGCCTGGTGGGCAGTGGGGGGATGGACAGTGGTGGCCAGTGGCAGGGGGACGGCGGGGGGCAGCAGGCTGTCCAGCGTCCTCTCTCCATTTTGGTGCCCTAGGCAACTGCCTAGTTCACCTTAATGGAAGCACCGGCCCTGGATGTGTGAGCACCAGCTGGAGGAAACAAGGCTGGAAAACTCCAAACACCTGTCTGACTGAAAACACAACACGAACTACTGAAGTGGTGGTTCGTGCCCATCTCTACTGCCCTCTCCCAATGACCGCTTAATAGTCAACATGTCCCGCAACAAACTGGAAGGAGAGAGTGGTATAATGAGCGTGATGCCACCTCTTTGGCCTCTGGACTTGTTTGATGCATTTGCTTTAAATACTACAATACAGTGCCAGTATACAGAACAAGAGATCTGAACCAGAGGAGGAGTAGAGGGGTGGTGGAGAGACTTCACAGGATGATAGGCACAACCGTATCTACCCCCTACTCACAGGCATGTCCAAACTTTGGCTTTCCAGATGTTTTGGTCCACAACTCCCACAGTCCTTTGTCATTAGCAATCTAAGCTTAGAATTCTGGGAGTTGTGGTCCAAAACATCAGGAGGGCCAAAGTTTGGACATGCCTGTGGTACTGTCTTTTCTAGATCCTTTTTCCAGATTTGCTGGCAGCTTCAAGGGGAAGGGGCTAAAGGGGGGGTGACCAAAGGGTCAAATATGGATATTTAACATTTTATTATTACCACTACTGGGGCTTTGTTAAGCTGGGGGGGGGAGAGATTTAAGTAGAAAATTTCCTTCTAGGCCCTCAAAAATTGTCCCCTACCTTGGGGTTTGTGGATCCCAAGGCCACTAGGTGCCCCACAAATGAGAGCAAAAATTCCCAGCCACCTACCTGTCCACCAGAGTGCACAAAAGCAAAGTGTTCTGCTTATATACCGCCCCATGACACTTCAAATAGTCTCTGGCAGTTTTACAGTTTTTTAATTACAGTATGCAGGCTGCACATTGCCCCCCTCCCCCCAGCAAGCTGGGTACTCATTTTACCGACCTCGGAAGGATGGAAGGCTGAGTCAACCATGAGCCAACTACCTGGGATTGAACCCTAGGTCGTGAGCACAATTTTAAATGCAGTACAGGCATTTAACCACTGCGCCACGAGGCTCAAGGGGATTTTCTCAACAAAAAGAAGAGGGGCAAGGTTATGATTAACCAGAAAACAATTATAGGGGGTGGGGATAAAAGGCCTAGACATACTGGGAGATGGGGGGACAGACATCAAAATAATCCAGGGGTTGCTTATACATGTAGTCTACAAACCACATGTTTCCCAGCTTGGTCGGTATGCAGATAGGGACTTGTGGGCATCCTTCTCTCTTTTTCTCTATGAGGTCACTTCTTGCTTCTTCTGAGATGGTGTTTCACACATGAAATCCAGCTCCAGAATCTTCAACAATCAGGTTTAGCTACCCTTTCTTCCCAGCTCTATCCTCTTATGAATTTCCCAGATAACCATAAATTGGTGGGTTGAGTGGATGCGTAGGTGGTCTGGTTGCTTGCCTTCCTATGAATTGCCAAAGGGTTTGCTCCTTCATGATCTTATTTCAGAACTAGGCCAGTGCACTTGACCGAATGAGGTTAACACAAAGTAACTCTCGTGTTGCAATACAAAAATACCTGGACACGGATGAGAGTGGCTGGGGAAAGAGCATTTTCAGCTGAGGAACTGGCAGATTTTTAGCTCCAGAATAAACCTGAACTTGATAGCTTGTGTACCTTTCTACAGCTATCAGCAGCAAAGTTGCAAGAGCTGCTGAAAGAGAAAGAAAGAAAGAAACTCTTTGGGGAGTATTTTGCTTTTTCCTGCTCTTACTGCCCAGGGGCTCTCCTGTTTCACTGCAGCAGGTGCTGACGGTACTGAATTATATCTGGACAGTACCTGGCAGTGAATGGTTTAAAAAGTGTTCTGCTTATATACTGTCCCATACCACTTCAAGTAGTCTCTGGGCAGTTTACAGTTTTTTAATTACAGTGTGCAGCTACACATTCCCCCCCCGGGGGGGGATTTTACTGACCTCGGAAGGATGGAAGACTGAGTCAACCTTCAGCCTGCTACCTGGTATTGAACCCCAGATCATGAGCACAGTTTTAGCTGCAGTACAGGCATTTAACCACTGCACCACGGGTTAGGGTTAGGGTTAGGGTTGTGATGAATTCTAGAAACTTCATCTTTTGATATGTCCTATCATCTGTATAATCTGTTTGATCCCTGGCTATGTCATGTCCTGGGAAAGGAAGGCATTGACTTCCTTTGTAATTCAAAGGTGGATGCCAAGTCAAATGGGATCGCAAATGTTATGTTTCCCTCATCATCAAAATGTTTGCTGTGGTTGTAAAATAGCAAATGGAAGGGACCTTGCATTGTCTCTCCGGCAGATCAAACCATGCCTTCACACATGATATCTATGAGGAAGAAACACATGGGTGAAATTTTATAATACCTTTATATATAATGGGTCCCTGGGCTTCAAAGAGTTACCATCTGATGGCAACAGGTTGCTACTGTCAACTAAGGAATCTCCCTGTCAAATACACATCCTATTCAGGTGATTGAACACTTGAGATCAATAGAAATGCATAGCCTTTTGTTCACTATATCAAAGGGAAAAGTCTTCCCTCGTAGTTATGCTAATTGATACACTGCCCTGAGCTTAATTTACATTTCTGAAGAACAAAGATAGGTCCTAAAGATTTTAGGTCTATAAGAATGGTCTGCCCTAACAAGAGAGAGAGAGCTTCTACACAGAACTACACAGGCATGTGATCTCCATATTGAGGCTGGCTGAACACCAGAGACAACAGCAGAATCTTTTCCTTTTCATAATGTGAGTATTAGATAGATCAGCTAGATTTATTGTTTTCCGTTTGGGTTGCCATATTTGACTCTGTTTCCTGACATTAGTTTTCTATTTACTCTTCAAGTTTTGCCTTAGAAATTTTGTTCCAAGAATCTGCAACGCTTGCCAGAATGATGCTGACAAAGCGAGATTCCTGTTTTGATGTTTGTTTTAAATAAAGTTCTTTTCTTTACCCTTTTAACTGGAATCTGTGTGTGCCTGAGAGGGAAGTCATTGCTAATTAACCAGAGCCTTAGCCAAGGCTACGTGCTACTGACTTTTCCGTGAGCAACAAGGGTTCTTTTGATTGAGCTCTATGGGACTCGGTGTTCCGAGGCTCCCGGACTGAGGGTTTTTCAGAGGAGACATTCCCCCTTTTAGCTGGGGCATGGCGGGAGTAAGCTCACCCTCCCAGAATAAGCTGTGTCGCTAGTTTAAACTGAGGGAACTTCTTGAATAATCCTGGGGCGTGACAGGTCCCAAATTGGTTTATGTTTGGTGGCAGAGAAAACGGCATGTGGTAAACGCCCCAAAGGCGTCACAAGGGTTAGGGTTAGGGACACTCCTCACTTAACAACCAACTAGTTTCATGACCACTCCAGCTAATAACGAGCAGCAGCAGCCAAAACTGCTGCCTCCTAATGGCTGCCTGAGGAAGAACCTGCCGATCCAGCTTGCAGGGCCTGGGCCAAAGCACCCAGCTTGCTTCTGCTTGCCTGCACTGACCTTGTCAGCAGCTCAGAGGGGAGGAAGCAGGAATACAGTGTCCCCTCCATCTTCCTCCTCCATTGCTGCTTCTAAGGGGGAGGTGTTGTTGTGAGTGTCACAATGCCTCCACTGTGGAGGAGAAGGACCTGAGCAGGGCAGAGCATTGGCCACGTCCACCTCTATTTTCCCCTCCTTTTAGTTCTGCGTCTCCTGTGGTCTCCTGGAGATCCTCCCAGCTCTGGCCTGCCTGCAAAGAAGAGCAGCCTCCACACAACACAAGACCTCCACCTTCAGCTCCTCATTTAACAACCAAATTCACTCAATGACCTAGTCATAGGAATGGAAATCCGTCATGAAGTGAGGAGCTAGGCCTGCGCGTCCATTAAGGCAAACTAGGCAGTTGCCTAGGGTGCCAAAATGGAGAGTGGGCGCTGGCCAGCCTGCTGGCCACCACCGTCCATCCCCCGCCGCCCGTCGCCCCGCGCCCATCACCGCCCACCCCCCATGCTGGTTGCCGCCACCACCACCCGCCACCCGCCTGCCGCCCCACACCCTGCCGCCCCCTGCCCTGCCCCCATCGCTGCCTGCCCCACACCCACCCCTCGCCTAGGGCGCAAAAAAACCTAGCACCAGCCCTGGTGAGGTGTGCCTGTTACGATGAAATAGAGTTTCAGTTCCCATCCTCCTGTGTGCAGGTACATATGCCCCACATCCTTCAGCTTGCAAATGTCAGAGGAGAAAATGCATGGGCCTGCAGATGCATCATGAGGAAATCAAAGCAAAGAGGTACTTGCCCAGAAAGAAGCGTCAGAAGTGGAAGGATAATATAGCCATCTAAAAATGCAGCAATCACTCCCGGTGAGACGTTGGCTGCAGGCATAAACGCTAAGCAAACACCATTAAGATCTAAAGCAATTATTTGGAGAAAGGTATTAAGGATGAGCTGCATTTATGAAAGAGATCTAGTGCAAGATATAAGGAGACTGGCAGGTAGCAGCCTTGATTTCAATTAAATAACTGGCTGACAAAGAAGTCATTTGGTGGCATGCATGTGTCTTGTTGGTAGGTAACAGAAGTCATTTGGTGGCATGCATGTGTCTTGTTTGTAAGTAACAGGATTAACAAACAATCTGATTGAATTCATGAAGCAATCAATCTAAACCCAACGTTTTGTCTGGAAGTAATAGAAAGATCTCTGAATGCACAGGGCAATAGATGCCTTCAGGACCATTTTCCAGAAAACCATAACAATCAAATTGTGTTCCTGCTTTGATATGCCATTCTCTGACAGAGGTGTAGTCAGGGTGCCTGGAGACAAAGTTTGTTTTGGCGCCCTTCCTGCCAGCAATGGGGGGGGGAACCCTGCAGGCCTGGGGTTTGTGTGTGCATGCACGTGTGCACGGGTGGATGGGCATGTGCATGCATACGTATCTTACACCTCTCCCACCAAGGCAAGGAAAAGGAGGAGGAGGGCGCTGCGGCCACCGCGCTCCTGCTTGCCTGCCTGCTTCACCGCTCGCCTGGCGCATGGCGGCAGAGGTGGCGGAAGGGGTTCCATCGCCAAACCTTAGGGCAGTGTTGGCGAACCTATGGCACGGGTGCCAAAGGTGGCACTCAGAGCCCTTTCTGTGGGCACCCAACATCACCCATTCAGGTTAAATTGCTGTATTGGCACTTTGTGAAAAACTAGTGGGTTTTGAATTGCAGTTTGGGCACTCAGTCTCTAAAAAGGTTTGCCATCACTGCCTTAGGGGAAAGGCAGACTGCTGGGCGGAGGTAGGGTGCATGGCTTTCTCCTGCTACTCCCCCTCCAGGCGCCCCCAGATTGCTGCACCTGGGGCACATGTTACCCTTCTGCCCCCCCCATATGCCCCTGTTCTCTGAAGCTGACTCAAGATATCTTCATGACCGTTTCCATCAAGCTGGTCAAGTCTGACTTGGTCCAAGTCCAACTTGTATCCCAACTTTTGAGGAAATATACACATATGTATGCAATCCTCTCCTTTTATTTTCCGAGTTACCTTCTTGTAAGAGGAAGTCACTTATTCATGGCTAGGGGATGAACTGTACAGCTAAAGACAGCTCTGAAGCAGGGTCTCTAAGGGCAGGAGGGTAAAAAAGGATTGACTGGTAGATCCCTGTTGATTCTACAGCAGACTGATAAGCATGTATTACATCATAATACAGTGGTACCTTGTATAAAGGAATTACTTAGTTCCAAATGAAATTCTGTTAAGCAAATTTTCCTTTGTACAAATTTCCAACCGGTATGCATTGAAAATGGAGTAATCGCTAATCGTGACCGTTTTCTGTTGTATGGATTCACCCCATAGGTGATTCTGTTAAGCGATTTCCCACTATCTCTGAAAATTTTTTTCCTTTAAGCGGCTTTTCTGTTTAAAAAAGCCACTTGTTATACAAGGGTCTACTGTGGTTTGTGTTCAAGAACCAACAGTGATGTGAAAGCTGCTTGTGAGGCTCAAGTATTGGTCAGGACAAGGAAAATATTCATCCACTATTCAATCATTGCATTTATATCATCCTTTAAAGGCTATCAAGTCTCCCAAGTCAGCTTTGATTTCAACAGAGCAGAACAAGAGAAGCTTTGCCCTCCGTTTTACAATCTAAAAAGGCATGGCACTAAAGGAAAGGGGGTGGGGAGGGAAAAGGAAAAGGAAAAGAAGAAACACCAGGCACAAAGATGTTGATAATCTCAGAGGCTCATAAAAATAAAAGAATGAATGCAGGTGTAACATTATCATACAGCCAGACATTGTTCTTCTTCATCTTGAACATAAGAACCTAAGAACATAAGAAGAGCCATGCTGGATCAGGCCAAAGGCATATCTAGTCCAGCTTCCTGTATCTCACAGTGGCCCCACCAAATGCCTCTGGGAGCGCAGGAGACTAGATATCTGTCTCCTGATACCACTCCCCTGCATCTGGCCCTTGAAGTACCCTGGTTTTAAGCCTGGAGATTACACATCTCCATCATGGTTTGTAACCTGTGGGAGTTGTGATCCAAAACATCTGGAAGGCCAAAGTTTCGACACCACTAACTTAATCCATGGGAGGCAGGCTCAGCAGGAAGTGGTGCATGACATTTGCAGGAGCACACAGGGATTGAGGAAGACTGGATCTTTAGTGGTGTTGCTGATGCATCACATGTCAAGTACTTTGTCCCATCTCGGCTGGTTCGAGATCCCACCAACATTGCAGTCCCACTTCCCGAAAGCCACTGTTTTCATTCCTCTTATCTGGGTCACACTCAGACTTGGACTGGCTGTTTACGGGGACTTGGCTGTCCTTAAACCTATTTATTTGCATGCCAAGATTTTTTTAAAAAAAAAAAAAAACCATCTACCAATGCCCACAAGATTGTGCAGTGGCCAAATGCAGCAGGTGTGACCTTGAGCTGTTTTCTCTAGCAGCTACTATGAAATTAGTTGATCTGAGCACAGCTGCTATTATATGTTGTAGAATTTGCATGCTGGAAAGTTCACACAGGCCCTATTTTATATGATGGCTATTTGGTGTCAGCACCAACATCACCTCTCCAAATGCCTCCATGTTATGAAGTTAATAACCAGTCACTCCGGCCCACACAAGAGAGGCAGCGTTTTGTTGGAATGGAAACCTGCTGATGTTATCTTTAGGCAAAACTTAGAAGCTTCATAAGCCTTATACAATGAACTGGCTTGCTACGCCATCTCCAGTCTAATTCTACTCAAGTACTCAGCCTAGCTGGGGAGCTGTTGATATATTTTCAACTTAAATGTGGATTGGATCACAGAAGAACTACACTGGGAAGAATAGGTAATAAGGACTCCCCCCCCCAAAAAAGGAGGGGAGTCTTATGATCACTGGTCAGTTGCTGGGGATCTAGTCATTCTCCCCATAATTAATTTAATTTTATTGTTATTGCAAGAAGAGATGTTATGAAATAGGGATTTATCGATTGATTTATTCGATTTGTATCTGATTAAGGGAGCATCAAGTTGTCCATTAACAGGGTGATTCTGTGCATGTCTGTTCAAAAATAACCATATAGAGAGAGATGGGTACGAATTGAATTTTTTATTCATTTCATTATTTGTTATTCATTTCATTACCTAACGAAACGAATAATGCACTGACCCATCAAAGAACCACGAAATGAAACATAATGGAAATTTCCGCTTTGTTCCTTTCGTTTTTCGTTTTCCCATAGGAATGCATTGAAGCAATGCATTCCTATGGGAAAGGTTTCCCTTGCCACTGGTGTGTGGAATCCGCAGACTTTTTCCCGCCAGGAGCCAGCGCCGCCGATCAGCTGTAGCACTGGCTTTGGCGGGAAAGGATTTTAAAAGCCCGACCTTTCCTCCACCATTTTCTGAGGACTCCTGCCAGGCTGTCAGTTCCTGGACTCCTTTAAACCCAGCCCAGTCGGTACCAGGGGGACCCCTGGGTATGGACTGGGCTAGGTTTAAAGCGGTCCAGCAATTGACAGCCCGTCAGGAGCCTTCAGAAAATGGGTCGGGAGGAGGAAAGTTGCAGCGATCACGCTATCCTCCCAACCCGTGTTCTGAGGGCTCCTGCCAAGCTGTCAATCTCTGGACCCCTTTAAACCTGGCTCAGTCCATATCAGGCGGATCCCCTGGTACCAACTGGACTGGGTTTAAAGGGGTCCAGGAACTGATAGCCCGGCAGGACTCATCTGAAAATGCTAGGGAGGGCAGCTCGATCCCTGGAACTGCCCTCACTAGCATTTTCACAGGACTCCTGCCGGGCTGTTAGTTGCTGCACTGCTTTAAACCCGACCCAGTCAGTACCAGGGGGATTCCCATAATTAATTTAATTTTATTGTTATTGCAAGAAGAGATGTTATGAAATAGGGACTTATCGATTGATTGATTTGAGTTGTATCTGATTAAGGGAGCATAAAGTTGTCCATTAACAGGGTGATTCTGTGCAGGCATCCCCAGGTACAGACTGGGCCAGGTTTAAAGTGGTCCAGCAATTGACAGCCCAGCAGGAGCCTTCAGAAAACGGGTCAGGAGGAGGAAAGTTGCAGCACCTGCGGCAGAGATCCCGCCTCCGCCGGCTGTCATGCACCCGTGGCAGAGGGCCGTTGGGAGAGGGCCGCGGTCTCGCCTCCGCACGAGGAGGCGGGATCGCGGCTCCTGCCGCCGCCACTGCCGAACCGGTTTGGGTTTGAATGAATTTTTTTAAAAAAATTCATTCGAACCCAAACCCAAACCGAACTAAGGGTGGCCCCGAACCAGACGAACCCGAACCATGGGTCTTCTGGTTCATGCCCATTTCTAACCATATATATTGCAGGCTAGAAATGTACAGCCTTTCAGATGTATATACTCTAGGTCCCATTATATTAATGGTCAGTAGAACCAACAGCTAGGAATGTGTGGGAGCTGCAATGTAACTATACCTTCAAGGTACATTTTACCCACCTTAAAGTAAAACAGTTCCCAAAAGAAGATGACACAGCTCACCATCTGAAGTGTAACATTGTTAATTTGTTACTTTTCAGGTGCTAAACAGGAATGGTCCAATGTCCCCTTGAATATCAACAATAATGAATAAAAACTGTATTAATACCTCCATATCCATAGGATCCATATTGGTAGTTTTATTTATCCTTAAATCTGAATAGAGATCTATAAACAGAAATACACAGTTCCATGCTGTAATGGCCAGATCTGGTCACTAGAGGATGCAAGAAACCATGCTATGTATAGGGTTCACTATTATTTATGTGTTTTGAGCATCTACAAAGGGACTAGAACCAATCCCCCATGGAAACAAGGATCCTATTTGAAGTACCGGTGATGGTAGTGACTTTCTCTCAATAGCACCATGTTACAAGTAGTAGAAGAGGTAGGATTTCTACTTAATTAGTAATACAGTAAACATGCAGGGCAAGCAATTAAATAGTTAAGAGTGTGATCCTCTCTGTCCAGTATTTCAATCACTCTTGGTCATTCCTTTACTTATCTAGTTTTCTCTGCTGCCCAAATCATAAGGATTTTAATTCTGTTGAGCCAACCCAATACTCAGTAGGCTGTCTTGTGGATATATAAGCGTTCAAAATGAAGCACATTCAAATAAGCATTGAAAATCCATCCAGACTTCTGCAAACCACGTGGTTTCTCTACACTAATATTTTCTCTTGTGCATGGCTGGTTCTCTTTTTGCCTGGCACTAATCTGATAAATAACCTGCCATTCATTTCCTATAAGGCCTATAAGAAAGGTGACCTGTGGATCATTTACCATACATATTGGCAGTAATAGCGTAAGGAATAGGAGCCTGAACCTATTATACTTTAATAGCAACAAACAGGCTAGATCTCATATCAGGAGACAGCCTAGGTAGTTAAGGTCATTAAAGCACAAATATTTTAAACTCTGTAAGGAGCCTGCTTGCAATGGACCCAGATACTTGCTTGTGCTTTGTTTTTAAATATGAAGTGTCTCTATCGTTTCCCAAAGGCCTCTGTAGGATTGCTCTTCCTACCCCAGTTTAAGAGCATCATTTATTTAATATTTATTTAATATTAAACCAAACACTTAACCTCCATAAATATGGAAAATCATTTAAATTATACAGGGCAGGTAGTGGGCACTGTTAGAAACAGGCCAAATATTGCCTTTTGACAAGTGATGTGGAAAATTTAAGAGAAATGAAATTTTAGAAGAAATGGAAAGTAACTTGTGGGACCCACAGTAAGACACAGCTAATGTATATTCACCACCCCCAGGGGGTTAAGGGATGAGGCTCCAGTGCACCTGCACTTCATACAAAGCATGAAATGCCCACCTCTAGCTAGCTTTTATGCCTAAAATTGATTTTAATTAATCTTGATTTGCCAGTTTTATTTTCATTTTATTTCTTGTTATCGTTTTCCTGAACTATTGGTTTATTTGTTATTCACCCGCCCAGAGTTCCTCCGGGAAAATTGGGCAGTATATAAATGGAAATAATAAATAAATATAGTACAGTGGTACCTTGTATGAAGGAATTAATTCATTCCCAATGAAATTCTGTTAAGCAAATTTTCCTTTATACAAATTTCCCATAGGAATGCATTGAAAACAGAGTGATCCCTAATCGCAACCATGTTTATGTTGTATGGATTTGCCCCATAGGCGATTCTGTTAAGCAAATTTCCCTTATCTCCGGAATTTTTTATGTTGTACAACATTTATTTATTTATTTATTTATTTATTTATTTATTTATTTATTTATTCAACTTATATGCCGCCCACTACCCAAAGGTCTCTGGGCGGCTTACAATCAAAGAATTAAAACAATTTAAAATAGTTATAAATAAAATATCAATAAATCATCAAACAGTAATAAAAACCTTCTTTAAAATCATCATCCTAAAATTGTCATCAGCGGACCCACAATCTATATTGTATCAATTAAAAACCTTCTGGAACAGGAACGTTTTTATCTGGCGCCGAAATGTAATCAGTGTTGGCGCCAGGCGGATCTCAATAGGGAGGGCATTCCATAACTTGGGAGCAGCTGCCGAGAAGGCCCTTTGTCTACAAGCCATCCCTCTCACCTCCTTGAGGGATGGCTCTTTCAAAAGGCCCCCCTGGCTCGATCTTAATCGCCGGGTAGGTTCGTATGGAAGGAGGCGGTGTTATACAAACCGTTTGTTGTACGAGGGTCCACTGTAAATACATAATAAAAGGAAACCAAGAAATAGGAACAAGGTCACAATGCTTTAAAGTAAGCCTAGCTGAGGATATAACTTAGAATGACACATGCCTTAGCTGTCTGGATATCAGCTTAGATGATTGTGAATTCTTGTACTTTCTGTTCTCAAGACCAGGAATGTCTTTGGCATGGAATAAAAAATAACTTGGCACTGTTAATTACTTGATTGGCTTACAGCAGGGAAAATGCTGAGACCACATTTATAACAACACATGTTGCTTCTTCATCCATTGGGCTTACAGATTTAAGACATTAGCTATACATCAGTACACTACCTATATGTATTGGGCTACAGCTGAGTATCTTTTTTTTTTTTAAATGTTTTTTTATTAAATTTTAAACTACATACAACGACATAAAAAATGAAAGTAAAAAAAAACTACAACAAACAATATAAGTGCACCCCCATCCCACGGGTCCATCCATACATTCTTATTCGTTGCTCCATCTTCTATTCTTCTAGTAGTCTTCTTAAAGTTCTCTTCTCCAGAATTGTTGTGAGATATTCGTGGACTCTTTCCCTTTTCCTTCGACTAGTACATAATCTAAAAATTTACCCCAGATATCGTAGAAAATGTCTTTTTTCATTTCTCCTCGTTTAACCTTTAAACTGCAGGAGAGTTTATCGTTTATAGCTATATCCCAAAGTTCATTATACCAGTCTTCCATCTTGAATTCTAGTTTTGACTTCCAATTTTTTGCTATAATTAATCTAGCAGCTGTCATAAAATTTGCTATTAGTTCCTTTGTTGTAACAACATAATCTTTACTTGTTAACAATGATAATAATGCTATCTCTGGATTACAATCTATATCCATCTTAATCATATTACTTAGCTCTAAAAACACTTTTTTCCAGAACCTTTGGACTATTTCACATTCCCACCAAAGATGCAAGTAAGTACCAAGCTCTTTTCACATTTCCAACATATCTTAGAGTAAGCAGGATTCATTCTATTTAGTCTTACTGGGGTTAAATACCATCTGGAAACCAATTTGAAGTAGTTTTCTTTTATCCTGACTGACAATGATCTCAAAATTCTCATATTCCAAATTTTTTTCCAGTCTTCTTTCTCTATCTGTACATTAAGGTCTTGGTTCCAAACTTCTCTCAAGGTGTTTAACTCCTTCATTTCTGATAATTCCCTAGTATTTTATATATTTTACGTGTTATTCCTTTCTCTGAATTTTCCTGTTCAGACTCAAGCGATAGTAGGAAATGTTCAAATTTTGTGCATTCTCTGATTTGATTATTTCTCTTTCCCCAGTCCTTTATCCATTTTCCTAGTTGAATATAATTTAACCATGTTAAATCACTGGGTTGCAAAATATTTTTTATATCCTGAATTGTTTTAATCTTGAGCATCCAATCCTTTAGTCTAACTATTTTCTTAATTTTAAATAACTCCAAATAATGCTTCAAGTTGTCTGGAAAGCTTTCCAAGTCAGTAACTAAAGCCAGTGGGGATCCCTTCGGAGACAAGATTTTCCTATATGTTCTCCATGTAGCAATTAAACTATTCAATAGGGGGTTGTCAATCTTTACTTTGTTTTTAACTTCCGTGAATAAAAATGTGTTTATTTCCCCCTTTATATCCAAAGACTCTTGCTCCCACCATATTAACTTCTGTGGTTTAAAAGAATTTCCCCCAAAGAACTAAGTTGATTGGCTATATAATAATTTTTTTATATTGGGTATACCTATTCCTCCTTCTTTCTGAGATCTATACCATAGACTTTTATTTATTCTTGATTTTTTCCTGCATTACAATACCTATTTATCATGTCTTGGAGAGTTTTAATTTCCTTTTCTAAAAACTGAACCGGTAACATTTTAAAAATAAAGTTAATTTTTGGAAGTATTTTCATTTTTATCAATGCAATTCTGCCAAACCACGATAATTTTAGTTTAGAGTAGGATATTAATTTGTTTTTCATCTCCTCTTCTAATTTCAAATATTTCTTTCTTTAGTTTTAGTAAATTCTTTATGGAGTTCTAATCCTAGATATTTAATGCTTTTTCCCGGTTTAAGTCCAGATTTTTCAATCATCTTTAAGTCATGTTTTCCATAATTGAAGAATAAACTCTCTGATTTTTGCCAGTTTACACATAATCCTGTTATTTCTCCAAATTCTTCTAAATGAGTTTTTACTCTTTGAATATTCTCTATTGGGTTTACAATAGTCAAAAGAGCATCGTCCGCGAATAAACTAATTTTAGTTGCCCCATCTTTCCCTATACCTTTAATAAATTTGTCGTCCCTTATGGCATTTGCCAGGAGCTCTATAACAATACAAAAAGGACTGGAGAAAGAGGACATCCTTGTCTAGTTCCTCGGCCTAGAGTGATTTGTTCAGTCAATCCATCATTAACTATTATTGAGGAAGTGCCCGTTGAATATAGTTGATTTATTACTCCCAAAAAGGATTTCCCAAATCCCATTTTTTTAACAATATTTTTAATGTGGGCCATTGAACACAATCAAAAGCTTTATAAAGATCTAGAGATAACATCCCAGCTTTAGTAGTACTCTTACTCATTTCATAAAGAACATTCAAATTCCTTCTAATAATATTTGCCATTTGTCTACCTTTGATAAAACCACATTGATCCTCTTTAATATATTTAGCTATAAATTTATTCATTCTTTTAGCCAAAATTGCTGTGAAAATCTTAGCATCTTGATTTAATAAGGATATTGGTCTGTATGACCCGATATCCATTAAATTTTTATTAGGTTTTGGAATTAAAATAGTTAAAGAATGGGTCCAAGATCTCGAATTTGTTCTCCATTCAAAATTTCATTATATAGCTTCTTTAATTTAGGTATTAATACTGCTTTAAAAAGTTTGTAAAATTCAGGTCCCAGAGCGTCCACTCCGGGCGTTTTATTATTCTTTAATTTGTCTATTACCTCGCTTATCTCTTGATCTGTAATAGGCTTTTCCATTTCCAGCATATCTTCCTGTTCCAAGACCCTCTTTAAATTCTTAGTGATATACCTTTCTATATCCTCCTTAGGTTTATTTTTTGTAGTATATAACAACTGATAAAACTCTTGTATAGCTGACAACTTTTCCTTCATTTGTGTGCATGTCTTACCTGAGGAGTCTTTTATAATCCCTATTGTATTCTTGTCTTGTCTTTTCTGTGCTAATCTGGCTAAAAGTTTTGAGTTCTTGTTGCTGTATTCAAAAAAATTCTTTTTAGGTACAGAAGATTCCTTTGTGTTTGTTGTAAATCTAGATCTTCTAACTCTTTTTCCTTGCTTCAATCAACCTCAATATCTTATTATCCTTAGTAAGAAAAAAATTGGGATTCTAAATCTGCTATTAGTTTTTCTAATTTTCTTTTATTGAGTTCTTCCTGTTTTTTAGTTTTAATATTTTCTTTTATGATAAGGCCTCTAGCTACCGCTTTCAGGGTGTCCCATATGATTGGCGTTTGGCTACCTGCCTTTTCGTTTATATCCCAAGTTTCCAACCAATCTTTTTTGACCTTTTCCAGCACTTCTGGATATTGAAATATTTTTAAATTCATTCTCCACCTTTTAGCTTCTCTATAATTTTTATTTGTTGCTAAATCAATCGACATTAAAGCATGATCAGATGTTTTTATGATCTCAATTTCGGTATTATTTATCTTGGGTATTAGGAAGTCCCGCCCACCAAGACATGCCGGCAGCCTGATCTTAGAGCTCTGTGCCGCGATCCAAAAAGAGCTTTAAAACTACTGTTTAAATGCTGTGGTGCCGTGAGTAATGCATCAGTAAATTACTCGGGTGTCAGGAGAAGCAATATATGTGTTTTTCTAGACTAGATAAGCTTGATTTATAAGCTAAAGGAGCTACTTTCAGTTTTGCCTGCTTTGATTCTGCTGGCCGCTGGCTGCTTAGAAAACTGAATCCCGGCTGTTTGGAAAGTCACCAGATGATTAGTTAGACTGCTTGATACCTGCCTTTTGTCTAATTATATGCCGGCTAAGAGAGCAAAAAAGAAACTCCAGCCTATAGGTTGGACTAGGAAATTATCTGATACAGCACACAACCGCCCTGCTCTACAGCGTATCGAGCAGCCCTCAGACGACGGAGGGGTAAAAATGGCGTCAGGATCTGAGAAAGGAAAGAGGGAGACTACCCCTCCTCCCCCAGATCAAGACTTCATGAAGGAACTGCGTTTAACGAGGACGGAGCTAGCTAGCATCATGAGTGTTAATCAACAGGATGTGATCCGCAGAATGGACGGTCTTTCAAAGGATCTCCAAAGCACTAAACAAGATTTATCACATGAAATAAAGTTAAATGGCCAGCGGCTTGATAATTTGGCAGGAGAATTTAAAAATCTGGAGATACGTGAAACTGAAAACGAAACTCAAATTAACTTTCAGAAGCAGGCTTTACTGAAAATAAATAAGAAACTGACTTATATTGAAGATTATTCTCGAAGGCAGAACGTCAAACTGATTAATTTTGTTATTCCAAACAAGGGGGCATCATTAAAACAGGAAGTTTTAACCTGGTTTAACTCCTTTCTGCCCAAACAACTAGAGGACGACGATTTAGAGAGAGTTCACTATCTGGGCAAGTCAAGAGATGGGGCCCCAAAACCAGTGATAGTAAGATTTGCTTCTTATGTAAATAAAGAGCGTCTTATGTCTTCAATTAGAGCCAATCCTAATATTCTGAAGAGAGGAGGTGCAACTGTGCAAGTTTTTCAAGATTTTTCTAAAGGAACTGCTGATTGGCGTAAATCGATGAGACCAGTTACAATCATATTAAGGAAGAACAACTATCGCTATTCTTGGGGTCACCCCTATTTTTGAAAGTTTGGAAAGGCTCTGTTCAACACACTATCTACTCTCTAGAAGAAGGCCAACATCTTCTTGAAGCATGGAACATACAGGATGACTCAGGTTCTGCCTGTTCTCCCCGGGAACTTCAGTGGCAACATCAGGACAGTGAATTTCTCTCTTTCTACTCCGACTCCAGGAATCTTCGATGAAGATGAAGAATATTTGAAACTCATTTAACTTACTCCTCCCTCTTTCCCCCTCTCTCACCTCCTATCATCCCCTTTGTTTTTCTTCTTTTACTCTTCTCCCCCTTTTCCCTTCCATTTCCCTTTCCCCCTCCCCCCTTTTTTCTTTTTTTTTTTTTTTTTTTTTTCCAATTTTAATTTTTGTTTTTGGGATGTTTCTTTTTCTTTTTCTTTTCATTATCCCTTTTCTTCCCTTTTCCCCTCCTCTCCACCCTTCCCTTTTTTGTTTTTGTTTGTTTGTTTGCTTGTTTTGAGGGGGTGGTGGCGGTGAGAGGGTGGTTTAGAGGGGGTAGAACAACTTATAGAATTTTCAGTAACACGCTACTTAAGAGTTAAGGAGATCTAGGCTGGCTAATGTCTGTGGACAACTTCCTCCCTCCCATCCCCTTGATGCACATGCTAAACAGTATGATAGCTGGTGGGGTGGGAGAAAAGAATAGTTTTTTAGGGTGGAGGATTAGATTTATTTTAGTTTATTTTTATTAATTGATGGTGTTTTTACTTTTGTATGCACAACGGGACCATTCCAGAATATTGAAACCAAAAGAAATAGGTTATGGGAAAGTTTATAAAATTAGCAACGTTGAATGTGAAAGGTCTGGGGTCATTTTCGAAGAGAAATAGAATCGAAACGATGATCAAAAGGCACAAAATAGATATTGCCTTTTTGCAAGAGACTCATCAAATAAGAGATGGTATTAATGAATTAAAAATTCCAAATGTTGTTATTTATGAAAAAGCTTTGGCACATCTAAAGCAAGAGGGGTTGCCATTATAATCTCAAGGAATTGTGAATGTGTTGTTGAAAATGTGGTAAAAGATTCAGAAGGTAGATATATAATATTGCAAGTTCTAATGGGGAAAGATCATTATACTTTGGTTAATCTGTATGCACCAAACGTTAACCAAGGCCGCTTTTACAATCTCCTTTGGGATCAGATTGAATTGGTTAAAAAGGGGTATTTAATAATGGCAGGGGATTTCAATATGGTCTTAGATAAAATTAAAGATAAATCGGTATGTAAAAAGGAAGAGTGGAGGACAAGACATACAACTCTAGCAAAGTTTATAAATACAACAGGATTGAAGGATGTCTGGAGAGAACTGAAAGGAGATGAAATAAAATACACCTTCTACTCACCAGTGCACAAAACCTATTCTAGGATAGATTTTGTGTTTGTTTCACACAGCTGAGTATCTTAAGGAGGTTAAATGACTAGGAACTCCTCAGTGCAGAAAAAAATGACAGTCCCAAAAGAAATACCAGGTTTATTTCTCAAAACTGAGTTCCAAAGCACAGACTGCAAACACAATTCATGAGTGTAGGTTTCACATTCCAGCCAAATGGAGGACATCCCTTTGCATGTTTATGACCAGTGTTTTAATTATCCCTATTCTGTTTCAATTTCTTCTATCTCCGTAGCAAGATCCAGAATGCATACAGCGGTTTGAATCCATGTGCCTGACAAAATGGGTTGTGGTCCAAAGGAGCTTGTTGAAACCTATTAACCTTTGCTGCTTTGAACTGCCACAGATTGACACTGCTTCCTCCTTGGAAATATTGGCATTTATATCTTCCAAGTACAGTATTAAATATGATGGCTTCACTCTCAGGAATCAAGGAACGTAGGTAACCCATAAACGTTCTGACTGCGACATGCCTGTTTA
Source organism: Phrynocephalus forsythii (assembly GCA_029282475.1). NCBI lineage: Eukaryota > Metazoa > Chordata > Lepidosauria > Squamata > Agamidae > Phrynocephalus > Phrynocephalus forsythii. The sequence goes on from JAPFRF010000013.1 coordinate 19,745,397, forward strand.
TCTTCAAGGTCTGCTTCTGTTTCTCCTTCATCTTATGCTTAGCAACTTCAAGTGCATATTTCATTTATGACCACACTGTGGAACATTTTATTTATTATTTGTTTATTAAATTTATATACTGCACCATCTAGCAACATGGCTACTTTTTGGCATTTTGAACTCTACAATAATAAACTTTTAGTAAACACTTCTTCAACAATGTTCACTCTAAAGAATCATTATTGCTACCATTCGATATTTTTTTTTTTTGCCCTCCACCTTACATTTATATATTTACAGGCAAAATGCATCTATATTTGTATTAATAGCTCTTTGGCTGCAGAGCCAGAGGTTGGGAGTTCGATTCCCCCACAGGGCCTCCTGGACAACGGCTGGACTCCATGATCCACTAGGACCGCACCCGCTCCTCAGTTCGACGATGATGAGGATGATGAACCCAGCTAAGATTTGCCAGAACACCTCTACTGTAAAAGAGAAACCAAGAGTAAGGGCAAAACGCGGAAGTAAGCTTCAGTTAACCCGGAAGTTGTTCCCTGACCACCGGCTTCCTCTCTAGAGCCAGGCTTGTAAGAGCGGAAGAGCCGCCTCCCCGTGAGCAAGGACGTGCCGCGCGCAGGCGCAGAGTCCCTCCGGCGCTGATTGGCTGGCTTGGTGGGAAGGCGGGAGCGGATTGGTCAGTTCGAAACTGAGGGCGGGTGTTTGGGCGCTCGAAGCCTGTGGCGGGAGCCGGCGGCGGCTGAAGGAACGGAAAGGAACGGAGGGGAACGGAGGAGGAATGGCCAAGAGGCGGCCGCGGGGCACCTTGGGCTGCAGCCCTCCGTCCAAGTGAGTGAGGGAGGGGAGAAGGGAGGCATGCCCCCACGGCCCCCGGGGGAAGGGACTCTGAGGCGCTGAAGTAACGGGCGCTCGTTCCTCTCGAGAAGTAACTTGGGGTAACGGAGTGATCCCGTGAGGAACCAACGGTGTTAACGAAAAGGGTCGCAGCGGCCTCTTTTCTCCCAAAGTGGCCCCCAGGACAGTTCCACCCTGGGGAACGCGTTCCTTCCCACAAACGTCGTTACCGTTACCGTTGTTATTGCTCTGGTCGCAATACCGCAGATCCTCTCTGACCGGACACCTCCTTTGGCCAGAGAGGTCGGCCGAGGTGTGTCTTCAGACTGCCAGAATTCCCCCAGCACCTCATCTGGGCAAAGAGTTAACTTTATTTTGTTAACGATGCTTTCTAAAAAGTTAACTCTTTGCAAAATGTCTCGGACTACAACTCCCATGGTTCTTTGCCATTCGCACGACAGGCGTGGGATTCTGGGAGTTGTCTAAAACACCTGGAGGGCCAAAGTCCCACCGTGCAGTCTGTTTCAAAGAACAACGTTCTTTGCTCCTTCGTTTTTGTTTTTTATTAGTGGCCTATAAATGTATCGCCTGTAACTTATTTTTGCAATTATTTCTTGGTACAGCATCCTTAGAAGCCTTAGAATTACAAAAATTGCTCATTCGTTTTGAATGTTATTTGGTTTGTAAACCCACCAGAGTAGCTATTAACTAGAGAGGCAGTATAAACGTTCAATCATTCAATCAATACCTGCCATACAGAGAAGAAATTCCCCATCTGCTCTGTTGACAGCATTTGTAGTTATGGAATTTCTTGGTCATACCACATTTTCACCTCCTTGTCTTTTCTGGAATCGTTAGTTGTTTTTATTTAAAAGGCGCTCCAACTCTGATTGTTTCAGTTGCCTTGTTCCATTCAGTTCATTTATACACTTGTTTTATTTATTTAAGGAGACCCAAGGTGCTTTGTAATACTAAACAGAATTAAAAACACAGTGAGTTAAACATTTAACAAACAATTAAACTCAACACTAATTAAAATGCAATCAAAAACATATGCTATATCTTAACTGAAAAATGGCATGTGAGGACTCAGTCATGATTATTAAATACCGGCCTGAAAAGGTGGGTAGGCCCTCCCATTGTGATGGTAATGGGACCAAGAAGAAGGACTCTTGGCCCATCTTAAAACACTGAGAAGGTTCATTTGGGGATGTAGCGTCCTTCAGGTAGCAGGGACCCAAGCCATACAGGGTTTTATAGGCAATGACCAGCACTTTGGATGATGTGACATTATTTTGAGGAAGTTGGCTAGAATTCTCATTGTGAGTGCAATGCAGATAGTGTGGCAATACAGTACTGGCAATACTGGCCACTTTGTAACATTGGATGTACCTTTTTCACTGCTACTATATACTCACTTTGTATCAATTCCAAATGAACCCTAAGTCATGGTTAAGGTGTTGGGATGAGGCTTTGGGAGAGGATGGTGTTTGTGCTGAATCATCCAAATCATTAAGTAATCTTGGTGTGGCCACTCATTCTATTTTTCAGGATTGCTGAAAAGAAGAGATTGATACCCTCATTGGGAGGTATAAATGAAAAAGTGTGAAATTAATCCCTCTTTTTTTTCCAAAGGGTCTTCGTTATGGATGAGACCGTGGCGGAATTCATTAAGAGAACTGTGTTGCGAATCCCGCGTTCAGAAACAGCAAAAATTCTGACTACATGGCAGTTTCTCTCTGAGAACCAGCTTCAGACTTTAAACATTCATCAGGTAAAGGAAAATGTGGCCGAAGAAGTACTCCAACTTTGCAAGGTAGGGGAATAATAAAAAAAAATCTTTGTGGGTTTTTTCCCCAAACATGCTGATATAATCTATATGGAAACTGTGCATAAAATGTATGCTTGTGGCGTGGACTTTCTTATGTACTGTATATGCAGTGCTACAAGAATTGTGAAGAGACAGTCAAAGCTGGGTCAATTAAACTAAATTTGGCTGGACAGTTTAATAATCCTTTATATACAGGCACTCTGCTCCTATGACTAGATCTTTAAGGGAATTGATTGTTAAGTGAGGTTGCTGAAGGCGGGTGCCCTCCTTGCAGGCAGGCTCTGGGAGAAACAGAACAAAAAGGAAGGGGAAAATAGAACTGGAGGTGGCCAATGCTCTGACCTGATGGGGTTATTCTTCTTCCCAAGAAAGGCATGGTGAGACTCCCAGTAACACCCGTCCCTTGGAAGCAGTGAGTGGAGGGGAGTGTGTGCAGATGCTGTAGTCCTGCTCCCTTCCCTCTGAGCTGCTGACAAGGGAGATGCAGAAGCAGGGTGGACACTTTGGCCTAGGCCAGGCATGTCCAAAGTCAGGCCCGGGGGCCAGATGTGGCCCGTTTTCAAATTCTGAGCGGCCCGCGGCTTCTTCTCCCCACAGGCTCAGCTTGTCACACATCCCTGCCAGCTGGCCCCTCCCCATACAGAATGGAGGCGTCAGCTTGCAGTTTTACGGTTTACCTGCCCTCCCTGCCTCTGTCTGTCCCCCCAGCCACCCGCCCCCTGGCTCCGTTGCTGCAGCGTCCTCCCTGCCTCCTTGCATGTCCTAGAGATTTGCCCAAAGTGTGGCCCAGGGGCCAAATGTGACTGAATGGTTGGCCCCCTCACATTTTCACCTCACCAAATCTGGCCCTCCTTGCAAAAAGTTTGGACATCCCTGGCCTAGGCCCAGTTAGCTGGAACAGCAGGTTCTTCCTCGGGCAGCAGTTGGGTGACAGTGCTGCTGGTTGTAAGTCTGAATGGTCATTAAGCAAGCCGGTTGTTAAGTGAGGGGTGGCTGTAGTCAGTTTCTCAATCTCAAGAAATATTTAATTTTACGGAAGAGGCATTAGTGCTTAAGGGCGATAACCCTATCTCCCTCCCGTCTCTTTGGTTGAAGTATAAACACTCCTTTTACTCTGCAGTAGAACTGTCTTCAGAACCTGCTACAGAATAGCACATCTTGCTAGGAACTTGTGCTGCTGCTCTTTACTTGCCCATCTGCAGTATTTGTAAACAAAACAAATGTTGCAGAAACTGTATGCCTTCAGTCCTCTTGAGCTTTTTGTCTCTTAAGGCAGCGTTTTTCAACCGCTGTTCCGCGGCACACTTCTGTGCCGTGGGACCTTGGCTGGTGTGCCGTGGAAAAATTCTTCCCACACCAGCAAGGCAGCGGTTGTGTAGTTCCTCCCCAGGTCCTGGGGAGGAGACCGGACTACCTTTCCCGGCGTGCTTTGCTTTGCGCGCCAAGGAAAGGCTGGCCGTGGGCGGGGAAGGAGAAAAAAAAGGAAGAGGAGGAGGAGGCTGACTAGAGAGCGAGAGAGAGCCGGGAGACCCACGAGGCCGAGCCAGGTAGGATCCCCCCGCCCCAGGCACACAGCACCCCCAGCCACCCCCACCCAGCACCTGCGGCCGCGCGGGGATAGAGTGGAGGGGAGCGGCCGCAGGCTGCCTTTTCCTCCCGCCGTTGTGCCCTCCTGCCTGCTGGCCACCTCCGGGGGTTCCTCTCACCTCGCCCGCGTGGAGGAGGAGGAGCTGCGGGGCGGCGATGCGGACCGGCTGCCTCCTCTTGCGGGGCCTGGAGGGCGGGCTGGGCGAGCAAGTAGCAGCAACTCCGCCTCCTCCTCTCCTCCCCTTTTGGGCCAATGAATCAGAGCGGCGGCATGTGTGCGTGCGCGGCCAACCCTGTTCCTGTTTGCTCAACTTCTCCTCGTTGCGCCTCGGCCGCGCGGAGGGAAGCCCGCCTGCTGCTCCCCTCGGCGCTCCCTGCCTGCACAGCCGTTGTGTGTGTGTGTGTGTGTGTGTGTGCGTGCGTGCGTGCGTGCGTGCGTGAGTGCGTGCATGTGTGGCGGCGGTGGTGAAGCCCTCCACAAAACCACCCGCAGCAGCAGCACCGACGAACCGGCCCTTTCCTGTCCGCCCCCTCCCCCGTTCCCCGCACTCTCCTCGTCTGGTGGGAAGCGCCTGAGCGCCTCGGAACCGCCCCCGCCGCCGCCGAGGACGGAGGGTTCTGTTTTGCTTTGGGAAACATCGGCGGGGGGGGGGAATTGGTGTGTTGGCGGCTGCGGTGCCGGGGGGAAGGGGGGGAGGAATTTTTTAAACATTTTCTAATGGTGGTGTGCCTCGTGATTTTTTTCATGAGCCAAGTGTGCCTTGGCCCAAAAAAGGTTGAAAAACATTGTCTTAAGGAACCAACACATGTTTGAAAGTGTTATACCAGCAGATGGCAGTCTCGGTGGCTATCAAATGTATGCAGATCTGGTTACAGTATAGAGCAGTGATGGCGAACCTATGGCACGGGTGCCAAAGGTGGCACTCGGAGCCCTTTCTGTGGGCGCTTGACATCGCCCCTTCATAGCCACCTGTATACAGATTAAATTACTGTATTGGCACTTTGCAAAAAAATTAGTGGGTTTTGAACTGCAGTTTGGTCACTCGGTCTCTAAAAGGTTCGCCATCACTGTTATAGTGGAAAGAGAATTAACAATTTGTTCTGGGATTATACTGGTCTAGCATCACGCAGAGGGTATTTTTACTGTTCAGATGCAGCAGAGGAATGAGTTGGACCACCTGCCACAGCTAGCATACTCAATCAAGATTGCATAATTGGTGCCCTACCTTTCTGGCAGTTCAACCCCATAAAGAGAACAAATTTTCATTGAGGACCAAATATTGGAATGAAGAAGTGTTTAAAAGTAGTCTCCTTTTCTGATCAAGAGGGAGAAAGCAAAGTTTCGGGAATTCTGGGGAGCTACAAAAACCGATCTGGAGGTGTTTTTGCAGCTCCAGAATGGTAGGGTGTGTAGCTTGCTGACCCCTTATCTAGATACATGAGCGAAAAATGTTGGTGTCTTTTGAGTTGTTACTCCCTGACTCAGTCCTAATATCTAAATGCCTTATTTTGATGTTTTTGTGGCACTATGCTAAAATGCTCTTATGAAATTGGTACAGTCTATCACTACCTGATAGAATGTTTAATAATTGCAATCAAGAGTATCATGCATATAAAAATGTCATCTTTTATATACACATGCCATTATATTTTTGTAAAATTGTATCTTCCTGTTTAGGAGTGGCTTCATCCAGAGTGAAACAAATCAGAAAGCCCAACTGCTGTTTAATGTCTTTTAAAGTATAGTGACAAATTATCACTTGAGCTTTGTGTACCTTTTGTTTTGCATTGCTGTCCTGGTTTGGCTTAAGTGGCTTCAACAAGTCTGCTTCTTTTGTCTACCGTCTGAGAATGAAGGGTTGCAGACTTGCCCAGGGGCCTTCTGTTCCACAGGAACAAGATCTGGCACATGGTGTTTCCATCACAGTAATATATTTTGCTGGGATTTTTCAGAGCCATTATTAGTGCTGGAACATATGCACAATCTGTAAATACTCGAATAAGCCTAGTTTTTCAGCCCTAATTTGGGGCTGAAAAAAAGGGCCCTCGGCTTATATTCGGGTCAATACTTTTAGCCACTGAGGCAAGTGCTTGGGTCAGTGGCTAAAAGTCATTTTAAACATTGTGTGCCACTTCTCATGACCCCCCTCTGCATCACAGGGGAGCGGCACACAATGTTTAAAATGAATTTTAGCCACTGACCCAAGCACTTGCATCAGTGGCTAAAAATCATTTTAAACATCACACACCACTCCCCCAGCTCACAAAGGAGGAGCTGCCAGGCCCTGCTGCATTTCCCACCCTAGACTTATACTCGAGTCAATACGTTCCCCCAGTTTTGGGGGGTTAAATTAGGGGCCTCGACTTATACTCGGGTCGACTTATACTCGAGTATATACGGTACTTGATAATGTTCAGACCTCAAGAAGACAGGGTTCAAATCCCCATTCAGCCATTGGGCATGTGGAACTGGTAAATTTCCTTAAATGTCTGTCTTACCTTGAAAACCCCATCAGGACTGATATAAAATAAATCATTTCCGGTTTGACAGCTGTCAAGTAAGAGAGAAATTGGGCTAGAAGTAGCGACCATAGATGTCATTTTCCATAGTCAACCCTAAATTTAGCAATATCAAGAGATTTCAAAGAGTTCTTCTTATGTATAATTGCATTACTTCCAAATTGTGGCAACCCTAACAACATGAAGTACTGGTTTGTCATTGCTGCTACCAATGAATCCCAGTCAGGCAAGCAAGTTTCCTTAAGAACATAAGAAGAGCCATGCTGGATCAGGCCAAAGGCCCATCTAGTCCAGCTTCCTGTATCTCACAGTGGCCCCACCAGATGCGTTTGGGAGCGCACAAGACTAGATCTCTGTCTCCTGATACCACTCCCCTGCATCTGGTCCTTGAAGTACCCCGGTTTTAAGCCTGGAGATTACACATCTCCATCATGATTTGTAACCTGCAATGGACTTTTCCTCCAGGAATCTGTCCAATCCCCCTTTGAAGGCATCCAGGCTAGATGCCATCACCACATCCTGTGGCAGGGAGTTCCACAGACTAACAACACGCTGGGTGAAAAAAAATATTTTCTTTTGTCTGTTCTTACTCTCCCAGCCCTCAATTTGAGTGTATGTCCCTTAGTTCTGCTATTTTGTGTGAGAGAGAAGAGCTTCCCTCTATCCACTTTACTCATGCCCTGCATTATTTTGTACGTCTCAATCATATCCCCCCTCAGGCGCCTTTTTTCCAGACTAAAGAGCCCCAAAAGTTTTAGCCTTTCCTCATGAGGGAGGTGCGCCAGCCCAGTAATCACTTTAGTCGCTCTCTTTTGCACCTTTTCCAGTTCCACTATGCCTTTCTTGAGATCCGGTGACCAGAATTGTACACAATACTCTAGGTGCGGCCTTACTATTGTTTTTTATAATGGCATTATAATGTTGGCTGTTTTATTTTCAATCCCCTTTTTGATAATCCTTAGCATGGAATTGGCCTTCTTCACCGCTGTCACACATTGGGTAGACACCTTCATGGAGCGAGCTGTCCACCAACACACCAAGATCTCTTTCCTGATCCGTCACGGATAACTCATAGCCCATGAGTTGATAGATGAAGTTTTGATTTTTTGCCCCAATATGTGTTACTTTAAATTTGGCTACATTAAAACGCATTTGCCATTTCGCAGCCCATTCCCCCAGTTTGGAGAGATCCTTCTGGAGCTCTTCATAATCTTCTCTGGTTTTTACCACACGGAAAAGTTTTGTGTCATCTGCAAACTTGGTCACCTCACTGTTTATCCCTGTCTCCAGGTCATTTATGAACAGACTGAAAAGCACCGGTCCCTGGGACACACCACTTTTCACCTCTCTCCACTGTGAAAATTTCCCATTGACACCTACTCTTTGTTTCCTGGATCTCAACCAGTTCTCAGTCCATAAGTGGACCTGCCCTCTTATCCCCTGACTGTGCAATTTTCTCAGCAGCCTTTGGTGAGGCTTTGGCGTGCATACCTTCTAAGGTATGCGTGCATGACTTCACTTCCATACACTCGCTTCAAGCTACTTTGGTTATGGTTGTGAAGGAAGTGTGTATGTTTGTGGAATCACCTGCATAAGTGGCAGAAACACTGAAAATTAGAGGGACCACTGCTCATGAGTTCTATTACAACATCCACAACACCACACGTTGTATAAACAGTGTCATATTCCTTATGACTTTTTCTTGTTGTCTTGAAGGAAAATTGTGCAACTATGAAGCATGCAGCAGATCTGGACATCATTTGTAAGTAACATGCTGTTTTTTTTAGCTATAGTTATAGCATGATTTATAATTTCTTTATAGCAGAATTAATAATTATTTTCTTAGTTTTCCTTGCATCCAAACCAGTTAATATTCTTATATAACTTATTACTATTGAGCCTGATTATCTGTAAAAGGAGCTAAATTGTTCTACAGTGACTTTGTGACAGAGCTCAGCTACTTGTAATGCAGTAATTGTCCAATAAAAGAAAGCTTTTAAATAATCAAGGGGGGTATTGTGGAAACCTAATGGTGTAGAAAAGGAGTTTCTTGTGCATGGTAACAATCTCCCCGTCTTTGTAGTATTAATGAGCATTTCATTTGCTTCAGTTCTACTCATCAGTTTGTTTTTCTTCAGACAACTATACATACAGGGACAAGAAGCTCTGGGCTGTTTATCAAATGATTAGAGGAGAAGGTATGCTACATTTCTGTAAAAACATAAATAACTGATTGTATTCATGTGATTTATTATAGTAGAAATGCATTCTTGGTAGCTGGCCTTTAAGTTTTGCCGAAACAACAGTGTTCTCAATGTAGTTAGCAATCAGAACATCTTTTGCTGACAACTACTCAGCCCTTAGGCGTTAGCCTTTGATTAACATAAAATGCACATTTAAAATTAGGTGATGCCTTATAAACCACTAAACAAATCATGCGGTGAATGAACTTTCATGGATTAAAACACTTCATCAGCTTTGTACCAGTGTGAAGAACTTTAACTGTACATGGCAAGATGGATTTTGCTGGGCAAGTTGCTCTTAGGTGTTAAATCCAGCCGTTCTTGGCAAGATCGGTTTCGCCAGGCTGGTCTCTTAGATGGAAGTCAGTGGTCTGGTTGATGTTTTATGGTGGCAGCTTAGGTCTATAAAGGTACTGTATTGCCTATTTTTGCAGTTTTATTTTGTTGGGACCACACAGCTTTTGATTACTTCAATTTTATTAACATGTTAACTGATAGTCAATATTAATACAGTAGTAAATTTTAAAAAATACTGAATGAGTCATGTGCATGCATGTGCAGTGTTGTATCAGCTAAATTTGCTTATTTGCACAAGCAACTGTAAAATAAGTGCTTATAGCCTTTCAAAGGACATTCCAAAGCCTGTGGACTGTTTTATTTTACGCTTTTGCAAAATTTAAATCGTTGATGTAAAAACTGGGCTAATTGCTGTAAAAAGATGGCTCAAGAAGGAGAAATAAATGTATCTAGATTCAGACTTTGTATGTTAATGCAAGGTATGCACTCTCTCTCACATAGTAAACTATTTGTCCTGAAACTACTGCCAAAATCCCATTGCCTAGCTACACAAGTGCGAGAATAACGGCCACACAAGTTGTAACAGGTTTCCACCAACTAAAGGGTTCCTGCTTCCATTTCAGTTTGTGCATGACGCATACAGAAGGAGACAAATTCTGACACAACCTAGACTCTTTAATTAATGGTAATCTTTGTGTGACATCACTCCCCTCATGTTGGCTGGTGTGTTTTTGTTAAAACTGCAGAGGTGAAGCCATGTTACTATTTATAAACTTGTGCCACCCTAAGGTGATTTATAATGCTGTAAATCAGGCATGTCCAAAGTCAGGCCTGGGGCCCAAATGCAGCCCATTTTCAAATTTTCAGTGGCCCGCGGCCTCTTCTCCCCACTGGCTCAGCCTGTCATGCATCCCCACCAGCTGGCCCCTCCCCATACCGGATGGAGATATCAGCTTGCAGTTTTATGGTTTGCCTGCCTTCCCTGCCTCCGTCCATCCCTCCAGCCTCCTGCCCAGCCTACCTGCCCCGGTTCCATTGCTGTAGCGTGCTCCCCCACCTCCTTGCATGTTACACAGCAGTGGTGGTGAACCTTCGGCACTCCAGATGTTTTGGACCACAACTCCTACAGTCCTTTGTCATTGGCAATCTAGGCTCTGAATTCTAGGAGTTGTGGTCCAAAAACGTCTGGAGTGCCAAAGGTTTGCCACCACTGTTATAGAGACTTGTCCAAAGTCTGGCCCAGGGTCCAAATGGACGGCCCCCACACATTTTCACCTCAGCAAATCTGGCCCTCCTTGCAAAAAGTTTGGACACCCCTGCTGTAAATGTTCACAGATTGCAAAAACCTGCCCTATCAGATACTTTTTTCAAAATACACTTATAACTGTTTAAATTGCTACAAGCCACTGCATTATTTGCAGATTCAGTTTTATTTCATATAGAAGGCTACTGAACTTAATGGAGCCTAAGTCATGACTAGGTTTCTTTGTTGATTTCAGTGGATCTATCCAGAGTATTGCAAGAATGAAACCACTTGTCATTATTTCTTAGATTGGCAAGTAAAGCAAGACATCCGTCCATCTAAAATTAATCAGGGTGGGGGGGCTGAATGAAATGAATTGTACACAGTATATCTGTAATTAAGTGTATGACAATATATTCTATGTTATTTTATTGGTAGGTGATGAAAATGACTTTTTTGACTTAGTGAAGTTCAAAAAGAAATTTAAAGAGACTCTTCAGGCCACACTGAAAAATGTAAGAATGCACAATGACAAATTCATAGAATGTTCTACAATGAAGATATGTTTCTTATTTTATCCTAGGAAATCTCAAGCCGTTTGAACAGCCATGCATCCTATGTTCATGAGCAATAATTCTTTTGAACTCTCTTTAATTTGTGGGGGACTAGGGAAGGCAGCCAATCAAAGCATCCTGCTTATGTTCAAGTAGTCTCTGGGCATTTTACAGTTTTAATTACAGTTTTTGCCCCCAACTCTGGGTACTTTTTAATTTGAACCCTGGCCGGACTAGGTCGAAGGCTTTAACCACTCCGACTAGATTATAAAATATAAGTAAGTAAGTAAACAAACAAATAAATAAATAAATAAATAAATGTATTTAACAATGGGAGTTCAATTCCCCACAAACCAGAAAAGCCAGCCTCATTTTTCTAACTACTACTCTTGACCTCGGGAAACATCATTTTTGGGGAAATGATGAAATATGTTGCATTTTTCGCTGTTTAGTACAGACTAGAAAAGTTAGCTGCAGAGTGTTTGCTTTCTTTATAATGTATATGTAAGAAGTAATGTTGTCTGTCCCTTTGCATAGCTTTCAACTCGGCTGTGCTCACTGTTTGGCCTGCTTACCTCGACTGCTTTACACTGCACTGTAGATTCATTTCTTTAAAACAGGTGAGCATCACCTTTAAGGAGTATGAAGACAATGCAATCTGGATTCGTGTCGCATGGGGAACAACATTAACCAAACCAAACCAGTATAAGCCGTCTTATGTTGTGTATCACTCACAGACTCCTTATATCTTCATGTCCATTTCTAGACGCAAGAGCTGTATGCCAATGCTTTGTCAGGTAAAATGTACTTGCATGTTATGTCATCTTTAAGATAATAACCTAAACAGATGTAACAAGACTGAGTGAGCAGCTGTTATCATTTGTTTGCTTTGTGAGTTCCATTATTTAAAATTTACAAGTGCATGACTACCCAATTATAATTCTCAAAAGAGGAAATAATAAAATATCACTGGTGTGTCAACATCAGTTAAAATTATCCATAGGGGTCCCTGCCAGCTCTGCAGTTCAATTGTGGTTGTTGTTGTTATAAAAATCAGCTCCATTTTCATTTGAAGGCCCTGTTGGTTGCTACCAGTTACCGTGACATCCATGAAATGGACCTCCGAAGCCACTGTTTAGACTCCCTTAAAGATATCGTATTCAAGCGCTATAGCCAGGTGAGAATCTTCAGCACTCTATTCTAAGCTAAATCTTGGGGTCTTTATTTTAGACCTGGTTCTAGACTTCCCAGCAGGTTGGGGACATGGCTTCTTCCAAGACAGCATAATATAGGGTATTACGGAGCGAGCCAGGCTTTAGGTAAACTTAACTCGGAGCAGGTTTCTAGATTGAGACATATGTTTTCTTTTCCTTCTGGCACATTTTAATTTTCAGTTGACGTGTTTTGGGCTGTTTGGCCGTGCTCTGAAAATTTTTCTTCCTGACGTTTCGCCAGACTCTGTGGCCAGCATCTTCAGAGGGCAAAGAGCTCAGGGAACTAGGAGTATCCTTGCTCTCCAAAGATGCCAGCCAGAGTCTGGTGAAACGTCAGGAAGAAAAACTTCTAGAACATGGCCAAACAGCCCCAAAACTCTCAACAACTATCAGATCCCGACCATGAAAGCCTTTGAGAATACATTGTTTGTTCAGTTCTTCACATTTTTTTGCAGATACTATTTACCATTTAAGAAAAGGCAGTGATGCATCAGAGGGAAAATACGGTATTCACTTGCCCGTTTTAAGTACAGTTGCAACATGAGCCCTGATCAGAAATTTGTACACACCTTCCCTTTCCATTCTCCTCCAGATTTTCCCATAGAGAGCAAGATGATCTCAAGGAGATTTCTGTGTAGAATTGTATATGTACACTCAATTGGCCATACATAGAAGATGGCAGGTTTGATGGGAGCCTCAGTGGGATTAGTGTTTTCAGCCTTGTGCCTCATAATTGTGCCCCAACTTAAGAGTAGTTCGACTTAAGAGCATGCATTTGGAACGGATTAAATTTGTAAACTGAGGTACCACTGTACATGAAAACCACTGGGGGAAATTAATTGGAGTTTTGGGGTTAAGGGTCACCAGTATGCCAATGACACTCAACTCTACCTCTTCATCATCTCCGGATTCCAAGGAAGCTAATCCGACTTGAGATCAGTGCTTAGCTTCGGTAATGAACTGGATGAGGAAGAACAAACTGAAACTAAACCCAGACAAGACAGAGATGCTTCTGGTCAGCCAAAAAGGAGATCAAGGGATAGGGATGCAATCTGTCCTAAATGGGATTACCACCCCCAATTGAAAAAAGAGGTGCATAGCTTGGGGTTGCTCCTGGACTCATCCTTGAGCTTAGATGTCCAGGTCACAGCTGTGGCCAGAAGTGCATTTACAAAATTAAAACTATTACGTCAGTTACGCCCATTTCTTGAGACATCTGCTCTGGCCACTGTGACACATGCCCTAGTGACCTCCCTCCTGGACTACAGTTATGCGCTGTATGTGGGGCTACTGATGGAAAGTCTCAGGAAACTTCCACGGATCCAGAACACAGCAGCCAGATTGCTGACAGGTGGTTACAGAGATCACATTATACCCCTCTTAAAGCAGCTCCACTGGCTGCCAATCAGCTATCGGGCACAATTCATGGTGCTGACTTTAACCTACTAAAAGCACTGCACGACCTGGGTCCAAGCTACCTCAAAGATTGAATCTTGCAGTATGAACCAGCTCAGGTGCTAAGATCATCAGGAGAGGCCTTTGTCTCCATCCTGCCACCTTCACAGGTGTGCCTCAAAAGCACACATGAAGGGGCCTTCTCTGTTGCTGCTCCCACTCTCTGGAACTCCCTCCCACTGAAGGTCAGGACTGCCCCGTCTCTGCTGTCTTTCCAGAAGCAGGCAAAGACCTTCATCTTCAGGCAAGCTTTCCCTGAATGAGGGACTACCTACTATGTAACTATATATAGATTACCATACATGGTTGCATTGACTGATTTCATAAGAACACCAGTGTTTTCCATAATACTTTCCACCCCTCATTATGGATTTTTCTTTTCTTTTTGCATGCTCTCTTTGCATGGACTCTTTGTAGCTCTACTGTTACCTTTTAATGTTCTAAGTTTCCTCTTTTAATTAATTCCCTGTTCTTAACTTGAATGTGTCTTAAACGTTCTGGGCTGTATATTGCCCTTCATTATTGTAACCCACCTTGGGTCCTTTTCCAAGGAGAAAGGTGGGGTGAAAATATTCAAAATAAATAAAGAAATACTATAAATAAAATGTTTGAAAATGATGTGTTCTGTAAATGCTGAACAGTTGAAGTTTGCCATGTTTTAAAGCTTGCAGTTGTGTATGCTTGCATGTTTGAAAAATTAATGTGTGATGTTTGGAATGTTTATTCTTGATTAATAATGCTCTTGCAGTGTTTTTGTCTTTAAAGTGCACTTTATGAAGAGTTTTGAGCTAAAAATCCCACAGGTTTATGCATTTTTTCTAGGCGTTGGAATGAATTAATCGGTTTCCCATTCATTCCTATGGGGAACCGCATTTCGCAAGACAAATTTTTCATAAGATAAATTGACTCAAAGGACGAATTAAATCCGTCTTACGAGGTACCACTGTCCTGGTATTGGGGCATGTTCCTTCAACCATTACTGTTATTGCTTTTCTCTTTCTGAAATACACCTACTTAATGGACTTGGAACTGGTTTTCAGTGTTCATCAAATGAAAACATACTAATCTCTGATGTTCTTCTCTCCCCCACCCCACCTCCCAACTTTTCTCCAGAACTTTCAAACTCACCACCCACGGCCTCTACAAGAAAAAAACAGCACTTTGGAAAATGGTACGTGTACTGCCTGGCACATATATGCCTTTAATTCAAAGTTGTTTATATAATTAAGGTTGTTGGTCATTGCTGAACGCTGGTCAACTGCACTTTTACATGGAGGTCTGACCGTATCCCATTTGGGCACGCACAGAAGCATCTGCAAGAGGGTCCATCCAAACGACGCCCAGACTGTTTTGTCTCACCTACTACTCATTAAAAGCCTACTGTTTCTCTGGTGCTCATTCAACTATTATTTGGTAGGAACATTGTGAATTGCAGAGCTATGTGCCTCCTGGAGTCAGTCATACTTTAGATATACCAGCGGTACCTTGTATAAAGGAATTAATTTGTTCCAAATGAAATTATGTTAAGCAAATTTTCCTTTATACAAATTCCCCATAGGAATGCATTGAAAATGGAGTAATCCCATTTTTATTTTGTACGGATTTGGCCCATAGGCGATTCTGTTAGGCAAATTTCCCCTATCTCCGGAATATTTTATGTTGTACAAATTGTTTGTTATACAAGGGTCCAGTGTACTGATGAATTGAGTGTGTATGCTTAACCTAACATCCTAGCTTCCCTACTTCTGGATTTCCATTAATCACTGAGCAGTACTGTCAAAGGGATGTTGTCTATGAGACGTGTGTATTTTCTAGTGGATCCAAGGATTATTCAAGAAGATAAACATAAAAAGGAGAAGATTCTGAAGATTACTCGGGAAACCTTTGGTGATGGTCCCCAGCCAAAATTAGAGTTTGCAGAATACAAGGTAAATAACACCCATGCAATTAAAGTTTTACTTTTCCACAGAATTTTGGATACTCTGTGATTTTCTTGCACTATAATGTTTAGTTAGCAGCAACTGGAGCAAAGGTTTCTTGGTGTCTCTTTCTTACAAGTGTCTCACCAGCTGGTCACAATAAGATGGTATGGATTCTTGGGCTCTGAGACACATCCAGTCATACTCACTCAGAACCTCTTGCTAGTTCCTCTCTAGCGCGAGAAGGCATTTTAATCCTACTTGCCGACTGGCCACTAGGGGGTACAATTTACCTCTTTTATTTGCACATTTTAAGTTAAAAGGGATAAATAGTTTAATTTACAGTAACGTTAGAGTGTCTTACTTTCTTTTAAATGCTCTGCATACATGTGTAAACTTTAAACGGGCTTCAGAAGAAATGCACACATTTGTTTCACTCCACATGCATGGGCACATTGGAATATGAAATCAAGCCACAGTGCTAGACTGAGACAGGTGCATAGCAAGATCTAAGTTGTGATTATGTTTTTCTCCTCACGCTAACATGGGGATGCTAAACATTCTAGGTTCCCTCCAAGGCATGCGTGTGCGCCCCACTGCCCTATCCATGCAGGGCTCCCTCGCACAACTTCAGCTATCACTTTGGTCTTGATTGCAACAGAAGCCATACCGAGGGGGAGGGCACGTGTGAGGAAGAGAGCCCTGCCCCACAAAAATAAGTCCCATTGGCCAATAGGGTTTGCTCCGTGATATGTGTTATGTGCCATCAAATTGGAACCAAGGAATGAAGGAATGCAAGATATTTGGGAGTGTTTTTTTCCTTATCCTATCCTCAACACTTTCAGCTTCTATAGGCAAAAAGGGATTCAAACCCAGGTATCTTGAGTGCTAGTTCATTACTCTAGCCACTATACTGGGTCTACATGAGATTACAGTCATGGTCTGCTACAATGTTTGTCATATTTTATATGAAAACAAAGCTAGAAATATTTGAAAATGAAAGATAGCATATGAGAATAAGTGTTGAGTTCTTAAAGTTGAATTAATGGGAAAGGATGATACCTTAAGCCAGTGGTTCTCAACCTGTGGGTCCCCAGATGTGCCTGGACTGCAACTTCTCAGCCTGTGGGTCCCCAGATGTGCCTGGATTGCTAAGAAGTTAGTAGAAAGTGGGATAGATAGTGCAATGGTTAGGTGGATTTGTAATTGGTTGACTGATCGCACCCAAAGGGTGGTCATAAATGGCCTCTCTTCAGCTTGGAGAGACGTGACCAGTGGGGTGCCCCAGGGTTCTGTTCTGGGTCCAGTGCTGTTTAATATCTTTATTAATGACTTTGAGGAAGGAATAGAGAGTATGCTAATTAAATTTGCAGATGATACCAAATTTGTTGGGGGGGTTGATAATTCCCTAGAGGATAGGATGAAAATCCAAAAAGACCTTGACAGGTTAGAGTGCTGGGCCAAAGCTAACGGAATGGATTTCAACAGAGGGAAATGTAGGGTGCTGCATCTAGGTAAAAAGAATGAATTGCACAGATATAGGATGGGAGATACCTCACTGGAAAATAGTACCTGAAAGGGATCTGGGAGTCTTGGTGGACCACAAACTGAATATGAGTCAGCAGTGTGATGCAGAGGCCAGGAAAGCCAATGCAATTCTTGGTTGCATCTACAGAACCATAGTGTCTAGACCAGGGTTGTCAAAACTTTTTGCAAGGAGAGCCAGATTTTGGGGGGTGAAAATATGTGGGGGCTGACCATTCAGCCACATTTTGCCCCCAGGCCGGACTTTGGACAAGTCTCTATTACATGCAAGAAAGAAGGGAGGATGCGGCAGCAACGGTAGGCTAGGCAGGTGGCTGGGGGGATGGACAGAGGCAAGGAGGGCAGGCAAACCATAAAACTGCAAGCTGATGTCTCCATCCAGAATGGGGAGGGGCCAGCTGGCCGGGATGAGTGACAGGCTGAGACAGTGGGCAGAAGAGGCTGTGGGCCATGCCAGGTCTAGATCAAGGAAAGTGATAGTACCACTCTATTCTGCTCTGGTCAGACCCCACCTGGAGTACTGTGTCCAGTTCTGTGCACCTCAATTTAAAAAGGTTGTTGACAACCTTGAGCAGGTACAAAGGAGGGCAACCAGGATGGTTGAAGGTCTGGAAGAAATGTCATATGAGGAACGGCTTAGGGAGCTGGGAATGTTTAGCCTTTCAAAATGAAGGTTGAGGGGGGATATGACATCTATGTTTAAATGTTTGAAGGGATGTCTTATTGAAGAGGGAACAGGTTTGTTTTCCATGGCTTCAGAGACTAGGACTCAGTGAAATTGTTTCAAACTACAGGAAAGGAGATTCCATTTGAACATCAGGAAAAACTTCATGACAGTTAAAGCTGTTCGGCAGTGGAATATGTTGCCACAAAGGGTGGTGGAGTCTTCTTCTTTGGAGGTTTTTAAGCGGAGGCTGGATGGCCATCTGTCGGAAATATTGTGATGGGGTTCCTGCATGGCAGGGGGTTGGACTGGATGGCCTTTGAGGTCTCTTCCAACTCTATGATTCTATGATTCTAAGAAACCCCTTCCAGCACAGCAAGTGGTGGAGACTTCTGGGAGTTGCACTCCAGGAACATCTGGGGACCCCAGAGGTTGAGAATCACTGCCTTAAGCTAAGCATAAAACAGCATGTCTGCCAATCACGAGCAGTTATCTTAGAACTTTCATTATTTTGTTGCTTTTTGGTTTATAGCTTGAGACAACATTCAGAAGTGAACAAAAGGGCATCTTGAATAATAAAGAACCCTTTAGATGCATGGTCAAGTTTTCTAGTCCTCATCTTTTAGAAGCACTGAAATCCCTAGCACCTGCTGGTAAGTATTCCAGCAACCACAAAGCCCTAACACAATTGCTTAAGTGATTGTCATATAATAGGGCTAGGCAGAGTCAACCTTCTGGGACTTACCCCAAAAAAGCTTTCAGCAAATTTGCTTTAATAGAAAAACTGCTGTTGAGAGAGGTACTTTAAGACATGTGGGCTGCCATAGGATATGGATGAAAATAACAATTGCTACTGGTTCCATTAGTGAGATTAGAAGATAAACAGGCTCCTTTGAGACAGAGAGGGACTTCTTTAGTTTTCTGTTCTGCTTCACAGAAAAGCAAATCAGTTTCTCCGTCCCACCTTTGAAATGCTGGATAGCTCTGTGGTTTCAGAGGGTGAAAGTTCGATTCCCCAATGTGCCTCCGTCAGAGCGCCTGGTCTCAGCCCATAAATGATTTCTTCCAGCTCTGTGGTTCTATTATTATTGTTGTTATTATTATGATGCTGCAAATTGATATGAAAATAATTTTACCAAGCTCTAAATTACACACACTCACAGCTCTGTTGTTGAACACTGAAATACCAGCTCACCTTCTATCACAGAAAAAGTGACTCTGTCCTTCTTTTCCTTACTATTTTTGCAGCCTGGCTCAAAAGCTGTAGACTGAGCTTATCCCTCCTCTTTACTGAAGGATGCTCTGTGCTTTATGTAGGTCTCAGAAACTATTCTGTGGAATGGAGAGGAGAAGGGCAAATCTTTGCCTTCAGTTGCCAACATTTTTGGGGAAAAAATAATCCAGAGGTTTAAGGGGCTTGGGCAGGTGCCAGACTCATTTGTTCTTAATTTATATTAAATATGATGCTGCTAGTTATTATTATACGTATTATTTTGTGCTATCAGGTCAGTTCTGACTGGCAGCAATCCTTTCCAGGGGTTCCTTGGTATAAAGTACACAGGGCTGTATGCGTTACTTGAGGCTAGTGAGGGTGGCTGTTTCCTTGGGATACCCAGTGGGGAATAGAAGTCAATCCTCTGGCTTTGCAGCCAAACACCTAATCCACTGAACTATCCAGCCAGCCCAAATGTGCCCACAGGGCATTAAAGAACTATACGGAAATCCTATGGAGAATTTATTGCAATTATACATTATTTTTCTAATTCCAGGTGTGGCAGATGCTCCACTATCCCCATTATTGACCTGCATCACTCAGAAAGCCAGGAACTATTTTAAAATCAGAGAGAGAAAAGGTGCACTCTCTGAAAGCCTCCCAAGCCATTGACTTTTTTTAAAACGCAGATGAAAAAAGGAAATAAAAGGTTGAAGAGAAGTCACAAAGAACCTGCCCTCCCATCCTTCTAGAACCTCAGGCAACCGTAAGAAAATGCGATGGGAAATTGCCGCCCTGACAAGCCATTAACCTTCCAACTTGTTTGATTTGTTGACAAAAGTTGGTTCAATGTATCCCAACCAATGGCTGGATGACCTTTTCCTGGGCTATAGACATCATATCAGGCATGCCTCTGTAGCAAGCCATACAGCTTTTGGCAACCAAGCAAACCACTGCATTTATTTTCTCCTGTGTGTATTTACCTTTCAGGTGCTTGATAGTAAATGGCCATGTGAGACAGCAGGTGAAAATTCACATTCCTAAAATATTATTCAAACCTTAACAATCATGAGACTCAACTATATGTTTCAACTAATTGTTGTGCATAGCTCAGCTGCACTGTGATGCCCTTCTCCTCCCTGTGTGGTACCGAAATCCTGATCCAGAGGATTGACCATCTTTCCAAAGCAGGATTTTTTTTTAAAAAACAGTGCATAGAAGGCTTCAGAAGGGATCAGGGTGTCAATTATTCTGGTGAGAAGTATCAGATCTGGCAGAAGGGTGCTCCCGGACTCAGGCAGAGGATGGATAGAGAAAACCTGAAACAGCCACTCCTTGGTAGCAACGTAATAAGGGGATTGTAGTGCAAGGCAAAGGGAGTTGTGTTCTTGGTATCCCTGTAATTGTTCTGTGTGCTTTCCCTTGGTTATATGTGAGTCTTTGGGGAATTAGGATCAGTTTACCAAACAAACAAAAAAAGACAACAGTGTAGTTTGGAGAATGAAATATACCCTCCTTCCTTACATTTTGTGGCTTAAATAATATAAGGCTACATGGAATTCCACTCAGACAAGTGGGCATAGGGTTGGGTGAGGAACGTTGCCATTTGCTGGGGTTTTGTGGTGGTTTTGGAGAAAGGGGTGGCTGTCCTTCTCCCTCCCCCTCTGTCAATCTTTGAGAAGCTTTTCCCTGATACTAGTCTTGCAAGAGGCCAGTGACTCACATTTCAGTCTCTGCTCTAAAGAAGGAGACATGCAGGAAGCTTGAAAATGACTGGCTCTTTTAAAAATAGGATTATTTTATAGGCTTATTTACAAGATTGGTTCTTTTATCCCAAATGCCCAAGGAAGGTGGTATTTTTTTCCATTTGAAGAGGAAGCCTCTGTCAGTGCACGGTACAACTGGTGAAATAACATGACCCTGTTGTAAAACTGCTGCTGCTTTTATTGTGTATTGTTCTAAAAGGGAAGTTCTAATAAAAGCATCCAAGTCCATTCCCAATGGGTCAGTCAACACTGATAGCGCTAGTTGCAGAGGTGAGGAAGTTTTGAATTTTTAACAACATATGCTTTTAACAAGCTTTTAATGAAAAACATATTTTAACTTATTGAAACATTATCTGTGTATTGAAAACTATTGGTTTTCATGAATTACAGCACTGTGTGTATTTTGTAGACGCCGGTGCTCTTTTTAAACATTATTGTACATGTTGAGAAGAAAGCTATTTTGACAGTCTGGTTCATCTGTGTATCTGCATGTGTAAATACAAATAAAGGCTTTCTTTGTCAAAGTTTGCTCCATGTTATTGCCATCATAACTCCTGTTATTAGTTCGTCTTCATCTTCCTCCAGGATGGCTATGGTTCTCTTCCCATGCAGTTTATCATTAGTTTTGAAAGTCCAGGACAGTTACAGTATGCACAACACCAACTACCAAGAGAACAGTTTAGTAGGAAGAGCATCTCCCTGTACCTTTTGGAACACTTGCCTCATTCTCCCTTATGTAGATCCTGAAGCTGAGTCATGGAAACTGGACATCTTATGAGACTGAAACAAAAAATCGTCCAGTTGCCATGACTCTCCTTCCAGATAACCTCACCTGGATGACTGAGAATCTTCACAAACATATCCCTTATGAGGAGTTGGCCTCTTGTGACCCTTCGGGTGTTGCTGCATTTGAACGCTTTACCCACATAAACAAATCCTGACAAGGCCATGGGATCTGTAATTAAACTCCATCTAGAGGGCCCCCATTTTGCCCGCTAGCAGGGGGTTTGTCTTGCTGCTTCCTCCTGTCCATCCAGCGGAGGTCATTGACCAGTGTGACCTGTTTGGCCCAGCCTCCAAGCTTTCCCCACTTTCCCCTACGTGTTTTAATGGCTGCAGGGCTCCAGACCTCTTTTTAATAATAATAATACCTTTATTGTCAATGTACAACATGTGCACAATGAATTGGCTGAAATTGGCTTTTTACTACTTTTCTGCCTAGAATGAGTTTGTAAAGCAGCCAGAATCTTTCCAACTCTGCATTTCAGAGATTATTATCCATAACCCCCCCCAGTCAAGTAGTTGAGGGATTTAAGGGCATTGTACTCTCCCAAAAAGTACCTTTGGGGAAATTATCCCTCTCTCATCATTCTCTCCCATCCCAAGGTCAATTGGCAAAAAAAAAAATCCGATCAGGAATAAATGCTGGTTGAACAGTCTCAGACTGTGTGAATGATGAGGGAGGCAGAAAGGTCGGGGTTTGTTCTGTCCAAGGACCTTTAGGGGCACTTCTCACCTCCCTCTGGTTGTCCCCTGCTAAGCCTCCTCTCGACAGAGCCGCCAGGGGTCGCACGTGGCCGCCTTCTTCCTGGAGGGGCGGGGCTTGCCTCGGCCGCCGTCACGCGCTCCGCATGAGTGACGGCGAGAAGGGCCAATCACGGCGGGCGCTGGTGTTGGTGGTGTTTTCCCCGCCCCGGAAGTGCCCGAGCGGTTGGTTTGGGAACGGCCGGGGACAACATGGCGGCTGCTGCCGCCTCCGCCGCCCGGTCACCCGCAGGGCCCGGAGCGGTGGCGGCGGCGGCGGCTTCCCGGGAGCCTTCGTCGGCTGGGCGGCCCGGCCTGGCCTTCGGGCTGGGGCGCCCTCCCCGCTCGGCGCCCCAGGGAAGAGGAGGAGGAGGAGGCGGCGTAGGCGGCGGCCGAGAGCGCCCGGGCAGCCCGTGGGAGCTGGTGAGGCCGTCGGTGACGGAGCTGTCGCGGGCCGTGAGGAGCAACATCCTGTGCACGGTGCCCGGGTGCGGGAAGGTGCTGCCCAACCCTCCGGCCCTCGGCATGCACCTCAGCAAGGCCCACCGCCTGGAACAGGTAAAGGAAGGCCCGGTGGGGGGGGGGGGGGAGGGCTTTCATCGCCCCCCAGGATCCCCCGCCTCCCCCTCCCGCGACACGAAAGGCCCGAGTGGGTTTTACCCGCCCGCAGACTCCATCGCTCCTCACACCCCTTTCCCCTCAGAGACCCCCTTTCCCCTCAGACCCCTCAGAGACCCCTTTTCCCTCAGGCCCCTCAGAGACCCCCTTTTCCCCTCAGAGACCCCTTTTCCCTCAGACCCCTCAGAGACCCCCTTTCCCTCAGACCCCTCAGAGACCCCTTTTCAGACCCCTCAGAGACCCTGTTTTCTCTCAGACCCCTCAGAGACCCCTTTTCCCTCAGACCCCTCAGAGACCCCTTTCCCCTCAGACCCCTCAGAGACCCCTTTCCCTTCAGACCCCTCAGAGACCCCCTTTCCCCTCAGACCCCTCAGAGACCCCTTTTCCCTCAGACCCCTCAGAGACCCCCCTCCCTCAGATTTTCCCTCAGACCCCTCAGAGACCCTTTTCCCCCTCAGACCCCTTTCCCCTCAGACCCCTCAGACCCCCTTTCCCCTCAGACCCCTCAGAGACCCCCTTTCCCTCAGACCCCTCAGAGACCCCCTTTTCCCTCAGACCCCCTTTTCCCTCAGAGACCCCTTTTCCCTCAGACCCCTCAGAGACCCCTTTTCCCTCAGACCCCTCAGAGACCCCCTTTTCTCCCTCAGACCCCTTTTCCCTCAGACCCCAGAGACCCCCTTTTCCCTCAGACCCCTTTTCAGAGACCCCTTTTCCCTCAGACCCCTCAGAGACCCTTTCCCCTCAGACCCCTCAGAGACCCCTTTCCCTTCAGACCCCTCAGAGACCCCCTTTTCCCTTCAGACCCCTCAGAGACCCCTTTTCCCTCAGACCCCTCAGAGACCCCTTGTCCCTCAGACCCCCTTTTCCCCCTTTCCCCTCAGACCCTCAGAGACCCCCTTTTCCCTCAGACCCCTCAGAGACCCCTTTTCCCTCAGACCCCTCAGAGACCCCTTTCCCCTCAGACCCCTCAGAGACCCCCTTTCCCCCCCTCAGAGACCCCTTTTCCCTCAGACCCCTCAGAGACCCCTTTTCCCTCAGACCCCTCAGAGACCCCCTTTTCCCTCAGACCCCTTTTCCCTCAGAGACCCCTTTTCCCTCAGACCCCAGAGACCCCTTTCCCCTCAGACCCCTCAGAGACCCCCTTTCCCCTCAGACCCCTCAGAGACCCCTTTTCCCTCAGACCCCCCCCCTTTCCCTCAGACCCCTTTTCCCCTCAGACCCCTCAGAGACCCCTTTTCCCTCAGGCCCCTCAGAGACCCTTTTCCCCTCAGAGACCCTCAGAGACCCCTTTTCCCTCAGACCCCTCAGAGACCCCCTTTCCCCTCAGACCCCTCAGAGACCCCTTTCCCCTCAGACCCCTCAGAGACCCCCTTTTCCCTCAGACCCCTCAGAGACCCCTTTTCCTTTTCCCCTCAGACCCCTCAGAGACCCCTTTCCCTTCAGACCCCTCAGAGACCCCCTTTCCCCTCAGACCCCTCAGAGACCCCCTTTTCCCTCAGACCCCTCAGAGACCCCCTTTTCCCTCAGACCCCTTTTCCCTCAGACCCCCTTTTCCCTCAGACCCCTCAGAGACCCCCTTTCCCCTCAGACCCCTCAGAGACCCCCTTTCCCCTCAGACCCCTCAGACCCCCTTTTCCCTCAGACCCCTCAGAGACCCCTTTTCCCTCAGACCCCTCAGAGACCCCTTTCCCCTCAGACCCCTCAGAGACCCCTTTCCCTTCAGACCCCTCAGAGACCCCTTTCCCCTCAGACCCCTCAGAGACCCCTTTTCCCTCAGACCCCTCAGAGACCCCCTTTTCCCTCAGAGACCCCTTTTCCCTCAGACCCCTCAGAGACCCCCTTTTCCCTCAGAGACCCCTTTTCCCTCAGACCCCTCAGAGACCCCCTTTCCCCTCAGACCCCTCAGAGACCCCTTTCCCTCAGACCCCTCAGAGACCCCCTTTCCCTTCAGACCCCTCAGAGACCCCTTTCCCCTCAGACCCCTCAGAGACCCCTTTTCCCTCAGGCCCCTCAGAGACCCCTTTTCCCCTCAGAGACCCTCAGAGACCCCTTTCCCTCAGACCCCTCAGAGACCCCTTTTCCCCTCAGACCCCTCAGAGACCCCTTTCCCTCAGACCCCAGAGACCCCTTTCCCTCAGACCCCTCAGAGACCCCTCAGAGACCCCTTTCCCTTCAGACCCCTCAGAGACCCCTTTTCCCTCAGACCCCTCAGAGACCCCTTTCCCCTTCAGACCCCTCAGAGTACCCCTTTCCCCTCAGACCCCTCAGAGACCCCTTTTCCCTCAGACCCCTCAGAGACCCCCTTTTCCCTCAGACCCCTCAGAGACCCCCTTTCCCCTCAGACCCCTCAGAGACCCCCTTTCCCCTCAGACCCCTCAGAGACCCCTTTCCCCTCAGACCCCTCAGACCCCCTTTTCCCTCAGACCCCTCAGAGACCCTTTTCCCTCAGACCCCTCAGAGACCCCTTTCCCCTCAGACCCCTCAGAGACCCCTTTCCCTCAGACCCCTCAGAGACCCCTTTTCCTCAGACCCCTCAGACCCCTTTTCCCTCAGAGACCCCTTTTCCCCCTCAGAGACCCCTTTTCCCTCAGAGACCCCTTTTCCCTCAGACCCCCAGAGACCCCTTTTCCCTCTGACCCCTCAAAGACCCCTTTCCCCTCAGACCCCTCAGAGACCCCCTTTTCCCTCAGACCCCTCAGAGACCCCTTTTCCCTCAGACCCCTCAGAGACCCCTTTTCCCTCAGACCCCTCAGAGACCCCTTTCCCCGCAGACCCCTCAGAGACCCCTTTTCCCTCAGACCCCTCAGAGACCCCTTTCCCCTCAGACCCCTCAGAGACCCCTTTTCCCTCAGACCCCCTTTTCCCTCAGAGACCCCTTTTCCCTCAGACCCCTCAGAGACCCCTTTCCCCTCAGACCCCTCAGAGACCCCCTTTCCCCTCAGACCCCTCAGAGACCCCTTTTCCCTCAGACCCCTCAGAGACCCCCTTTCCCTTCAGACCCCTCAGAGACCCCCTTTCCCCTCAGACCCCTCAGAGACCCCTTTTCCCTCAGACCCCTCAGAGACCCCCTTTCCCCTCAGACCCCTCAGAGACCCCTTTTCCCTCAGACCCCACAGAGACCCTTTTTCAGACCCCTCAGAGACCCCCTTTCCCCGCACCCCTCAGAGACCCCTTTTCCCTCAGACCCCTCAGAGACCCCTTTTCCCTCAGACCCCTCAGAGACCCCTTTTCCCTCAGACCCCCTTTTCCCTCAGATACCCCTTTTCCCTCAGACCCCTCAGAGACCCCCTTTCCCCTCAGACCCCTCAGAGACCCCTTTTCCCTCAGACCCCTCAGAGACCCCTTTTCCCTCAGACCCCTCAGAGACCCCTTTTCCCTCAGACCCCTCAGAGACCCCTTTTCCCTCAGACCCCTCAGAGACCCCTTTTCCCCGCAGACCTCTCAGAGACCCCCTTTTCCCTCAGACCTCTCAGAGACCCCTTTTCCCTCAGACCCCTCAGAGACCCCCTTTTCCCTCAGACCCCTCAGAGACCCCCTTTTCCTCAGACCCCTCAGAGACCCCTTTCCCTTCAGACCCCTCAGAGACCCCTTTCCCTTCAGACCCCTCAGAGACCCCTTTCCCTCAGAACCCTCAGAGACCCCCTTTTCCCTCAGACCCCTCAGAGACCCCCTTTCCCCTTTTTCCCTCAGACCCCTCAGAGACCCCTTTTCCCTTCAGACCCCCCTTCAGACCCCTTTCCCCTCAGACCCCTCAGAGACTCCCTTTCCCTTCAGACCCTTTTTTCCTCAGACCCCTCAGAGACCCCCCTTTCCCCTCAGACCCCTCAGAGACCCCTTTCCCTTCAGACCCCTCAGAGACCCCTTTCCCTTCAGACCCCTCAGAGACCCCCTTTCCCTCAGACCCCTCAGAGACCCCTTTCCCTTCAGACCCCTCAGAGACCCCTTTCCCTTCAGACCCCTCAGAGACCCCCTTTCCCCTCAGACCCCTCAGAGACCCCCTTTTCCCTCACACCCTTCAGAGACCCCTTTCCCTCCAGAAAAAAGGCGCCTGAGGGGGTTAGAGAAGCATTGGTTGATGAATATTTTGGAATTCTAAACATATCAAGAGAACCTCACACTAAAAACAAAAAAGTTCAAACTACTGTACAATGATGCAGTTCAAATCCAGTCCATTTTTCTGGCACATCCAAAACAGTTGGACCCTTCCAATGATGTCTGCAATTTTGCAGTCTGATGCATTTTGGTTCTGCCAACCAGTCGAAAGGGAGGTGATGCATGAATCCCTGCTGGAAAAGTAATTGAAATCTCCTCAATTCACCCTGAGCTCTTCAGCATGCCCATCCAACACACACTTGCCTGTAAGCCTAAAGGGTACAAGGCTGTTTGGTGCTTGAAGCATAGGTGGAGATCCTGACTCAAATTGAGATATGGAGATGAGAGCAGTCATTTCAGACCAAATTCAACAAAGTAGTAGATGTGCTTCAGATCACCCACAAATTATTTTCATTCCGCAAGAAAAGGTAGGAACACACAACAAAAAGCTTGTTTGTTTTCTTTTATATTTAAATGCCATTTTAATCAACATTCTGCTTCTGTAGGATGGAAAAAATAATCCTGTGATGAAGAAGAATTCAAAAGCAGTACAGAAATATTACTGCTGTCCTATTGAAGGTTGCCCCAGAGGACCAGAAAGACCTTTTTCACAATTTTCTCTTGTAAGGCAGGTATGTATTTTCATTGCCTTTTGATACAGTATTGGTTATAGAATCAGTACACAGGGAAAAATCTGTTTTCCAGAAGAGAAGACTACATGGAAGTTTTGAGTGTTTTGTTTGTGATTCTTCAATTAGAGAGTGCATGTATTAAATTAATTAACATTGATCCCATTGCATGGGAAATAAAAGGAAGAAATTGAAAATATTGCTGTATTCTTTATAGTTGGGTTCCTCGGATACTGCTCTGACTTGTCAGTTTCCAGAAATGTGCTCATTAGTAGTATTAAGCTTGCTAGAGTCTATAATGACTTGCTGAGATTTCTAATAGCATGTACCACTAACCTGACTTAGAATAAGGATGAATGAGTGATACATCTGAATCTTCCAACAAATGTATTCTGTAATTCTTAGTATGCTTTTAAAAATTAATCTTATTGGAGTGGCAATATGTGTAGTTCATTTCCTGTTAAAAGTTACATCTATGTAAGAGCTTATTATACCTTTTATTGGACCAGTAAAATATCAAACAAATTACAAACTTTCGTGGAGGAATTCTGCTACATCAGACTAATCACCACAACTTCATGGATAGTGAGGAAAAATTGTAGAGATGTTGTTATTTAGGCAAACTTCTTAAACCTTCAAAGCATTTCCAGTGAGTTTCTTAAAAGTATACCCCAGATTACAGAAATAACTGCCTGATAATATCCTGTTTTTAAGTGCTGGAGTGTACTAAAAAAGTACTAGAAGGTAGTGTTCCACATGTGACTCCATTTTTTCCTAGTAAGCGAATACAATTGGCATCACGGTGAAGAGCTAGCTTTGCCCCCGGCTCAGTCGATGACATATTTTCAAAGAGGGCTGCCAAAACATCCCATTTGAAATCTTTCAGTGTCACAGCCACTCAGCATTGAGGATTCTGACCTAGATAGAACAGGCAACTTCTTGTGCTTATTCGGCCTCCCAATCGTTTTTGTGTGTTTCAGCATTTTATGAAAATGCATGCTGAAAAGAAGCATAAATGTGATAAATGCAGCAATTCCTATGGCACCATATGGGATTTGAAGCGGCACATTGAGGATTGTGGCAAGACTTTCCAGTGTACCTGTGGATGCCCTTATGCCAGCAGGACAGCATTGTTGTCTCATATTTATAGGACTCAGCATGAGATACCTGTGGAACACAGGTAAGATCAGTTTTTCCCCTTATTTTGTAACTGCTTTGTACATGCTCACATATTCATCTTAAAGAGGAGATTCGTATATCTTTGCAGAGAGCACAGTTTCCTAAGTAACTCCTCTTTCTTGTATGTTTCTTCATAAGCATGAGGTTTTCCCTTTGCTTTGTGCAACCAAGCATCCATTAACACATATGCTGCATCCTGCAAAATGTACAGTGGTGCCTATACTTACGAGTCGTTCGACTTAAGAGCGAAGAACTGTTAGCATTTTAACTGCTGCCTTACAAATTTTAGATGCCGTCTGCTCTACTTATAATTTTTTTTTTTTTAAGATTGGGCTGCTCAACTTAAGAGTTCAACTTAAGATCATGCATTCGGAACAGGTTAAACTCGTAAGTAGAGGTGCCACTGTATTCTGTTTCATCCTACCATTCTGAATGCAGATCTGCTCTCAAAAAAAGGAAACACAATTACTGCTTATATCATTATTCAAATGTTAATATCATAAGCTCATAGGCACTTAATGGAATTAATAATGGAGCATATGGCACTGCAGTGCAAAAATGTATATTTGCTGAAGATAATTCAGTGCTTAGGGCTTACATTGCTAAACTGTTGCTCAGTGATGTTCATTATTTTGATGGAGAGTAATAACTGTTTCCTTTGCCCAGCAATGATTACATTAATGATTTCTAATATTACCTTTAATACAAATCAAAGCAAAGTGTTCTGCTTATATACCGCCCCATAATTTAGTTTGTTTTTTGATTTTTTTTCTCATTACGGTTTGAAACCAAAAAATGCCTGTTACATTCACATTCAAATTGTGTTTCGGGAATTTTTAAGAATGGCAAAGCAGGAAGTAATTTTAAAATAGAAATCTTCCTTTACTGGTTGCATTGTTCTCAATTGGCTCTAACCTGAGACAGATTATGATGTTAGTTTCAAAACATGCAAGCACCTTGCCTTGATTTGGAGGGAATGAGGGGAACTAGACTGTGGCTGAGCCCACCTTTATGGATTTGTTGATATTTACAGGGATCCTCCTAGCAAGAAAAGGAAAGCTGAGACTTCAGCATCCCATCAGCTGCTAGGAGAAAAAGGTAAAGAAGCCACGGCCAATATCCATAATGGATGTATTAACAGTAAAGACTCGGAGACCTCGGAGATCAAGCTAGCAGCTTCCTTTGAGGATGTCAGCCCTTCCTATACCACCAAACAAACACAAACACAGCCCAAAAATGCACCAAAGTTGCTTCTGCCAAAACCAAAAGTGGCTCTGGTGAAACTACCTGTAATGCAGCTTACTCACTTGCCTGTCTTTGTATCAGCGCCGGAGTCTTCCATCAAACCTGTGGTAGTTACTGTTGACGACAAGGGCTCTGTGATGAGTACCGTTCATTTGATGCCTGTGTCTGTAGGAGTTACGATGCCTGCAGTGGAAGCCAAAGAACTTGGATTTAAAAACACCGTGAACTTTTGTAAAACCAAAAACCCAGGCAGCATTGAACCAGTCAGCACAGGGATCCAGGTGAATCTGGGTAAATGTGCTTCAGATAATCCAATGCACAGTGTGAAGACCATATTATATAAGAATGGAATTTGTTCCACCAATGTACAGACTGACCTGTCTTACATTTCACCTAGTCTTGTGCCCTCTGCCACTTGGCCTGCTGATTCCTCAGTGTCGTCTTGTTCTCAAACAGACCTGACATTCAGCTCCCAGGTTTTGCTGCCCATTAATGTGCAGACACAGACCCTGTTACCCAGTTCCAAACTGACTTCCTCCATAGCTGCGCAGACGGACACGCTGGGCCAGGCTTGTTTCCATCCGTGTGGCATTTCTCGGGAGACTCAAACCAATCGGTCGCAAAGCCAAAAGGGTCTCGACGGGAGAGGACAGATGGACCAGGCTGTAATGTGCAGTGACATTTTTGACAGCGTTAGTTCGTCGTTTAACGATACAAGCCCAGTGGCACTTCCCAACAACAGTTTGATGAGCGAAGACCTGGCTCAAAATCTGCTTCAAAGAGGTAGCTGCAAACCATTGAGCCAGAGCACAAAGTGTGAGCCAGTTATCAACTTCAGTGGGCAGAGTAGTATTCTCTCACAGCAAGTTATGACAGACAATCAGACCCAGACAATGGAGTTACTTAGTGATCTTGAAACTATTTTCTCTAGTAATTCAGCTGGTCAGCCATTGGATAACCGTTCTCTTTTAACAGATGCCAACTCAGGGGCTGGTACTCTCCTCCCTGCAGGCCCTGGACAGAATACAGGGATAGATTTTGATATTGAGGATTTCTTCACTGCCTCAGATATCCAGACTCAGACTGAAGAGACCAGACTTGGTAACTTAAACCCTGAGCCGGTCTTGGAATCGCTAGACATAGAAACTCAAACCGATGTATTTTCAGACAATGCCGCACTGTCCTATGGTTGCCGAGGTAATCCCAACTTTTTAGGCTTGGAAATGTTTGACACCCAAACTCAGACGGACTTAAATTTCTTCTTAGACAGCCCCTACTTGCCTTTGGGTAGCATCTTGAAGCAGTCTGCATTCTCTATGAGCACAGACTCATCTGATACAGAGACACAGACGGAGGTCCATTTTAGTGAGAGAAATGCCTGTAGTCAAATGGCAGAGAGCAAAGTCCAGCTTAGCAGTACAGAGACTCAGACCATGAACAGCTGCTTTGAAACCCTAGGCAGCTTGTTCCTAACCAGCAACGAGACCCAAACAGCGATGGACGACTTTCTGTTGGCTGACTTGGCCTGGAATACAATGGAGTCGCAGTTCAGTTCAGTGGAAACACAGACTTGTGCAGAATTGTGTTCTTTGTTTCAAAATTCTGATAAAGCTAGCCATTGAGTGGTGCTTTCAAACTCTGCCTTCTTTTGAGGATTAAGTTATGTGTGTGTGGTAAAAGCTGACATTGAATGTAATTGATGATATGTAGTTGGTTTACGTATTTTCTCATAAGCTAAGGTACTTTAACTGTTGCATGTTACTGACATGAAACCTGTGTGCATAATAAGTTCAATGTAGCTAATTTAGTCTGTGTGCCTGCCTCTACTATGTTGAGCTGAGTTTTGTTAAAACCCAGAGTTCTCAACTCAGAGCCTTTAAGTCAGTGTTTGTCTTCTGAAGATGAGATTTAAGACTGCAACAGTGTCTTCATTTATTTGGAAGTAAGCCCCATTGAACAAATAGAACTTCTGACTTAAACTAATGCAGGATTGCACTGTAAGTATTATGAAGAAATGTTGGACCAAAAGCTGATTTTCTTTAAATTTGTACCTTCTCCTCAAAATTCTGAGCATCTTTAATTCTTTATATATTTTCTTCATTTTTTAAATTTACTTTTACAGTTTAACTCTAAGTGGGTTGTATCATGGCTGTGCCCAGTCATTTTGATGAATGCACATTTCATAATGTTGACTTCATACAGCCTGGCAGTCTTGCATGAATGCATTCTGAAAACTTGAAGTAACATGTAGATTGAATGCTTAATTATGGTATTCTAAGGAATGTTACCAAGTACGCAGAACAGTTTTCCCTGATTTCTGTTGTTTCATAACAGTAGATCTAAGTCTTCACTTCACAGAGTGGGTGAGAGACAACCAACTCTTGAAGGTCTTATATTCAACAAAGATTACTGGTTTTCTGTTTAAAATGGGGAAACCTCTCTCAATCATGAATTAAATTTTCTTGAGATAATGGTTGTAATCTGATAAGAAATATTATGTCTAAACTTTCTTATCATATGTCACAAATCTAGCAGGAAGTTTAGAACAGGCTTGGCTGTCAGAAGGGTATATCAAGTAAATAAAAGGTGGAGAAAGACGTACAAAAAGTGCATTAGTTATATTTTTAAAGACCCTTATTAAAACATTGTTCTCTGTACTGTCTAAGATTAGTTCCTTTTAACCATTGTCTCCGAAATCCTTTGAACTAAAATATTTCTGCACCTTCATTGGGGCTTGCCCACTTTAAATATATGTCCAAAAACTTTCTGTCAGAAGAACTGGTTTGTAAGTGAGACTGTAAGTGAAGGCACAAAAAGCAGGTGTTTTCTACTTCAGAATATGGTCAACAGGAAGCTGTTCCTCCAATTAATAAAGTTGTTCATCAGATCACCACTTATGTGCAATGATTGCCCTTCACAGATGAGCTTTCATCTTACTTAGTGGACATGCAATTCCAAGAGTGAGTAAATTATCTGAATTCCTGTTAAGCCTCCTACCAGATCTGGACAGCTGTTGCTGCAGTTTAATACTTCTGATGGTGGTGTACCAGATATGTTAAATCCTCAGATTGTTTCTATGATATATTCCAGAAAATGTCTATTCGTAGTCATTATTTTGTCAAGAATAATAGCCCCTGGAATGATGATCTGCTGTCTAAACTAATTATATACAGGGCTTATTCCTTCTGTTCCTGACAACCTAGCAGTTCGAAAACATGTAAATGCAAGTAGATAAATGGGTACCGCTATAAAAAGCAGGAAGGTAAAACAGTCTTTCCTTGCAGCCATGCCAGCCACATGGCCATGGACTTGCACAACACTGGCTCTTCAGCTTGAATAGGGAGATGAGCACTGCCCCTAGAGTCAGACATGACTAGCACACAGGTGTTGGGGGAACCTTTACCTTTTACCTTTATTCCTTCTGTACCCTTGGCAGGGTTGAGTCTGCCTTAGAAGTGCATTTAGATGAAGCCATTGGAGCTGGCCCATGTCTGAACCTTGGTGTGTGTCAGCTGATGCTCTCAGCAAAAAGTGGCAAATGACTTTGTGGTTGTTACAAGTGGTCCAGTATATGGTTCTCCAGAGTTGTATGGCACGGCAGAATGCCTTGCTGTTTAATAGCTGGTAGAGCTTAACTGTTTAGTTTCCACCCCAGTATCATTTGGCAGATGTCAAGTGTGTGTTCCATGTATATGCGAGTCATTTTGATCTAAAGGCCACTTCGTTTTAACCAGTGTCTCTGAAATGTTTTGTACTAAGTTATCTTTGGTGCACCTCTGGTAGAGCTTTTCCTGTTTTAAAAAAAAGTGTCTCAAAAGCTTCTGTCCAACAGCTGCTTTGAAAGTGGAGCTGGAAGTGAAGCCATTAAAAAGCAAAACCTGCCCACGTCAGCTGCTAGAGCAGAAAAGCATTGGAAGTTCCACCCTGGTCAAAGAGATGATGTTCCCATAGCTTTACACTTAGGAGATTGTTAGGACAAGCTGCCAAGTCTCTACTCCTACAGAAACATTATTTTCCTTCCCGTGGAAACCTAGACCAGGACTAACTTCCTGGTGTATTCAGCCTTGAAAGCTGCGATTCAGAATGCAGGCCTTGATGCATGTCAATACAAGTGCTAGTAGGTGCACCGGAATTGATTTGTAAGGTCTGTCTGTGCTAGGAAGTGATCCCTAAGTCAGTCACTTTTGTGTGTGTGTGTGTGTGTGTGTGTGTGTGTGTGTGTGTGTGTGTGTGTGCGTGCGTGTGTGCATGGTTGTGAAGCACATGAAACATGCAACTGTCCTGTTTGAAAAATGCAGTGCCACTAATACAGTGAAGATCATGCTGGCATATAATTCCTGTCTTAAGTTTATGAGTGTCTTTAAGTAGCTATCTATGGATGTGTGCTACATGTGTGTTCAGTTGTTCAGTCATGTCCGACTCTTCGTGACCCCATGGACCAGAGCTTGCCAGGCCTTCCTAACCTCCACTGCCTCCCGGAGTTTTGTCAAATTCATTTTGGTTGCATTGATGACACCGTCCAACCATCTCATTCTCTGTCGTCCTCTTTTCCTTTTGCCTTCGATTTTTCCCAGCATCAGGGACTTTTCCAAGGAGTCCTCTCTTCTCATGAGGTGGCCAAAGTACTGGAGCCTCAGCTTCAAAATCTGTCCTTCCAGTGAACATTCGGGGTTGATTTCTTTCAGAATGGATAGGTTTCATCTCTTTGCAGTCCAGGGGACTCTCAAGACTCTCCTCCAGCACCACAGCTCAAAAGCATCAATTCTGCGGCGATCACCCTTCTTTATAGTCCAGCTACATGTAATACTGAACAAATGCTGTAATACACATACAGAGTTTTGATCTTTGGATCATTTGATCCAGACACAATTTTTCAGCACTGAAATTATATAAATATGTTGCTGTGACGGAATCAGGCCAAGCATCTACACTTGAATATGTGAGAGAGCTGGATGTCCCACATTCTTTTCAAGTGTATAAAATAGCCTTAAGAGCTCTTTACTAAGTTACCTGCAAAATTATTACTATTCCTTTTTTTTGGAAATAACGAATCTTTTACCTTCCCCCTTTTTGCTTATCTTTCTAGAAAAAGAATGCAAATATATCATTCGTGTGAGATGAAGATGCACTCATTAAAGAGAGATTGGTGTATATGCCACTGCCTTTGGTTTTACAGTTTCAGCTGCTTCTCCCATATTTTGTGTACTTAGGAAGGATCTGTAAACTTAAAATACTTTTTACACAGGTGTATAACAAACTTAGCATGACTGAAAGTCTTATTGACCCAAAGTATTAGGAAGGTAATTAGGTAAACTTCTATATATTTGTGCCACTTGACCTGAATAAAGACTAATGCCACAGATCTTTCTCCTGAACTAGAGATTATCCCTTGTTAAATCTAAACAACCAACTCTACACATTCAGTGCACACTTATCAAAAGCAGCCTAAGAATGTCAAATGTTTGTGTTCATCATTAATCTATGTAGATACTAAAGTGCCAACTACTAAGCTAATGACCGTTGCTGAAATCTTAATTTTTGTACCAATGACATATAATGCAGTGCTGTTTCCTCCCCTGCCTCATTGGTAGTAATGTGTAACTTGTCTACAGCTTATTGTAAAATATAGAATGCATGATAGCATAATAGATAACAGATTTTTAAACTGACCCCAAAATATGGCATATGTAACTTAACTGGCTTTGTCTAAGAATTTCCTCACCACCCAAGTTCTTCTGTTTGGGTTGCTGTCTTTCAATTAAGGGTCAGAATTAGTCAGATCTAAAATCCAACCAAGTTAATATCTAGGCAGTAAAAATGAAAGAACCTTTGCAAAGAATTGTAGGAGAAACAGTTTTTCCCTGGCTTGGCTACTTGCTTTCTCAGAGGGTTTACCTAGTTATCTGTCTTGAGTTTCTTAAGGTCTGTAATTTAAGGTCCAGTAGCCTTTCAAAAGGTAGGAATAAAAAGACAAATTCTTCACAGCCACAAAGGAGCTGCTTGTGAAAGCAGATGCATAGTTGTGTTATTTATAGAATTTACTGTGGCTCCCAGTCCCGATTTTGAGTAGTAGGAAGGTTGTGGGTGTGGCATTGGTGAGAGAGGGTGACCAGTATGAAACTGCTAACAATATGCTACCCATATTTTCCTGAATATCATTCTGCACCAGGAAAAGGCATTGAAGCATGTAAACATTTAAAATCAGAGTTGGTCTAGTATTACTATATCGTAAACGTTCACTTAAAAAGAAGAGGCAAGTATTTTGCTTCATATTTGATAATCTGCGAAGAAAATGCATTACAAGAAAGTATCCATTCTGTACACAGCTATGCTGCAGTGGATATTGAAATAAAACTGCCTATAGCCCACTGGATATTTTCTTTGGAATTTGCAGAGATTTGTTTCCAATTAACCTTGAGGCTGGGCATTGGATAAATTTGTCTTTAGGCTATTACTGTTTTGAAAATGTGTGTGTTAAAAAACTGGATCTCAGGCTCCTTTGGTCCGTAGATTTCCATAGAGGAAGAATACTCTATAGGAACGAGCATTTGGTTCTGTGAGTCAGAGACTGCAAGTTGACTGCTAGTTGAAATAGTTACAGTGTGGAGCATAGGCTTGCTACTGCAAACCTGATCTGTATTTTCACCTATTGCGGATTGCATGAAATAAGAGTGGAAATGAGTGGATTTACCATGTGCAGATGATGTGCAAAGATGTGTAACAACAAAGACTCAGATATGTAGATGAATGTTCTGGGTCACACTGAATCCGGGGTCACTCGTGTGTTTGTTGTCTTGGTGTTTGTCTTGAAAAATGTAACACTTTATGAACAGTTGCCTCAAAGAAAATATACAAGATGATTGATTATTCCTCCAGAACATATGGTTTATCTTATCCAGCCAAGTGGAGGAAGATAGCTGGCAGGACAGAGGGATTATTTGGAAACTGTATTAGTGATCCTTTGCTTTAAAAAGAAGCTTCTATGGTGATCCCTACTCTGAAAGTTATGGGAGCTAAGATTTTAGTCTTGTCTGCAGTGGGAATTTTCCTTGCCGTCTGATTTCTACCAAGTTTTAGCAGTACAGTAATTCTCCTTCCATTGAAAAGGATTTTCTTTTTCCCCACCTTTGGGCTCACATCACATGACTAAAGATCAGATCCGTTGCAGTTAAATGTCTGTGTGCCATAAATCTTGTTTTGCTTGGATCATGTGACCACCTTTGCCTGCAGGCAAATAGAGGTGAAATGCCAAACATGCATGCAATGGCATTTTACTCATCTAAAAGTAAACACATAAACCACATTGTACAAGTGTAACTTCCTCTCCTTTGAAACAGTAACATGATAAAACTGTGTTTTCTCTGCCCACTAAATGTTTGCCTACACAGCTGCATGCAGTCTGGAAATGCAGTAGCATCAGCTTTAAATAAGAACACTAGTGTTTTCCATGTTGCTTCCCCCTCCCCATAATGGATTTTTCTTTTCTTCTTGCGTGCTCTTTATAGCTCTAATGTTACCCTTTAATGTTCACTTCTAAGATGCCTCTTCAAACTCCCTTCTTAACGTGAATATGTCTTAAATGTTCTGGACTGTATATTGTCCCTCATTATTGTAAGCCACCTTGGGTCCTTTTCCAAGGGGAAAGGTGGGGTAAAAATATTCAAAATAAATATAAATAAATAACTGAACGTTTGCCCCGAAGGAATCTGTTTAAGACAAGGGCAAAAATGTATGTGGTAAAAAAAAGTTATTTCATGAAGACCAAACAAATAAACATCTACCTTGATATATCATAATTCTTGACTTTTTCAATGCTAAATGCAATTGGTGCTTATAGTCCTCTTGTTTCTCTGCATGTGTCCTTATAAAGGAGTAGGGGAATATCAAAAAAGGGGGGTGTGCCATGAAAAAATATGCCCATATGGGACTACTTAAGTCAAGACTTTTATTACCCAGGGCTGAACACCCTTACAGTATGTATGCAAGGAAGCAGCAGAACCACATGGAACATTAATAGCTACTAATCACTCATTCATTCATCTTTAGCTTCTGCTGAGTCACCTCTTTGAGAAAACAGAGTTTTGTATGCCTTGGGCCTGCCCCATGTCCTTGAAACTACTGTAGATTGCTGCTTTCTCTCTCTCTCTCTCTCTCTCTCTCTCTCTCTCTCTCTCTCTCTCTCTCTCTCTCTTGTGCTATGGAACACACAATGTTAAAGTCACCATCCAAATCATTGCAAGATTTTACTGGTTTATTAACAGGAAACAACACCTTGAAGGTTTTGTGATGCTGTCCGTTGTCTATGTTTGATTTAGTCCATTGTACTCTTATTTTTCTCCCTCAGCCCTTGTACTGGAGCAGTCCTTTCTAATTGAAGTTTCAAGAGCAATGACTTTCTAATCGATAGAGCTTAACAGCAACTGTTGTGTTAGACACTCGAGTGATTATTCTGCAACTGCAGAATAATATTATTACTGAATGGCTAAGTTCCACTAGCTAATGTTGATCTTCTAGTGTTTTTAAACATCAGAGTGTGAGCTTGATGCATTTGACACAATTGCTAAACATCTTTGAGTAGTATCAAAAAAAAAACTGCTTTACAGAACTAGTACAGAACCTATTCTTGAAAGAAGAGTTGGAGAAAACATTCTTAAATTAGAAACAGTGATGTTCTTGAGAGATGCATTTTTTAAAACTATTGTAGCAAAGATGGATCAAGTTATGCAGTCCCCAGGGCTCCCCTCAAAGCAGAGTTGGCCACAAAACAGTAATGGCATGTTTAAAAAATGTGGTAGGCTATGTCCCCCACTGGCTTCCAGAATCATAAGTGGCCTTTTTTTCCCTTTTTTTTTGGCTAAATAATTCTTTGAGTATTGAGGTCATGAGGAGTTCTAATATGAACTGCTGGAGAGACCCGTGGCTGAGATCTCTGGCTATGGAGCCAGAAACTGGAAGTTCAATTCCCCACTGTGCCTCCTTAGAATCATAGAGTTGGAAGAGACCTCAAGGGCCATCCAGTCCAACCTCTTGCCATGCAGGAACCCCCATCACAGTATTTCCGACAGATGGCCATCCAGCCTCTGCTTAAAAACCTCCAAAGAAGGAGACTCCACCACCCTCCTTTGTGGCAGAGTATTCCACTGCCAAACAGCTCTAACCGTCATGAAGTTCTTCCTAATGTTCAAATGGAATCTCTTTTCCTGTAGTTTGAAACCATTGCCCTGAGTCCTAGTCTCTGGAGCCATGGAAAACAATGTGACATCCTTTCAAATGTTTAAACATAGCTATCATATCCCCTCCCGGCCTTCTTTTTGTAAGGCTAAACATTCCCAGCATCCTAAGCCGTTCCTCATAAGACATTTCCTCCAGACCCTCAACCATCCTGGTCGCCCTCCTCTGCACCTGCTCGAGGTTGTCAACATCCTTCTTAAATTGAGGCGCACAGAACTGGACACAGTACCCCAGGTGCGGTCTGATCCGAGCAGAATAGAGTGGGACTATCACTTCCCTTGATCTAGACACTATGGTTCTGTTGATACAACCAAGAATCGAATTGGCTTTCCTGGCCGCCGCATCACACTGCTGACTCATGTTCAATTTGTGGTCCACCAAGACTCCCAGATCCCTTTCACAGGTACTGTTTTCCAGCCAAGTATCTCCCATCCTATATCAGTGCAATTCCTTCTTTTTACCTAGATGCAGCACCCTACATTTCCCTCTGTTGAACCACAGGGTCCCTTCCAGCTCTGCAGTTCAAAGGTCATGGTGACATGTGTTAATTGCCCAACTCTATGCTGCAGAAACTCAAACAAAATCGTTTCTGTTTTCCTTCTTGCATGTGGGTCTTACGAAGCACTTTATGAGTGCATGCATTACAGAACCTCATTTCCATCTGGTGGCATAATTCTATGGAGTTGCTTCAGAAAGTCTCTTAATGGGAAGGGAGCTTTTTTTGAAAGACATTACACCTGCCAGTAAATTAAGATGAAATAAAAATCCAATATGCACACACACAAAAATCCACCTGAGATACAGGTACTTGAGTTTCCTCACTATTTGTTAGAATATTTGTTATCGTCATTCTCAATTATAGTAACACTAGAATCAAAATAAACTTCAAACCCTAAGTATGTCCTTCACTTCTTTTCCCCAGGTCTTTGTAGCTAACCTTGCGTATAAATACTGTTCTTCATCACTAATTGTGGATTAAATTTCACACCCTTACTATAATTGTATCCTTGTAATAATCCCAATGTTACTAGAGCAGTGTAGATACTGTATTTGTACCACAGTGACCATTTAGTATTCAGTACAGTCAAAAACGTTAAACTGTTTTGTGGAGAAGACAAAACACTTGAGCATCACAGACCAGTCCAAGGGTGATAACAAGATTTCTGTATTTGCTTTTTTCTTGGGTTAGTCCTACCAACTTTTTTCTCGTTTTTCTGCTTCATTTTTTTAGTTGTACAGGTACGGCTCTGGGGTTCAGTTTCAGCTAAAGTGCTGTCTTCCTTCTCAGCTCTCAGGACTGCAGTTCCTTTGCTGTTTGAAAGGGGCTCCAGATGCAGGTTGATGATACCACTTTCATCTGCTCTGAAGACCAAAAATGCATTTAAGGTTATACAGCTCAAGCTGCTGGGAGGATGATCCCGGATTACTTTTGGCAGGCTGATCTCCTTATACCTGAAGACTTGAGGTCCTGGAGGTGGTTGCGAGTACTTTATTTCATATTCCTTTATGGGTAAAGTCCTTTTTTCACCTAGGAATGTCTGAATCGAGTCCAATTTCCCCGTCCTCTTTTCTCCCTCAGCCTTGGTTGTCATCACTGGAACAAAGTTGTAATGTTTGATGCTGCTGACTCTGTCCTCTTTGTTGCTTGAAATGGTTTCTTTTTTAGTAAATGTTTGATCCTTTTTTCGATGACCTCTTCCCAGGTGTGCTACCCGGGACATGTTTTTCTTAAGACCAGCTCTCCTTTGACGGTGAGATATACTTGAGATTGTTTTGGTTATTTTTGGCTTCTTTGCCTTGGTTTGGATCTTACAGCATGTGAAAGGAGTAGCTCTCCCCCAGCCTTCTTCCTTGGGGAGGGAAAAAGAGGGTGCCTTTTAATTAATACAAAAAATCTTAACAGCTATACTGAATTGAAACTTCCGTTATAACTTAATGCAACAAATTTGCCAAAATTTCAATCCAAATTTTGGCAAAATTCTTCTTAACCTTTGCAGTATTGTCCTAGGGGAAAAACTTGTCCATGTCATTAAGTAATATCTGAAGGACAAGAATTTTCCACTACAGTATACAACATTTAAATATTATTTGGACATAATAGTCCAGATGATGTTTATTTTTAAAATCTGCATAGTTC
This sequence comes from Phrynocephalus forsythii, assembly GCA_029282475.1. Taxonomy (NCBI): domain Eukaryota; kingdom Metazoa; phylum Chordata; class Lepidosauria; order Squamata; family Agamidae; genus Phrynocephalus; species Phrynocephalus forsythii. The sequence goes on from JAPFRF010000013.1 coordinate 19,786,934, forward strand.
ACCATAGTAAGTTTCTGCTTGCTTAGTATGTGTGTATACATACATACCCCCCTTTTATTGCTTTACTTCAGGTCTTAATGGCTAGTCGTACTGATAAAACTGTTCCTTATCACTTGATGCTATCAATTAAGGAACTGCTCTTAGCCCCCCCTTTTGTGGAATTTGGCTTTCCTCTTAAAAACTGCTTGCTAACAAAGGTTATTGCTTCTTTCATTCTGCTTCTGTGCAACATTTCAAATTTATATGACCTTATGGCAGTTTCGGGAACTTGAAACCCAAGCCACTGTCTTCAGTATCAGCAATGATACCATCATACACCAACTCACGTGGTCTGTACTGAATTTTTAAGACCTCCTGCAGTTTCATGTGAGATTACAAATTATTCTGTTACGGAATATATTAGGTCCAGTTTTGTGCAATATATAAAATGAACTTAACCTTTCCAGCTCAAACCCAGTTTAGACTCTTTCTTCATGCAAGTGGCCAGCAGCAAACTCCATCATCTTTTTAGCAGCTGATGCCACTAATTACCCCGACTTTGCTGAACAAGATTGGCAGCAACCCTGCAATGCTCAGTACCCATCCCTGGTTTGTGCATTTCAATTGCCAATGAGTCGTTTCTTCTCTATCTTAAAAAAAATGATTTAGCTTTCAGATCCTTCAGTTATAAGGCCTCAAAAATAGTGTGCCCCAGGGCTGTGATCAATTTATCAAGAAAGCCGTTTGAGACTTTAAAAAAATATGATTAAAATAATTGTGACAACAAAATTACATTTTAACAACTGATCAAATGCAACTGGTTTGCATTAATCGTGGCTTGAAAGGGACTTAGGGGCTTTTGTAATTGGATATCCAGAAATATCATTACCTTCCTGCTACTCCAAAAGCATCAGATAAGGTGGTAGGATAAATATGGCAGTTGCTGACAGGAAAATCCCTTGGGCTGAAATACTGAGGAACATGTTGTCACTGTGCGTACAGAAAAGTATTTTATTTAAGCTATCTGGATTACACAGCAATGTGAGTTTGGCAAGGGACGGAAGTCTTATCATATACAACGCATATATCATTTACAAAGCAAAAAACAAACCCAAAATATTTCTGCTGTTGACTCACAAATTGTACATATTCACACTTTAAAGACAAAGTTTTAAAAATAAACTTTTCACGGTATTTAAAACTGTTAAAACTGGATGGCAGTGAAGAGCAATACAACTGCGTTCACCCACATCACTGTGGAAGTGACGGTGCCAACTGTTGTGTACAATTCTTTTCTGTTCACTGCAGTGCCGAGGCCAGGTCTGTATAACTATGGCACATCACACAGAGCACAGTTCAAAACCAAATGGTAGGGTCTGTCAGAAGTTTGGAAAAGAGCTGGAGGCTGTGTGTGCTATAGCTAGTCAAGGCCCAAATCCTTGTCAGTCAGAGATACTTGGAACATATCTACATGCTTCCTCTGTTCTTGGGTTGGGGGGGGCATACTCTCATATATCCCTGCAAGAGAGAGAGACCATATTGCCATAATGGTCCTGCATGAATAATCCCCAAATAATCACTGAGAACTACAAGGGTGATGTCACGTCCACTCATGATTCCCTAAACAGTTGGGTTGTGGTGCTTCTAAAGAAATGAAGACTTTGCTAAACTGGGGGTTTACATCCTGGCATTGTGTTTCCAAGCTCAGAGTCTCAACGGAATAATTTTAAGGATCAACAGAAACCATGATTATATTGTGAGAAGCAATGAAAAGGACATGGATTATTTGCAGAAATCAGTAACAGGGCTCTTTATGTTAAGGGGGGGAAGAAACACCTATGGAAATTAATAAGCAAGTCTGCTTTAGAATGAAACTTAAGTATTTTTCTGATATAACGCAACAAATCCATCTAGAACAGCTCAACATGAAATGATAGCGGAAGTCAAGTCAGCCTAGAGGACAATGCAGTGACTGCGAGGCGGCTGACCGTTAAGGAAGGAAATAGTCCAGAAAGCAGCGGGATCTCTGCTGGGGCTTTGGACTCCCTTGGCTGTTTGTTTCCCGTGTGACTCCTGCTTCTGATGCAGTGATCCTGAATCCCATTGGCCTTGCTGACTTGTGTCGTTGCCTTGGTGTGCAGAAAATGCACGCTGTTTGGATGGCTGTGTCTCCGCAGGGCAATTGAATGAGACATGGCTCCGGGTTTTTTGTCTGGGAAAAGAGAGCAGTGCCAGTAGCACTGATCCAAATTTCGGGAGATAAATGAAGTCTTAGCGAGCCTTGGGACAAAAGAGGCTATCTCGTGCATTTTGATTTGTTCCTTCAAGGCGTCGTACATGGTGTTGCTTCCCTTTTCCCAGTTTGGTTCTTTTGCTTTGAAAGCACGCGTATAGGAAGTTGTGTCTGAAAGTGCTTTTTCACTTGCCTGAGATACAGTTGTCTGTCTTTTCCTTGATGAAGGATCCAGGCTGTTTTTGGGAGCTGCATCCTTCACGGGTGGCAGTACCAGTGATGACTTAGCAGCAGCAGCAGCAGCTTCAGAGGCACCTGGACCACATGCAGAAGAAGGTTCATGGCTCCTTATGTCTCTGCATTTCAACGTCTCTAAACTTTTAGGCTGTCCTGGAGGGAGTATACTATACTCCTTGATCGGCACGGTTTTCTTTTCGGCTGGGAACAAGGGACTCTCCTTCATTACAAAAAACTTCCTTTCGCTTAGAGAAGCCTGAGCTTCTTTTAAAGTCATTTTCTTCTTTTCTTCTTGGTATGTTTGACTAGAGCAGATTGTGCCGTAGGGACCTTCTTTTTTAATCTCATCTGTTGCAGAAGTATTGGCAGTTGTACTAGAACAAAGCAGAGTCTGGCTTTTCCCCGGAATTCTATCTGTGGCAATGTATGTGCTTAATCTGAAATCAGATCTCAGTTGCTCTATAGTCCTGGCCTCCTGCTCCACACCTTTGTCAATACCTTGCAGCAGATCTGCACAGTAGACGCATCCGTTGACGGACTCGCTGGCCTTTGTTTTCCTGGCTCTCTTTTGTACTTGAAGATATGCAAAAGGGGGAGTTTTGCTCCAGCCTTGGACCTGAGAGCAAAAAGACAGGAATACAAATTAGCAACCTGGTGCCTGTGTTTGAGAGAGAGAGAGAGAGAGAGAGAGAGAGAGAGAGAGAGAGAGAGAGAGAGAGAGAGAGAGAGAGAGAGAGGGAGAATGAACTGCAGTTAGCAAGCGACTGGTGTTGCTACTTGGAACGCCAAAACAACATATGCAACTCTGCAGGGACACAGCCATGGGAAAAGGGGAGATACTGAATTATCCCCTTTCCCATAACCAATGTGCTCTCTAACTTTTGCCTCCTGCACTGTGCATGTACCTGTAAAATTCTACCCCCTCCTCCGGTGCCAGTCCTGTTGCGACAAACTGTCACAACAGGTGCAAATTTATTTATTTTTATTTATTTAAGAGCTTATATCCCGCACCATCTTCCCCAACGGGAACTCTGGGCGGCTAACAACGCAAAAAAGCATAAAAGGCTTGAAAGCTAAAAATAGCAAAACCTCCAGGCAAGAGCAGCGGAGGGCAAGATGGCGGCAGACGATTAGGACCAGGGGAAAAGGGAAGGGGAAAAAAACTAACTAATAAGGTCACCATATGCTTCTTTGAAGAGGAAGGTCTTCAGAGCCCTCTTAAAGGCGGGCAGGGACTCCAGCAGGCGCAGCTCAGGAGGCAGATGGTTCCAGAGCGAGGGCCCCACCACAGAGAAGGCGCGGTTCCACGTAAGCGTTTTCCGCGCCTCTCTGGGTGTGGCCACTCTCAATGAGCGCGCCTGCGACGATCTTGTGGGTCTGGATCCGGATGCCCTCTGGGAGATGCGCTCCGCCAGGTATCCTGGTCCCAAGCCGTGGAGGGCTTTGAAAATCAAAACCAGGACCTTTCCTTGACCATAAGTGTTTCATACTCATAGTAGGAAGCCTATTGGGTAAGATGTACAACTCATACAAAGAAAGATTCCATCCTCCATTTTTTTACTTTGCTTTTGTTTATTTAAATCAGTGGTTCTCAACCTGTGGGTCCCCAGATGCTCCTGGACTGCATCTCCCAGAAATCCCTTCCAGCACAGCAAGTGGTGGAGGGTTCTGGGAGTGGCAGTCCAGGAACATCTGGGGACCACAGGTTGAGAACCACTGATTTAAATTCTTTGCAAGCCACTATTTAGGACAAACCTTGACATGGGGGTATTGTAGTACATAAGGCAGTGTGTAGCAAAAAAAAAAAAATTAAAACAATGTCATATATCAAATAATAAATAAAGAACAAAGCACAGAAACTCAGTAAAAGTCCGCGACCGTCTCTTAGAAGGTTCTGCTGAACAACTATTTAACATTTCCCTAAAACTCTAAATTGAGGGGTTTCTACAATGTTCTTGAGATAGATTGTTCCAAGAGGTGGGGGCTTCCCCCAAGAAAGCCCTAACCCTCCCTTTAGAGGTCATCTGATATTTGAAATAACATGAAGTTACATACTGAACTGGACTTAAAAACAAGTTAAAAACATTGACAAAATAAAAAGATGTTTAACTGGTGTCAAACTGACAGTAAAAACAATACAGTAACCACAAAATCATTATAGACCGCACAAGCACCAGAACTGTCATGTCATCCTTGTTGAGCTCAGGCAAAATTTTTGGTTTAAAAACAAGTCCCAAGTTTCCTCGTGACCAATAAATCTTATTTATTTCAGATTTGTATCTGCCACCCTATTGATGGGTACCTTCAAGGCAGTGTATAAATTAAAGCTGTCTCAAAATGTCTGTGGCAATGCTGTTTCAATGTGGCTTACTAGAAATCTGAATGCAAAAACAACAGAAATGGGTTGAATCATAAACATCTAACTGTGTTGCAGTGTTCTCCATCAGGAGGTTCAGTGGCTCATCGTTAATATCTAATGGGGTGTTTATAAGAGACACTTTGTTGTTTTTAAAGGAAAACATTAAAAACGAGTCTTTTGTGGTGACCCAGTAAATGAGAAGGTAAGTTTTTACAACACACTGTTTTCACTTACAGCATCCTCCCATCCTGTTTCATTAACACATTCCGAGAATCTTTCCTGTTCCTCATTTATACTGTTACTGATGCTCAGAAGAGTGTAAATCTGATTCTTTTCTCGCCTTTCATTTGGGTAAGTGCATCGCAACTCTATGTCCGCACTTCTTGTGTTGGTGGTGGTCCCTGCAGAATTAATTTCACTTGGGTCTTGTCCAGAGGAAGTCATTACAGTGCTGACTCGGAAGGTTACATGTCTTCTGCCTGAAAGAAGATGGTTTTGATATCAGCATCCAGTGGCAAAAATGTTCACACAATCCATATACAGTGGTACCTCAACTTAACGAATTTAATCCGTTCCGAATGCGTTATTTTATGTCAAACTACTCTTAAGTCAGAGTACCTATCTAAAAAATTGAAAAAAATAAGTTAAAAATGAAAAAATGAAAAAAAAATGTAAGTCATGCAGACCATATCTAAAATTTGTAAGGCGGCAGTTAAAACGCCAACAGTTTTCTGCTCTTAAGTCGAGCTGCTTTTAAGTCGGGGTACCACTGTACCTGGTTTTCTTCGTGTAATAATGTGTCAGTGGTTGAATCACACCAAGTAAGTCTGTCTTAGACATTTAATTTTGCTTTATGAACTGTCCTGAGTGCCAACAGAAATTTGTTCAACTACTACTATTCTACTCACAGTTACCTGTTACCCAAATTTACCATTTTTTGGGGAGCACATGCCTAGCATCAATTAACAAAGATAAGGTATCCCTTGAGATCAATGAAGCACATCGCAATCATTGTACTGTATTCATAGCCATCAAGGGGATAAAAGAATGGATCTTCCACATCCTTGCATGGATAATATTAGGTGTACAGTGTAAGCTATGCTGGCGTTTTCTGAGTGCCGAATGAAGACGTGAGCATTCTTTCGGATGACTCAAAAAGAACAAGGGGTTTCCATATGGGAGGAATACCACCAGCTCAGGAGAAACATGGTAGCTTTGTCAGGAAGTTGAGTCATGGGAACTGGAGTGCTTTTCTGATGAGATCGAAACATTTCACTACTCATCCAAGCAGCTTCGTCAGTCTGAGGGAAAGATGGTGCCAGGTTTCCCATGTATAGTTCACCTTTGTTCCCCCACCCACCCACCCACCCAGGTTTGAATAGGCTCCTTAGGTGGACAATAGTCTTGGGGGGGGGTGAAAGTCAGTTTTTATGTGTAAAGAAAAAAAAGCAAATGGAGGGTTGGGGCTCCATGGATATGAAGAAGTGGGTTGCCCTTGAGTAAGGGTCCTGCGGAAACAAATATGTTGGTCTCTTCAAGCGCTACCAACCTTTTGTTGTTCTGAAGGGCTAAACTTGATTCATGTTTGCAAACATGTCACAAAATCCGTGAAAGCTGACATCAGAATATAAAAGTCCTGAAGGTGCTACTGTGTTCCTGGATGATGTGCTTTTTGTTTGGTTTTGGCTACCTTAGCTGGATATGGTTAGTTAAATACATACACAAAATGAAATAAAACGTTTGTAGCATTAGTTCATACCGAATTTTATTTCAGTATGAGCAATCCACCTCTCTCTCTCTCTCTCTCTCTCTCTCTCTCTCTCTCTCTCTCTCTCTCTCTCATATATATATATTCTCCAGGTAGCTTTTTTCCGATGTTAGTGCTTCTGTATTTGTTTACGAGGTCCACAGAGTTTCATGAATTAATCAAGTGAGGAGCCCTTCCTTCTATGATCAGCTCTTTCCTTCCTTCCTTCCTTCCTTCCTTCCTTCCTTCCTTCCTTCCTTCCTTCCTTCCTTCCTTCCTTCCTTCCTTCCTTCCTTCCTTCCTTCCATCTATCTATCTATCTATCTATCTATCTATCTATCTATCTATCTATCTATCTATCTATCTATCTATCTATCTATCTATCTATCTATCGACCGCAATCCAGGACCACTCCCACTGAAATGATTTTGTTCTACAGTGTATAAATTTGTTACAGATCTAGTGCTTATATATAAAAATTGGTGCAATAGCAACAGAACCCTAGATTTGTCGATATACACTGTCTGTGACACATTCATATCGTATCCTGTCATCATGCATTTGTCAATAGAGATAAACATATGTCAGTTTTCGTTGCAATTGCACCCGAAGAGCCTTTCGAGCAGCTCACCCGGGCGAGATGCACCCTCGAGATCCAGGGGAACGACCACTCGGCACATGGTCAGGGGCTCGCTTGGCTTCCCCCCCCCCGCTTTGGCCAGGGCTTCTGCAGCAGGGATCGTGGCCAGCGGACCCCCACCCCCCCCAAAAAAAAACAACAACAACCCTGAAAACTTGCCCCCGCTCCCTGAGACTCACCCCACCAGACGGCACCCCCGCTCGCTGCCTCTTCTCCTCGCCCTCCAGTCGCTCCGGCGCCGGCTTTCGCCTGGGCTCCCTGGTCGGCCCTCGGCGCGGGAGCAGGAGGAGCAGGAGGAGGAGGAGGAGGAGGAGTGGCTCCGCCTCCGCTCCCCGCCTCTGTTGACGTCATCGCACGCCTCCCGGGGACGCTTTCAAGCCGTTGCCACGGGCGACGGGAGCGGCCGTTGTGAGGGAGGGGAGGGGAGGGGCGGGGCGGTCCGCTCGCGCGTGCGCGTGAGGAAAAGCCGATGCAGGAACACCCTATCCGCGGGATCATCATCCGCTGATTCCCTTTCCCCACGGTCTGAAGATTTGGGGGGAAAGTCCAAAATGAGATATTTCCCAACTGGCCTCGCGAGGAAGGCAGGGAGACTTTGCTATGGGTCCTGTTCGCTCTGATCCACCCGTTTCAGCATCCGCGGGGGCGTGGGGGGGAGGTTGGAAGTAAGCCTCCGTAGATACGGGGTTCCTCCTGTATTATACTCTTCAAGGTTCAATTTGGACGCAGAACATGTCATTCGGAAAGCGGGATTCGATTCCGATGGAGGAGGCGTGAAAAACTGACGGAGGAAACATCAATAATAACTTAAGATGATACTTACTATCTTTCCTGCCCGGAAGCAGCAGTAACGTGAATGGAATCGTAGAGAGAGTGAAAGAAGCAGGTGTCAAAGTAGGACTATTAAGACCGAAATCTCATGACTACAAAACAAAGACGCCGTTTTAATGATGACAATGAAGACCTTGAAATAATGAAAGATTTTGTGCTAACTCAGCAATCCTAAGGGCGACTGCAGTCCAGGGATCAGAAGAAGGCTGACACGAGGAAGGGCAATAATGAAGGGTTTAGGAGGGAAAAAACATCAAGGGCAAGGAGGTGTCCCTGTAGACCAAGATCATTCCCCTCTCACCTATTTCCAATTACACGTTTTGAATTGTAGTATCGCATTCAGTGACAAAGCCTACAGAGCGAAGGACAAAGACCTCTAAACTGAGGCTGGAATTGGATGGTGTTATGGTAGATTCCGTGGGTTCCAACAAAAGCCTCTGAGGAATGAGAAAAATTAGGGTGAGGGGATGGAACTAACAGGAAGAGGACAAAAGAAAAGCAAGTGAATAAAAAGTATACTTTAAAATAGAAAGGGGTTGAATACTGTTTTATTTAGGAAAGGGGTCCTGTGATATACTGTGGAACGTATACTGCTGTCAAACCAGCAGTAATAGTAAAAAGTCCCTGAAGAAATTTGGGCCGATGCTGTCAAACCATTTTAATAAACTTTTAATAAACTTCCTAATCAGCATCCTGAGAATGTTCTCTCCCACATTGCTACTGTGCATGGAGCACCTTTGGCAGAGGAAAGGAAGGGGGAATAAGCTACAAACTGACATTGGTGAATAAACATGTATTTGTTTACAAAAATAAATTAACATTTAAAAGTAGGATCCAATGGGGGAGTATGTCCTTTGGCCCCCACCCCTCTGGACCATGATGCAAATATAGTTCTGCGAATCTATGCTCCAAATGCAGTCTAGCACTGGTTATAGAAGTCCACAGCATTATTACAGCAGTTTATATATCACACACACACACACACACACACACACACACACACACACACACACACACACACACACACACACACACACACGTGTGTGTGTGTGTGTGTGTGTGTGTGTGTGTGTGTGTGTGTGTGTGTGTGTGTGTGTGTGTGTGTGTGTGTGTGTGTATTTTGCTACTAAGAGTAGAATGAGCTGTGTACTGTAACTTTAGTGGGACTTGGATGAATAGAAGATAAGAGGTGAGAAAATAAGACTGTTCCTATATTCTCCATACTCAGGCTTTTGGTTTTCCAAGCTTTCTCTGTCACTTTTAAGATAGACAATATGGAATCAATTCAGGAAGCATGATTGTTTACTCAGTAGAATGCATGTTTCTTCTCAAGTACAAGGCAATATAGCATGATCAACAAACAAGTGAAACCATGTAAAACTCTTTGGCTTATCAGTGCCCTGTTCTTCTAAATATTCTGCATATGTGTTTGAACAGGAACAAGTGCCATTCAAAAATTACAGCCTGTGCTCTCTGGGCTAAACCACATGATGGCATTAAACAAATATGGTGACCCAGGACACACTTATCTTTCAAAAATATGCAGCAGTTGCATATATCTCACTGAAAGCAACAAAATATTTTATAATTATTCACATTGGTGAGTGGGAAATTTTTAGTTTACCTCCTAGTGACAGGTACCTCATGTGGGCTGATCTTTGTCCTGCCAAGAAGGTGTGCTTTCAGCAACAAAAGATCTGGATGATGTTCACACATATAACCCTAGAGCTACTACTATGACCTGCTTTAGGGAGGGGCCATAGCTTATAGCTATAAGTTCCTGAGAGTCCACTCCTTAATTGTCACTTAAGGTTTTCCTCTGAGGCATTTGTAGGAGAAAACATTCTTTGCCTACGATTTCTTGAAATTATAGATGTGTGTATATGTATTGCACATGTATTTAATAACCAACTGATCAGCAGCAAACAAACTGTCATAAGCAGACAAAAGAGGGGGGAAAGAACACTCAGCAGAGAGGCGGGGTTCTCTTTGAATTCACAAGCAGCACAGAATGATTTGTTATTGCTGGACAGACTGACAGTCACCCAGCCCACAAACAGCATGCAAGGTTGCAAATAAAACTCCCCTTGGTATTATGTGTCAATTTATGATGACCCTTTGAATGAGACCTCCAAAATATCCTGTCCTCAACAGCTCTGCTCTCGACAAGAATGGATGGATGGATAGGATAATGTAGGATAGGATAGGATAGGATAGGATAGGACAGGATAGATAGATAGATAGATAGATAGATAGATAGATAGATAGATAGATAGATAGATAGATAGATAGATAGATGATAGATAGATACAGGGCCGGCGCTAGTTTTTTTGCGCCCTAGGTGAGGGGCGGGGGGGCGAGGGGCGGGGGGGGCGGCAGGGGGCGGCAGGGGGCAGCAGATGACGCGGGACGGCAACAGATGTGGGGGTGGAGGGTGATGGGCATGGGGGTGGGCAGCGATGGTCGCAGGGGATGGCGGGCGGGCGGCGGGGGGACAGACGGCAGTGGCCAGCGGTGGGGGGCGGGGGCAGCAGGCTGGCCAGTGCCCCCTCTCCATTTTGGCGCCCTAGGCAACTGCCTAGTTTGCTTTAATGGACCTGCCGGCCCTGGATAGATAGATAGATAGATAGATAGATAGATAGATAGATAGATAGATAGATAGATAGATAGATAGATAGATAGATAGATAGATAGATAGATAGATAGATATCAAAAACAAAAGTGAATCACACAAAGGAAATTCTCCTTCATTGAACCACTCACTTCCTTTACTGAATAAAAAAAAGATACAGAAACCAAAACCAGAAGCAAACAGAAGGCATTGGTTGAATGTATTTCACAATGTCTGTATATATAGGAGAGAGCGAATGTTGGACCTGGATTGATTTCTGTTTGGACTACCAGCCTTTCTCAATGGGAGCCATATGTCCCCCTGGGGCTCTGGCCCATTTAAAGGGGTCCACTGACTGGAAACTCTTTTTCACACCTTGCCTTATAAGGTTTGTTATGGGACTTGTAAAATTGTGATTTGTCCTCTTTTTTTTCATGATTTGTTCATGGCTGTGGCCAAAAGGGGGGGCTCTGAATGGTGGAACCTGACCATGGTTTGCTATTTATTTTTTAAGTCTTGGAAATTAAGTACTTTAGCAACTCACATAGGCAATAGGGCACACTGGGAACCAGCATATATTCCTTATCTTTCTATAGGCCAGTGTTGGCGAAACAATGGCACGGGGGCCAAAGGTGGCACTCAGAGCCCTTTCTGTGGGCACCCAACATTGCCCCTTCATAGCTACCTGTATACCGGTTAAATTACTGTATTGGCACTTTGCAAAAAAGTTAATGGGTTTTGAATTGCAGTTTGGGCACTCGGTCTCTAAAAGGTTCGCCATCAGTGCTATAGGCTAATAATGATAACAGTTCAAGAACTCCCAATAAACAGAACTATTTCACACCATTTTAATATTATTCATGCCTGCCTCGAGTAGAAGAATACCCTTTCTTTCTGTCATATTTCCCCACCCTTACCATTCTGCTCCTTTGGGCACTTCCAGAGTCTTTAGATTGCATTTATAAAAGACAAGCCTACCTCCTCAGTTTCTCTCTATCCCGCCACCTTCACAGGTGTGTCTCAGAAGAACACATGAAAGGGCCTTCTCTGTGGCTGCTGCCAGGCTTTAGAACTCCCTCCCGCTGGAGGCCAGGACGCCCATCTGTGCTGCCTTTCCTGAATGTCAGATGGATGAGGGACTACCTACTATGTGACTTTTATATGGGTTACCATACATGACTGCATTGACTAATTTCATAAGAACACCAGTGTTTCCATGTTTACTTTCCACCCTTCATAATGGATTTTTTTTTCTTTTGCCATGCTCTTTGTAGCTTTAATATTCTAAGATGCCCTTCTAATTCCCTGTTCTTAATTTGAATATGTCTTAAATGTTCTGGGCTGTATATTGTCCATTATTGTAAGCCACCTTGGGTCGTTTTCCAAGGAGAAAGGTGAGCCTCCTGGGTGCGGTGGTTAAATGCCTGCACTGCAGGTAAAACTGTGCTCAGGACCTGGGGGTTCAATCCCAGGTGGCCAGCTAATGGTTGACTCAGCCTTCTATCCTTCCGAGGTCGGTAAAATGAGTACCCAGCTGGGGGGGCAATGTGTACCCTGCATACTGTAATGAAACTGTAAACCGCCCAGAGACTACTTCAAGTGGCATGGGGCGGTATATAAGCAGAAGAATTTGCTTTTTGCTTTTAAAAATATTCAAAATAAAATTCAAATAAATAAATAATAAACTCCAGGAGGGAAAGACATTATCTCAAGAGCTCACACACACCCCACGACATGCGTGCAAGTCATGTTCGCTCTTACACGAAATTGTGGGCAGCCCCCCAGTGATTCATGAGGGGGCTTCGGGGCAACGACGTAAACTCACAGGGAATATTATTAATCCTATGTACAGTTAAAACATGACGGTTGTCATAGGTTCAACACGGGCGGAAGGAAGAGTTGCTACGTTATCGTGCCCAGCGCTCTTTTTGCTTCCCTAACTCCCGTTGGCACTTAAATCATTTGGAGACCTTTTGATACAGTAATAGAATTCGCTTACTAAGCGGACCTCCATCGTGAGCCCATCAGCGGTCACGTCTGCGACTCCGCGCAGCCGGGTCGATTGGAAATACAGTGGTACCTCGTATAAAGGAATTAATTCGTTCCAAATGAAATTATGTTAAGCAAATTTTCCTTTATACAAATTCCCATAGGAATGCATTGAAAACAGTGATCCCATTTTTATGTTGTACGGATTCCCCCCATAGGCAATTATGTTAAGCAAATTTCCCCTATCTCCAGACTTTTTTATGTTGTACAAATTTTATGTTATACAATCTGTTTGTTATACAAGGGTCCACTGTACAGTATTTTACAGGGTTGTTTGCATGTGATTTCCTCCGCTGAGAAGTGCACTCACTGCACTGCACTGCAAGCTCCCCTTCCTAAGCCAGCCTGGATCTTTCCGAGGCGGGCTATTTCTGTCCCCGATCGGACCCAGAAAGCGGCGGCGGCGCGTCTTGAAAGCCGATCCTGGGGAATCCCCGCGGCTCCCTCCTCCTCCTCCTCCTCTTCCTCCTCCTCCTCCTCTTCTTCTCGGATCAAAGCCTTCAGGAAGGAAGGCGGGGGCGGCAGGACGAGGAAGAAGAAGGGGAAGGAGGAGGGGGGGATGATGCTAATGGAGAGCATCGTGACACCCCGTTCGAGGCGGAGGCAGGAGGAGGGCGAGGGCTGGTCCTGCGCCCAGGCGGAGGAGCGCGCAGGGGGCGGGCAGGCGGCGAGGAGGAAGGAGGAACCGGGGAGATGACACGGCGCCCGGGATGCGTCTCTTTTGCTGCATGACTCGACGACAACGGCGACGTCAGCAGCGGCGGCGGCGGCGGCAGCAGCAGCGGCAGCTACAGGGGAGCCGCGCCGCGTCCAGACAGACTCCGTTTCCACCGCGCCCGGATTCTGCAGGAGCCGCCCCAGCAGCGCCGGGCTAGTGGGGGAAGCTTGAGCGGACAGCTCAGGGTCACGGCAGCGTCTGGCGCGCCTTCCACGGAGCCAGGAAGAGGAGGAGGACGAAGCGGCCGAGGGCAGTTCTTCGGCGATGGAGGGCAGCCGAGAGAAGCTCCGTCGGGGAGGCTGGTCGGTGACGCGCCGCGCCGGCCGAGCCCCGCTGCCCGAGGCGGGTAAGGCGGCGGAGAGGCGCGCCAAGTTCCCCGCCGCTCCGCGCTCCGCGAAGGGCCGGGGGAAGGTCATGAGCTGAGCCTCCTTCCGGGCTGCTTGCCGCCGCCGCCTCCGCCGCCGCGCCATGGAGAAGGCCGGCTCGTTGCACGCTTCGGTGCCCACGCCGCCGCCGCGCCTCTACCTGCCGCGCAACTTCAGCTGCAGCGCTTGCCTCTACGGGCGCCTGGCCGAGCCCTGCAAGGGAGGCTGCAGCCCGGAGCCCGAGCCGGTGGAGGTGGCGGCCGCGGAGCCGCCGACGGCGCCCATCACCCCGGATGCCGATGCCGACTCGCCGCCTTCCAGCCCGGATGAGGCGGCTGAAGCGCCTCCCTTGCAGCCGGCGACGGTGCCCCCCGGCCCTCGCTCGCCCTCGCCGCCCCTCTCGCCGCCGCTCTCGCCCTCTTCGCGGGGCAGGGAGCCCACAGTGCCGTCGGTGCCGCCCAGCCCGACCCTCCGCCGCCGGGCCAAGTCGCTGCCGACGCCCGGCGAGCGGGGCTTGCGGCCGGCGCTCCAGCAGAGCCCGTCGCGGCGCAAGACGGTGCGCTTCGCCGACTCGCTGGGCTTGGAGCTGATCGCCGTGCGCCACTTCTGCCAAGCCGACGTGCCGCGGGTGCCGCCGGCCGAGCCCGTGGCGGCGCTGGGCGCCTCGCCGCTGATGCTGCTCCGCGCAGCCCCGCTGCCCGCCGCCGCCGCCGCCGATCTGCTGAAGACGCGCAAGCCGCCGGCGCTGGGCGAGCTGGAGCCGGTGCTCTTCGGGCCGCCGGCGCCGGTGCTGGAGCCCCTCTTCCCGCCGCAGCCCGGAGCCAGCGCCGGTTTCGCCGAGCGCGTCCGGCAGGGCAAAGTGAAGCTGGAGTGGGTGCGCCCGGAGGCGTCGGGCTTGCGCGGGGCCGTGCGCGTCCTCAACGTGGCCTACGAGAAGAGCGTCTCCATCCGCTACACGCTCAACCGCTGGGCCAGCTGCAACGAGGTGCCCGCCGCCTACCAGCCGCCGCCCGGCCCGGGATACCCGGCCGACGGCCTGACCGACCGCTTCGCCTTCCATTTGCCCGTCGGCGTGGGCACCACGCTGCTCGAGTTTGCCGTCCGCTACCGGGTGGACGGCGCCGAGTTCTGGGACAACAACGACGGACACAACTACCGGCTGCGCGGGCGGCAGAGGCCCCCAGGCGCCTCCGGACACGAGCCCGACGGCGGTGGCGCCTGGATCCACTTCATCTGACCGGCCCCCGACAGTCCTGCGCCCGGCTCCGTCCCCACATCGCACCCCCCGGGGGCTGCTCCGGCGCTCGGCGCTGATTCCCGGTTTCCTCCTGTTTCGGCTTCGCCGGGATCCAGTGGCCGGCCGTTCCTCGGGTCCTTATGCAGCGGAGAGTTTCTGCAGAAGCAAGCGGAGCTTAGGGCCGGAGAACCAAAACACAGAAGAGAACAAAACACCAGGCTCTGCTTCCTTGAGTGTGTCAGTTGTGCCCGCTGTCCAGAATTTATTTCATTTCGTTTAATGGCTGGTGGATGTTGGAAGCAAAAGATCCTCACCCTTGCGATGTAACCTTTGTTGGATTTGCCTTGATGAGGAGGGCATTGGCGCACGTGTGTCATTCGGTCCTCCTGAGGTTTCATCTCCTCCTCCAGTCCTGGTATGCCAGGTTCCTCCTCCCATCTCAAGTTGTGAGATCAAGCTGTCTTGGGAGGCAGCTTGAAATCCAAGTAGGTTTGACAGGCGCCAGGTCCCTTGAGGTTGCAGGCTTCCTTGTTGTCACAGGTGTCTGGGTTGTACCATTGTAGGCCAAGAAGTGGAGGTGTAAAACTGCCCCTATTAAAAAAAAATGACAACTCCACACACAATAAAAAAAAAATAACCCTGCCAAGGAGCCCTTCTCACTAGCATTCCAGTTTTATTTGTAAAGGGGATTTATTTAAAAAAAAAATCAGTTCCTCTATTTAATCAAATATGGTACAGCCCAGATACTTGGCTTAAATCCAAGTATAAATTTCATTTGGACATTTGAGCGGGCTTTGGTAGTTCATCCACTGTATTCTGAGCACAGTGTCGAGCAGGGGTGTCCAAACTTCGGCCATCCAGATGTTTTGGATCACAACTTCCAGAATTCCAAGCCTAGATTGCAAATGACAAAGGACTGTGAAAGTTGTAGTCCAAAACATCTGGAGGGCCGAAGTTTGGACACCACTAGTGTAGAGTCTTTCCCAGAGCTCTACAGCAGGCCCACCTGCTCTGGGTCTTTACACACACACCCCAGCTGGGTGGTTGTGCATAGAACCCATTGGGTGGGAACCATGACCTCGCTAACCCTCTCCCTGTTTCCCGGCAATAGTTTTTCAACCTTAAATAGATGTCTGTCCCTAAAAATGGAAAGGGAAAAAGAGGGGGGTTGGGAATGAATGTACTTTTAATGGAATTAATGTACACAGAGCACTTTATATGGGGGGAGTCCCTCTGAAGCATGGCAAAGGGGGGATGTTGAGGAAAGGGGCAAGCCGAGTGGCTGAGAGAAGCTGATGCTGAAATTCTGGATCTCAGCAGCTGTAGTCTTCTCAGTTGCTAGGACCAGGCGGATCATGGGGATGTTTTCCCTTGAAAGTCTTGTATGTTTGTGCCTGAAAAGTAACTAGAGAGGTTTCTTTGGGCCTTTTTACACGACCCCTAAGATCCGCTGGTCCCTTAAATTCGGACCAGAGATCTTGAGGGTTCGTTGCTGTTCCTCCGTCCCCACCTGCTCTGCACTTCTTTGTTCTGTCTGCGTGAGGGGAGGGAGGAAAAAAAGCCTTAGACAGGGACAAAAGAATGCATTCTTACCTCCTGTGCTGGTGGAGGTTGCTCCGACCTCCGTTTACTTCCTGGTTCCTCTTTAAGGGGCGGAGGCAAAAGAAAAACAACAGAAAGAAGCGAGGAGAACTCAGGCACTCTCAGCATCAAATATTTTTCACCATCAAAAAGCAGGTACAAGAAAAGTGCGCTGGGTCGCGCTAAAGTGGGCGGGGTCGCACTTAATTGTCTGCAAACTCCAGAGCTGGTGGGTAAACATTTTTAAGGTCCGGAGCTTGCAGCCATTTGCGACGGAGCTTAGGGGTCGTGTATAAACGCCCTTTGATGGTTTCAGAAGAACTAAGTGAAGTGCATTCCCTCGGCCTTCTCTTAAGTAAGTCTGGACCATGAGACCTCTCTTAGTATTCTCACGGGTATTTTCTGCAGCTCTTCACTCGGCTGCCTCTTGAGTTTTAAGATGTTCCTTGTTTATTAGACACCACCAGATCATGTTTTCAAACTTGTGCATCTCCAAGTTAAATACAGATGGTTACTATTTTATATTTGGAGAATACTTGTGGGAAGGGAGGGCAGATGTTCCTTCAAGCTTCCTCCCAAGTACCAGCATGCAGACCAAGTTTTGGGAAGGTCCTGTGTTGTAATACCTTATGAGCTCCAGTGGCTTTCTTACGTTGTGAGTTCCTTCCCCTTCCCCTCCCCTTATAGTCGTTAATGAAGCATCTGCTTCAAGTATAAGAATTATAGGATGCTTGGCCAAGCTCCAACCAAGAGAAAGCAGTGTAAACCTGCAGCTGCTTGGCATAGCCATGTATTTAGAGCTCAGCTGCCCAGAGGGAAGGCGTCTGTCAGTTTTGGGAGCAAGAATCAAATGTTCTGCCATCAGTTTTGGAGAGGAACGCATAGCTGTTTCTAAACTAGGTTGTGTTCATTCAGTATGTGTACATAACTGAATTGAGGAAGCATCTTCAGCTGTGGTCTCAAAGGGACCAAGTTGTGTGTCAAGCTACAATGCAACTCATGTTTTGCTAGGAATTAAAAACCAAAGTTACCCATCCAAAATCTAATCAGTCACTTCCTGTCAACACTCGTCACCAGGAATTTGATCCTGGCACCTAGGAAATGGAATTCTTCATAGGGACATCTTCAGATTGGCACAGAACAGTTCTCAATACATTGTCTCTGCTTCTGAAACATTTTCCCCAGATCATTTTCTGGATCTGTGGGTTCGAAATGCAACTTCAGCTGAGCTTCAGGTGTCCACTTGGGCTGTGTGTTTATTTTTCATGTATCTTGAAGTATATCGGAGATTTCTCTTGCTGGGGAGTCTGTTGTGGGCTGAGCTGCTGTGGGCTGCGAACCGTTACTGAATTATTATTATGGAATGTCTCCGGATAGCACCATGTTCTGTTTTGAAGGGAACACAGTTGGTTCTGCACGTAAAGTGTAGCCATAAAATATATGAGTACAGTACTTGAAAAAAAAAGCTGAGGGAAAGGGAAGGAAAACCTTAAGTTTATTTTTTTTCTTGACAGAAGTCTTATAAAATACCAGTTACTCACATTCCGGCAGATCTTTGGCAGTTAGTGCAAAGAGTTGTTTGTTTTGATTTTCAGATTTGTGGAGAGATGCTTAGAAGAGCAGTTTGCATGGAGTTTTCCGATATTTTCTATTTTTTAGTCTTGCAAACAAGAAAGTCAGTGCATAAGTAAAGCAGGCTTTTCTTAAACTACAGGAAAACAGAACTTCCTGATTAGAGCTGTCCAACAGTGGAATATGCTGCCACAAAGGAGGGTGGCGGAGTCTTGTTCTTTGGAGGTTTTTAAGCACAGGCTGGATGGCCATCTGTTGGAAATACTGTGATGGGGGTTCCTGCATGGCAGGGGTTTGGACTGGATGACTCTTGAGGTCTCCTTCAACTTTATGATTCTATGATTCTTTTATCCAAGCCATGTCTTATCAGAGATAGGACTAGCCAAAATCTTGCTTTCACAAATGGGATTGCCCACTTACCTACACAAGGTGGATCACGTACTTAACTAAGAAAAAGAGGCCTTATCTTAATCCTGAATCAAGTACATTTCCAAATGGGGATCTAGAATCCTTGCAGATATTCGGGCTGCTACAGTGGACTTGCTTTGTTAGGCTTTTTCCTTGATATGCTAGAAATAAGGAAGCCCTTTCCTCCAAGGAGGAGTCCAAAAGAGCCTGGGTCAGAGAAGGTACCTGGTGTAAAACAACACAGACCACTGGGAGAAATATGTGCTGCCCCTGTGAAATGGGTGTGACATTACAGTGAAACTGGGAGGAGAACTCTCCAGCAGATTGTGGTCTGGATCATTTTGTTTTTATTGAGTAATTATATATATAACCCTTTGGCGCCTTAATACAAGAGAATAACATTAATGGAAATGATTTTTAAAGCACTTTTCAAAAGGGATATCTAGAGTTATACAAACCGTCTCAAGTTCTGTTTGGGGAGGTGGGGGCTGGAACGCAGCAGTGCGTACGCTGTGGCTCTTCAGCCACATCTTGGATGTAGATGCAGACATATTTTAGCCTTCAACCAACTCTGTGCAACTTTTGAGCCAGCTGTCACCATGCCTGGTGACCGGAAAGGTAATGACTGGGTAATGCTTCCATTTTTGGCCCTCCATATGTTTTGGTTTACAATATGCACCCCCAATCCCAGCGTGATGAATTGGGTGGCTCTCTGGGAGTTGTAGTCCAAAGCATTTGGTAGATCATAGTGCCCCCACCAGCACCTTAAGCTCTAATGATAAACAAATGGGTAAAGTCTCCGAATCCCCAATGCTGTTGACTTTAAAATTCATGTTTGAATGAATACTGCCTATTCCTATTGGGACCAGGAAGTCCTTGAATTTTATGTGGAAAAGGAGGACATTTATTTACATGGCACTGTTTTGCTGTAAGATTATGGAGGATGATGTTTTTATTTGTGATTGTGACAAGCAAAATATTGTACAGCATTTTAGCTTAAGCCTGGCTGTGTTGCCAGAGCTATTTAGAAACCAATCGTCTTTGCTTTGGGATTGTATTACCTTTGTCAGGAAGTCTCAGTGCATGCGTTTATAGTGGATGTATCATAAAGAATTATAGCATTGCATTAGTCTATGAATAACCAGAAAACGCTATTTACGGATTGTGCTGCTGTATAGGAAGGTCTGGTTTATTTTCAGTGGGTATCCTTGTGCTAGGCTTGCAGGTTTTTGAGTTTTGTGTCTGTGCCTTGGGTGGCAGCTCCTCAGGAAGAAATTAGCAGTCCTTGAAATGAAAATAACCAGAGGTTCTAGGCAGAATGCTCCCAGCGGATTCCCTCTCTGAATGCATTCACCTCCATTGTTTTGATGCTACTGGCTGCAGCTGATTCCATTACATTATTCTCTGGATCCAAGCTCGTATGACCTCCTAGATCAGGGTTAGGGTTAGGGTTAGGATTAGGGTTAGGATTAGGGCAACCCTAGGACAACCTTGGGTCCCTAGATATCATCAGACTACAACTCCCAGAAATCCTGGCCAGCACAGTTAGTAATAAAGGCTTCTGAGATGGCTTTTAGTCCAAGATCATCTGGGGACCCAAGACTGAGAACCAAAGTCCTATGGAAGGTCTTGATGAAGTTATGTCCATCCTCTCCATTTCCGATATGTCTCAGTTTTATGGAAGTGCCTATGAGCAAGAGGTACCCCCAGAGAGGCAGAGGAACAACACTGAGAGGTAACAGTGAGCCCTTTATTGGCATCCTCCACTGGAAATAGCACCATCTGTTGGAGAGTTTTGAACTTCAGGTTAAATCCTGTCCACTGCAGTGTCTCTAAGCCACTTACAGTGGTGGCGCACCTCTGTCACTCCAGAAATTTTGGACCACAGCTCCCAGAATTCCAAGGCTGTATTGCCAGTGACAAAGGACTCTGGGAGTTGTGGTCCTAAACATCTGGAGGGCCAAAGGTTTGCCACCACTTCCTGAGAAGATTCTGGCAAAAGGGAGTGGGCTTGTGTGCGCAAGCAGGTCCAGAAAGTTGTGAGATGTGACTCATAACCCAGCAGTGGCAAAACCATAAGTATTCATTGTAACACAAGTGAGGCTAATTGCTCTTCTTTCACTTGCCGGGTCATCAGCTCAAGAAGTCGCAGGGCACTGACCTTGGGGCAGGTCTTTGTTAAGTGACCTCGTAGGGTTTCTGTGGTCCACTGCTCGGTGGCAGGCACAGGCTTAAACCTTATGTATAAACATGTTCAGGGCTGAGGTCTGAGTGTGTAAATTGCAGCCAGTGTTTTTCTAAGCAGATATATTGAAATCTACTAATGATAATTGCTCGCTGGTATATCTGTGTAGATACTGTGAGGAAACTGCAACAGGAACCCTCTCTTAGTCAGTGGATCCATCTTCTCTTTGTTGTGACCAAATCTTAGAGGTTTGTTTTCCTCTATAATGACTTCCTGGTTGCTGGCTGAGTGTCAGGGAGCAACATGAAAGAAAAGAATTTGTATGCATAATTTTGTTGAAATTCAGATCTATTTTGGTATTGCTAAAAAAAAAAAAGTTTCTTCAGGCAGGAAGCACTGTTCACATGGATTTTATATATATCAAATTTTGTCACATCCAAAAAAGCAGGTACCAGAACACCAGCCTGAGTGATGATGAGTGAGACCTCTTAACTCCGGAGCTGGTGGGTAAACAAAATCTCCGGACTTGCAGATTTCCCCGGAGTTTAGGGGAAGAAAACGCCACTTAACATCCATCTTCTCTTTGTTGTGGTTAAATAGCGTTTGTTTATAATATAATGACTGCAGAGACTGAGTGTCACAGCAGCAACATGATCTAGTCTTTGTATGCATAATTTTATTGAAATAGTCTATTTTGGTATTGCTAAGAGTTCTGTTTATTCAGGCAGGAAGCACTGTTCACATGCGCAACTGATATGAAGTTAGATGCTTAGCATAATTTATTATTACCATACACTGTGATAGATAAATGAGCTGGAATTAGATTAGTCTTGCCCACAGAGCAGCTAGTAGCACTTTTGTATATATTGAGAGCTTTTTTTTTAAAAAAAAAAAAAAGAGCCAAGCTTGAATTTTGCTATTGTGACTTCAGAGTGAATTGATCTTCCTTGTGTACAAATGTGTACAGAAACCACATAAAGTTAAGATCCTATATATTGCCAAGGTAGTGTATTTTATATGCATATGTATACATTCCACTGGGAAGCATGGGTGTTTTAAAATGCAATATATATATTTTTAGAGAAACTGCTTGCTACCTTTGTGTCTTTATGTGTACACAAAACCAGCATGGCCCACTGTCCCTTCCGAGTGACATTCGACCGGTTTTCTCCAAAGCAATATATTAGATCCAAGGTTCCTAGCCTTGGGTAGCCCAGGTGTTCTTGGATTACAGCTCCCAGAAGCCTTCACCATTGGATGAACTGGCAGGTGTTTCTTGGAGTTGCAGTCCAAGAACACCTGGATTCCCAAGGATTGGGAACCGCTGTTTTAGAGCGCTGGTTTAAAGCTGGTATCAGGATCTTAAGAAGGAAACACTGAGCTTCATTGGAATTGAAAGTTTTCCAGTGAGAAGTTTGTAATGTGAGACTAAAAAGAAATGATAAGAGTCAGCTTGCTGTCTATTGCTTCTCTCCACTTGCGGTGTAAATCTTGGAGGAAGGTTGAAGGAATGTCGGGTGTGTTGGCCTGGGCCCTGGGATGCTGTGGTTAACAGAAGACTTCCTGGATGGTCACCTTAGCAGGCATGTACAAACTTCAGCCCTGCAGATGTTTTGGTTCACAACTCTCACAGTCCTTTGCCATTGTTAATCTAAGCTTAGAATTCTGGGAGTTGTGGTCCAAAACATCAGGAGGCCTGAAGTTTTGACCATGCCTGCCTTACTGCCACCTGCCTCGTGGCACAGTGGTTAAACAGCAGTTCTGCGATCAAGACTGTCCTGATGACTGAGTTCAATCCTGAGCTCAGGCAGCTGGCATGAGGTTGACTCGGCCTTACTTTCTTCTGGGATCAGTAAATTGAATACCCAGATCACTTGGAGGGGGGGAGGAAGGGGAGGCAGCTGCATGTGTAGTCTGCACAATTAAATGGTAAATTTGCCCAGAGAGTGGTCAAATGGGGCAGTATACAGTGGTGCCTCGGATAACGACGGTAATTCGTTCTCCGAGATTAGTTGTTATCCGAAACATGTTGTTATCCGAAATGCGGTTTCCCATAGGAATGAACGGGAAACCATTTAATCTGTTCTGGAGCCTAGGGAAAAGGCACAGACACCTGGTTTTTTTGCTCAAAACTCTTTATAAAGTGCACTTTAAAAGTACAGATGTACTGCCACCCGAGATAACTCTTTTTTACTGATGCATGCTGGAAATTCGTTATCTGAGGCAGTCCATAGGGAAAAATTTGTTATCCAAGGCAGCCCATAGGAAAATTCGTTATCCGAGGCAGACCTATAGCTAGAAATTGTGATCCGTTATCCAAGGCAGCCCATAGGGAAAAATCGTTATCAGAGGCAGTCCTATATCCGGAAATTTGAAGTTGTTATCCGAATTATTCGTTATCCGGGGCAGTCGTTATCCGAGGTACCACTGTATAAGCAATGCACTTTGCTAAGCAGCACGCATAGGTCTGTTCAGGTGTGCAAAGCTCACTGGATGAGCGGGTTGGTTCCTTTTCTCCCATATGAACATGTTGCTTTTCTTCTCAGAATGGAAGCGGCCGACGGCCACAGAAAAGATGTAGTTTTATGCCACGTGCCACGTTCCCTGAAATGTGCAGTGTGCCGCTCAGTTCCTTTGGGTGGTATAGAGAACCATTCTCTAGAGCTCTTGACAAGCCTGGTGCTGAGGAAGCACCGTGACCTGTTCCTTTTCAAACTAATTGTAACATCATCCCAGGAGCATTGTTCTAAAATGAGTGATTAAAGCAGAGGAGAAGCCTCCATAAGCTGGCTGTAATCATCATGCTATTTAACATAAGCCGCTCTTCATTCAGTTGAGAGCTGTATAAAAGGGATTGCTGCTGATTTGTTGACTACTAACAGGATCGGTTCTTTGCATATAAATCACCACATGAACAAAACGCGTGTTCATGCATAACAGAGTTCTTTAGCAGAAGCACAGGATAATGAAAGTTTGCAGGCAACACGAGATCCTTCTCAAACAGATATGAAGGTGCCTTCCAAAGATATATAATCACTGCATGTGTTCCTTAAATCGTTGTCCTTAAATGTGTTTTATGACTTCTACTTCTGGGTGGAGTTTACATCAGGAGTATAGACATTGGACTAGCCACGTTCTACCGCTCTGTCCCCCTGCTGTGAGAAAAATGTATAGATTCTTGGGAAACCGAGTCAGCACTTTGAAAAACACCCTGCCGGGGTGTACCACTTTGATTTTTATTGTCGTAAAAGGTATTGCTTTGAAATGTTGTGTCTCTGTGCGTCAATATTAACCACATTGGTACATAATAGTGTAGAAGAGAATAACATGCCCCCATACTGTAGATCACAGTGTAACCTATACAGTATATTTTTGCAATTCTTATACAGGTCAAGTACCACACATAGAGATGTAATCAAATTCTAGTTTTTTAAAAGGGATTATTTTATGCAAGTGTATCTGATGATTTGAATGTGTGTTACGTTTAATGCTGCATTGGCAATCCTTGATGGGTTCTATCTCTCTTGCACATGTTTATGCATTCACAAAAACAGAACGGTTCCTAGCAGACATTGCTTTTATGTTTTTTTAAAAAAATAATATGCACGTCTGTTTAGCAAAACTTGAATACGTTTGTGATGTACATGTTCTTAGTGTGCCATTGGTGTATTGTATGAAAAGTTGAGTCCTGGGGCCACAGAGGCCAAAGCAGATGTGGTACATCTAGCACGGTTCTTATGAGCTCTTTCAGGAAAAAAAAAACTTTAATTATTAGAACAGTTTCGTCCACAGTACATAAAAACAAGAGTTTTCTCATCGACTTAAGAATTAGTATGCAAAACAAGTACCTGTATTTGGAGTAACACACACACACACACACACACACACACACACACACACACACACACACACACACACACACACACACACACACACACACACACACACACACACACACACACACAAAAGCAAGCAATTCCAAAGAGTAACCCTTCTAAGCAACCCTTTCTTCAATAAATATGAACTGTGATGCTTTGGAACGCCTGGAGTTTGCTCTGTTTAGCATAGAATACCGAGCATATCCAGGAATAAAATGTATATTTTGCCAGGGATTCTTCTATGCAAGATTGTTGACTGCCATTTTTCCTTTCCTTTCCTTTTCAACAAGAGCACACTTCCTTTTCAGTACTCTTAAGGCTTTGGCCCTGCGTGCGCATACTTAGCAGCGGGGCCTGTTGAATAAAGTAGGGCTTCTTTTTGGTGTAACTGCGCAGTTGATTTCTGTTGCAGGAGCAGAAATCGTGAACTTTGGACGTTCAGCTCCAATTCCCATTGGCCCTAGTCAACGCAGCTGGTGGTCAGGGATAATGGGAGTTGTAACGGATCGCAATCTGAACAGCTACAGGTTCCTCAACCCACCCCTTTTGTTAGGCATGCACTTAAGTCATTGCCATTGAGTTTGGGAAGTCTTACCTTGTATTGGTCCATGCCTTCCATTCTGCGTGTGTCTCCACTGAGTTTCTCTCCACCAAAGGGCCCACCGAGGGCAAGAGCCGTGCGATCAGGAGGCCACTGAAAACAAAATAGCGTTTTGGGAAAGCTAGGTTGGGCACTTTCTCTGCCATGAGAAAGACATCGTTGTGACTACAGTTCTTGCCTTTTCAATGTGAGTTTTTAGTGCAATTATACTGTACATCTGAACTGGATAGTACTAATGTTTGAGAGAGGATGTTTGGGAATTATCCACTGCTTCAGCAATGACTGAACAGATTGGTTTAATTGTCTTTCTTAGACCAAAGGTGTGCGGGGTGTGTTTGTGTGCGTGTGTGCTGTTTTTCTTGTTTTCCTTTTAGCCAAATTGGCTCTGAAGATCCACCCTATGGTTACTGCACCATATTTGGTAGAAAAGAAAGGATTTGCAACTAAAATTCCTAAGAAAGACAGTACTCCGGAGCCCATTTGCAGTAAACCCTATGGAATTTAGCAGAACAGACCAAGGAGGGCAAAACACTGGGTGACAAAACATTGTTTTACACATGCATATTTTACACACGCATGCACTGCAGTCCCAGGTTCAGGACTGTGTTCCACATTTTGGAAAGGTTTAAACCATCTTCCTTGATCTCCCGCCTTTCTAATGTATCGGGATTGTGCTTCCCAAATCCATCTGCTAACTGAGTAGTGTGGTGTGTGAGTTGTAGTCCCATACATTTTGTTTGGGAAGGCTGGTATAAGCCAAACATCATGCTAGTTCAAATCATGTCTCTCACTAAGCATTAAGACTGCAGTCTTAAGATTACACAGGAAAGCATTGTGATGGATGCATCACCAGATTTACTAATGCTTCAAAAATAGAGCTTCGTTAGCACCACGACCCTGTAATAATGTTACTTTTTGTTATTTATTTCTGCGCACTTTGACTTGATTCAAAGTTAATGCCTAACTACTGTCCAGATTATGTTATGTTTGTACTTCAGACATTGCTTGGTTTGCAGTTCTAATTAAATTAGTTCCCAACTTATTTATTCTGTAAAAGAATTCATATAAGTTTATATTAATGGCTTTTTGGTTTTTCTGAAGCCAGTGAATACAAATGTAATATATATCTTGCCTTATGACATGACATTGTCTCATCTACCTAAAAAGTTACTCACTCACTGGTGGCATTACTGTGGTGAAAAATATGATGTATTTTAATACTTGTTATTGTTATTAAATTCAAATGGTGCAAAACAGTCTGTGTTGAGAAAAAAATAATTGTTCTGCCCTAAATCCAATTGCTGGTCTTAGCTAGAGAAGATCCAATAAATCATTTACCCAGTAATAAGTCAACATATATGAATTTATTGAATCAGTGTGTCTACTCTCATTGGAACAGGAGACAGATATCTAGTCTCATGCACTCCCGGACGCATCTCGTGGGGCCACTGTGAGATACAGGAAGCTGGACTAGATGGGCCTTTGGCCTGATCCAGCATGGCTCTTCTTATGTTATTATGTTAACCATGAACTGGATTAATCCCACAATCTAGTTTGTTAAAGGTAAAAACAAAAGAACATAAGAAGAGCCATGCTGGATTAGGCCAAAGGCCCATCTAGTCCAGCTTCCTGTATCTCACAGTGGCCCCATCAAATGCCTCTGGGAGTGCACGAGACTAGATCTCTCTCTCCTGATCCCACTCCCCTGCATCTGGCCCTTGAAGTGCCCTAGTTTTAAGCCTGGAGATTACACATCTCCGGCATTGTTTGTAACCTGTGGTGAACTTTTCCTCCAGGAATCTGTCCAATCCCCCTTTGAAGGCATCCAGGCTAGATGCCATCACCACATGCTGGGTAAAAAAAAATTTCTTTTGTCTGTTCTTATTCTCCCAGCCCTCAATTTGAGTGTATGTCCCCCTAGTTCTGGTATTTTGTGAGAGGGACAAGAGTGTCCCTCTATCCACTTTACTCATGCCCTGCATTATTTTGTATGTCTCAATCATATCCCCCTCAGGCGCCTTTTTTCCAGACTAAAGAGCCCCAAATGTTTTAGCCTTTCCTCATAAGGGAGTTCCCCCAGCCCAGTAATCATTTTAGTCGCTCTCTTCTGGACCTTTTCCAGTTCCACTATGTCTTTTTTGAGATGTGGTGACCAGAACTGTACACAATACTCCAGGTGTGACCTTACTATCTTTTTGTACAATGGCATTATAATTTGGGCTGTTTTATTTTCAATCCCCTTTTTGATAATATCTAGAATGGAATTGGCCTTCTTCACCTCTGCCATACACTGGGTAGACACCTTCATTGAGCTGTCCACAATCTACATTGAGATGTTATTATTTGAGATACCCCACATCTCTATAGAAATATCAAGACACTCAACAAATGTATGATTCGATCACACACCAGTTTTATGTATGATATGCATTGTTTTCTGATTGTAATTTCAGTCCTTTTTGGCTTTTCTTGTTGACCGTGTTTAGTATTTTGTTCCCACCATAAACAAACATTTCAGCATTTGTAAAAAAGGGTAATATCTGCTTGGTATCAAGAGAAGCTGGGTTGTACAATCATGCAAATTTGCATCAGAGCTGAGACAGGTGACAAAATGCTACAGTGTGGAGTGACCATGATCAGCGTGTCAGCGAACCATACCTTTCTTTAGAATATTCCATTTCTTTTCTTTTCTTCTTCCCTTGATTTTTCTACCCCATTTGCTTCACTTCACAAGCAATCACCTTTCAACTTGCCTTACTGTAAGGCACACCGTCCAGTGATGAATCACTGTCCCAACAACTGAAGACCAGAGTTTCCTGTGTGCTGTGTGCTGTGTCATTACAGTTGTCGTGACCAACTCTTCATGACTCCATGTCCATGGACTTTTCTTGGCAGGAATACTGGAGTGGTTTGCCAGTTCCTACTCCAGGCACCTACAGCACCTGGTATTCCTTGGTGGTCTCCCATCCAAATACTAACCAAGGCCAACCCTGCTTAGTTTCTGAAATCAGGTGATATTGGATGTGCTTAAGTAAAGGTAAAGTTTCCCCGCTGCACATGCGTGCTAGAGGTGGTGCTCATCTCCATTTTCAAGCCAAAGAGCAGGTGTTGTGCAAGGCCGTTGCCATGTGGCCGGCATGGCTGAACACATTTCTGCGCATGGAACACTGTTTACCTTCCCGCTTATTTATGGCGGGACCTATTTATCTACTTGCATTTGAACTGCTAGATTGGCAGGAGCCGGAGTTAACAGCAGGAGCTCAATCTGCTGCGTGGCATCTGGGATTTGAACCGCTGAGCTGCTGACTTTGCAGCCAACAATTTCAGCGCTCTAGCCCTCTGAGCCACCACGCCCTAGAGTTGACCTCAAAAGCTTCCTCTGATGGACCGCTGACTCTTCGGTCATCAATCTGAAGTGGACATAGGCAAACTAGGCCTTTCCCAGTTGTTGGACTACAACTCCCATCAACCCTGGCCAGTGAAACCAGTGTTGAGGAGGAGCACTTGGAGTCACTGCCCCACATCTGCAATATGTCCCCCCTCCAACTTAAATGGTGGTTCACACCAGCCATCCTTGAGCATCCGAAGTATTGTTCAAGCTGTTCCACAGATAATTGACTCCTGCTTCAAGCTGCCTCTGCTTTCTCTGTTTAAACAACACAGCAGTTGGAAAGTAGGGTGGGTTTCATCTAGTTGTCCCCTTAGCAGAGGGGAGTGCAATGTACACTTTTTCCAGAGGAGGTTGGTGGGAGCGATACTGGGAGTGACAGTTCAGGTGTGCTTTACCCAGACCAACTGTACAAGTAGGAGGCTGAGAAGACACCTGTGAGAATTCATGCAAGTGCTGCTCCATGTCGTGGGAACCAGTAAGATGGCACCACCACCCTGCTGATCCCATACAAACTCTGCTAGGGGGAGTTTATCTGTGAAATTCCAAAACCTATGGTGAGCAGTGCACCAAGGCTGGGGTACAAGGCTGTGAGTCTTGGTGAGGGTGGGGGCCCGAGGGAGCCTTCCATCTAATGATCGTGCCCAGAGCCAGCTTTCTACAACATGGTGTCGTCCAAATGTTGAGACCATGGCTGTCACCCGCACCAGCCAGTAGAGCCGATGGTCAAGGATTGAGGAAATGGTTTAAAGCAGTGGTTCTCAACCTGTGGGTCTCCAGATGTTCCTGGACTGCAACTCCCAGAAGTCTTCATCACCTGCTGAACTGGCCAGGATTTTTGGGAGTTGCTGTCCAGGAACATCTGGGGACCCACAGGTTGAGAACCACTGATTTAAAGCATCCAGGGGACCCTTAGTTGAGGGATAGTACTTCACCAATATCTTCCGTGACCTTGAGATTCCACTTGTAACCCCCGCAACACCCACACACAAAGCAAGAAAAAAAACTATCTCTTGCCTTTCCCTCAATAAAACATCATCATCATCATCATCATCATCATCATCATCATCATCACCATCATCATCATCAACAACAACAACAACAACAACAACAACAACAACAAATCTTTAATGCTTCTTTGCAGTCAGGCTGGTTCCTTACCTGGCTGCCAGCATGGCATAAATAACCTTTCCTGTGTTCACATACCTTTTGCAGTATATTTTGGGGCTATAATGCTCCATTCCCCTGCTGAGCTCTGCATCCTTGTTTGTAAAATGAGCACCACTCCTTCCTTATAGAATAAGGGAGGCATGTTTCTGCATTAACATAACACACATTATGCTGACATAATAGGATACAGAATCTAGGCTTTTTTAAAAAAGCTTTTAAAATGCGAGGACATTCATCCTGAAGTTGCACCCTGTGATTTCTCTTCGGTTAGGCCTGGCTCTTTCTGCTTTGCAAAAACATCCTCAACAACTGCACTGGGGATGAATCATAGCGACTGAATTTTGCCAAGAGGAACATTCGAGATAATTTTGGAGAGGCCCTTTTTGAGAGAATCACCTCTGGCCATTGCAAAGGACCGTTGTTTTTGTAAGGGTCAACAAGATGGAATAATTTCCCCCCTAGGTAAAGGGATGTGTGTATTTATATTTAGGTTAAGCTCCCTTTGTGTTCAAGCTGCTTACTAGTTTTGTGGCCAAGATGGTGTGTTCCCTCCATCTCTTGCACATTTGGGCTGCCGTCCCGTACATTTCTGAATTCGATGATTGCGTCCCATAGGGATCTAGTGCTGTCTTTAAGCATGCACACGACTGTGAATGCTGTGTTTCCGTCTGCTCATAAGCCTCTCAAGACCAACAAGATGTGATTTGGAAAGGAGAAATTAAAAGCCTTTTCAGACTTGGTTGTCCAATAGAGATCAAAGGCGGTCTTCCCTCTTTTTTCAAAGTTCCATTCATGATTTCCCCTCCCCTTGCAATGTGGAAGCGAGGAGGGGATGTATCATTGCAGATTCATTGAGGTGATATCAAGTGGGATGGAAAGGCCTCTTTGGACACAGACATAAATGAAAAATTAGGCTACTACTACATGGCTTTCAGTAGGACCACACTGTTGGGTCTGGCAGGTTTTGCTCCCTGAAAGCTGACCATGGGACTGCACACATGACTGAGCAATCCTGAGGACAGCAGGACATTTAGGAAAGCAGAACAAACCATCTGTCACAAAGAGCTCAGTTTAGCAAAGAGGAACAGCCAAGGTACTTAGGAAGAACAACCGCAAGACCTGCTGTTGCAGCATCTGCCATTGAAGGTTCTTGCTCACTCGGCCTATATTGGTTCTTACCAAGTTCTCAGTTTTTGATTAAACCCCTCTAGCTGCCTGGCAGAAATGTAGGGACTTCCAGAACAGAATAGCTTCAAAGTTCACCAGATTAGCCCACCCCTTTTCGCATTAAGAAGGTACTTCCTGTCCCTCTGAGACATTAGTGGGTGAATGTCCGTGGAGATTCTCAGTCATCCAGGTAAGGTTATCTGGGAGCTGAGTCATGGGAACTGTGCTTCCCTTCTTTCTCCTGCTAATCTTTCGGATTAGTAGGAGAAAGAATAATATGTTTCATTATAGGTGAGCAAACTGACAAACGAGGCTGGTTTTCAGCAAACACTTCAACAGCCTGGGGGGGGGCAAGCACTGAGTGGACAGCCTGGGCTTTCTTTGAATTCAGAGGCAGGAGAAAACTATTGGTTAATGCTGAAAAGACTGACAGTCACCCCAGCCTAAGATAGCCTCTCCTAGCCAAACCTACTAATAAGGCCGCATGCAAGGTTGCAAAAACTCCCAACCATGTTAGAGCCAGTCCGGTTTACAAGCACTCTTGTGGTCACATTTGCTAACACACTAGTAGAATACGGAAGGAGCCAGTCAATGCCTAAAAAGACACATCACATCCAGAGAGAGTGATCCAGCTCCTCCTCCTCTGGAAGTTTTATCTTGAAGTTGTGTGTGTGTTGTGTCGTTACAGTTGTGACCGACTCTACGTGACTCCATGTCCATGGAGTTTTCTTGGCAGGAGTACTGGAGTGGCTTGCCAGTTCCTACTCCAGATCTTGAAGTTAGCTTCTTTCCTTGGAGGGGAGAGGGACCCAGCAGTGACTCGCTGTATCTTTTAGGTACCTGCTATCTTGAAGTTAGCAGGTACCTAAAAGATACAGCGAGTCACTGCTGGGTCCCTCTCCCCTCCAAGGAAAGAAGCCATAAATCCCTGCAGGCAACTCTGGAGCGCCCCAAAACAGGCGTTGCCTTCAATCTGGCCTGAATTCTTTGCACCCAAATTACAAAAGGCAAAAGAAATTCAATTTTGTATTCTTGAAGGCTTTCACAGCTGGGATCTGATGGCTGTTGTGGGTTTTTCGGGCTGTTTGGCCATGTTCTGGAAGTTTTTCTTCCTGATGTTTCACCAGTCTCTGTGGCCGGCATCTTCAGAGGGCAGAGAGAACTCCCAGTTCCTTGAGATCCTTGCCCTCTGAAAATGCCAGCCACAGAGTCTGGGGAAATGTCAGGGAGAAAAAAATTCCAGACCACGGCCAAACAGCCTGAAATACCCAAAAGAGCCAAAATTGATTTTCTTTGTGAACCTGCAATCTTGTTCTGTGCAGGACAATGACAATAAAGATTTCTCTATCTATCTTGCTTTTGTCTCCCTTGGAAGCTGCAGAGATTTGACCTGAGGCTGCATCTT
Source organism: Phrynocephalus forsythii (assembly GCA_029282475.1). Lineage (NCBI taxonomy): Eukaryota > Metazoa > Chordata > Lepidosauria > Squamata > Agamidae > Phrynocephalus > Phrynocephalus forsythii. Next base: position 19,819,295 of record JAPFRF010000013.1, read on the forward strand.
CTCAAATTAGACATCTTCACCAGAGGAACATCTGATGCCATTAACACCATATAATGGTTATTTTGTCCAGTCCAGAGGATACTCCAGGCAAAAACAGTGGCTGCAGTCAGATAGCCCAAACCAAGAAGAGTCAGTTGAAAGCATTGTGGTTCCTTTCAAAACCCTCATAAAAATATAATCCACTCAGCAGGGACAGGTATTCTTTTTCAACTCCTGTTCCTCTTTCTTTTATGATGGCAATAAAAGATTACATTTCTACATTGCTTCCTCTACCTGGACATATAAGGAAACAACGTGCATCAAATAAATGTGCAAAAGGAATACCGGGAGAACAAACCTGGGAGTTTTCCAAGGCCTTAGGACCATCTGGAGAATTTTTGCTGTCTGCGATGAAGACTAAGTTGGCGACCTCTCCATTCTATATAAGTTACTCTGCCGAACGGTCAGCTTGGCCCTTCCGGTATACCTAGAATCATAGACTCCTAGAGTTGGAGAAGACCATAAGGGGCATCCAGTCCAACCCCCTGCCATGCAGGAACACCCATAAACTCAAACCTCTTTGAGTTTAATGCTGGAGGGGATGGGAGCGAGGGGGCTCAACCCTCGACTGTCAGGTGAACCAAAACAGCAGCCTAGGAGCACTCTAGTGCAGTGGTTCTCAACCTGTGGGTCCCCAGATGTTCTGGGACTGCAACTCCCAGAAACCCCTTCCAGCACAGTCCAGGAACATCTGGGGACCCACAGGTTGAGAACCACTGCTCTAGTGGAACAACAGAATGGGAAAATAGGCGGTTACTTCACGTCCTACCTTCTTCCGCGATTACGTTTGTACTGTGACAGCGTTGTTCGCAGTCATGTGGTCTTGTCCCTGTTCAGTCCCTGTTTCTGTTTACTCATGGTCGTGGTAACTTGTCTCGTGACAAGTGTTACTTCACAGCCTTGTTTCATGACAAGATCTGCTTTTTTGAAGAAGAAGAAACATAAAAATAAAGGGCGCACCACACCCCCTGTGCTTCGTCTATTTGAAATGTCAATCCACAGCACTCAAAACTACAAGAGAAATGGACGGACACATGTTCATGAGTGGAAGATTGCCTTCCTTGCGTGACAGTTGTTACCTCACAGGACCTTGTCCCAGAACAGGAACAGAGATAAAATAATTCCCCAGCACAGGGGCAGGTAAGGCTTGTCACGCTCTGTTCCCGGTTCCAGGGGCGTGATCGAGACAACTTTTTGCTGTCACGCTATGGAAGTGAAGTAAGGTTTTTTTTTTGTACTGGTCCCAAGCGGGACAGCAAGGAGGGACGAACGGGACATGAAGTAACCACCACAGTTAAAGGGGGTGGGGGGTGGGGAGTTCCACAGCCAGTCCAAGCATTTGGCTGCCTAAGACAAAAGTGCAATTTTATTTATTTATTAGACTTTTATACTGCCCATCTGACAGCAGCCAGGGTCACAAGAATTACAAAGGTAACAAAAGATTCATAAAATGCAACACATAATTCCCATAGGTCTGATACAATAAATATAAAATAATGCCAATATATTGCATAAATAATAATCATGGACATTTAAACTCACACAATGCAGTAAAATTATTGTTTTTGGTGGGCAGTCTAAAATGAAGGGTATTATTTAATGGATGTTATTCTAGTGCAGTGATGGTGAACCTTTTAGAAACCGAGTGCCCAAACTGCGATTCAAAACCCACTAATTTTTCACAAAGTGCCAATACAGCAATTTAACCTAAGTACAGGTGGCTGTGAAGGGGCAATGTCGGATGCCCACAGAAAGGGCTCCTAGTGCCACCTTTGGCACCTGTGCCATAGGTTCGCCAACACTGCACTAGTGGGTGAATGCTGGCATGAGGTTTCATGCTGAGGGAATGAATGTCTGTTTAAAGAGCCAGGTTTTGAATGGTCTTTTAAAGGCAGCCCAGGAGGGGGTCAGGCACAGATTGGGTGGAAGGTTATTATTTTATTTTATTTTATTTTGAATATTTTTACCCCACCTTTCTCTTTGGAAAAGGTTATACCACCAAATGACATTGGTCTCAGCCTCCCATCCTCACCAGCTTCATGGGAGTCCTGACAGAAGAGTGATCCTGCCCCCAGCACCTCCCTGCCCCAGATGTATGGACTGAAATACAAATAAAATAAAAGCTATGTGGCTAATTTTTCCAGGATCAATTAAGGTATCATTTTGCTTAATTTTTTCAACACTCTTCTTTGAAAAGGCAGTGTACTGTAGCAAAACATTTATCTTTCTGTTCAGATAACATATTTTACTCATCCTGTTATTTAGGCTTCTAGGGCCATTTCCAGGAGGCAGGGCTTGTGCTTGGTGGGAGATTTCTTAAATAGCAGGATTCGTCAAGAAAAAAACATCACTTTTAGGTGGAAGATTTTAAGAAAACAGGCTTTCTGTCAGGGCATAAGTGGTTCTGTTTCCGAAATGTTGGTGCACTTTGCCGCAGTAGGAAATGTATCATCATCTACCTTGCTGCTTGGTGTAGCCCTTAAATAAAGCATGAACCAATGAAGCACAAATCATGTCGGCAGATCATGGTGAGTCTGTGATATGGAGTGTAATTGCTACTCTTCTCCACTTCCAGCCCATTCTGGCTTAACCTCAACACTAGTGCAAGAAAACCATTTTTGAAGCCAGGAAGATCAAGGATATTAAAGTTATTAAGTTTGTGTTAAGCCCAAACGAAACACTTTTCCAGCTCAGCACAATGAAAATCAGTATACTCGGTGCTACATCCAAGCACTGACGCTTGTTCTGCACATAAATCATTCTTCAATTCTTTCTTTGGCTCAGAGCTCGGAAATAACTAACTACAAAACAATGCTGTTGTTCTGTGCCATCACTGACTCATGGTGACCCTCTTAGCATTTTCAAGGCATGTGAGAGGTTCAATTAACAGTTTATTACACATACAGCATGACTCCCTCCCCCTACTCCCTCCTCCATCAGCTTCCCCAGCCAAATCTCCAGATTTGAACCCAGAACTTTTGAGTTCTAGTCTCGTACTCTACCTATTACAACCATACCGTGCAGAGAAGCAGCTGTACTAGTCAGTCTCAGCATGCTGGAAAAACTAAACATGAGGAGTAAGATGAGGAAGAGTTTTAAAAAGAAGTAGTATAAGATATCATGGTACTTTCAAGACTAACACATCTGTTTTCCTGTGAGTGCTCATAGATCAAAATCACCCCTTCAGAAACTACACAGAAGTTGTCTGCTGAAACCAAGTTATTAATCTTTCAAGTGCTATGGTGTTCTTTCCATGTTTCCATTCTCTCTAATTTTGCTAACCTCAACTCCTTCCTGAGATCTGTTATTACAAGGTAATGGTTAATTGCAACTAATTCCTTGTCCCAGTGACGCCTGCTGTTCAACCACAGAACACTTTCTGTTTCTTGACAAGAATACGCAAGCTTGTTTCTTGCACACATTGACACTCCCTTAGAAAGATCGCCTGTTCTTTCCCTGCTGACCTGCAGCCATTTTCTGGAGCAGTTTCTCTGAGATAAGCTTTATCCTGAGAGGAAACATTGATTCTGAGAGGAATAAGGCAGCAACCAATGTGTAGCCTGCATACTGTATTAAAACTGTAAACTACCCAGAGACTACTTGAAGTAGTATGGGGCGGTATATAAGCAGAACACTTTGCTTTATTTTATTATGTCTGTGGAGATTCTCAGTCGTCCAGGTGAGTTTATCTGGAAATTGAGTCATGGCTACTGGACTTCTTTTTTGAGAGATAGAAATGTTTCGCTGTTCATCAAAACAGCTTCAAACACAACATTTGAGAGGCTGTTGGACATATGATTTGGATTATTCTTTTCTCCACACCATTACTCATGGGCTATGAGGAGAACTGGCCATATCATTAGGCGAGCTGAGGCAGCTGCCTCAGACATCAAATGTGGGGCACAATGAAAAAAATATACTGTACATTTTAGTTATTCGGTGTGTTGTTACTGGATTGTTACTGCCGGGTTGGGCTTTTTCCTCTGGCATTTTTACTTGTGGCATTTTCTGCTTCAGGTGCCAAAACAAGTTGATCCTCTTGAGCTCGACTCGGTTCTCTGTGCCATTTTTTAATTTCACCTCAGGCTGCAAATTGTTTGGGTCAACCTTGTTCCTAAACAGGAAGTTCCACTCTGCTTCAGCTTCTGTTTTGCCTCTCTTTAATAGCATCAGAGGCGGTGTGACACTGATCACACAGGTGTGACTAGAGTGGGTCAGGCCCCTGGCTGCAGGGCCAGAGTTGGAGGGTTTGATTCACCCCGTGCCCCCTTGACACAGTGGTGGCACTCCAGATGTTTTGGACCACAACTCCCAGAATTCCAAGCCTGTACAGTATTGCCTATCACAAAGGACTGTGGGAGTTGTGCTCCAAAACATCTGGAGTGCCAAAGGTTCGCCACCACTATTTATGGGGTTCCGGCCAGCTCTGCAGTTCAATGATGATGGTGGTGGTTTTTCCTGCTAGATTTTGAGAGCAAGCTTTCAGAGTAGAGATCGTTTTCCACTTGAGCATGGCATGCGGAGAAGTTAATTTAAACAATATGAAGCTTATTGATTTTTTAATGGTATTTTCCTCTTAAAATATTCATTAAGCTTTTCGCATTGAACTGCTCATTGCACTGTTTATAGGTTTTGCATTAATTGTTGATACATTATTATACTTTGGACATTATGTTGATGCAGCTATACTGATTATTGTATTGAGTCAAGTGCTGTTGGTATTAGTGACAAAACAGTATTAGTGTCAAACGTTGGATGCAACACAAGGCTAGGGAGAGAACTCAGGTGTGTGGGGATGTCAGCTGAATCTGGGGGTTAGCAGAATTTTACAATTTTTAAAAAAGATTGAAGGGGCTAGATTAGTTCTCTTAGAATAGACACCCCCCAAAAAAAAAATAGAGGGAAATTGGATGTGTTTATTTATCATGAAATATTATTAGCTGAGGAAAGAAAAGCTGTTAGTTGAGGGACCAAATGAGAGGTCCTCAGGACCCATCAGGGTTAAAAATATATACTGTACTCTCTGGTGACAGAAAAATGAGAGGCTTCAGGACTGGTGTCCTTTCTCCAGGAATCTGGGGTGTGCCTGACAGCTCAGCATCAGAAAATTGGGGTGGGAAAGGAGGCGTCAAAAAGAAGTGTAGTGATGGCTGCTTTTAATGCCATTGTTTGTGATGATGAAATGCATTTGACAATCATTCCCCGGCTGCCCAGGCAGGTTTGTTTGGACCTATCTTCCTCTGAGGATCTGCACAGCTCCTCCTGACTCAGTCCATATGTCTAGGGCAGACAGGTCAGTGGGGTGGTATCAGGAGACAGATATCTAGTCTCGTGCGCTCCCAGAGATATCTGGTGGGGCCACTGTGAGACACAGGAAGCTGGACTAGAAGGGCCTTTGGCCTGGTCCAGCAGGGCTCTTCTTTTGTTCTTATGAAGTGGGGCTGGGAAGTCTTATGAACACCTGTTCAGGCACTAAACAAACTAACACGAACCGCCAAACAGATGCTTCGTGTCCATCTTTTCTCTTCACTGCAAGAGGAGTCTGCTAACTTCGAAGGAAAATCATCAGAATGATGTTACTGCTCTCTTCCCACACGGGCCAAGGAAAATCTAGATCGGCCACTGGCCTTTGTCCAGTGGACTCTTGCTGTCCATTCAGAAAATATGAGCTCTTATGTCAGCTGCTTGAGGGGCTGCTGGATCTCCCTTCTGCCTTTCTCCGGCTGGCGTGCAGGGTTGTGCCAGGTCAGGCTAGACTTCCTGTCCTTTAAATGCCACTTTTGATTACTCCGCTGCCATGGTGCTGTAGAGATGGGAATCCGAGACTACAGCAAATCCCAGTCTCTTGGAGGATGAAAAGTGAAAGAGAACCGTTTATCTCCTGCCCCTCAGCTGACCTAGAGGCGCCAGGAAGGGAAGAGGAAGCTGCCCTTGTCACTCATCCTGTGATAATGACAGGGCGATAGGCAGCCTTCCACAGCTCTGTCAACAAAGCTGCTACAGTAATTGGCTTACTGCTAATTTGATTGGACACAGGGAAGGTGAGCTGACACTCTCCGTGACCCCAAGAACATGTTGGGTGTGAAAGGGCACGATTCACCCAGCTCCATGTTTTCCATGGCTTCAGAGACTAGCACTCGGAGCAATGGTTTCAAACTACAGGAAAAGAGATTCCATTTGGACATTAGGAAGAACTTCATGACGGTTAGAGAACTTCGGCAGTGGAATATGCGGCCACAAAGGAGGGTGGTGGAGTCTCCTTCTTTGGAGGTTTTTAAGCAGAGGCTGGATGGCCATCTGTCAGGAGTACTGTGATGGGGTTCCTGCATGGCAGGGGGTTGGACTGGATGGCCCTTGAGGTCCTTTCCAACTCTATGATTCTATGATTCCAGCCACGCTGCCTCTTCTCATCTGGTTTCTCAGAAAGATTTGTGGCCATGAGGTGAGTGTTCAGTCCTACTGGCTGCTTCAGTGACTCATTTTTCTTTACCTTCTTTGCCCCGGGAGCCAGGGTTTGCTTTCTGGCCAAGACAATTCTGCAGTTGTTTCGCAGCTGAAAGGAGCACAGCAAGACCCAAATCTTTTGCTGCTTTGCTCCAATGAGGTAGAGCCCCATCCATGCCACATGAAAAATCTAGCAGAGCCTATTGGATCCTGCTTCAAAACTCATGACAGCATCTTCCACCTCACCTGAAAGCAGAAGGCTAGCTTAGAGGAGCAACAGGATGCTGCCAGGTCTCTCCTCCATCATTCCTGCCACGGAGCTTCTGCTGCCGGAGAAGATTGCCTGATTTTTCCTAATGGTAGGGTTGGCCTGGACAACGAAGCCTTGAGTTGTGTACCCCACCCTCTGACTTATGGTTACTCTTTCCGGGGTTTTCTAGGTAGAGAGCAATCTGAAGCCTACAAGACCATTAAAGATAGGCTACTGGACATTGAATGGCAAGATTTGTGCAGTGAAGCCAACACCATACACTCCCCCCTTCAATTTAACATCCCAGTTTGCCCTGGGACACCAGCCTTTTTTCTCACCCACCTGAGATGCCCAGAGGCTCGTAGAGCTTCCTCACTTGCTAGATGAAAGCCTTTTCCATCTGCTTTGTTGCCTGGCTGGTTTGGTGGAAACCCCTATTCTCAGAGGATCTGTCCATGTCAAACCAACTGGGTAGAAACACTCGAACATATTTTTTTCTACTGTCCACTTCATGATACACTCCGTAAGAAATATCTCTCCTCAGTCCTTGGCGGGATGCAGGGGTGGGAAGACTCAACTAGGCTTAAGTTTCTTCTTTCTACGCATGTCACCTTCTTTCTGGAGGAGGTGGCAGCTTTTGCTTCCAGAATTTTAGCAGCTCGTAGCCCTGGGCTCTCCTCTCCTCCCTCTTCTGTTCTCACTATTAGTTGCTTATATCAGAACGATTAGCTGTTTGTTTCCGGTTTTCCTTTTGAACTGTACTATCAACATCACTTTGCCAACTAAGGTCAGGATAGTCAAAGCTATGGTTTTCCCAGTAGTGATGTATGGAAGTGAAAGGTGGACTATAAAGAAGGCTGGTCGCCGCAGAATTGATGCTTTTGAGCTATGGTGCCGGAGGAGAGTCTTGAGAGTCCCCTGGACTGCAGGGAGATCAAACCTATCCACCCTGAAAGAAATCAACCCCAAATGTTCACTGGAAGGACAGATTTTGAAGCTGAGGCTGCAGTACTTTGGCCACCTCATGAGGAGAGAGGAGTCCTTGGAAAAGTCCCTGATGTTGGGAAAGATGGAAGGCAAAAGGAAAAGGGGATGGGAGATAATGAGATGGTTGGAAGGTGTCATCGATGCAACCAATATGGATTTGACAAAACTCTGGGAGGCAGTGGAGGATAGGAAGGCCTGGTGAGCTCTGGTCCATGGAGTCACGAAGAGTTGGACACGACTGAACAACTGAACAACAACAACATCAACTTGTTTGTTGTTTTAGTGCCAATAAAGGTTTCTTGAACTTGAAGCATTTGGTATTGGGTAACCCTTCTGATTTTCCAGGGCCAGCTCTGGGACTGTGCTGCTCGCCCAAGGCTTCTCTCAGGAGGCACCATGTGGGAATTGAACTCCCAACCCCGGACTCCAAATCAAAACATGGACAGATTTTGGGCTGTGCAATACAATCCAGCCGTCACTGTTAAATAGTGTTTCTAGGTTTCCATCCAGCTCAAGGGCTGTATATTTTCATGTTTTAAAATTCAGCACAAGGAAATGCAGCTGTTTCGTTTCAGGCCCGTAAAAGCGGCTTTTGCAACAATGCTTTTAATTGCAGTGAGCTGCTGGATACCGAAACTGAATATATATATATCCATGCCTGAAATGTTTACATTTGAATCTGGAAGGAGCACCACACACACACACACACACACACACACACACACACACACACACACACACACACACACTGTACAGCATGCTCCCTGGGAACCCATTTGGAAATAATGGTTCTGTCAGCTGTGTTTGTCATTTTCCCAGCGGGCTGCACCAAATGCTTGCAGCTGGTTGGAAATTAAGGTTAAGAAAAAGAAAGAGGACAGGCTTTGTGTTTCTTCTGACTGTGTGCACAGTGGGCCCTGGCTACCCATCAGAGGGGCCTAAACTGAAGCATGGTTTACTAGAAAGAGGACCAAGTGGGTCCAAGTGCAAATCAAAAAGCAAAAAAAGCAAAGTGTTCTGCTTATATACCCCCTATACCACTTCAAGTAGTTTCTGGGCGGTTAACAGCTTCATTACAGTATGCAGGCTACACATTGCCCCCTCCCCCCATCAGGATGGGTACTCATTTTACCGACCTCAGAAGGATGGAAGGCTGAGTGAACCTTGAGCCTCCTACCTGGGATTGAACCCCAGGTCGTGAGCAGTTTTACATGCAGTACAGGCGTTTAACCACTGCATCACGAGGCTCATCATCAAGCCCAAACTGTCTCTGGATTGCAGCTTTCTGGGTCCTCCAGGGTCTGGAGGGTTGGGTTTTTTTGTTTTTGTTTTTTTGGAGGCAAAAATGATGACCCTGAGCTTGTTCTACTTTGGGGACCTCATGAGAAAACAGGATTCTCTGGAAAAGACAATAATGCTGGGAAAATTTGAAGGCAGCAGGAACAGAAGACCAAATAAGAGATGAGCTGGATCCCTAAAAGAAATTACAGCCTTGGCCCCTAGTGTTGCAATCTGCTGTAACAAATACCTCCCTTGGTGTTTTTAAAATTTATTTATTTATTTATTTATTTATTTATTTATTTATTATATTTATATCCCGCTTATCTACTAGGTACTCTAAGCGGCTTACACAAAGGCTGCAAAGCCAGCAAAACACAATAAAATAATTAGACAAACAAACCTATAAACACCCTAGACACTGTTAAAACCAGATAACACCTCAACTAACGCGCAAATTACGTGGCAAGGTTTTATTCTATCGCCTGGCCTCACGAAAAGGTAGGTTTTCAGCGCCTTTCGAAAGGCCAGCAGGGACTCTGCAGAGCGCACTTCACTGGGGATGGAATTCCAGAGGCTGGGGGCCACCACAGAGAAAGCCCGGGTCCGAGTGCTCCGGGCTTCCCGGGGTGGCGACCCGAAGCAAGTGCGCTCGCGCCTGCCGAACGGGACGGGCCCGCTGAGCGATACGCTTAGTCCCCAAGCCATGGAGGGTTTTATAAACTAAAACCAGGACCTTGAATCTAATCCGGGCTGCAGGGCAAGCCAGTGCAGGCGGGCCAGGACTGGGGTGATGTGGTCACAATGATGACCAACCACCAGCCTGGCCGCCAGTGGACCCGCTGCAAGCGCCGGAGAAGTGAAAAGCCCCATGTAGAGCGCGTTACAGTAGTCCAGCCTCGAGATCACCAGAGCTTGGACCACTGTTCTCAAGGAGCTGTGTCGACGGATCTGGGCGATCCGATTGGAAATAAACCTGGTCACCGACGCCACCTGGTGCTCCATGGCAAGCGCCGGGTCAGGAACACACCCAGATTCCGAAGCTGGAGGGAGACTCCCCCAGACAGGGAAGAGGGCCACCGCTTCCGTCTTCTCGGGGTTGAGCTTAAGCCTGTTCGCCCCGGTCCAGGCCAGTACGGCCTCCAGGCACCCGTCGAGAACTTCCACAGCTTCCACAGCAGAGGTGTTAAAGGAGAGATAGAGCTGCGTGTCATCAGCGTACTGATGACAGCAGACTCCAAAACTCCTGATGACCCCGCCAACGGCCTTACGTAGATGTTAAACAGCATGGGGGACAGAGACGATCCCTGTGGAACCCCACAAGGGAGGATCCAAGGGGCCGATAACTCCCCCATGCTGCACGGTGTGGCCGGCCCTCCAGGAAGGAACGGAGCCAACTGCAGCAGTGCCTCCAATTCCGACCTCAGAGAGCCGGTCCAACAGGATTTGTGGTCGACGGTATCAAAGGCCGCTGACAGATCCAGGAGGACCAACAGGGAAGAGCAACCCCTGTCGGCCGCCCTGAGAAGGTCATCTTGCAGGGCGACCAAAGCTGTTTCGGTACAAACTGAACCCGGACTGGCAAGGATCGAGGCACTGCCGATCCTCCAAGTATGACTGCAGCCGGACCGCCGCCACCCTCAAATATGTGACTTTATGTTGCAACCCAGCAAAAATATGTAACTTTATGTTGCAACCCAGCAAAAAGCATAAGAGGGAGAGGATGCAACTACACTGGAAATAACGTGGCAGTTTGATTCATAGCCTGTTTCATGTTGGAAGCTACAGTCAGTGCAAGCAGATTGGTGTGCTCTGCATTCCAGGCCATAAGTCCCTGCTTCCGCCCTCCCTTCCTCTGGTCCCGCCTCTGCTGATCTGACAGTGAGCTAACAGAGAAGGAAAGATTGGAAACAATAATGATGACCCAGTGATAAGGTGAAAAGCTTTATCTAGTACTAATCTCAAATGTACAGCATATTAAAGAAAAACAATTGGAGGAAAAACAGAGAATAATGCAGGAGGTAATGCTTGTCTGGTCCTGTATATCCCACTCCGACTGCCTACATCACTATAGCACTACTTAAACAGCCACACCCCTATCTTTATAAGAATACATCACAACTAACCAAACCCTGGGTGGGTGTGGTGAAAAAGTAGAAGGCATTGACTTTGTGATCAAATACTAAAAGATTTGTTCTGCTTATAAAACATATGAAATTGAAGTTGTTGGTTTTTTTTTTTTTTTACAAACTGAATGTTGCAAAGGCTGGTTCAAATCAGTCCAGTCCTTAAAAAAATATTATAGATAGATAGACAGATAGATAGAGCCTTAATGCTAATCAGACCTGTTTCCAATCTAGGCACATATGGTACCTGTTGCTTGAGACGGCAACATCGCCCTCTACTGGAAGGTGTGCAACAGTTGCTGTCATGTGTGAGATTTGTGAGATCGGAGATGGTGAAACTTTTAGACCACCGAGTGCCCAAACTGTGATTCAAAACCCACTTTTTTTTTGCAAGGTGCCAATACAACAATTTAACCTGAATACAGGTGGCAGTGAAGGGGTGATGTCGGGTGCCCACAGAAAGGGCTCCGAGTGCCATACTTTGACACCGGTACCATAGGCTCACCAACACCGTCTTAGATTATTGTGTAGCGAGTCTTATTTTTTGTCACTCTCTCCCTGTTGGAATGGCTTCATTTTCCATCTTCCCTCCTCCCTGCTCCTCCCAGTTAGAGCTGTTCAGCAGTGGACTATGCTGCCATGGAGGGTGGTGGAGTCTCCTTCTTTGGAGGTTTTTAAGCAGATGCTGGATGGCCATCTGTCAGAAATACTGTGATGGGGTTCCTGCATGGCAGGGGGTTGGACTGGATGGCCCTTGAGGTCTCTTCCAACTCTGTGCTTCTATGATTTTATGATTCTTCCCCTTTCTTCTCTCCCCCCCCCTTTCCCTCTCTGCAGACAAGTGGGGGCTCCTGGAGGCTGCTGTCTCCAAGCTAAACTGGGTCAACAAGCAAAATAATGCATGCCTCCTGCAGGGCCAGAGAAGTCTGCAAAAGCAATTCAAGGGGAAGCATGGGTTGTTTTCACTAGAAACACTCATGGACAAGGGATTTTTTTCCTGATCCTAACCATGCCATCCCGGTGTGGATGGGCTCTTTGTCGACCTAACTTCACAGGAGTTACTTGCTGCTCCTCTTCTTAAGCATCTTGGCAGAACCAAAAATAGAGAATGTGGATCCTGTGGGTCTCGTCTACCAAAATGGAACCATAAAATCTGAAAAAATATTTGTTGGGCTTGGTAAATCCTTAGGGTTTTAGGTGGTCAAAAAACAACATGGGGAGTAGGGAAAATAAAACCCTAAAGTAGTGGTGGAGAACCCGTGGGGCTCCAGATGTTTTGGACCACAACTCCCACAGTCCTTTGTTATTGGCAATATAGGCTTGGAATGCTGGGAGTTGTGGACCAAAATATCTGGAATGCCAAGGGTTCGCCACCACTGCCCTAAAGCAATGCCGGGTATCCCACAGTCCCTGCAAGGGTGTTTCTGCAGTCCTAGACCAGGCATGTCCAAACTTCAGCCCTCCAGATGTTTTGGACCACAACTCCCACGGTCCTTAGTCATTGGCCATCTAAGCTTACAATTCTGGGAGATGTGGTCCAAAACATCAGGAGAGCTGAAGTTTCGACATGCCTGGCCTAGATCAAAAAACCCTCCCCCTGCCTTGAGAACAAGGGGGAACCTTTCCTGCAGCTGGTAGAATTCTTCCCTACAACAGGATGCTCCACCCACAGATACTTAATTTTGCCAACCAGCAACTTTGTAAAACCTCAAAGTGACCTTCCCATCTTTAGCAGTCAGGCTAGGAAGGGCCAGCAAAGCCTGCGGAGGGTCCAGAAGATGAAACCCATCAGATGGCCCTCCACCAATGCCTTAAAGAGAGAAAACCACAATACCTTGGGAGGTATGGATCACCTTGAGAGGCAGCGAGTGCTCCAACTCTGGAGGGACTGAAGAGAAAACTGGACAGCCATCAGCCAGTTCTGGTTTGATTTGGATTCCTGGCTTGATGGCCTTATAAAAACCCCCCCGCAATGCATGCTAGTCATGTCCGACTCTAGGGGCAGTGCTTATCTCCACATTCAAGCCAAAGAGCCAGTGTTGTGCAAGTCCATGGCCATGCGGCCGGCGTGGCTGCAAGAAAACACTGTTTTACCTTCCTGCTTTTTACGGCGGTACCTATTTATCTATTTGCATTGACATGCTTTCGAACTGCTAGGTTGGCAGGAGCTAGGGTTATCAGCAGGTTATCAGCTCTGCTGCGTGGCACCCAGGATTCGAACCGCCGAGCTGCCGACAGTTTTTGGAAGCCTTAGTCCACTGAGCCACCATGCCCCATTTGATGGCCTTATAGGGCCCTTCCAACTCCACAATTCCAGAATTCCTTCCACCTGTCAGATCAGGTTTGATTTGGATTTCTGCCTTGGGCAGGGGGTTGGATTCAATGGACTTAAGAGGCCCCTTCCAACTCCATGGTTCTATAAAGTCCCTTAAGAAACCACCCCAGTTCAAGAAAACTCTCAGCCAGGAAGAAGGGACACCGAGTGTCACACACTCCCTTCTAAAACGGAAGCAGGATAGTGAACCCATTTTTGCCTCTCCCTCACTATGGCAGGAAGAGTGTGGGACTTCTCCTTTTCCTGTGCCAAGGGGGAAACTTCACCAGTGTAGACCAACAGGAGTTGGAAAGCCAGTCCACCTGCCCCTGAATGACGTGAGAAAACCCCTGTACTTTCTAGCTCATCCCGCTTCAGCCCTGAAAGTTTGCTGCCCAGGCCATGCAATCAGCTTATCCTACAACTCCTTACAACGGACTCCCCAACAAGGTCCGCCCCATCAAGTTGGACTGGGCCACAATCCCGATTGATCCTAACCTGCAGAGCCATTGATTAACGCTGATTGGATGGTCAGCCGTCAAGTTGGCGAAGGCCACCGTACCCTCTCACAGGAAGTGAGAGGCATGATCCAGGGATCGTGGGCATACCTTAGGTGGATTTTCACTCAACTGCAACCCCTGGAATGGAATGGATTTCCTTTCCTCTCGTGTCCAGTAAAATGAAAGTGTTCTGCTTCTGCTCATATACTGCCCTGCAGCACTTAAAACACTCTCTGGGCGGTTTACAATTTATGCAGGCAACACATCCCACCCCACCCCCTCAGCAAGCTGGGTACTCATTTTACCAACCTCGGAAGGATGGAAGGTTGAGTGAACCTTAAACCGGCTAACTGGGATTGAACCCCAGGTCGTGAACACCGTTTTAGCTGCAGTACCGTGATTAACCACTGTGCCGCTTTCCAAAACAGTTATTCCAAACACCCACCTGCCTAGAGAGGATTAGGCTTTTGCTTTTAACTCAAATACGTCTGGATGAAAGAAACAGAGCAGCATTTTGACTTTCTCAGTCTATCCGGCAGCTGAAGGTATCCTTAAAAAAAAAAAAAAAAAAAAAAAAAAAAAAAAAACAGGGCTGCCTCTGTAATCTGCTAATGCCATTGCAAAACCACTTTGCCTTAATCAGAACCTGCTCCTGCAAACATCAAAATGATGTTGGGTGGGGCATCTTTCACCATGTAAATATTAATCCCATGGAGAGGCTATCAAAGAACACACGCACCCAAAAGGAACAGCAAACACATTTGGTAATGTCAGGATTTTTTATTAACTTCACTTATCTGATCTTTTGCAAAGCAGAGAACCTTATATCTATCCGGGATGGCCAAACCTCCATAGTTTCCACCCTGAAATGCGACATCCACCTCTTCTCTCTAACCACGGCGAACGTTCATTAATTCTCAAGGCAGCAATACAACTTTAATGTTAAAACCTGATGTAAAGCAGAGGGATGGACCAGGGTGGGTGAGGTGAGACATTCGGGGTGTGGAAGGGGGGGGGAGAACCCTGGGAAAGTGACATGCAGAGTTTGTGCTCAAGAATTAAGGCTTGCTGTGCCATTTTACAGTTCTATTTTATCAACATTCAGGTTTCATTTGGAGAGAAAAACTACTCTACTTCTTCAAAGAGTGATATCACACTATTTGCCTTTGTTAGGCTAAAAAAAAAGATTCCTTCAAATCCCACGTAAAAATACTGACTAGAAGAAAGTAGGCAAAAGGATTGGGGCAGAGGTCTTCATTTGCAGCCCCTGACGGGCAGAGACTAACACATTTTTAATAAAAGGCAGTATGTTGCCTTCGATCATTTCCTCAATTGGCTGCTCAGTCAGGGCTTCTGTCCACCACTAATTCAGGGCAATCTACACAGACGTCAAGTGCTTTGCACTGGTTCACTCTCCAACGTTCTGGTCACTCCTCAATGGATTTTATATATTTCTCATATGCATCTTCAGTCATGAGTTCATCAAGTTCTGAAGGGTTGGCCACGGTCATCTTCATCAACCAACCTGTGAAGAAGGAAACCATTATTATTTTTCCCCTCCCCAAATAACGTAGGTCTGCCAAATGCTGCCTCTTAACTCGAGTAAATTCTGTTTAACAAGTGAAAAATCCATCAGAAGAGGGGAAATGTTTCACTGACAAAAGCTGAAGACTGAGGCGACTCCGATTCCGAAAAGGAGACAGTGGCTGAAGAAGCTGACCTTGGAACCAGAAAGTTGTGATTCCAATCTCACCTCTACTGGAAACACCCCAAACGTATACCCTTCAGACATTTTGGACTACAATTCCCATCCTTCGCAGAATCATAAAATAATGGGGTTGGAAGGGGCCTATAAATAAGACCACCGAATCCAACCCCCTCCTCAGTACAGGAACCCAGAACAAAGTAGATTGGACAGATGGGTGTCCCATTTTTCTCTTGAGTGCCTCCAGCATTGGAGCACTCACCACCTCCCAAGGCAAAATAGGATGAAAATCCAAAAGGACCTTGACAGATAAGAGTGCTGGGCCAAAGCTAACGGAATGGGGTTTAACAGAGGAAAATGTAGGTTGGTGCATCTAAGTAAAAAGAATGAATTGCACAGATATAGGATGAGAGAAAATAGTACCTGTGAAAGGGATCTGAGAGTCTTGGTGGACCACAAGTTGAACATGAGTCAGCAGTGTGATGCGGCAGCCAAGAAATCCAATGCGATTCTTGGTTGCATCAACACAAGCATCATGTCTAGATCAAGGGAAGTGATAGTACCACTCTATTCTGCTCTGGTCAGACCCTGCCTGGGGTACTGTGTCCAGTTCTATGCACCTCAATTTAAAAAGGATGTTGACAATCTTGAATGCGTCCAGAGGAGGGCGACCAAAATGACTGAGGGTCTGGAAGAAATGTCTTATGAGGAGCGACTTAGGGAGCTGGGAATGTTTAACCTTACAAAAAGAAGGCTGAGGGGGGATATGATGGCTATGTTTAAATATATGAAAGGATGTCACATTGAAGAAGGGACTGGTGTGTTTTCCATGGCTTCAGAGACTAGGACATGGGGCAATGGTCTCAAACTACAGAAAAAGATATCCGATTTAAACATTAGGAAGAACTTCATGACAGTTAGAGCTGTTTGGCAATGGAATATGCTGCCACAAAGGAGGGTGGTGGAGTCTCCTCCTTTGGAGGTTTTTAAGCAGAGGCTGGATGGCCATCTGTCAGGGGTACTGTGATGGGGGTTCCTGCATGGCAGGGGGTTGGACTAGATGGCCCTTGAAGGTCTTTTCCAACTCTATGATTCTATGATTCAATTGGCTCTATTGTTGTACTGCTCTAACAGTTAAGAAGTCTTTCCTGATCTTCAGCCTAAATCTGGCTTTGTATAACTTGAGCCAACTCTTATGTGTCCTGCATCCTGGGATGACTGAGAACAGATCCTGCCCCTTCTCTGTAAGGCTACCTTTCAAGTATTTAAGAACATAAGAACATAAGAAGAGCCATGCCGGATCAGGCCAAAGGCCCATCTAGTCCAGCTCCCTGTATCTTACAGTGGCCCCACCAAATGCCTCTGGGAGTGCACGAGACTAGATATATGTCTCCTGATACCACTCCCCTGCATCTGGCCCGGTTTTAAGCCTGGAGATTACACATCTCCATCATGGTTTGTCACCTGTGATGTATTTGAAGACTCCTCCCCTCTCTGCCCTCAGTCTTCTTTTCCAAGGCTAAACATGCCCATTGCTTTCAGTCTTTTCCTCCTAAGGCTTGGTTTCCAGCCCCCTGATCGTCCTTGTTGCTCTCCCTTGAACTTGGTCCAATTTGTCAGCCTTCTTCTTGAAGGGTGGTGTGGAATTATAGGCACCAAGGGCTGCCATCCCATTTCTCGGATCTGTTCTCAGAAAGAGGTTTGAGAAGATGCAGGTCCTTACCATCTTGGTAACAGGATTTGTTGACGAGACCGGGAGTATCCGCAAGGGCTGTATTAATTTCTGTTACTTCTCCTGTGATCGGGGAGTAGAGTTCGCTAGCTGCCTTCACGCTTTCCAGTGCACCAAACTCGTCTGGAGAATTTTAGAGAAGGAAACACTTGACATGCACCATTACAGAAGAAAAGAACAGCCCCTTATCCTTTCTACAAGAATTGTTTTTTTAAAAAAAAACACAATAAGGCCTGCATTGAGTTCCACTGTTGGCTTATCCCAATACAGTCACCCACCGCCGATCGCAGGGGTTAGGGACCCACCCCACCCGCGATGCACGAAAATCCGCGATATGTGGAAGCGGGTGGGGTGGGGGCAGGGGGGCGATTGCACGGCGCGCCTGCAGCGGCAGGGGGATCTTACCTCCCCCCGCCGCCGCCTGCCCGCACAGCCCCGAGACTTCTCCAGGGTGCGTGGGAGGGCCGCGCGGAGCGACCGGATCGCTCCCCACCCCCACCCAGCTCTGCAGCCTCCCAGAAGGGGTGGGGAGCACGGAGAGCGATCGGATCGTTCCCCGCCACCCCCCTGCACGGTTCAGAGGCCTCCCAGAAGGGGGGGCAGAGAGCGATCGGATTGCTCCCCACCACCACCACCACCACCCGGCTCGGAGGCCTCCCAGAGGCCTCCCAGAAGAGCGCACTCTCAGGGGGCCCCCTGCCCGAGCGGCCTCCCAGAAGGGGCGGGGGGAATTGAGAGCGATCGGATCGCTCCCGGTGGACCTCCGGCTGGCTCCGAGGCCTCCCAGAGGGGCCTGGGGGCGGCGGAGAGCAATCGCCCCGAGGCTTCTCCGGGGTGCGTGGGAGGGCCGCGCCGAGCAACCCGGCCACCCCCGCCGCCGCCACCCCCCACGGTTCCGGTACTGCGATCCCGCGATGTAGTGGGACCGCAATGCCGGAACTGCGAAATGGCGGCGGGTCACTGTATAGCTTTTCCTCACCTACTGTTCTACTGGAAGGTGCCAAGATGGGAAAGCTAAGCTACCTTGTTGAGAGGCCCCCATTTCAATTCACAGCAGAAAATATTACTTCTCTCTCCCTTCTCCATGGCAGCCAAGAAAACGAAAGATTATGCCAGAGTCCAAGGGGCACGCAACCCATGCTCCAGATTTAAGACCACTCTGGCATCCGTCTCTCAAACAGCGGCCCGACTGGTGCATGACAAGCTTTCAAGAGCGACGGCCGGCTTTCAAAAGCTGTTTGTGCCAAGACTTGGCACAGGTCCCAGAAAGGGTTGCTGTTGTGTGTGTGTTTTTTTTGGGGGGGGGGGGAGCACGACAGCTCTACATTTCAGAGTTAGCAATCTATTTGGCATTCCCCAGCCCTCGAAAAGCACCAATAGCCGCTCTCTGGTCTGCAGTCCAAGAACAGGATTACTGTTTCATTTAAAATTCCTCTGTTGTTTTTGGCCGTCTTGGGAGCGTGTTAGCTGTGAAGAATTAAAATGAAGGTGGAGGGGGAAAACGCTTACCCTGTTTGTTCAACTTTGTTCCAATGTCCGGAAGACTACAATAAACCACATCTCCCAGTGCTTCCTGAAATGAAAGTTCGGGTATCAGCAACAGTGGATGGGACAAAAGACCATTAACAGGTTAAGAATTTAAGCAAGGAGCACACGCACCACACCACAGCTTCCCCATCAGTGAAATGCAAAGAGACATTGTATGACTCCTTTTGCAATTCTTAATACAGTGGACCCTTGTATAACAAACGGCTTTTATAACATAAAATCTGTACAACATAAAAATTCCAGAGATAGGGGAAATTTGCTTAACAGAATCGCCTGTGGGGCAAATCTGTACAACATAAAAATGGGATTACTCTGTTTTCAATGCATCCCTGTGGGAAATTTGTTTAAAGGAAAATTTGCTTAACATAATTTCATTTGGAACGAATTAATTCCTTTATACAAGGTACCACTGTATTCACTTCCATCTACCAAGACTGCATCTGTTCTCTTCTCATTGGTCTTTCAAGACACCTTTAGTCTGGCAAACTACTAACCAGTGCCTTATATGCAATCTCTGGGTTACCATGCTGTCACCTCTCTCTAGACAAGCCATGTCTAGAGCCACTCCTCTGTGTGCCTCTGCAATGACCTTGAAGAATGCATCTTAACTACAGATTCTCTCTCTTTCAATCCATTTCCCCTCCCACAACAAATTTAGAGTAGCTTTGGGCTAGATGGTGCGGTATATAAAACCCAATAAATAAATAAATAAATAAATAAATAAATAAATAAATAAATAAATAAATAAATAAATAAATTAAATTACATATTTTTGCCCCGCCTTTCTTCTTGGGAAGGAACCACAGTGGCTTCCAACACGGAAGGATAACATACCAAGTTGGAGGCAATGAGTGTACAACACTGACCAAGAAACGTTCAAGACAATATTCAAAGCCATGGACAATGAGCGTGAAGAGGCATCTTACATCATGAAAAAGGCAATATTATAGCTAAGAACAACAAGCAAACAAATGAGAAATGGAAAACTAAAAATGGAAAAACACAAGTAGCACTACAAATCCAGTCCAAGCAGTATTGCGTAACAATCCATCTAAAAGTCACACAACAGGTAGTGAGTAACTCAGGGAAAGCTTGCCCAAAGAGAAAGGTGTTTGCCTGCTTACAGAAGGACAGCAAAGATGGAGCCAGTCGGGCCTCCAGCGGGAGGGAGTTGATTTCCTCAGAGAATTACGCCTTGGCAATTGGACTTTCAAAGGAAGGCCACTTCTGGTGACCGTTTACACATCAAAACATGCTAAATACAAAATAAGGAGGTGAGGAAAAGCACATGCTGTGACAAACTGATTCTTTTCATCACATGAGGGATCACCTACAGCAGTGCCACTCTCCCCTGCGCACTCAATCCTGTGGCTCACCCAAACAGGATTTCTGAACATCTGAAGCAACCTGGATGCATACAGCCTGCAGGTGTCTAGTGAAGCAAAAAAATGGAACAAGCACAGCCCTCAGTGGCCCATCATCTTTGATTCACCCACTCCCTCTTATGGGAGGAGTCAAGGCGGCAAAAACTGAACCATGTGTACAATCATTCTAGACTGTGAATGATGAATTAAGGTTCTAAAGCAGTGGTTTAGAAGACCTTGGGTCACCTGGGTGTTCTCGGCTTACAACTTCCACACTAGCTGTGCTGGCCAGAGTTTCAAGGAGTTGTAGTCCAAGAGCACCAGGGAACCACTGCTGTGAAGGATTCTGTTTTATTGGTCCATGTGAATGTAACTACTGACAGGAAGGACCTGGGGGAGGAGAGAGAGAGAGAGAGAGAGAGAGAGAGAGAGACTGACATATTGAACGCCTCTTCTGAATATTACATTTCCAAATAGGGATGGGCATTTCATTTCGGAACCAGTAGGTTACATAACGAACCACGCGAGCCCAGGTGGTCCTCGGAACCAGCTGATACATGTATATCCGATTGCTTTACCTTTCTCTGTCTCACACAGGGTTAAAATCCAACGAGGAAGCATGATGCGACATCCTCTGTGCTAGATCTGTGATGCTGGCCAATCAGGAGCTGTGCAGGGACAGGCATCATCCCGCCTCCCTCTCAGATTGGCCAGCAGCACGAAGCAGGAAAGATGATGTGCTTCCACATTGGATTTTGACCCTGACCGAGACAGAGAAAGGTAAAGCAATTGGATCTGTGTGTATCAGCCGGTTCCGAGGACCACCTGGGCTCGCGTGGTTCGTTTTGTAATTACTGGTTCCGAAACGAAATGCCCATCCCTCCTTCCAACAGAAACACACATTCTTCTGCCAAATGAATGCCAGCCAAATGAGAATGGTGCTTCTCGTTCCATTTAGAAAATTGTACCCTTCAGTCCTTATGGACAGACCCAAAGTGGCTGTGTTGCCTGGTCCACAAAATAAAGCCGTCATAAACAGTGTAGAATAGATCTGTTCTAATATCTTGATGTTCCAAACCCTCGTGAGGTTATTGAGCTGCCACTGTTTAGTTTGCAAATTCTTATCTTCATTAAGTGTTACTCATTCACACAAGGAAGGGACCAGGCACCTGGGAATTTTTACAACCTGGGTCACAAGCAGATTTCGCCCTCATAAAATTGTATTTTACAAGGCAGTATCCACAACAGAAAGCAATAAGGACAGTAAGGCAAGGGACTCGAACAGAAGCAGAAGCCAAGCCAGGGGTAAGAGAGAGCCTGGCTTAAAGCAGCCAGTAACACGATCCAGAATGTTAGGAGTCCAAAGTCCACTGTTGGGCACTGTGTTCAAAACAGGCAATTAGAATAATTATTAGAGCAATAAAGGAAGCGGGGGGGGGGACAAGGACAACAAAAGGTTGAGAAAGCATGCTTTGAAGGACTGTAGCTCGGGGGAAGGGATACTATCAGTACCTGTGCAAAGTTGCTGATTCCTACAGTCCCAATACTGTTTTCAACTGATACCCATTCATGCTTGTCTGTGAACCGCCGGGCTGAAAAGAAAGCAAAGGGGAATTTCAGTGCATTCCGATTTTCTAATCTAAACCAAAAGTTTGTTTGTTTGTTTATTATTAGTCTTTTTTTTTTTACTCACATGCTTCTTCTGCCATTAAAGCAGGGGAAAAGCAAGCAGTGAAAAAAATTCAGCAAGTAACTCATCCCTCCCTCCTACCTGATGTAAGACTCACAGAAAACACCCCACTATTTCTGAGTAAGTAGGCATGCAGGTGATTGTACTGCAAATCTGTGAAACCCAACTTGTCATCATTGAACACTAATTAAAAATAACTGTGTATCATTGACTCAATTCTGACTAATGACAACCCTTTACACACAGGGTTTTCTAAGTGGACCATCCTCAGAAAGGGTGCATCATTCCCTTCTTGCACGAGTGCGCTGGAGCTGTGAAGTTTACCCAAGGCCACACAGGCTGGCTCTTCTGGCATGCAGAATGAGAAATTGAAGCCCAAACCTTTTGCTCCACAGCCAGATTTATTTATTTATTTATTTATTTATTTATTTATTTATTTATTTATTTAACCACTGTACCACGAGAGCCCCGTGGTGCAGTGGTTAAATGCCTGTACTGCAGGTCAAACTGTGCTCATGACCTGGGGTTCAATTCCAGGTAGCAGGCTCAAGGTTTACTCAGCCTTCCATCCTTCCAAGGTCGGTAAAATGAGTACCCAGCTTGCTGGGGGAGGGGGGCAATGTGTAGCCTGCATACTGTAATTACACTGTAAACCGCCCAGAGACTACTTGAAGTGGTATGGGGCGGTATATAAGCAGAACACTTTGCTTTTTGCTTATTTGCGTATTTGTTTGTTTATTTATTTATTTACATTTATAAACTGCCAGACTTTCCCACTGGAAACTCTGGCCGGTGAACAACATAGAAAAATAAATAGGCAGAAATCTGGTTGTTTTGGCGACGTTTCGACGAGGTCTCACTCGTCATCTTCAGGCTGGTGTTCTGGCTTCTTTCTTCTTGAAGCAAAGTGTGGTCTCAGTTGAAGTCCTTCTATAAATACTGCTGGGGGTGTGTGGTTTGCTTGCTTTGTTGCTGATTGCAGGTTCCTTTGTTCCTTTGTTCTTTTGTGATCTGCTGTGTGGCTGAGGCGATCGTTAAGGGATTAACTGCTGATGGCTGTTTAGATGGCTGTTTACATGCTGGTGGGTTAGATGGCTGGTGGGTTCTGGCAGTATCCTGGGCTTTGGTGGAGTGGGGTCCTGTGTCTTGTGAATTCATTTTGGTCTGGCTACGTGTCTGTGGTCTCCCAATGTTTTTTTGGGGTGTGTGAGTGTGCTCCATGTGGTGACTGGAGTGGGGTGCCGCAGTAGATGGTGCAGTCGTGGTTTTGTTATTGGATGGTGGTTTCGTTTCATCTGTGGGAAGGGTCTGGGTTTGTGTTTGGTGTGGATGGAAGGTGGTGGCATCTTGTGTCCTTTTGGACCTGGTGTCAGTCTTTGTGACAGAGGCTCGTCTGTTGACCAGGGCTAGTTTCCAGATGTCAGGCAAGCGGGAGGTGTCATCACGTTTATTCATGTTGTTTGGGTGTTTCTCTATTTCAATGGCTTCCATGATTATTCGACTGTTGAAGTGTTCAGTTTTGGAGATGAGTTTGGTTCTTTCAAAGTCAATTTCATGACCTGTTGTTTTTATGTGCTGGAGGAGAGAGGAAGATTTTTCTTCTTTTTTGACTGCGTTCTTGTGTTCTGCGATGCGTGCGCTTATTCTCCTGTTTGTTTGTCCGATGTATGTGGCTGGACAGACTTTGCATGGTATTTCGTATATATATGCATGTTAGGGTGGATTCGGGTTTCTTCCCGTGTAGAAATCTGGTTGTTTTGGCGACATTTCGACTTCATCTTCAGGCTGGTGTTCTGGCTTCTTTCTTCTTGAAGCAAAGCGTGGTCTCAGTTGAAGTCCTTCTATAAATACTGCTGGGGGGGTGTGGTTTGCTTGCTTTGTTGCTGATTGCAGGTTCCTTTGTTCCTTTGTTCTTTTGTGATCTGCTGTGTGGCTGAGGCGATCGTTAAGGGATTAACTGCTGGTGGCTGTTTAGATGGCTGTTTAGATGCTGGTGGGTTAGATGGCTGGTGGGTTCTGGCAGTATCCTGGGCTTTGGTGGAGTGGGGTCCTGTGTCTTGTGAATTCATTTTGGTCTGGCTACGTGTCTGTGGTCTCCCAATGTTTTTTTGGGGTGTGTGAGTGTGCTCCATGTGGTGACTGGAGTGGGGTGCCGCAGTAGATGGTGCAGTCGTGGTTTTGTTATTGGATGGTGGTTTCGTTTCATCTGTGGGAAGGGTCTGGGTTTGTGTTTGGTGTGGATGGAAGGTGGTGGCATCTTGTGTCCTTTTTGGACCTGGTGTCAGTCTTTGTGACAGAGGCTCGTCTGTTGACCAGGGCTAGTTTCCAGATGTCAGGCAAGCGGGAGGTGTCATTACGTTTATTCATGTTGTTTGGGTGTTTCTCTATTTCAATGGCTTCCATGATTATTCGACTGTTGAAGTGTTCAGTTTTGGAGATGAGTTTGGTTCTTTCAAAGTCAATTTCATGACCTGTTGTTTTTATGTGCTGGAAGAGAGAGGAAGATTTTTCTTCTTTTTTGACTGCGTTCTTGTGTTCTGCGATGCGTGCGCTTATTCTCCTGTTTGTTTGTCCGATGTATGTGGCTGGACAGACTTTGCATGGTATTTCGTAGACTCCTTGGTTTTCTAGCTCAATCTTGTCTTTGGGGTTTCTTAAAATGTTGGCTATTTTTGGTCGGTGCAAAAGGCTGTCTTGATATTGTGTTTGTGGAGAATTTTGCTGATTTTGTCTGTGGTGCCTTTGATGTAAGGGAGGAGGGCGGTGCCGTTGTTCTCTTCTGTTTCTTGGTTCTTGGGGGTGTTTCCTTTTGGATTAGTTTGGTGATGGTGTTTTTTGAATCCGTTCGCAATTAAAACATTCGAGAGAGTGTGTAATTCAGTTTTTAGGTGGTCTTTGTCAGCGAGGCGTTTGGTTCTGGAGATGAGGGTTTTTGCTACGGAGTTGATCTGTGCAGGGTGGTGGTGTGATTGTGCATTTAAGTAGCGGTTTGTATGTGTTTTTTTCTGGTAGATGGTATGTCCTAAGGAGCCGTCGGGTTTTTTGTAGATTAGGACGTCCAGGAAGGGAAGTTGGTTGTTGGCTTCTATTTCCATAGTGAATTGTATTTTGGGGTGTAGGCTGTTGAGATGTGTGAGGAAGTTGTTCAGTTTATCTTTCCCGTGTGGCCAGATAACAAAGGTGTCGTCAACATATCTGAGCCAGAGTTTGGGTTTATGTTCGGACTTCTGTAACGCGTTGGTTTCAAAGTGTTCCATATATAGGTTTGCGATGACCGGTGAGAGGGGTGATCCCATGGGTGCTCCTTCTATCTGTTTGTATCTTTGTCCATTGTGGATGAAGTATGTGTTGGTTAGGCAGTGGTTGGTCAGATCTAGGATGTGTTTGGGGGTTGTATTTGTTGTGGATAGCTGTCAAGGCTTCTTGAATGGGCACTTGTGTGAAGAGCGAAACAACATCGAAGCTCACGAGTAGGTCATTGGGTTGTAGGTCTTGTTTCTTTATAATTTCTATGAAGTGGAACGAGTTTTGTACGTATGAAGTGATGGATTCTGCATAGGGCTGGAGTTGTTTGGCAAGAAATTTGGCGAGGTTTTGTAGAGGTGAGCCTATGGAGCTGACTATGGGTCTGAGAGGTGTTCCTTCTTTGTGAATCTTGGGGAGGCCGTAGAGCTTGGGGCATCTGGATGATTTCTCTCTGGGGATGATGCTTGGCTTGATTTCTTCACTTAAGGGAGAGGCTTTTATTTTGGCTTTGGTGATTTTTTCCAGGTAGGTGGTGGGGTCTGTGTTCAAAGGTATGTAAGCAGGGTCTTGTAGTAGGTTGGATAGTTTGGCTTGGTAGTCGGATGTGTTCATCACCACTGTGGTATTGCCTTTGTCTGCTGGGAGAATGATTATGTTGTTGTCTTTCCTCAGGTTGGAGAGGGCTTTTGTTCTTCTTTGTGTAAATTGCTTCTGGGTGGTTTGCTGGAGCAGAGGACATTGGTGACTTCGAGTCTGATTTTGTTGGCTTCATCTGGGTTGATTTTGGTTAGGCTGGCTTCCACTCCGCATATGATGTTTTCGGTGGGGATGTGTCTGGGGGCGACTGCAAAGTTGAATCCTTTGGAAAGGACTTTGGTCTCTGCGATGGTGAGTGTCCTGTCTGATATGTTGTGAACTGTTTGTTTCATGGGCTGTTGTGGGGGTTGGGCTTCTGGCGTTTTTCCAGTTTGTGGAGTTTGTTGGTGTGTGTGTCTGTCTTGTGGGAGGTCTCTGTTTCAGCTCTCCAGGCGGCAAGTTGCTTGGATTTGTTCCAGAGTGTTGGGTGGATTTTGTTGCTGAGTTTGAGGTGGAGAGTGAGTAGGTCTCTGTTGGTTTGATCTAGTAGGTATCTTTTCCTGTGTAGTTCGCTTCTGATTAGGGCTAGTTCTGTTCTTTTCAGGATCCTTTCGCTGGATGGGGTTTTTGAGTGGAATTTCAGTTGGAAGCTTGTGGGGATCACATTTTTGTCTCGGCAGTTGCGTAGGAATGCAATGTCACATAAGATGGTGGCTCTTCGGACTTCTAGTTTCTCGTAGGTTCTGGTCAGCTGGAAGGTTTCCTCCCGTAGAGGTCGGATATTTGTTTTCGTAGATTTTCACGGGTATAGGTATGCATGTTAGGATGGATTCGGGTTTCTTCCCGTGTAGAAATCTGGTAGTTCTGGCGACGTTTCGACGAGGTCTCACTCGTCATCTTCAGGCTGGTGTTCTGGCTTCTTTCTTCTTGAAGCAAAGCGTGGTCTCAGTTGAAGTCCTTCTATAAATACTGCTGGGGGTGTGGTTTGCTTGCTTTGTTGCTGATTGCAGGTTCCTTTGTTCCTTTGTTCTTTTTGTGATCTGCTGTGTGGCTGAGGCGATCGTTAAGGGATTAACTGCTGGTGGCTGTTTAGATGGCTGTTTAGATGCTGGTGGGTTAGATGGCTGGTGGGTTCTGGCAGTATCCTGGGCTTTGGTGGAGTGGGGTCCTGTGTCTTGTGAATTCATTTTGGTCTGGCTACGTGTCTGTGGTCTCCCAATGTTTTTTTGGGGTGTGTGAGTGTGCTCCATGTGGTGACTGGAGTGGGGTGCCGCAGTAGATGGTGCAGTCGTGGTTTTGTTATTGGATGGTGGTTTCGTTTCATCTGTGGGAAGGGTCTGGGTTTGTGTTTGGTGTGGATGGAAGGTGGTGGCATCTTGTGTCCTTTTGGACCTGGTGTCAGTCTTTGTGACAGAGGCTCGTCTGTTGACCAGGGCTAGTTTCCAGATGTCAGGCAAGCGGGAGGTGTCATCACGTTTAATCATGTTGTTTGGGTGTTTCTCTATTTCAATGGCTTCCATGATTATTCGACTGTTGAAGTGTTCAGTTTTGGAGATGAGTTTGGTTCTTTCAAAGTCAATTTCATGACCTGTTGTTTTTATGTGCCGGCACATAAGTTATGATCCTGAACACCCTTCCTTATATACTTAAGAACATGAGTACAGCCTTGCTGGAACAGACCATAGCACATCCAGTCCAGCATTCTGTCTCACACAGTGGCTCACCATTTGCTTCAGGTGATTCCCAAGCAGATGCCTTCACCTGCTTATGAGATTCCCTGCAAATGACATTGAGAGATATCCTGCCTCTCTCGCCAGCCCAGAGGTTCTCCTTGGGCATCCATAATGATAGACACTGATACCCTTGTTCTCCATGAACTTGTCCAATCCTTTCTTAAAGCTGTAAAAACTGACAGCTGTCACCACTTCTTCTGACAGGGAGTTCAGACCAGTGATCCTCTGGGTGAAAAAGTACTTCGTCTTATTTAGTTGAGATCTAGCACCCATAAGTTTCATGGAGTGCCCCCCAGTTCTAGCGTTGTGCAATAGGGAAAACAGATTTTCCTTATCTACTTTGTCCACACCGTGTATGATTTTATAAACCTCAGTCAGGTCACCTCTTAGGCGCTGTCGTTCAAGACTGAAGAGGCCCAGCTGTTGCAGCCTCTGATGGTGAGGAAGATGTTCCAGTCCCCTAACCATTCTGGTTGCCCTCCTCTGCACTTTTTCCATTTCCATAAGCCTCCTGAAATGGCAAATGCTCGGGCTGCAAGACCATGCAGCAGCAGTGTAGAACCTGCCACTCTTGAGGTAAGGCTTGAGAGCAACTTCCCATCATCATTAGACAGCATGATAATAGAGTCAGGGGCTTGGGGAAGGGAGGGAAGTTTTAAAAAGCCCAGGCTTTTTAAAACCTCCCCCTCAAGCCCCAAGTGCCTTTCAGGGTAGCACTGTACTGCGGTTCCACAATATAGAGGAACTGCAGTATATGAACTGTGAAAGGCAGGGGAGCACTTTAATCGTATTGCCCATTTTTACCAATACACAGGTCAATTGTCCTAAATATTCGATCATTCAATCCCACCTTACTTACAAAAATATTATACAGTCTTTGCACACTACTATTTTATACTCAAGGCTTCTCACTTCCAAATACTCACCAGAACCATGCTAATAAAAACTGTTTGTGTTGTACCTGTATTTGTAGCCACTATTACATAGTCATTAAATTTAAACTTCTCCTCGGTTACTGTCCAGAATTATGCAGAAGTCTTTCTCATCTAATATATTTTTAGAAAAACAGAATCCTAACCATCACCTGCAGGAGTAAAATAGGCTTCCTTGTCTTTCACAATATGTGCATGCACAGTGAAGGAAACTGGATTTAAATTCCTTAAGGCAAAGTATGACACAGTGCAGAATGACTTGAAGAAACAGCTATGAACAATGAATAAGTACTGTACCAGTTAATACAGCTTATTAAAAGCCTGGGGTTTTAAAGATTGGGTACCCAGGAGAAACATGCTGGTTTTCTCTTAGATACTTTTTGTTTGGGTGCTTTGCAAGACGAAAAAGGAGGCCTCAGATTGGAAGGAAAAACACTGTTTTAGGACATCTCTGACCAAGGGTATTTGTTGTTTTAATCAGAGTAGTGGCTATATATTATTATGCAAACACTTTAAAAAGGCTGAATTTTCAGTTGCAACAATTTTCAACTAAGTTGCCATTTTAGTCAGTTTCAGGAAAATGAAAGCAAAAGTACTGTAGCAATTTCAGGACTAGCTAATTTATTACAGCGTGAGTTTTCATGAATTGCAACACAAGGGGATAACAGCAACAACCTCTGAACTGCAGGGCACCCTGAAAGTTCACTCTTAGGAGTACCATCATACTTCTGTGCTTTTGTTGTTAACCAGCAAAGAGTATTATTGAAGTCATTTTTACCACCACATAGAGGAAATAAACTTAAAATCATCCAAATTCACTAGGCGTTTGACAATTGATGGAAATTCTGGGATTATTTAATGGGCGTCCCATCTTTTCTTACAAGTCAAGTCTGCATTTCTAAGACTGAAATCCAATGCAAATTTATTTACTTGTTAGATTTCTATCTCACTTTTCCTGCAGTAAGCACAAAGCTGCACCCAATGAGCTGACTCCTCTCTGACTCCATCCTCCAAACAACCCTGTGAGTTGAGTTATATTTGGGGAAAGGGACCAGCCAAAGATCAGTTTCATGACTTAGGATAAATATGAGGTGAGTTGCGTTGTTTCTGAACCATTGCTTTCAGAAGTCTGTGCTCCTGGGGAATTCTGGGTGATGTAGTTCAAAAGACACAGATCTGCTCACCTCTGGGGTAAATAAATCCCTGGATTGCCCACATCCCAGTCCAACACCGGAAAATACTTCTTTTTTAAAAATCAGAAATCCAATAATCTACCAGCCAGTTATTTTCCTAATAAGATTAAATCAGAGAGTTTAAAGCACTCTAAAAGCAACTTTGAATCAAGTACAAAAGATAGTGAATCATCTCTCATGGATTGGGTCGAAATCCTGACCTTTACCTGGGGGGGAGTGATATTTATTTAACTACGGTACTCACACAGAGATAAAACCTGAATGAAGAAATTCCTTCCAAGGATAGACTTTGGGCTTATTTACATTTATTGCATGTGCCGTTAAACCGCTTATACCTGACCGTTTGCACCTAGGATCATGGCCAATATAGCTGTACAGATAAAAAGGGTGGGTGGGGAAGAGAAGTATCCCATCATTTTGAATATCACAGGTGCATCTGTTGAGAACAAGCCATTGCCATCCTTAAGTTCCTGACCACCTCTCTTCCACCTTTGCCTTCTAAAACAGTATGAAACCACACAAACCTTCCAACCTTTTTTATCTTCTCAACCTGGGATGGGATGGCAT
This sequence comes from Phrynocephalus forsythii, assembly GCA_029282475.1. Taxonomy (NCBI): domain Eukaryota; kingdom Metazoa; phylum Chordata; class Lepidosauria; order Squamata; family Agamidae; genus Phrynocephalus; species Phrynocephalus forsythii. Next base: position 19,849,519 of record JAPFRF010000013.1, read on the forward strand.
CATGCAATGGCAAGTCCGGGTGGTGGTGAAAAATAATGTCCTGTTCTCCGGACTGGTCTATTTCTTCCCCAAAGCTTCTCTTGAACATATAACAACAGCAGACAACCCCGGCAAACTCCATCCTTGCCATTCACTTTTGGACTTGACATCTAAAAGTAACTTTTGGGGTGAAATCTCATCTTTCCATGAACATTGATACACGCCTGATGATTGTCCCGACCCACAAAAGCTCACAGATTGCATGGTTATTTTTCTTTTTCAATAATAATAATAATAATAATAATAATAATAATAATAATAATAATAATAATAATAATAATAATAATAATAATAATAATAATAATAAAGTTTATTTTTATGCCACCTTTCTCCCCAAAGGGACCCAGGGCGGCTTACAATAACAACAAAAGAAAATCAATATAGGCAATTGTATTAAAATATCAAAGTCAATGTTTAAACAACAATAAATACACTATAAAAACAATACCAAAAACAGCAGAAAGCTGCAGAGTTTAAAAGGGCCCCAGCTGCTAAAAACTAAGAATTAAGAAGTTAAAAATAAAGGCTTTATAAAAGGCTGGAGGCTCAGAAAGCTTGCCTAAATAAAAACATCTTAAGGCCTCGCTTAAATGTTTCCAGGGAGGAGACAGTTCTTAGCTCAAAGTGGAGGGAATTCCATAATACCGGTGCCACTACTGAGAAGGCACTGTTTCTTGCCACCGCCCCATGTACCTCCCTGATTGGTGGCACTCGTAGCAGGGCTTTCTGTGATGACCTAAGGGGATGGACTGGATTATATGGAAGGAGATGGTTTCTCAGATATCCTGGTCCCGAGCTGTACAGGGCTTTAAAGGTCATAACCAGCACCTTGAAGTGGCATATAAAGGTGTTGCATTGATCACTTGGGTTTCCTTTTATTTCATTTCAGCTCTCTGGTCAACCCCTCTCAATATGCTCACCCTTCCTGGGTAAAATCCAGAGACAATTCATTTTATGCCAACTCCCAATGAGCTGAATGAAGAATCTGATAGTACCTGGAAGCCTAACCCATTTATAATGCCATTAGATGCCATGGGCCTACAAGCAATGGACTGGAGCCCAAAGCATTATCTTCAATCTGCAGGATATAACTTGAGCATTGACCCGGAGGTGGCAGGATTGCTAAACAATGAAGAATATGACCAGGCACCCAAAGAGAACAAAGGGTCTGGTTCAGAAATGATTAGGTGATCCTCTTCCAACTCCAGAAAATCTTTGCTGGAAATATCAGTGGATATCATCAGTATGTCCCAGCCAAGAAGTGGAGTGGAGGCTGCTCAAAGTCCACCTGCAAGCAAGAAGGCACCTCTTTCAAATTTTGCAAATTGAAAATACAATGGTGCCTCGGTTTAAGCAATGAATTTGTTCTCTGGGCCATTTTGGATTGGGAAAAATTCTTAAACCATAACACGGTTTCCCATAGGAATGCACAGAAAACCAATTAATGTGTTCCGGAGGTCAGAAAAAAAGGCAAACGGGCATACCATTTAGACACACACACCCATTTGCTTCATCATGCAAACATCACACATCAACTTTTAATCCCTAATGGGGGAAAAAACTTAAACTGGGGCATTCCATTGAAAAACATTCTTAAACTGATAAAAACATAAGAACAGCCTTGCTGGAGCAGGCCACAGCACATCCAGTCCAGCATTCTGTCTCACACAGCGGCTCACCATTGGCTTCAGGTTATTCCCAAACAGATGTCTTCACCTGCTTATTCCCTGCAAAATGAGAGATATCCTGCCTATCTCTCCAACCCGGAGGTTGTCTTTAGGCATCCATAATGAGAACCATTGATGCCCTTGTTCTCCATGAACTTGTCCAATCCTTTCTTAAAGCTGTTGCTGACAGCTGTAGCCACTTCTTCTGGCAGGGAGTTCCAGAGACCAGTGATCCTCTGGGTGAAAAAGTACTTTCCAAATCATGCATCCCCCTTTCCAATAATTTCTTAAACTAAGTTTTTCTTTAATCAAGGCATTTTAAAATCAAGGTACCACTGTACTGCCATTATATGCCAAGGACTGCCATCTTGGATTCATGCTTCACACTGTAAAAAAAAATCCTTGTCCTCTTTTTGATCCTCCAGTTTCTGTGCCTATACTTGGTACCTCTAACGCACAGACTTAAGTGGTGCCCAAGAAGGGATAAGTGTTAGTAACTTCTGCCCACCCCCCACACCACCACAGCCACCATCATTTCAGAATAACACCCAAAATCCCCCTTTAGACTCACCAACAACAACCCAATCTTTGTGTGTTGACTGGTGGTCTGGTCAACAGCCAAAGTCATCTGACTGAGTAAAGTTGGTTAAACGTCTCAATGGATTTCTAGTTCCTAGAGCTGATTCAAGTTCAGAACTAGAAGTTCTGTGACCTCCGCGCATGAGACACCACAACTTTATTACCTGCCCACTCTGGGCAGCTAACCACATTCAAAAGACATCACAGAACACAAAAAAAATAAAAATTGAAATGCAAAACACAAACGAACAATAGATCATGATAAAAATAATATACACATATAGTTGACGTGTGAGGGTCCTAGAATACAAACACAATTCCCCTCTTCTCCTCCAATCAGTTTTAAGTTATGCATTGACAAACCCAGGATCAATAACAGGATAAGCAGAAGGTAAATCTTGCTGCATTTATTGCTCCTAATTTTCCCTGTTTCGTCTTTTTTTTTCCCCTAGCTCGGTTTATTTTCGCCCTCTTTATCTTTTTAGAATATTAAATCTGCAAAGAGAGGGGTGGGTGGGAAGGAAGCCTGGCCGATTTCTGGAGAGCAGCTTGCAAGGATCTTGTGAGTCCCTCTTGGATCTTGGATCAGCAGACAGCCTGGCCAGCCCTAGGGCTGACTCCCGAGTAAATGCCTGGAGGAGCCTCTGGGCAACGGGTCTGCCAAGTTCTCAGGAGTTGGGAGCACCAGCGTCGCTTGGAACGCATGGGCCACTTGCTCCAGAGTAGACCTCCCCCCCCCAACACCCAGCTGTGGTGCATAGAGGGAGAGAAGGAAGGCTGCCTGCCTACCAGGATTTAAATGCACGGGGTTCAGAGAAGGAGGGGGGGGGTTTCCTTCCGAGTAGATTTGCTTAACCTTGGCTGGGGAGAAGAAATCGCTTTGGATCGGGTCGGCAGCGGGGTGGGGGTGGGGGTGGCGTCTACCTTCTGAGTCAACCCAGCCCGGCTCGGTTTGGAGAGGCATCAGGTTCCCGGGGCCAAAATGCAACCAAAGGGATCGCCCTCGGGACCGGCAGAGCTCCTGCGCCGGCGGGTCGGGACCCCAGCCTGCTTTTCCCCCAAACCGCCCCTCCCCCACCCCATGCACGGTCCCCTCCCCCTCCCCCCCGTTCTCACCCCCACCCCCATACACACACACACACACATGCCGCCACTCACCGGCGTGGAGGAGCGCGGGGCTGGCGCTCAGGAGCCGGGCTGGGGCGGCCTGGGCGGGAAGGAGCCCGGAGGCGGCGGAGGCCGGGAAGGCGAGACGGGCCCCGCGGAGGAAGCCGCCCGACGCCCTCAGCCCGACCCCCCGGCGCAGCGTTGCTCCGCAAGCCGCCGCGGCTGCCATGGCGGAGGACGCTTCGCGGGGGACGCGGCCGGAGGAGGAGGAGGAGGAGGAGGAGGGAGGAAAGTGGGCGGGGCTTCGTCTCAGGAATGGGCGGCGCTTGGAAGGCGAGGCTTCTTTCAGGAGGAGGAAAGTGGGCGGGGCTTCGTCTCAGGAATGGGCGGCGCTTGGAAGGCGAGGCTTGTTTCAGGAGAGGGCGGTGGAGGAGGGAAAGTGGGCGGGGCTTCGTCTCAGGAATGGGCGGGGCTTGGAAGGCGAGGCTTCTTTCAGGAGAGGGCGGTGGAGGAGGGAAAGTGGGCGGGGCTTCGTCTCAGGAATGGGCGGCGCTTGAAAGGCGAGGCTTGTTTCCGAAGAGGGCGGCGGAGGAGGGAAAGTGGGCGGGGCTTCGCCTCAGGAATGGGCGGGGCCTGGAAGGCGAGGCTTCTTTCAGGAGGACGAGGAAGGGGCGGGGCTACTTTTCAGGAGTGGGCGGGCCTTGGGAGGCGAGGCTTGTTTCAGAAGAGAGCGGTAGAGGAGGAAGGGGCGGGGCTTCGTCTCAGGAGAGGGCGGGGCTTCGTCTCAGAAGAGGGAGCAGGAGGCAGAGCTTCTTTTCAGAAGAGGAAGGAGGAAAAGGACGGGGCATCATTTCAGAAGAGGGCGGTGGAGGAGAAAGGGGGCGGGGTTTCTTTCCAGAACGAGGCGGGGCCTGTCTTGGCCCGCCTTCCGCCTCTCTCTCTCTCTCTCTCTCTCTCTCTCTCGGCGGTGGCGGGGACTTAATGGCGGCCGGGGGGGTCGGGGCCCCGTTGGAAAGGGCTTCTCCCTTACCCGTTTTGGGATTTGGGAAGGGCGGTGGGGAAAGGAGGGATGGGGGAGACCCTCCCTCTTCAGACCTCTTGGTTCCCCAGGTGCCCTTGGACTACAACTCCCAGAAGCCTTCGCCCCTAGCCGCGCTGGCCAGCGTTCGTGGGAGTTGTAGTCCCAAGAGCATTTGGGGACCTCAGGAGTTTGGTTGTTAATATAACACATGGGCTCTGTTTGGGACACCCCTCTTTCGAAGACCTGGCTCTGGAAGCAGCAGCAGCAGCAGGATGGAAGAGAACCTGCGGCCCTGAAAGAAGGGCACTCATTCAAAGATGAGGATGTGCAAGGGGGGGTGTCCAAACTTTGGCCCTCCAGATGTTTTGGTCCACAACTCCCAGAATTCCAAGCATGTATTGCCAGTGACAAAGGACTGTGGGAGTTGTGGTCCCCAAACATCTGGAGTGCTGAAGGTTCGCCACCACTAATTTAGGGCATTACTTGCACAGCTCCAACATCAAAACAAAAAAAGGAGCAATATACAGTGGTTCCTTGTATAAAGGAATTAATTCGTTCCAAATGAAAATCTGTTAAGCAAATTTTCCTTTCTACAAATTTCCCATAGGAATGTGCGGATTCCCTCCATAGGTGATTCTGTTATACAAACCATTTGTTATATGAGTGTCCACTGTATATGCGGTACAATGCAGTGAGGAGCGTGCAGACCTCTACATTGGAGAAACTAAACAGCCATTAAACAGGAGGATGACCAGACTTTGGAGGGGCAGCAGCTCGACCAGAATCAGCAGTGTACCTCCATTTAAAGGACAAAGGGCACTCCTTCAAAGATGAGGATGTACACATATTAGACAGAGAAGATAGGTGGTTTGAGAGAGGGGTCAGGGAAGCCATTCATGTGAGCATTGAAAACCTCTCTTTCAAAAGAGGTGGAGGACTCAGGGCCTTTTCACACGACCCCTAAGATCCGCTGGCCACTTAAATTCGGACCAGAAATCTTAGGGGTTTGTCGCTGTTCCTGCGTTCCCACCCCCTCCGCACTCCTGGCTGCAGGCTGCGTGAGGGGAGGGAGAAAAAAAGGAAGAAAAGAATGCCGCTCATCTCCGTTCTGCCATCCTGGCACTGCATTCAGATCTCTTAAAGGGGCGGGGGCAAAAAAAAAAGAACAAACAGAAGCAAGGAGAACTGGGCAGTCACTACGTTATATCCGCATCAGGAATGTTCACCTCCAGAGAGCAGGTACCTGAAAAGTGCGCTGGGATGTGCTAAAGTGGGTGTGGTCGCACTTAATTTTTGTAAACTCCGGAGCTGGTGGGGAAACAATTTTAAGCTCCGGAGCTTGGAGCCATTTGCGGCGGAGTTTAGGGGTTGTGTACAAATACCCTCAGAGGCAATCTGTCTGTTACTTTTCAAGTGGCCCTTCCATCAATCCACAAATAAATCAGAAGCACTTTCTCACCTCCACCACCAAGGCCATAGCTTAGGACCCAATACTTTTTGGATTTCAGCACCTTAGGCCATTGTTCACCTAAAGGCCTATTAAGACCATTGTCCACCTAGCGAGCCTATTCAGGCCATTGTTCATATTATGAGCCTATTTCAGACCATTATGACAAGAGGTCAAAGTCAGCTATAAAATGAAGGACTCCCAACTAGCTTTCCTCAGACTGACAAAGCTATTTGGATGAGCAGCGAAACATTTCAATCTCTCAAGGAAAATAAGTCCGGTTGCCATGACTAAACTTCCAGATAAACTCAATTACATGTATCTTGCTTTTAACCTAAACCTGTCACCATCAGGCCATGCACCAATATCTTGTAGATAGTATACAGGAAAAATAGGGGGTTTCACCTACACACATTGTTTCTGTATGAATCGTAAAATAAGGTGCATGGCCTGATGAAAGGTTGAAAGCTAGCTATTTAATTGTGTAATGGCTGGATAAAGGCACCACTGCCAATTGTCTTTGTATTATGTAAGGACCACATGGCTTTTTTTTTTTAACTGAGCAAGGCAAGTTTTCAAGATCTCCCCACTGAGGAGCTGTTCTGCTCTTACCAGATTCACGCAGATTCCATAGCTTCACGTAAAACAGCTTGTAAATCCACCTTTAGCAGTAGTTCCATTTTGAAGTGAATGGAAACATGGGCCAAGATGAGAGTGAACAAAGAGGGAGAAGTCATCTCCAGAACATTCGGGTCTGACAGAACCTTTCAATGGGCCACCTCCCCCAGCATCCACGGGCTCCCACCATCATTAGCCAGCCCCCTCCTCCACACACACACACACTGTAAAACTCTCCCGCAAGATCCTGGCAAGATGCGAAGACTGGAGACTCCAGGATATGGAAGGCAACATGGAAATGAGTGCTCCAACACTGGAGGCATTAAAGAGAAATTTAGATAACCATTTTGCGGGTATCCTTTGATTTGATTTGGATTCCTGCACTGAGCAGAGGGCCCCTTCCAGTTCCATGATTCCCATTACATAGCTTCCTTCCTAGAAAGCAAAGACTTTTGTACACTACTCTTAGTTATATGAAGTACTGCATTATAATATGCAACAGTTTAGTACTCCATGTAAATAACAGAACTTATATTGTATCATCTTGTAACGGACATTATTGGTAATAAGGTCTGTATTCTGCATTTGCTATATCCACAGTTTTCAGCATCCACGGGGAACCCGTCCCCTGCAGATATGGGTGTCCTATTGTAAAGCATTATGTACGGGTGCATGATACAGTGCAATGGCAAGTTCATTATAGTTTTAAACAATTCAGCCAAATAATGCTTTAGATAGTTAGCTTTTATTGTGGTACACTGTGGAATAACGGCAGGATAAAAGTGTGTAAACAATTAAGTGGGATTAATTTCATACCTTGGGCTTGTTCCCACATCTGCCAACAGACAATGAAGGTCATGATCTGAAAGGCACCTATTAAACATCAGGTTAAAGCTTCAGCTCCTGGAAACAGCCATAGCATGCACAAGCACAGGAATCACAATATTTAAACAAAGTACAGTATCTGTAAATAACAGTGAGTGGCAAGGGACCAGCAGGCCAGTTGTTAGTTGCTTGCAGGTTCTTCTAGTGACTTACTATAGTCCGGTGTCTCATTCTTGCATTTAATGCCAAGAAAACTGAAGATTTTCTTCAACATCAGGTCAACTATCTCTTCCTCTTCTGAAGCCTTAAGACATAGACATACAGTTACTGTTTACATCCAATGATTGATGCACTATTGTACAATGCTATATAGTATATACCAGTGATGGCGAACCTTTTAGAGACCGAGTGCCCAAACTGCGATTCAAAGCCCACTAATTTTTTGCAAAGTGCCAATACAGCAATTTAACCTGAATACAGGTGGCTGTGAAGGGGTGATGTCGGGTGCCCGCAGAAAGGGCTACGAGTGCCACCTCTGGCACCCGTGCCATAGGTTCACCAACACTGGTCTATATGGTAAGGAAGGGCATGGTGGTTAAGTGGACTAAGGCTCTGAAAACTGTCAGCTACAAAGTCAGCAGCTCGGTGGTTCGAATCCTGGGTGCCACGCAGCAGAGCGAGCTTCCGCTGATAATTCCAGCTCCTGCCAACCTAGCAGTACGGAAGTGTATAAATGCAAGTATATAAATAGATACCGCCATAAAAAACAGGAAGGTAAAACCGTGTTTCTTGCAGCCATGTCGGCCACATGGCCATGGACTTGCACAACACTGGCTCTTTCGGCTTGAATACAGAGATGAGCACTGCCCCTAGAGTAGGACACGACTAGCAAGCATGTGCGGGGGAACTTTACCTTATATACAGCATTAATGCTAGTAGAGAGATACAGGTAGAAGAAAGATCTCAATAGGCCCTATTTAATGCAGAATCTCTGGTGGCAGCATTTTTCTAGTTCAGAATGGCTGCTGTGTGCCTGATTCATAAATGACTTCTATTTTTCTGATGAGCTGGTGCTATGCAAGAGAAAGAGTACAATCCAGTACATAGCTTGGTATTCTAATCTGTTGTAATCACCGCAGGCCCTAGAAGCAGTGCTGTTGCAAATAAAGTGTATTGACACTGCTGAACAATTTTTGTTAAAACCAAGTGCACTGTGGATGTAAAGCTATGGAAGACATTCTGTGTTTTGAAAATAAGGCTCTAGAAGTTCTTATCAATGAGTAGGCACCCTTAGAAGAAATAAAACATGTGACTGTTACCGCTTGAATATTTATTGAAGACGCAAAACTTGCCTATGTTCTATGGGATTTACTCTCATTTTAAGGGTGAAGAGGACTATATCTGTGCAGTTGGATCCTGACTATGGTTATGTGGAGCAGAGTTCCACTGGGCTCAGTTATAAGGGTTTCTTGCTCCCATGTGAGCATGCCAGAAATTGCAAGTTGAAAGTTGCAGTTCTACACCTGTTTGCGCAATGAATCAATCTAGTCATGACTAACAGGCCTTGCTCCCAAGTGAAAGCATGGCCTTATATTCGTTGCAGTCTAGGATATACTTATTAGGAAATCAATGGGGATTTCTTCTGAGGAGACATAGACCTGTGACACCAGTTGTTTCAACTACAGTAGCGGTACAAACCAATTCAGTCCTTTGGTTCAGTGCAACATGTCCCAACTCTGCACACTCCAGATAGTTTGGACTCAATTTCCTATTGTCCTCACTTGGTATGCATGACCAGAGTTGGGGACAATGGGGGTTGTAGTCTGACCCAACTAGACATTTGGAAACCTGGTTTAATGGGATTTTCCAATATAAAAAGAGAACACATGATAAAGCAATTTGAGCTCTTAACTGATGGGATTAATAGATATAACATGCTTTCAAGTCAGTTGTGATTTGTGGTTACCCCTTTCAGGGTTTTCTAGGTGGAAAGTACTCAGAAGTGGTTCCCCATCCCCTTCTTCTGACAGTGCCCTGGGATTGTGCAGGTTGCCCAAGGCTCAACGGGCTGACTCCTCTCCCTGGAGGCCCAGTGGAGAATCAAACTCCCAACCTCTGGCTCCATAGACAGAGACCTAACCCATTGAGCTATCCAGACAGACAGTTAATGGATGGGATTGCCAAAGTATCTCGATGAACAAACCTGATAATGTTTCTGTTCCTCGCTGAAAGCAACAAGGATCACAGAGATAAAGAGGTTCAGCACCACAAATGTCATGAAAATTATGCAGGAGCCAATTAAGAAGGATCCCAAAATAGGATTGTAGTCCAGGACCTAAAAACACAGATAAAATGTCAGCAAGACATCTTGCTGTTCCACAGAGAGGAAAGAAAACTCTTTTGCAAGGTATTTTAAAAGCATGTCTGTTGCCTAAATACACTTTGGCTCTGGGGAAATAAACACAAAATGTTAAGCTACAGGAAAAGAGATTCGATTTAAACAATAGGAAGAATTTCATGACAGTTAGAGCTGTTTGGCAGTGGAATATGCTGCCATGGAGGATGGTGGAGTCTCCTTCTTTGGAGGTTTTTAAGCAGAGGCTGGATGGCCATCTGTCGGGAGCACTGTGATGGGGGTTCCTGCATGGCAGGGGGTTGGACTTGGATGGCCCTTGAGGTCTCTTCCAACTCTATGATTCTATGAACTGAAAGTGATGGGCCTTATTGTCTAGCAAAAGTGGAGCACACTAGATTGGGGAAATTATGCGCACTGGTGGTGGTACTAGATGCACTGCCAAGACAATAAAAATAATGTGATTTTATTTGATCCTTGGGAAAATCTAAGAAATGGGAAGCTGCCTAGATGCCCTAAGCACATCCGATCTCACCTGATTTCAGAAGCTAAGCAGGGTCGGCCCTGGTTAGTACTTGGATGGGAGACCTCCAAGGAATACCAAGCGCTGTAGGCGCCTGGAGTAGGAACTGGCAAACCACTCCAGTATTCCTGCCAAGAAAACTCCATGGACATGGGGTCACGAAGAGTCGGTCACGACTGTAACGACACAACACACACAAGAAATGGGATGCTATACCTCTTCATAGTTGAAGATCCCCAGCTGAAGGCTGACCATGGTCTCTGCTGAATCAAAGAGTGTCTTGTAAGAGTTGAGTTTCCATCCATATATTAGGTTTGTCTGCAAATTTAGGGGGAGTTTTGTGAGCAAAATAGCAGATCTGGAAAGAAATTTATGGACCATCTAATCCGGCCTCTGTTAAGGACACGCAGTAACTAACATACAGAAGGTCTTGGAACTGTGCAATATTTCTAAACTACTTCAGAGACGGGGGAGTACCTTAGAGTAATTAAAAGGAAAGGTTAATAATGGAGCAGGAATAGATGTCACAGCGAGTCCCTCAACAAGCGAGACAGTCTTACTTTAAAGCATCAGTACAGTACCTTTCAGAAATACACACACATACCCAACTCTTTCAATTTAGGACACAGAGCAACCCACAAATATAAATATATGACCAGAACAGGTTTCTTCGGGTCAAACTGAAACTTAGGAAAGTTTTGGGATTTGGCAGGGGCTCAAGGAGCAGTGTTGTGGGGTGGGGGAAAACACTGTAACTCCCCAAATATCCCAACCTGTTTGGGAATGCTGGGGTTGTAGTCCTTAAAAAGTTATATATAACATTCTGGGCCAGTCTCTTTTATTGCAGCAATGGATGCTTCCTTATAGGCCAACTCCATGGTGGAAATAACTTTGAGGGAAATTTCATTCATTCAATCAAACATTTTAAATCAAAACTTCAAAAAGAGAAGGAGGAAGGTTAGAGCAGGCCCCAGAAAAGCACAGAAAAGCCAAGGTCCCTCTTAACAGTCCACATCCACTTGCTGGCTGGACTGGGCCTTTAATCTGAGCTTCATGCTGGTGGCAGGCTAGCCTGGAACAGCAGGTTAGTTTATGGGGCAGAAGACCATCCTTCAACGGAAGGGAACAGGGAGGAGATGTTGACACTTCCCAGCATCTGCCAACTGAGGTGGCCACTTCACTCTGTCTAATCTTAGGGCTCATCATGACAGCCCCTTGTCAAAATTATGTGGTGGTGGTGGTGTTGGGGAACCATAGAATGTATGAACAAGTGGAAACTGGCCATCGGAGAAGAGATGGCAGAGAAGGTACTCACGGCTATGGAATAGGCAAGGAACATGATGATAATCACAGTCGCAAATCCAGATATGTCTCCCCAGGCTCTCCTCAGGGTGGAGGTGATCATGTTCATCTTGGGGTTCAGCCTCAGGAGATGCCAGAGTTTCACGGTGGCAAGGAGCACCAGAAAGGCAATCAGGTAGCCCAGAATGGCATCCACCATCGCTGTTTGATTGAAGCTGGCAAACCTGAGTGGGTACAGAAATGGCCATTGTAGGGCAATGATGTTGGCAGCCTCTCCAACATCCCCCCCCCAAAAAACCCTGGTGCCCTGAAGATGTTTTAGACTGCCACACTCATCATGCTTGACCCTGCTAGGTGAGGCTGGTTGGAGTTGTAGTCCAAAATATTTGCATAGGACCACACTGAGGGAAATGGGTAAGACTGGCAGAAGCAAAGGGAGGCTTCCGTTTCAAATCCTAGATGCCAGCTCCATCTCATTTCCCTCTACCACCCTGGGATGTTTTGCTGGGAGAATGAGAACTTACTCGTCCTTATGCTCCTGGTAGTAATTGATGTCCCGTAAGCCCAAGATGGTCCGTCTCACAAACACTGACAGGGCACTCCAGCTGATGGTAATGATCGCCAGCTCTAACAAGTTCCATTTGCTATGGAAGTAATTCCATTTCAGAGCCCTCAGGAGCTTTCCCTGTTAGAACAAAGTGTTCAGTTTCAAAGAGTGTATCATATGTCAACACATTAGCAGATCAGGTTGCTACAATGCAACACCGTGGCTGATACTTCATGTCCATCTCATTGTTGTTCATGGTCCCGCTGGGGACTGATACAAAGAAATCTAACCGCATGTCCATTGCGGCCCGAGGGGAGTTCGTCCTGACCCCTGAACTGCGATCTAAGCGGAATGAGAGAGTCCCCTCCATGGCGTCGAGAATCTCCTCATCTCGCTTCTTGTTCCGAGACGAGTGCCTGTGAGGTAAGGCTCGTCACGCAACATGCCATTCTCCATCTAGTGGCAGGAGTGCGAAGTGCCATTCGCCAGTACATTACCTGTGGAGTCAGCAACGCAGTGCAGAGAGATTAAAAGACAAATGCCTCAAACTTAGCTCTGTAACGCATTGAAGGCAAGGCTTCGGAGAATTGAAACATTGAAAAATGGAAGGTTGGCCAGAAAAAAAACCCGGAGAACAAAGGCATAGAATTTCAGATCTCATCACGGAATGAGGACGTGCGGAAACAGTCATGGCGGTATCATCAAACATGCCCATGCGTACACGGGAACAGGGACAGAACCGCAAGAAGACCATGTGACTGCAACCGACATCAACACACAACAAACTTCCTCCCGGGACAAGAGTGGATGTGAAGTAACCGTCTTGGTTTAGCTGAGGAGCCGAGAGTGACCTTTAATCAGTTTTACCTGCACTACAGGTATTTAACCACTGTGCCCCGTGGTTCAATGGTTAAATGCCTGTACTGTGGGTAAAACTGTGCTCGCGACCTGGGGTTCAATCCCAGGTAGCAGGCTCAAGATTCCCTCAGCCTTCCATCCTTCCAAGGTCGGTAAAATGAGTACCCGGCTTGCTGGGGGAGGGGGGGCAATGTATAGCCTGCATACTGTAATTAAAAACTGTAAATCACCCAGAGACTACTTGAAGTGGTATAAGCAGAAGAACACTTTGCTTTTTTTATTTTTGATGGACAAATATAGAGTCAGAAGCTCTGTTGAAATGAGGGTGGAGTCGCCCTTTGTGGGTGACTCTGCTTTTTCTGATCGTCTTACCTGTCCCACCATGTAGTAGATGACAAAGAGGAAATAAATGACCTCGGCTGCAACCACAAAGATATGCAGGCCATCAGTATACGGATAAAGGCGAATGCTCTGCAGCTCGGCTCGTGTAAAGAATGCTCCTGTAAAATTGAGGTAGAAATTGGTGTACGGACAATGCACCCCAACTCCTACATAACAAAAGCAGGGCTCTGTGCAGTTCAGGCTAAACTATATTTTAAAATCACATTGCCACAGCAATCCATGTTCAGAGAAAGCTGAGTTCGGCAATCAGTCTAAACTATGCACGAGGGAAACATATCTTAGGATTTGTGTAACTTCATTTCACATCTTTGGTCCCGAAGGTTTACTAGCTTTTTAAAAAAAAACTGACTTGCATAATTGATGTTGCTAATTAAAAAAATGATATGGAGGCAATGATGAAGGATTCTGCTGCGAGAACGACAGGCGCTGGTCTGATCTAACAATAACACCCACCATACGCAAAGCTGTGTGTCAACATCTGTGCATAAATCTCTCAGGCAGCTGCTGTCTCATTTTCCCATACCCATGCACAGAGTCAGAGATGGAAAAATTCAGTGTCTGTGTTAGAACTTCCAGGACATCTCGGCCAGGTTGGCAGTGGTCCAGGCAACCTTGCTGGCATGCTTATGTCATAAGTGCATTGCCCGGGGCTTATGGGAAGCAAATTGAAACAAGATGGAGCCCACTGTATGTCATTTGTGACTGTAGGCATATATTTGTGGTCTGAACACATTCATGTATGTGCTATACATGGTCATGTCACTTCTGAGATACATGAGGTGACCTCAAGCTATCTGAGGTCTTCTGAGAGCAGTTTACCATAGCCACCAACCCCAGTGTGTTTCCACAGCCAAGTGGAGACTTGAATCCAAGTCTCCCAAATTCTCATCTAACATGTTTCACTGTTGACCTGGTTTAGGGCCATTGCAGGGCCACCTACGTGGATTCCTGTTTGTTCCATCACCGGAATGACCATCTTGGACGGTGCGGGAGCGATTTGGGCCAGTAGGAGCTCCTCGGAGGTGCTCTCACCTGTAATATGGTGCTATATATGGTGCTACTTGAATCCCTGGAAGTGTAATATCAGAGGTGGACATATCTCTCCAGCTGTACAATATCAGACATGGATGCTACGCTGTCCCCAGGTTATTTAACCCCCCCCCCTCCTGGCAGTCCCTTCCGCTGGCCCTGGTTAAGTGCCCGTTATTATATTTTACTCTTGGAGGTTTTTTTTCCTTTTATTTAACATTGCATTTTATTTTGTTACTTTGCTTATTGTTACACTGTATTTTACATTGTATTTTTATTGTACTCTGTTACACTGTATTTTATTGTATTATTTTGTTTATTGTATTGTGATTTATTTTACTTCATCTCCATATGTGCCTTTTCCTTGCATCCCCCTCCGCATTCAGTACTGGAACTGACGATGAACTCATTTCCAGTTTTTTTTTTGGGCGGGGGAAACATGGCACAACCTATTTGTGGTCCAAAAATGTCCCAGAAGCCAACACAAGCCCAACCCTTGGCCTTGGATGATCCTCATAATATGCCAAGTTGATCTCAGACCACTAAAGGGTTGAGGAGGTATGATGTGGGATACAGATTCTCAAAGCAATGTGAAGCCTGCGGCTCTCTTCTCTGAATACTGGCACAAATGTCCAGCTCTCACCTAAGGCGTTGGTTTCAAACATGAGGTTTACAATGCAGAACAGGTTCACATTGGCATTGTAGACAGTGAACTCCACAAACACGGCCCTCGTAAAGGTGTCCAGCCAGATGTTTTCAAAGAGGTATTGGAGAATTCTGCCAAAGAACAAACAGAAGAAATGCACGATAGATGGATGGTACGAGCCTTTCATATTTATCGCTGCCTGCTTGGTCTATGTTTACATGGTTTTTAAGTTTTGTTTTAATTTTTAGCAGTTCAAATCCTAGTTACCTCATTTAGTATGGAGCACTTTGTTATTCTATATGTTGCAAACTGCCCAGAGTGACCACTGGTGGGGTGGGCACTATAAAAATTGGACAGACTGACTGACTGTGTGATAGTGTCATCGTACAAATGGTAAGATATTACAAAGTATGAATAATTCATTCAAAATGGCAGAAATTGAATGGAAGGAACTGATCATAGATGGATGGGTGGGTGGATGGGTGAATAGATGGATGGATGGATGGATGGACGGACGGACGGACGGATGGATGGATAGATAGATAGATAGATAGATAGATAGATAGATAGATAGATAGATAGATAGATAGATAGATAGATAGATAGATGGATGGAAGGAAGGAAGGAAGGAAGGAAGGAAGGAAGGAAGGAAGGAAGGAAGGAAGGAAGGAAGGAAAGAGCTGATCATAGAAGGAAGGGCTCCTCACTTGATTAATTCATGAAACTCTGTGGACCTCGTAAACAAATACAGAAGCACTAACATTGGAAAAAAGCTACCTGGAGGCATTCTGAAGATCTGTGCCCAGGTGAACTACATAGCCTCCTCCTCTGTAAACAGCCAGTTTGCCCCACACCGGATGCCCTCGGAGTTCCGACTGGCTGTGATAGTGCCATGCAGAACTGAGCTCTGAAGAGTTGCCAAGCGAAGAGAGATTCCAGTGCTCTCCATAGTCTGCCATGTCTTCGGCGTCAAAAGAATAGGGCGCGTGACACTCCCCAACCGTCAGCTGCAGTTTAGGTACTATTGGGCAGGTATTGCCTTTCACCCGCACTTGTCGAATCCGTGCGCCGCCCACCAGCTTGGAGTTGCCATCTGTGATGAAGCCTAGTCAGGATGCAAGGAAGGTGTGAGGCATATTCCTCATTTTTGAGCATATTCATCAACCTGTAATGCCATTTAGGTGAATTCATTCCTCACCAGAGATGGCAACATCGCCCAGTTTCACTTTGCCTCACTTTCAGTTCCTAAACTTAACTATTAATTCTCTTCCAGTTATGATGCAATGCTTGGATTTGGATAAATTCTTCAGAGGTGAACAGAATTCTCCAAATTTGCGAAACTGCCCACCAAACTCTCTAGGACTAGCTGTTCCTAACATGGAGAAGTAATCACCACCATCATCTTACAATGACAGAGCTGGAAGGGATCTTCCGTTTTGCTGGATCACTTGAGATCAGCCCCTGTCGAGGAGGCCCAGTGGGGAATCGAACTTGCAATCTCTTGCTCTGCAGCTAGATGTCCAAACCACTGAGCTACCCAGCAGTTTGTGATGGATCTATCCACCAAGTGGCTGTTCAAGATGAGATGTCAATCCTAATTCAGCAGTCCTATGTTGTAATATACAGAGTCTACAAGCCAGTTTTTTAAAGTATTAAACTTAGTACAGTGGTACCTTGTACAAAGGAATTAATTTGTTCCAAATGAAATTCTGTTAAGCAAATTTTCCTTTGTACAAATTTCCCATAGGAATGCATTGAAAACAGATTAATTCCCTAATCCTGACCGTTTTCCTGTTGTATGGATTCGCCCCATAGGCGATTCTGTTAAGCGATTTCCCCCTATCTCTGGAAATTTTTCCTTTAAGCAGATTTTCTGTTAAACAAACCACTTGTTAGATGACGGTCCAATGTATTCGGCTTGAATGGACAGGATCATTTCTAGTTATCCCTCCTTCAGATTTTTAAAATCCCGAACCCTTTGCATCCCAAATATTCAAAAAATGGTGAAGTCTGGAAAATGTGTATTAAAAAGAATTTTTGATTCTTACTTATTCCTCACCAAGCTTTACATATTTATGTATTGGTTCACTTTTTATGTTACCTTTCCCCCTATAAAGAAACTCAAGGTGGCTCACGTTATTAAAAAGCAAGACAACTTTTTTAAAAACGGCTGAAATCCTGTTGGTTGGTGTAGCAAGTGAAGGTGACCCAAATAGGCCTACTTTAGTTATGCCTTACTATCCTAAAGTAAGACAGATTTGATCAATTCAGATCAATACAACTGACAGATAAGTTGATTCACAAAATCCCTAATGATTTAATTGGCCTATTCTAGTGCACTGACTATATGAAGCAACAGGAATTCAGCCAATGACTTATTACATTACAGAAACAATTAAACATATATGTCCCTCAGATGGCATGCCAGTTCATAGAAATGCCTTTGCAAAAGTGCTATATTATTTTTAAAGGCATCAATTACTCATTACTTGTGAGTAATACATGACATTATTTGTGAGTAACAAACTGCTAACACATGACTTTTAATTTTTTTTAAAAGACATGACCATACAAAAAGCCCCCAGATTGCCTCACTGAGTCCCCGAAATAACATTTCAAAGTAACGATTAAGTATTGCAGTGGTGTAAGCATGAGTAAGTATTAGTCATTAGGTCCCCAACTCATGAGGTTAATAATCATCGCATTATGTTACAAAATTACATTGATAGCTCTTTCTTGAGCTTGAATGCCGCATCAACAAAAACTATCCTTGTACCTGGATATGGGCCATATAAATTGTTGACTAAGGTGCTTCTAGCCCATTTAAATAAATCCTGGTAACTTGAAACCTCCTGGAATCCAGCTGTGAAGCTGCCTTCAACGTGCTTGTTGAGATAGTAGCAGTTAGGGTCTCGCTGTCCGTAGGCAACCAAGAGTAGCATCCACAAGAAGCCCATGTAGGCTAGGGGGAAAAGAGAGAGAGAAAACATGGAACAGGCTAGGTCTTTCCAGCCCAGATTGATGCTATTGTACAAGCACTCCATGCAGGTCAAAGGCAGCACTATCATTTATGGAAAGGGAAAAGGTGCAGAGGAGGGCAACAAGAATGATTCAGGGACTGGACCACCTTCCTTACCATATGAGGCTGCAACGGCTGGGCCTCTTCACTCTTGAACATTGGCACCTAAGAGGTGACCTGATCGAAGTTTATAAAATCATACACGGCGTGGACAAAATAGATAAGTAAAAACTGTTTTCCCTATTGCACAACACTAGAACTAGGGGGCAATCCATGAAACTTTTGGGTGCTAGATCTCAAACAAAAAAGAGAAAGTACTTTTTCATCCAGAGAATGATTGGTCTCTGGAACTCACTGCCAGAAGAAGTGGTGATAGCTGTCAGCCTTGACAGCTTTAAGAAAGGATCAGATAAGTTCATGGAGAACAAAGGTATCAA